>JARHVA010006044.1:215000-847500 GCA_037957365.1 Torreya grandis
ACATAGACATAAAATGATAAATTTGAATATTTTGTGGGATAAAAAAGGGTAAAGGTATAAATAAAAGGATCTAAATGAAATCTAAGGCATGAAGCTCACTTAAGTGCAGATAGACACCACTATTAAAGCTATATAAAAGCCTTAAAATGTATAAAAACCCTAACTAAATCTTTTATTTATCACAAATCAAGACCAAGAAAGGTAATTATAATAAAAAAAAGTGAAATTTAACCTAGAGCTGAAGAATAGTCCACTAGTGAGTAGATTGCATCTACTTTATACCATGGCAGCCCAAAAAACACTTCAAAGGAAAATATAGAGATCTATTTGGCTTTAGATGTAGATGGGAGAGTCTTAAAATATATATAATTTGATTCCACTACCCTAAACATGGGAGATAACAATTGGTCAGCTATTTTAGACCATCGAACAACAATCAGTCATCATAAAGGAAGAGGAAATGAACCTATCTATGGGAAGGAGATATTATTATCAAGTGGCTATTTAGATGACAATCATATTATATTTATTATCCAATCCTAAGGTACTACATTATAGTGATGTTCTCTTCCTTATTTTTAAATATTTCAAAATTGATAAAGGTAGATAGTCAATGAGCACACTTGAAAAAGCATAGCTTATGTCTTAGCCATAGCTTTTGATAATTATTATAAACTTCCTAAGCCCCAAATATACATGACCACCATAAATAATTGGGACAAGGAAAATTACCTAAATACCATCATTATCCTATGGCTATATTCCCAATTAGCTAATTTAGGTCTGGGATTAGAATAATTATGACCTTGATAAATAAGCTATGTGAAAATATGACCATCAACTATGTCGATGAAATTTGGGTGCCCTTGGTCTATTTTATGGTTAAAAAGGAGCTTGCCCCACCCCGTGGTGAAGTTATTATCACCTACTTGTGTAGACAAATTTACACAATTAAGAAAAGGAATAAGGGCTAATTTTACATGATGTCATACCTGTTCATTACTTTTATCACCACCAAAAAAATACCAAGCCTTAGAGGATGGTCACTTGATGGGACACAAATAGTCTCCCAATTTTACTCCAAGTTACATATTTTCAAATACAGGGACCATATTCAATTTATTTATGATTGTGTTTACCCAGCCTTAGTTGAGACCATCATAGGGATCTAGATAGTAAGATTAATCCCACTTATCAAAAAATATGCTGAAGTCATAAGAGATATATGGCTATATCTTGAATACACCATAATTAGGATTGAGGAAACACAATGCACCCCACTTAGACTACCAGTTCATGTTTTCAATAAACTAGTTGAATAAGAGATAACATACCAAATATGTAATGGAATAAATGGTCTTTGTAGGAATAAGAGGAAAGGAATGTTCAACACCCTCTACATGACCATTGGGAGGACTATGTTTTAGTAATGGGAAAATATTGAGGCTACCTTTAAACATAGGGCCTCTTTCAAATTATAACATGATGAACTAAAGTAATGGTATCCCCAAGGAAGAGCTATGGGGAACTTAAAGCCAAAGGAAATAAATATGACCTATAATCACTAGCTTGGACCTTATGACCCAATATAAACCTAAGATTCTTCATTCACTAAGGTCTTGGAAAGATTGAGAAAACATAACATCAATATAGAGGCTAGATTATAGAGGGAGTAGAAGCTAAATGATGATATATGGAATCTAGGTACAAGACAATACCATTTTCTAGGAGATCCATATTCTACACCTCATCCAACATGACCATAAATAGAGGAGAGGATACCTGAGGAGATTGCATCTTCCTCAACCTAGACAACATAATTGAAATCATAGGTTAAAATAATTAACATAATAGCATTAGAACCTAAGGAGATAGTGTAAGACACTCTAAAGATGTTATCTAATATCTATGAATTTGATGAATAAGAGGATCAAACTAAGGAGATAAAGAAATAAAAAGGGAAGGAATTAGCCATGGAATTAATTCTAGTGGATAACTCAAATAGAAAAGCTAAGATGGCATTAGTTCCAGTATTAAGCAAGAGGCCCAAGTTAACCCTCACTCACCCTTTTAGTGAGGTCAAACTTTTCAATGAGGAGAACCCTATCTAAGGTCCAATTATCCCTGAATGGTTTGTATATGGCAAGTTACAAAAGGTTCTTAATCTACATCATCCATGGACCATTACTAGATTAGTCAACATCATTATACATGATGAACTTAAGCCATGGATTGTATGTTTGCAACAAGAAGAAAAGAAACTAATAGCTATCCCAGAAGATTCAAGCAAAACATAAGTTTAGACCCCTACTCCTCAAGTAAAAAAATCTTTGGTTGGTGTAAAATTTGACCTAATAACCACTAGTTTATAGAGGGTGATTGAAAATAAAGCCAAGGTTAGTGGGGAGGAGTTCGCCTTCTAAAGGATAGAGACATTCACAAATTTGACTCTAGTAGGAGGACAAAAGCCAAGAGAAAGCCCTATTTTTGAGGAAAATATGTATGAATTATCCAAGGCATAGTTAGCCTAGTTGTAAGCTACCTTCAAAGGCATGCAAAAACATAAGGAAAATATGCAAAAGCAAAAAAAATTATCTAGCCAATCTATATTGTTAGTTTTTTATTTTATTATTAAGATGTTTGAAGCATCCTTCTATGACATGTTTAATTATCTAAAGCTAATAAGGTCTATAAATAATGTATTGAGACAACAATATGTTGTAACAAAGAGCTTAATAACCTAATGGTAGAATTTAAGAAACAAAATAAAGGAATTTATCCACATTTTGATAGAAGATCAAATCACTAGTTTCAATACCATTAACCTAGCTCATCTAAACATAGCCATATGATTTATTGTTGATAGGATCAAGTGTTTAATCACATGGTCTAAGTGTTTTGAAGGTTTCCTTAAGAATGACAAGGAGATACTCACCAAAATAGAACATTTACTTAAGACAATTATCATCAAACCAAATACACTCATCTCCATGGGTATCATCATTGATTAAGAGTTCAATCACAGAACCACCTTGGTCATACAAGAAGTCAAGGGCAAGGGCCAAGGAAAATTTGGAGTGGGAAATAGTAAGGTCATGGATATGATCCTAAAAGTAGAGGAAAAAATAGCTAAATATAGAAGAATTAAAGAGGCCTTGAGAAGAAATGATAGAGACTTTATAAACATGATATACCAAGAAGATGAACTCTTCATGGAGCCTATTGTTGAACTCAGGTTGATTGATGAGAAGCATGACAAGGTAATGAAGAGTATTCAGTAGAAATAGGGGACTACATCAACAAATGTCCTCAAAGTTATTTAGAATATTATTTTTGTAAAAAAATTGAAATATTTTTAAAATAAAATTTTATTTTTGTAAAGGCATGTGCATCTTGTAAAACACATTGCTTATAGGTCGGTCCACTTGGGAAAGTTTAGTGTATTCTAGAACTTTTGTAAAAAGGACAAATGTCCTTACACTTATACTTTTGTAATTGTATATGGTTGACTAACATACTTCCTTGCATTCTATAAAATGAGTATTCTCATTTTTAATAATGGGGGTGTTTTTAGAGCCAAATTACTTTGTAAAGTTGGAGCAATTAATATAATCAAGGAATTATGCAAAGATTGTCCAGTATTTGCTTATGTGAAGTGATATATGGTTTCTCTTAGTTTCTCTATTTTGCTTTCAAATTTGAATGGTTTTTATGGATTATGGATGTTTATCTTGAATGTAGAGTTGATAATTTGTGCCAATGCTAGATTATTTAAAGATTCTTAAGCTTATTTTGTTTCATGCACTTCTTTTGCATTTGGACTAATGTTGTTTACTTATAGGAGTGAATCTTTAAAGTGAACCTGGTTCTTATTTACATCATTTCATACCTTTCTTAGAAGTTCACTTGATTTATGTTGTGATTTGGTATTAAGATGTTTCACTTCATACATTGGTTAAATTCATGTTCATATGAGATTTGAAATCCATCCAATGTCTAGAACAAAGACCAACAACATCTATCTTTTCTTCCCTACCCTTTTGCTCTTTTTTTAACTAGATCACTCTAGTTTAATTTTCATTATAAATATCCATCTTACAATAATCCTTATATTAGTTCTTGATCATAATTCATTATTCTTAGCATAGACATTTCATATTTTTCATAGATATGTTATTTGGCCATGGTGGCTCCCAACCACCAAACATTATAAATATTGTGAAATAGTCACTTGTTATGCCTTTCTTCTATCAAAGATAATAGGATTATCATAACCTAAAACTCATGTGTTGAGCTCTTAGGAATTATAAAATGATGAGTCTTCATTAAACACTCTGGGTACCTATGGTACACATTTAGGCATCAATAGTATATCAAGTTACATAATTTCCAATATCCCATACTAATATATACAAACTATTTAATTGAATATTTGCATCCTTGTAGGGTTGAATTTTGATTTAAAATGCTTGTTTATATTTTAATAGTCAGCTTAAATTTGTTTTTGTTTGATTTTCCTTTGATTCATTCTTTGGTTAAGGATTTTAGTCTCATTATATTCTATCTTATTTGATAAAAATATGCAATGAGCTCATGTTTGAATATTAACATGAATTTTGTGTAGTAATATTAAATATGTGGGTTGAGTATGATAGGTAAATCAACCTACTTGGATTATTTTATTATTTGAAGAGGCTTAGTATTGGTATGATTTTAAAAAAATTATTGTAGTTATGTAGTGTTGTGTTTCTTTCCTCCTTTACATTTTGAATATAACTCGAACTGGTATATTGGATAATATCCTTGTAGATTCATCATGGAGGAATGTTGGTTATGTTTTATGTATGAAATGATTATTAAATAATTACAACTTCTATACTTTAATGGTTGGACCATTTTTTATTTACATTTGATTTGGGCCTATGTGTGCTAAAAGTATATCCTTAATGGATAAAGTTTATATTAAATTCATTAGTTTTAATGAATCTATTAATTTATCATGTTACTATTATATTATTTAGACTTAAGGATTTATATGGAATTCATCTTGATTGATAAATTCATTTATGTGGTTTAATATTATTATCTTGATGATGTCTCGGTATCCTTCATGTTTCTTATCTATTTTTGATTTTTTAGGTTTAATAAGTGAATCTTTATGTGTTAAGACTGATTTGGTGTAACATTGGATTTTATCATTTCATGTTTAAAAAACTTAAGATTTTCATATACATGAGTCCATATACTCATAGACGTGTGGTATTGGGTTTAATAGATAATACTTTTCCAAATTATGTTAACTCATTCTTTATTGATGACATGTTTAATGTTTCAACTTGTTAAAGATTCATTTTATTGGTTGAAAATCTATTACAATTAAAGTAAATGGATTTTATTTTTATTAAATTATGATTCTTACCCTATATAATTATTTAGATTAGTATTTTTTTGTCCTATAGCTTCAACCATTGATATTATTACCACCATAACATCTCTATTTATGTCTATGTTAAATATGTATTGTGATAGTCTAATTAAAACAAAATAGGACTTAGAATTTGTCCATGTATTTGATAGTAGTTTTATTTATCCTTTATTTATATTATCATTCAATAGTGTTGGATGTTAGTCACTATTGAAATTGAATTAATGGAAATAGTATTGGTGTTTTGTGATATAATTAAAGTTAATATTTTTCCTAATTGAAACAAATTTGTGACTAATTTGATTATCATCCCCCTTTTATTTGTAGTTTTAGATTAAGGTAAAAACAGGTTTTGAAGGGGCCCTGAAACCCTTTAACAGGAACACAAAAGATAAAGCATTACCATGCACCAGGAAAAGCCAGCCTTAAACCTACTAAAAAGTAGCAACAAAAAAAGGTTATACAGGGATAACCTCAAAAAACCATTAGACAATCAACCCCCTAATATCCTGAGAAATGCTCTAATATCTATTTTTGGGGGTAAAATCTAGAATAGTTTCCTGTCTGCCATCATCAATATTTTGCATACTTTCTAGCTCTCTAGTTTTCCTTATGGGTCTTCTTCCGGGTTTGTCAGGAGAGCCAATATCCAGTTTCACCTTACGATGATGTTCATCTCTTTTTCTGAGTTTATCCCAAGCAAAAACAAGCTATTTCACCTTTGTTTGCTGGTCTTTTTTACTACTTCTAGTTTCTACTCCCTTAGTATTCATGTTTTTTCCACCCCTTTTTCTTTGGTTCTCCTGAAGCTCCTCCAAAGGGAATTCATTATCAGCTTGAATCTCCCTAGACTGAGAAAGGAGAATATCTCCCTCTTCTAAATTATTTACATCTTCAGCCAAGATTTCTCCTTCTTCTAGTACACTTTTATCATCAGCATCTCCCCATCGCTCTTCTATCCTATGATAGAAAACAATTTGTCTTGATAAGTCTGTCAAATCTTCTATTCTTTGTTCAGGAATTTTGATATCTGTTTGCAGTCCATCTCCTTCTTTTTCTGAATTTTATTTCTCAATAGAAAACTCTTTATACGCCTCAGTTTGTGGATCTTTAGGTTCTTTACAAGAAGGCTCTTTATCTACCTCATCATCTAAATCTTTAGAATCTTCACTATTCTTTTGTTCTTGTCTATGATCTTCCTTTAGTTTCCATTCTTTCTTATGCTGAATTTTTCTCCCATCCAAAACACCACTCAGAAGATTTTTGCTTTTAGACAAATATTTTTTAATGAAGTGCCCCTATTTCTTACAAGCATAGCAAGAATTAGGCATATCTTCAAAAATAATCCCTTGAGTTTTTTTTCCCAACTTGGATATTATATCCACTTTTTCTGGGATGTGATTCAAATCTGCCACTTTGACATAAAGTCTGGCACTTTGAAGTTTGGTTCTGGAAGCTGTAACTTTATCCACTGCCACAAGTTCACCAAAATAACTGGCAATACCTTTAAATATTTTCTCATGCCAAAACTCTAAAGGGAGTCCAGGAAGTCTAACCCAAATGGGAGTGGTTAAGAAAAAAGAATCTCATAGATCCATGTTGGGCTCCCATTTTTTGATAGTAAGAGAACATTTACCAAAAGACCACGGTCGTCCACCCAGAACCATATTCATGTCTTCCTTACAATTGAAGATAAATGAGAAGAAACCATTCAACATTGGTGCCATTTCTACCTCTCCTCTAATTACCCATTTCCTTTTAACCATTTTTTTAAGAGGTTCTAGATTTGGTCTTGCTCCTAAAAATTTACCCACTAGGGTGAAATCCATGGAAGACATAGAAAAATCTATTAAAGGGTCTGGAATGAAAACTTGAAACTCACCTTTCTCCCAGCAAGATTTAGCAGTCACCGAAGGGAAAAGATATTTTCCATTAGGTTTCTTGCCAAACAGAGATGACCACTTCTTTTGTTCTGCATTCTTTGCCTTCAGCACTTCTGAAGAATGTTCCTTATTAAAATGCATATTATCTTTCTCCTTTTCATGCTCTTGCCCCAACACAGCAAGAATAGAATCCAGATGGGAAACATAGATCCCATTGAAAGGATTAGAACCACTCAATATTTTTCCATTATTTCCAATAGCGACACATTCTACCCCAAATATTTTTTCTACACCTCCTGATGTCCCTCTAGGGTCTGTACCTACTGCCTGGTTTTCCACAAGTAGTTTTTCTCTCACCTTCAAACCTGTGCTCTCCACATCTGATGGGGCGCCTTCAATTTGTCGCCCAAAAAATTCAAATTTTGGGCTCACTTCCAGTGCACCCAGCATGTCCCGCCTATACATCCCTTTTATTTGTAGTTAAAACTGATGGGGTCACTTATTTTTTTATAATTATCATATTAATCAATTTGGTATTGATTCTAATATCTTAAAAAATAAAATCTATTGATAGTTGACATCTATCCTAGTTATGACTATATGCTACATAGTCCTTGGCTCAAATATTTACAAGACTACTATAATTATAAAAGGGCATCATTTTTGAATTTTTAAATGATTATAATTTTTATATCATGAGTGAAGATGAAAGAAAAGATAACCCTAAGTTTTTGGTGTATTCTAATACATTTCCTATCCAATTAAACCATGTTATTCTTAGTACTTTAGTCTTGTTTGACTCATTTTAGATCATTGACCAAACTCATATTTGTGGTGAAAGGAATATTTTTGTACAACATACTATGGGTGTATTATATTATTTTCCTCAATATAGGTATACCATGTTATATTATATTTTATCTAATTGCCTACTAATATAGTTTGTGTAAATGTCATATTATAATGTTTAGGTTTGGGTGGAATTATAAATGTACTATTATGGAAATTTAATACCATTTATTTATTTGGATTAAAATAAACCCACCTTGATCTAGTGTGAAATCTAGCCTAGGACATAATAAGAGGCCTTAGTCTCCAAGAGAGTACATAAAAAATTACCAGTGGCACATAATACCCAAATATACAAGGAACCACTTGCCAAAACAATATAAAGAAAAAAATAAGAGATGAGAAGAAACAAAACAATCCAATAGAAACCAAATAACCAACCATCCAAAAAGCTAAGATATAGAAGACACCATACCAAAGGCTATCAAGGGAACTCTTCAAGGCTTCCCCTAGGTCCTAAAATTGGGTCATTATTTACCTATCAACTTTATTCCTCTAGTAGTACAAGGAGAGGAGGTAAAACTGGGGTAAATAGAGGAGTAGAAATAGATTCATTCCATCACCTAGAGGAACCCAGAACCTAAGGATCCTAAAGGCCATTTGGTTATTTGTTATGTGGGGTGCCAATTTCATAAATAATTCCATATTTGGCCACTAATCTAATGTCAATAAAAATGACCTAAAAAATGTCTGTAATCTCTTTCATCAACACCCTAAGTTATAGGTCCTTATTCTTTAGACATAATTCCAAGGAGTGTAACCTTTCCTTTGGTGAACTTACCTTAGTCAGAGTAGTATCCATTAGACTAGGGACCGTTGAGGTTCCCAAATATAATGGAATAATAAAAGTATCCCTCTCCATAGAGGTCATATCTAAATTTTTAACCATCTCCTATGAGTCCATGGAGTCTAGATTTAATTTATTTTTTTAATTTCTAATCTTCACTTTTTTCATGTTGGTAGTGTCAACATTCGACTCCTCACACTTGAACCTTTTCTTTCCTTTGTTTGAGGCTACACATGAGCCAAGGGTCATATCAACCTCCTTGATCCTCTTTGGATATGAACTCTTAAAATTCAATAAGATGAGGGATTGGTGAGATATGAAAACCTTATTTTTTTATTGAGATTTTTTCACTGAATCCTTTAGGGGGTGTAAAATAAAGAAGGGGAGGCTAGTTATGTAAATATCCTTAAAATGATTAAGGAACATGAAGTGATGAGAGAGAACAAGGATGAATCTATAATTCATGGTTATATACATCATGACCATCTTACATACCTTTGGCTATGCCTCTAAGAGGTCAGTGCACCTAAATATTTTAGTGACCTCCTTAGATTTTTTAGAAGAGTCAAAAAATTTGTAAACCCATTCATCCTTCATGCCCTTATCCTTGTAATACTTGAGACCATGGATAATTAGTCCCATAAATTATGCAATTAATTCCTCTAAGATATCAATTCACTTGCCCCTCACTATAACCAATCTTTATTTCTAGGCAACAAAAAATTATCTTGATATAATGGAATCATGTCCAATAAATTTCAAAATAAACTGGGTGAGGCCTCAATTTTCAAGGATTCCCCATATGATTGTATTATTATTTTATACTATTAATTTGCTATGATTAATTTATTTCAATTACCATTTTTACTCTACTATATACCCCTACTAGAAGGTATCAATTCATATTAGGAAGGTTGTGTGTCCTATTGGAACTCACCCTAAGATTGGTCATGAGTGAGTAAGGAGCATATTATCATAAATGGCATCATGGGTTATGATTATTTTTTTAGTTTTAAAATAATAGATCTTGGTTTTTTTAAATTTTTTTTTATAAATCTATAATTAAATTTCATATAATAAATTATACCTATGATTAATCTAAGATGCAATCAAAACCTTATATCTTCAAATTAAAAATAGAAATTGCTTAGTATACCTTTATTCATGTGACTTTGTTCACATTGAACGTTATTTTATATTTGAAATTTCATCTAAATGAAAGTATATAGTGTAGTCATTATGAAATCAATAAATTTAAATGGAGTACATTATTCTAGCTTAATGGAACTTAATTCATTTTAGTGATTTGGGAAGTTAGTATCTTTATGCTACCATATTTAGTATGAAAACTCTAAAAATGTTTATTTTTTAATTGATGCCTTTATTTTTTTATCTTGGTTTCTTAATTATTAAATTCTCTATTTAAATTTTTGATAAGTGGTTTAGGATATATTAAATTATGTTTTTCCAATAATTTAATTTCTTCTTTTAATGGCACAGTTTCATCTATTCATGACTTAGGAAGAATCTTGGAGGAATGTTATATTCAATTTGGTTTGATTGATCCGTTCTTTATTTAAATTAATGGTTGTTTTCTAATGTTTTATCTTGGTTTAGAAATTTATAAATAAATTATTTTAATTATTTTAATTTGGATTAATCCCTAAATTACTTTAAAATGAGGAAGGGATTTTGAGTTAATTTTTTTAATAGTAAAATTCATTACATTAATCACTAGACTGAGATGGAATATCGAATGCCAAGATTCCTATGTTTTTGTTTCTTCATGAAGGAATTATAATAAAACTTTTTAGATAATTATATTTTATAAATTTAAGATTTTTTATTAATAGATGTTGAATTTTCATGGATAGTTTAGTGATTTCTATTCCTTTTACCCATAAATTGGCATGAAGGATAATGGATTACCTGACTATGAATAAAAAACTCCCAATATATTATGCTCAAAAAATACATAAGTCAAAAACATTAATTTTTTGGTATGAAATGGATGTTATTATTGGATGGTTTTTTTTTTAATAAAATAATCCCACCTTTATAGGTTGGTATGGAATCTAGCCCAAGACATAACAACAAGTCTAGGTCTCCAATAGTTAACTCGGGAGAATCTTAAAAACAAAACACACACACACACAAGAAGAACTGACACCAAAAGCTATCTTTAAGAATAAGAGGGCTCAAGTCCTTAAAATTACATCCCAAATGTATCTAAACACATCCAATAAAACTAATTGGGGACAAGGATCATCTAAGAATAAAAGCAATGGTTAAAACATACATAATATAATTGGTTGAAAACTCAAAGAAGCAACCAAAGCCAAAATTTTAATCATACCACAGATAGGTGGCCAAGATTGGAATTTTAAATTTAAAAAATAAATGATTTTTAATGAATCTTAGTTGGTAAAAAACAATGTCAAACCCCAAAACCAAGCAACCCATGATCAAAACATAGCCACCATAGAAACTAGAAAAGCAAACTACACAAAATCAACCCCCAAGCTAGGGAAGTTGAAATAAAATCTTAATGCAAGGCACATTAAATGATCAAGGATTTAAATCCTTGTCTAAACATGAATAAATAATATTTAACATTCTATTTTAGGTCATCCTCTTTTTCTCTTGCTTTCCCCCAAGGCATATTTATTTGTTCTTTCGATTGTTAAATTATACTTAGCAAGAGTATTTTCACCTTAAATAGTATCATGAAATTTTTGTTTATTTTGAGATTGTATACCTATAAAGTCTTGTATGAACCCTTTAAAATAATTAATGATATTGGTATATGATAAAATTCTAATAAATGATATAAAATTCTCTACACATCTAACTAATGTGCATAAGGAGAAATCCAAGGGTACTTGAAAATCAAGTATCAAAATTGTTAAATAAGATAAAATTTTTCTATGATGATTTGAAATTAGGATGATGCCCTTATTATATTTAAATAAATAATTATGTAATAATTATGTGTATTTCATTCCTTTACTATATGGAATCTATTGATTAAATCTTATAATATCTAAGTCTTATACTTTGTATTAAATAGAAGAATATGTGCTTAACATGTAAATTAGAAACCTTAAAGGGTGTCACTCATGGACAAAGTAATTTGATGTATCATATTGAGATCCCAAAGGAAATTTTGGATAAATTCATGAGAAAAACATGTACTATTAATAAGATAATGAGGAAAATATATAATAATCTACAAGGGTATGTCTACCTATTATGGTAGAATTAACATTAAACCTATTTAATAATATACATATGTTGAACCACTATGTATAAAATATTAAATATCCTTTGATAGACTATTGGTTTCTATAATCTATTAGAATGATTTCTAATGTTGTCTAGATCAATTTTTATGCTTCATAAGGTTAGTATGGATCCAAGTAAGTTTTTTTACATTAGTTTTATTTTTGTGTGATTATCATGAGGATAGATTTACTATTAGGTTAAATTTTTACTATTAAAATTAAATCATGTTTTTAAAAATGGCTCACACATCTTTGTTTATTCAAAAGTTTAAAATTTAAATTTTTGAGGATGTGAAAGTATAATCTATGTAATCTTATAACTTTTGTTAATCTGATTCATGTGATCTACATCATTATGTCATGAAATTTTTCATACATTAATTATGATATTGTATAATTGCAGACATATGCCATACATATGTGTGGATATATCAATATATCCCAATATAAAACACAATTTATCCCAATATTTCCTAATATGAACCAATATAATAATCTGAGCCAATTTGATTCATGTAAATTAATAAATATGATAAGATGATCTTATAATTTTTCTCATAATTCCATAGAAATCCTCAATCATTCATTAAAATCCTATAGAATTCCCCACACATACATGGCATTTTCCAAAAAATCGTGTAATTTATGCAATCTGAACCATATATATACCCCATACTATACATACTCAATCTTATATGTTCTAAATCTTTGGAATAATACTAATGTATGCCTTAATTTTATAGGAGGCATGCATCTTTTAAATCACTTGTGCTATTACATGTAGTTATATGCATCATATGTTATATAAGAGATATAATCATGTAAACTACATGCATGAAAATGAATTAATATGTATTCATAGAAAAAATGATAATTTGTAAGTATATGTGATAATTTGTAACATGTGGAAAGATATCAATGTTTAGGAAATAAAGTATTTAATTCTTTTTTGCCAATTTTTATGTATTATAAGATACTCAATGTTTTTTAGTTTAGTTTATATGTTTTTAACTATTATGTTCATAGAGATAGTATTTTTAGTTGATATTTTAGTGATTTTATATAATGGGTAGGAAAATATTTAAATCCTATAAATAAAATTTTGAAGATTTGTAAAGGGATTTACATAAGCATTGTTTATTAGTTGGTACAATCTTCATTAATTTCCCCTAGTTACTAGGATGGAAGCAAGGGTATGATGAATATAACTTATATACATGTATGTAAAATATTATTCTAAAAGAAAAGATGAATGAGCTAAAAATTATTACCATGTGGAAGAGTGTCTTGTGTGTGATACAATGCAATTGATGGGAGGTCAAAAATACATAAAATCTTAAAATATGGGTTATATTGTGTTGTGGAAGATTAATACTAAAGTTTATATTTGAAATTTATAGCATAAAGTTTTATGAATATAAGTAGGTTGATTTTTTAGAATCAATTTGAACCTTATTTTCTACAGTTTCTAATATTTGTTTGTACAAATACATGATATCATTAGGTGTGAACATGATTTTTAATTAGATATGGTTAAAAGAGTATTTTATAATGATCCTGCAACCAAATTCACAACATAAGTCCTAATAGATAATTAAAAATAAACAATATAAATGATGGTCCCATTATAGGAAAACCTTAATAGAAACTATAAGATCAATAAAACATTAGCAAAACATACCAAAAAGACCAACAATGTAGACAACATGAGATTAAACTTTGGCCATGCCTTTGAAACATATATAAAATTCCATGTCTTATTTAGTCTTATGGATAGAGATGTTGAGGATGGTATCTTGTTTCCCAACAAGGGTTTCCTCTTGTATTTTTTCATTACCTTGAGTTCATGTGCAAGGTTCATCAATAGTTTCTTCTATTACCCATTTCTCTGAGAGATTTTTATTTCTATGTTTATATTTTCCCTCAACCACCTTCAGGGTGTTCAAACCCTTATCCACCTTAGCTTTGGTATTATTCTACATTTCCTTAATTTCCACTATTTTCTTACAAATGACCTACTTTAAATATGTATCTTGGATTTTGATCTTGATTTAAATATCAAAAAAGGCTTGATTGGATTTCTTAAATTAGTTCACCATATACTTAATGAGGTCAATATGAGTGAGAATAATATTTTCAAGCTTTGAAACCTTGTGTAGTCATATAAAATTAAAAAATTGGTAACTTGAGAATGGATAATGACATCCAATCCTTAGGTCCCTCTTACTACCCTCTAAACCCTATCAAGCTTATTTTCACTTATTCCTAGTCATTTGTGGCCTTCCCAACTAGACCCCAGATGAGCCAAGACCCTCTCTTCATGACCAATTCATTCCACTAGGTCTCATATAATCAAGATAATAGTGATAAAGTTAGACTATAGCACTAGACCCTAGGGCGTCCCATTTTCAATGCTTCTATCCAATCATAATTCAAGCCTAGATTACCATTTTTCCTTGATTCTTCTTATTCATTGTGTTGACCTAATCTAGTTTCATCTAACCCATGACCAATATATCCCTATTAAATCTCATTCAAATTTCATTTGGAAAGGGTTGGAAAATATCATTCAAACAAGCAAGACCACTCAAGAAATCTTCCCTATTATTTGCATACAACTAAACTATACACTTTCAAGCCAATTCAAGTCCTTACTCCATTCCCTATTCATCTCAAGCATACCCATTTTTAGCATTTCTTTCATTTCATTCACTATTTCACTAAGCACTCTTAAAGGGATAACTACATATGGCTTGATCCCTCTTCAGAGTATTGGTATGCAGGTAGCCTACCCAATTGGTATGCAGGTAGCCTACCCACACACAGGGTGTGAAGCACATCTAGTGTATCTTACACACACTAACCCCTTTTCCCCATTTTCCAAATTTTATTTCAATTTCATAGATGATACAACTATACTAATAATAATATCTATAGGGAGCTCTATTGAATATGAGGACCTAAAAATTGGTACACAGGCTTACATTGAGCAAGTGAACAAAACCTAGAAATCTTAGATCCTCAAGACAACACCATAAAAAGACTATAGTGTTAGAGCCTAGGGTGTCTAGTTTTGGTGCTCTTATCAAATCAAAAAGTGAATTTTATGATCCTATTTATGATAGTGTCCCAATCCTTCACACAAATTTATAGACTTTGTCTTAGTCAAAATAGTCTAGAATAAACTAAGATTGATTTTATCTCCCTCATTACTATTTTTAGAGTAGGTCTAATTAAAATTTAATTTCATAAATAAGTATATTTAATGAATAATATTATTTAATGATTTATCCTACTCAATTTTTTTATTAAATATGAATAAACTCCATTATTCCCAAAAATACCAAATCATTTGGTGAACCTGACTTCAAATTTTGCATAAAAATCCTAAAACCCTTAGGGTAAATTCTTGGCTAATTTTTTCCATTAATTTCTAAATTTTTCCTTGAATAGTTAAATTATAAATTCATCTCAAATTTTAAAATTTTATTGTAAAATTTAAAATAATTTTTATTTCAAACCCTAGTTGCATACACTAGGTCCCAATAATTTTCCAGTATTAATCCAATAATTTCATGATTTTTTACATGCATATCTAAAATTAGAAATTTAATTCAAATTTTAAAATTCAATAATAATTTCAAAAATAATTTTATTTCAAACCCTAATTGCATCAACTAGCTCCCAATAATTTTTCAGTAATTTTCCAATTTTTTTTTTTGAATTTTTAGTTGCATATTAAAATTAGAAAATCACTTTAAATTTCAAAAATTCATAGTAATTTTCAAAAATTTAGCTTTCTTAAAACCCTAGTTTCATCTACTAGGTCCCATTAAATCAAACATTCTCCCATTAGTTTCTAATTTTTTTCTTGAATACTGAACTCAAAAATTCAATTTCAATTTCAAAAATTCATAGTATTTTGCAAAATATTTTTTGAAAAATCCCTAGTTACAAGTACTAGCTCCTATTTTGATTCTTGAGATATCACCTTACATCCATAATAAAATTGAAAAAATAATTCTCACTTATGTACAAATTTTTCTTACTTTTCTTGAAAATGACAAGGAAACCATAATGGGCCCTATCATGTACATGAATGATGAAGTATATCATATGTTAGTATAAAACCTCATTCTTTGCATTTCATGCTTATTTTTAATTATATGGGATGATGTTAAGAAAGTTATTATTAAACATGTTAATACATCTCTTCCATCACCTCCCTTGGAGCCTCTTCCCCATGCCAAGTCATGTTACATGGTCCATTTTACTCTTCTCTAGGTCACTACTCATTGATAAAGAGCCCAGTTAACACCCTTTATCCCTCCACCAACTTGACCCACTGATTATATTCAATATACTCATGTAAATACTACTACTATTATATGGATATTAGATAATGTAGTTAGAGCTATTACTCGACATGTCGCTATGCCTTTTCCACCTAGCCAAGAGCCTCATCACCCTTGTATTCCTACCTATCCTAGGCCCAACCCACCTACATAGGGATATTTGCACAAGTCATATGACATTGTTGATTAGATGAGAAACACTCCAAGTAAGATTTATATGTTAGAACTACTTCAGAAAGCTAATATATTCAAGGGCATTCTTTATCAAGCACTCACTCAGACTTTTATGTCTATTGATTTAGAACCTTATTGTTTTGAATCAATGGTCAATACTTTAAAAACTATAGAAGATGAAATTTATTTTGATAGTGAGGACATGCCTTCTCAGATAGTTATTGATCAAACTTTGCCACTATTCATATAATTTCAAGTCAAAACTAGTGCAGTCAAGAGATTTCTTGTTGATAGTGGTTCTAGACTTAATATATGTAATATAACATTCTTATAGGCTATGGGCATAGATATGGCATCAATGAAAAAATCATATAATAAAATTTGAATATTCAATGATATACCATGATAGACATTGGGCACCATTACTTTGGATATCATTACAGGCCCCAAAACCCTATCTACACAATTCTAGGTCATGCCAAGTCCTCTCCACTATAATATTTTACTTGGATGACCCTAAATACATACTATGGGGGCCATTCATTCTATTATCCATTCATGTATTAAGTTTCTCCATGAGGGATATCTATACACATGTCTATTAAACAACCAACCATTCATATATTATTGAACTATAGAGTCATATTTGATTATTTTTCTAGATGGGACACCTTATCTCATAGTATATCCACCACCTCACTACATTTTTATTGATCATATACATACATATGAGGATGGAGAGACTAGCACTTCTGACACTCCTCCACTTACATTTGTACCTCCATCTCTAGATATTATACCAGCCATGTAGCTTTAGCAATTTTAGCTACTCCATCTCTCATAGTTCTAACCCTTATTATACATTCATAATCACTGGTAGCAGTATGATTAGTTCCAATTGATTATATAGTTACTCCACTAGTTATAGATACTTTTTTATTAGTACCATCTTCTACTACATAGATGATGAGAATCCTATATCATAGTTATCCCTTATGGTAAATTCTGAGTTACCATATGTACAAATGTTGATACAAATTCAGAGGCTTCTTTAGATGATGATACAACACCCACACTCATAGATGACTATTTATGTGGATTAAGCTTGACAATAGTTAGCCTAAAATATTATTTAAATGAGTCTAGATATATCATTCCATATGTTATATCACTTTTAACATCTCATACTACACTCTAAGGATATACTCCATACTCACAGCCATAGGTAGATTACTTGGCACATACAATTTACATGGTTACCTCAACGGCTATAGAAATAGTTATTCAAATTAAGGTAGGTAGAACATAATATCAACCATATTTTATGTTATATACATTACTTTATCATGGATTAATCACATAACCTATAGTATGGCATACATCCATTAGCATATTGTCACAGTAGGATGGTCACCCATTTTGTACTTTTCATAAGATTAAAAGCCATGATACAAACTCATATACATATTTATAAAAGAGATTAGATAAATTAAAAGATCAATGTATTATTCATATTATAGCACCACCAATATCACCAACTCCACCACTTTCATTAAAGTCATCTACTAGTAGGGCTAAATGTCCCAGAGTAGAATCAACATCTCTACCACCAGAGTAACCTTCATTTCACCTTTCATAGAATGACACCATGAACAAAACAATTGAAACATATGATGATACTTAGGATGTTGATCTCAAGGCATTTAATGATGGCTATGACTGTTTCCTCCATTTCCATCCCTAGTGGGCTCCATCCTTGGATCCCTTCCCCCATCTAGCCTAGTCTTTTATATCTTTATGAGCATATTATTTTATTTACATATTTCTACATAGTCTCTTTCTAATTTTTCTTGTACATAATCTCTTCTTCTTGATTTTACATAGTTCAAATATTCAAAAAATACAAAAAATAGTATAACATTTTCAAATTCCAAAAACATTCAAAAATGTCAAAACACCACAAAACATTTTGATTGTATGCATCATCCATGTTTTAAATTGCTAATATAATACTAGGACTTACATTTGTTATTTCATTCTATTGTATGTTTCTTTATCTACATTACCATGTTTCACTTGATCTTCTTTAAGCGTGTGTAGTGACATCCAACTACTTGATTGCTTCACTCTACTCATTGAGGGGACATCCTACTTATACATTTGAGGTACACTTTGATATACATACCCACTAGGGGCATCTTCTACATGACTACACCATCTAGGTTATGTCATTCTTACACTACACACTATAAGTTATAATGTTGATGTACATTACTTACTAGATTACATAGAGTACTATATCAACATTCCACTAGTATCTAGCACTTGTGTATCTCTTAGCATATACCTAGTCTTGTACTAAACATGTCTTGCATACTTTCACTCTTGCTTTGATTAGTTATATTGAATTATATCTTTCCAGTTATTACATTTTTTCTCTTCTTGCATAGTGTAGTTTGTCGGATTGTATTTCTAGTTCCTAATTGTCTCTTATATGTGCCTTAGGACATTTGAGAATGTCTTTTTCTTTGATTTATGTGTGTTCTTTAGTAAATTTTCTAATGTCCTTTGCTTGTACTCTTCTATGTGCTTATATCCCTTGTATCAAATTTTCTTGTTTCACTTGTATGTGTATGTGGCATTTGAAGATGCCTTGTATGCTTGTTTTCCATTTTTAGTGACATGTACCCATGTCCCTTCTTCGTGTGGCCCCTTGGCCACCATTGTATGCGTTTTTCTTCTTACTCTATGTGTTTTTTGCTTGATTTCTTCTCGATTGTTACAATGACATAATCCATATCATGCATTTTCCTATTCTCTTAGATTCCATCCTGGATATCATGCTCCATCCGTCCACCTAAAAAATAACACTTTTGGTTCCAATTTAGTAAATTTCACATGATATTACATTGTTAAATCTATCTAGGCATACCCCTATTGATTTAACAATCTCTCAAATCAAACCATGTTAAATCTTATTGATTATTATTGTTATATCATGTATATTTCTAGCTTAACACACTTGCAGGGCTTCCTCTTCTAAGGGTAGTCATTATAGGGTACCTATTCCTACCCTCAAATAATGGGATAACAAATAGGGGTCTTTATACAAATATCAAAGCTCTTAGCAAATAAAAATTCTATATTTAGAACAATCAGTCATCAAACCACTCAGAATAGACTAGTAGATAGTCAAGATTCTAAAATAGTGATCAATTTCAGCCCAGGACAATAGAAATGGGGCTAGCCTATAGAACTAGACACTAGGGTGTTCATTTTTGGTGATCCTATCTAAACAAAATAAAAATAAAATTTTCTAAAGCAATCAAAAAGGTAGGTTTAGCTATAGTTTTGCACAATTAGACTAGTTTAGATCAACAGTTTTCAATATAGTTTTCTTAGAGAATCCAAACATAGGGGGCATCATACATGGAATGATTGATTCTCAATTCTATTTTTAGAGATGATAGTTAGTATAACTTCTAGATCAAAATCCATGTTTCAGACACCAATGATTGGGAGTATATTGTACAACACTTTTGCTTCTTTTGTTTTATTTTTTAACATTACCTAGGTATTCTTAGTAGTTACATGCCTTAATCCATCTATAGGTGGTTGGCATCATTTTAGAGTGTCTTTAATATAAGCCTAACCTCCATATTCCTAAGTACCCAAGTTCCTGAGTGGCTTCTACATAAGTTAAATTTTTAGTTTTGAAGTGGCTTTCATACAAGCCTAATCTCCATTTTTTCTAAGTTGGCCAACACTGGCCTAGTTTTCATCACACATTAAAATATCCATGCCACACTGTTATATTTCCAAAGAATTCGTGGGATTCAAAATCCATCTCATATGACATACACATTCATACATACTAGTATCAGTTCATATCTCCACTTCACAAGGCAACAATAGAGCCAAAGGGCCAACCTTTGTATTTTTGAAACACCTATTTAGAGGGATCAGACATACAATCCAAAAATCAATTAGCACATACATGATCATCTAGATTCACTTAGTGAGGGACAATGGAGCCACAGGGATATCCTTTGCATTCTTGAGCCATTTTTTGGGGAATTGAGAACTCAACTCTATTCATGATATAACTTTTGGTATAGCATCATCTAGTACATCCAACATTACTCAACCTTACTCAGTATCACAATAGGTTATGTATCAATTCATGTACCCAATAAGGTGTATTCATTCTTTTCTCTTCCTCTCTCTTACCCAACTTTGTATTTTCTTATTTTATATTGAATATAATAAGAACTAATCTACTCTTTGTTTTCCTTTCATAGATTATCACTTACATAATGTGCTCTTTATGCACTATTTAGAATTACTCAACATCACAAGCTTCATGGGATTCACCTTATAGGTAAGTTTAGGTACACTTTATAATTTCCTTTATCCTAGTATTTTGTTTTGTTGTATCACTAAAATAAAGGGGGGAAACGTAGTCATATAAATTGCAAAAATTAGTAACTTGAGCATGGATGATGACACCTAATCCTTATGTCCCTCTTGCTTTCTCTCTAAACCCTCTCAAGCTTGTTTTCATTAATTCCAAGTCATCTATGGCCTTCTAAACTTGACCCCAATTGAGTTAGGACCCTATCTATATGGCCAATCCATCCCCCTATGTCTCATCTGCTTAGGATAATAGCACTAAAGTTGGACTATAGCACTGAGACATAAGGTATCCCCTTTTTAGTGCTCCTATCTAATCACAATTCAAACCTAGATTATTATTTTCCCCTAATTCCTCTTTTTCATTATGTCAACCTAGTCTAGTTTCATCTAACCCATAACCAATAGATGCCTATAAAATCACATTCAAAGATCATTTGGAAAGGGTTGGAAAATATCATTGAAGCAAGTAAGACCACTTACATAATCTTCTCTATTCTCTACATACATCTAGCCTATACATTTTTAAGCTAATTCAAGTCCTTACACTATTCCCTAGTCATCTCAAGCATGCCCATTTTTATCATTTCTTGAATTTCATTCACTATTACACCAAGAAATCTTAAAAGGAGAACTACATATGGCTTGATCCCTCCTCAGAGTATTGGTATGTAGGTATAATGCCCACACATGGGGTGTGAAACATGTATAGTGTATATTACACACACTAACCCATTTTCCCCATTTTATAAAATTTTTTTCAATTTCATACAAGATATAAGTATATGAATAATCAGCTCTATAGGGAGCTCTATTGATAGTGAGGACCTAAAAATTAGTACATAAGTTCACACTTAGTAGATGAACAAAACCCAAAAAGATTAAATCTTTATGATAATATCACAAAATAAGGAATATAGTGCTAGAGACTAGGGTGTCTAGTTATAATTCTCCTATATAATTAGAAAATGAAGTCTAAGATACTATTTGTGATAGTGTCATAATCCTAAACACAAATTTCTAGAGCTTATCTTAGTCAAAATAGTCCAAAATAAGCTAATTTTGATTTTCTCTCTCTCACTGCTATTTTTAGAAAAGATCTAATTGTAATTTAATTTAAAAAATTAGTAGCTTTAATTAGGAATATTATTTATTGATTTATCCTACTCAAACACATTTATTAAATAAGAATAAAAAACTCCATTATTTGCAAAAATAACAAATCACCTTGCTAAGAGGTGTATCGGTCACAAACTTATTATTCTCATCTAGTTTGATGGATGTTAATTTAGATATTCCATACTCCTTAGATTTGTCTCCTAAAGTGGATTTAATTTTATTAGTTCCTTTCTTAGGATGTTTGGTTTTGATGTTTCTAGTGAAATGGGCTAGTGCCTCATCTTCCTCCCATTCATCATATATAGGTCTTTCATCAAAAATCAAAAAGTGTTCTACCCCATCCACTAAATGTTCATCACAATCATTAGAGGTAACTATCAGTTTAACCATGAGAGAGTAGATTTAACCATAATAAAAACAAGGAATTATTGGAGTGTTACACTGGAATTTTCCTCCTAGTAGTCTATAATATTTATTTCTAAATACATGAGGAGGAAAAAGGGAAGGCATATATAGGTGTTGTGCTCAAAATGATTCAATATAATAAAATTATGCAATTAGATGATTTTATACTTACCTTAAAGAGTGAGGTACATCATGAGGGGGAGGAAAATATCTTCCCAAGTGTAACGGAGGGTAGTTCTAAGGAAGCCAACATCAGAATGGTGGATACACTCCTTACCCTTGAAAAATATTAAATTGACTCATTTTTATACTTATATTCATAAATAAATGATCACCCTTATACATACATACTAATTCCCAACTTAATTCTATCTTCATAAACCTCCAACACAATCTTGTGTATTAAAACTATCTTATCAGTCCAAGACTTGGCAAAATAAAGAGTGAGTTAATTGTCATAACCATGAATGCATTTGATGAATAGAGAGAGTCCTTCATGCTTCATCTTGAGCCAAATTTTGGTTCATTCCTTGAGGGTTTTATAGGAAATATATTCAAACCTAACTTTGGAACCACACATTTTCTTTACAGAATATATAATCCCCTTATTATCTTTGTGTAAATTGCCTTCAGATTAGAAGAGAGTTTGAGCATAAGTAAATTATTCCTAAAATGATTTATATATCTCTCACCATAACTATAATGAAAATTATTTAACATATTATTATTGAATTAGTTTAAAACCATATAAATGACATCAATACAACTTGATGTGAAGGTAGAGACATCATTATAATTCATGGTCAAATTAGCCACATCAAACATGGGCTATATGATGTTTAAGGCATAAAAAGTATTTCTCATAGGATAAAGAGTTTTTATTTAATTAAATATGATAAAGACCTTAATTGGAATGTATTTATTCTTAATTAAAAATGATATATAATTTGGAAGGGAGTTGATCAAGTTGAGTCCATGTAATGAGGTTTTGGATATTGACCTCACAATTTGATAACAAATCAACAAACTTGTTATCTTCCCAATAGGTATGCTATATTTGAATCTCCTCAAAGGTATTCAAAGAGTATTTAACATCACTTATGATATTTGAAAAAAATAAAATTTGAGTTACGTAGCCTTTAAGGTTGTTAATATTGTTCATTGAGTCACCTTCAATGATGATTTTGGAATCTTGTAGATAATTTACTAACTGGATGCCCTAGAGAACAATAGTGGCTTCCACAACATAGTTGGATTGATGCCCAACTGGCCTAGCATAGGCTACTACCAATGTTCCTAGATCATCTCTAATTATACCACCACCCTTGGATTTGCCAAGATTACCTTTGGTAGCTCAATAAAAGTTAAGTCTAAGCCAATTCTCTATAGGTTTATTCCATCTAATATACTTCTTGTCAATCTTTAGATTATGAGAGTGACATGATATAGTTCAAGAATTTTAAGATTTATTTGAGGTGAAGGAGCCTTTAGGAGTGGAATTCTTTGAAAAATATTCATATTTTTACTTAATTATAGTAGTTTTAAAATTTTTATTTCTACATTTTAGTCATCTAGGCATTTTTAGGTATCCAGGTTATTTTTTTGAGGTGCCATATAGCTTATAGACATGTCAAATCATTGAAAACACTATATATATTTCTAATGATATTTATGTTTTCATGTATCCAATCTATATGGTAGATGTCTGGGAAAGGCAAATAAAATTTTTATTGTAAAATTGATATTTTTAGTTTAATTTTTTATATATGTGATATTTAATTTTATGTATTTTTAGGGTGACTTATGTTTTATAAAAACTTTACATGGTAGAACCATGGAGACAATATTAGGTCTTTTTAGTATTTATTATAACAAATAGGTGGTGGAAAAATTAGGGCTAGGGTATGTTGGTAGATTAGGTGCCATGTTTTATGATATTCATATGATGACTGCATTAGATATGAGTTGGAATGTTGATACCTATATAGTTTATATCTTGAAAATGGATATGATAGTTACCTTGAAGGATGTATGAGGATATTAAAATTAACAATATAATGCACATGTGTATTATTATGGGGCATACATATTTAGGACTTGAACCTGAGTGCACATAGATATATGATAAGGTCATATCAGGGGTGGAATATGCATGAAGTGACCCTAATATTTAATCATTTATATTTTATTAGTTCATGTTTAACATGAAAATAAATACTTGTGTATTATTTTATTAATTTATATCCATGAATGAAATAACCATTTTTATTTAATAACACATGCATAATATCATTTAGGATAATGAGACTCATCTTATGATGTACTCTTGGGGTCGAACCATCATATCAAATTTGTATATATATTTATAATTTCACATGGGATAAATATATTGGTTTTATTAGGTTAGATACAATTTTACATGTGTGGACATATGAACATATATCAATGACCCATACAATAGGTATGATCCATGCATAATGGGTGCATCAACAAATCTATTCACATATAAAAGTTGATAACATATGTGTGACATAGTAGATTATGATATATTTTAATGTATTTTTAAATAATTTTAACCTTGAATCTATTTTATGGAGCCCATATAGATGATTTTGTTTATGATTTAAGGATTACATATAGTTAAATCATATTATAGCTATTTTGGATTCATGATGAATACATTGGTGTGTAAAAATTATTCCATTATGAGTGTGTCATGATGAAGATTGGTTTTACTCAAATATTTAAAATAACATAAATGGTTTATACCCCTAATAATAGACCTATAAAACCTACCATAAAGAGAGGTTAGCTGAGTGTAATAGAGTCAAAACATATTCTAGTAGTTGAATGATATCCTCTGATAATTATTTTATATGTGGATAATGGAATATGTAAAATTAAATATACATATTTGTGGTCCTATTCCCAATGGTCCTTATTATTTCCTTTTATTATAGATGAATTTATGACTAGTCCTAAAGAACAACCTAATATAGCCATGGTAAAAGATGGAAGAGGTTTTAAAATAACCATAAAACCTTATGCCCCTACTATAGATAGAGGTATGCATACACATATACTTTTTGTGTTTAATATGTTACCATGTTTTTATTAATAGAATATAATGTTTCTATAATATCTTGTGTTTTTAGGATATAATTATTGGATGAATATCATTAAGGCTTACATTCATCATATGTCCCACTATCATCATGAAAATATTATGGCTGAGAGTTATTTTGTCTATAATGGTCCTTATATATAGTTAGTTTAGATTGAAGTTTATTTATGACATTATCATTTTGACTCAATAATTTCACATAATTTTTAAAAATAATATGGCACTATCTATACTACTAACTAAACGGGTCATATGATGACTTGTTTCATGTTACCTTAACTCTAAATTCTGCATTGTCAACTCATCTCACCCACCTAAATTAGTAATGTAGGTGGATTTTAAAATTATAATAGGATAAAAATAAGACTATGAGTTTTTTTTATCATATACCCTCTCTAATAGACCACCCAGAACTAATTCATTAGGTATGTGCTACATCACTACATGATTGTAAGCCTTAGTGATATTCATCCAATAATTGTATCATGTGTTTAATAAATATATACAGAATTTAGAGTTAAGGGAACATGAAAAAGTCATCATATGCCCCATTTAGTTGGTAGCATAGATAGTGTCATAGTATTTTTAAAAATTATGTAAAATTATTGAGTCAAGCTTTAGACTAGTTTCATTATTTTCACAGTGGCTTTTTGTATTCATATCTTGTGTTAGAAAATTTATTATTAATACAATACATTAAAAATAATGGAGCATGAATTAAATATGACCTTATCAAATATATTCACCAATAGTGATATGTATCCATTAATGATTAATATTATGATTCAAAAAATGTGTACATTAACTGATCTATCAACCAATAGAATCATAAAAAATAATCTTGTTTATAGTGGTCTTATATTTCCTCTCAAAGAGAGATTTCTTTATCACACTTGTGGATATTTATAATACATATATTTTTTATACCATTTCACTATAAAATGATCTTACAAATGATCATAGTATTCATCATGTTATTTGAAATAATGTAATTCATCAGAAGGAAATTATATAAAATGAAATTTCTAAAAATAAAACACATAATAAATATGAAGTTTCAAATAAGATAATTAATAAGATACAAATATAGTTTTATATAAAAAAAATTCATGAGATTCCTAATATTTCAAATGTGAATCAATCAATCTAATTTTACAACATCAAAAGATAGACTAATTTATATTTTACAAACACTCATTGATAGGAAGTTTATAAAATTACCTTCTAATCATCATCACTCTACATATCACATTACATGAGTAGGGGTAATATAATTTTTTAAATATCATCATATAAAATGGGCATATAGATAAAAATTCTTATGTATTGCTAAATAATATTGAAAAACTTGTGTATAGGGGTGTTATTACATTTTATAAATATAAAAATACTCATACAAGTTTTCCCTCTCCATATTCTTCTAATTGTCATTATATGAAGTAAAATCTATCACAAAAGATTTCTTCAAAAGAATAAATGGTAAATTGAGATTTTATAGAATGTAAAAATAGAGGAAGATATTAATCTATTTTATAATATATAAATACCAATCTATCCTATAAATCTCATAAAAAAAATAACCAATGGTCAATCAAGATCTTAGATAAGGTGAACATATACATTGTTGTATATGGAAAGGGACAATCTATTGCATCACAATTGTGTTTCTTAAGAAATTGGGATACAATGGGTGGAATTTACAACTTATGAAAACTTTTGAGAATCTTTAAAGTATAAATCTATCATGAGTAATGTGTTTTCCCCTATAAGACAAAAATATACTTAACATATAATAAATAATCACTAATCCCATTAAATGATGGAAATGTAGGAATTATGAAGTCACAGGGTAGTAGTGAACTCAATAACTTATGTACTATGACATTCCCATGTATAAATTTAGGGTCAAAACATGCATAAGATATGAAACAAAGAGCTACTAGAAAGATAATGAAACCAATCTAAAGCTTGACTAGTTAATCTCTTAGGGAATGTCTGAAGTATAAATATATCATGAGTACTATATTTTACCATATAAGACAAAAATATACTTAATATATAATAAATAATCACTACTCCCATTAAATGATATAAATTTAGGCATTATGAAGTCATAGGGTAGTGGTGAACTTAGGATATTGTGTAATATGGTATTTCCATCTATAACTTTAGGGTCAAATCACGTGTATCATTATTATTTTATTTTTAGATAAATGTTATTTACATTTTGTTTCAATGCTCCTACAACATGCATTAATTATATAACCTCATATGAAGGTTGATTAAGATATTTAATGGGTTCATTCAATGGTTGAATATTAATATTAGTAGTTTTCATAGGTAGATTATTTATAATAGGCTAGGATTATTTGTTCTTAGGTTTCATCCCACTCTATTTATTAAACATAGGTTTATAATAAACTAGTCGACAATGTAAAATGTAGAATTAAGGGAACATGAAACAAGTCATCATATTCCCCATTTAGTTGGTAGCATTGATAGTGTCATAGTATTTTTAAAAATTATGTGAAATTATTGAGTCAACATGAGAAGGTCATAAATAAACTTCAATCTAGACTAACTATATATAAGAACCATGATAGACAAAATAGGTCTCAATCATAATATTTTCATGATGATAGTGGGACATAATTTTAGGGCCCCTACATATACTTCATAATTTTATTTACTACATCTAAATGAGATAGATTATTTGAAAATAGTAATCCTATTAAGATCAAATTTACATCTCATGACACAAAATAATGATACCAAATAAAAATCAACAAAGTATAAATCAAGGAATTGAGCAAGGAAAGAATAGTCCACAAAAAGATAATCAAAATAAGTAATATAAAACTAATATCATTTGAAAAATACCATTATTTACATCATCTCAAGTAGGTTTAACATAAATATATAATAAAAATTCAAGTTAAAATGTTCCTAAGAGTTAAAATCCACATACATCAATGACATTAAAGTAATTATGAAGATAAATACAATGCAGAATTGTTATATTTAAGTGATTTATTAGATGATTTCATCCTAATATGTTTTTCTATTTTCCATGAATTTTTTAATAGTTATACTCTTAGACATACACTATAGTTCAATTTATATCATTCTTGTATAACATCCATGTATTCTACCATTTAAATTATTAATACTTAAAATTATAATAAAACACATAAAAAATTACATGAGAGATAGTTGAATATTCAAATACCATCATCTAAGCACAAATAGAGCACAATAAAAAAATCATATAGAAAAAATGAAACATTTTTTTAAAATGTCAAAAATATCACTCAATAGAGGGCACATGATGGCCCTACCCCTCTACATAAATAATCATAATCCCTAAGAATATGGACCCTAAAATTATATGTCCCACTATCATCATGAAAATATTATGACTGAGACCTATTTTGTCTATTATATTCCATATATATAGTTAGTCTAGATTGAATTTTATTTATGACCTTCTCATGTTAACTTGGTAATTTCACATAATGTTTAGAAATACTATGACACTATCTATGCTACCAACTAAAGGGGGTATATGATGACTTGTTTTATATTCCCTTAACTCTGCAATTTTTTATCTATTTATACCATATTTATACTTTCGAGTGATAATAATCTTACTAAAAAATAATAATGTAAATGAGTGACAACAATGCTACCAAACAACTATACTATTATTGAGTGATAGTTATTTTTTTGAGCAACAATAATGTTGTCAAATGATAAAAATGTTGCCAAGTGACATCGATGTTATTGAGTGATAACAATGTTATCACTCAATAGTAATGATGTCACTTGAAAAAAAATCACTCTATAACATTACTATAAATTTATATTAATGTCTTCACTTGACAACAATGTCATCACTTTATATTAATTTTATCACACAATATCATTGTTTTTTCTTGAAATTAATGTTTTTGAGTGGTAATAATGTCATCAATAAACCAAATACATGTTGAGTGGAAAAAATACTATCGCTCAAAAAAATTCTATCACTCAATATCATTGTCATTGCTCAACGGTAGTGTTTCTAAATGATAACATTTATTTTAATCGATAATGATGTTGCATATTGACAACATCACTATTAAGTGGTAGCATCATTGTCATTCAATATTGTCATTATTGGATGATACAATTGCTAACAAATAATCATAATGTTTAGTTGTCTCATGAGAGTTAGTTATCCTTAGACACCAAAGAGTTATCCTCCAAAGAAACCTGTTACTATCTATCCATGGGATTTCTATATAATCACACACCAACATAAATCCTGTGATCTTGATGTTTCACCTATTGATTCACCTTCTCACCTAAATTTCATCCCTTAAATTTCACCAAAATTTTGAAACACATACTTATAGATTCTCCAAAAAACCCATGTTCATTTTTATGTGGGCTATTAAATTTTATCCTTAATGCAACTCAGGATCCCAATTCGAATCAATCTCCAAATGCAACTCAGGCATAATCAGGATCAAAATATGACTCAAGTATTTAGGTAGAGTATACTCAAGATCATGATATGGTTTAGGTATTAAATTGGGTAAGTAATACTCAAGTAAGTAAATTAGGTAGGGCACACTCAATTAGGTAAATTAGGGTTCATACTCAATGGTATAGATCTATTACATATGTAAAATGATTAAAAATTTCATTTCTCATTTTATCTTCCAATCCTAAAGTTTTGAAAACTATGTATTGATTAGAATGGATTTTGAAAAACTAACATCTAAATAGTAACTCCTAGAATTGTGGAATCATTTTTAGAATATGTAAAGTTGCCCTAATTTTTATATTTAGTACAATAAATTTAAATTATAAGTTTATATTTAATTTATACTTATTAAATATATTTTACTAAATATATACTCACACAAGAAAATAGTAAAAATAAAAAAACATCTTACCAGGTGTGTGACCTTTGTACTCCATAGGGCATATGCCCTTTCCTTTCAACAATTTCAAATATTTACATTTAATTAAAAGTAAATGGTTTACAAAGGATGTACACCCTTTGAAATACATGTTTTACATGGAAAATGGAATACCATGTCTTTCAAAGGGTGTATTCCATTTTAACATTTCAATCCTTGAATTTTATGATTTCCATCCAAATTTTATTTGGGTATAGACTTGGGGAGGTCCAAAGCTAGCCTAAAACCAACCATGGAGTAGCCCACATGGTTTTTAGGAAATTTAGGAGTCTTTTTCATCTTTTTTGACACATCTAACCAGACACATTTTATTATTTTTTCTAAACTATAAATGTTTGTATAGGGGAAAGATTAGATTTTGAATATATAATTTTTTAATTTGAAACTATTGTTTTTAGTTATTAATTTATTCATACACAACATACCTCATTTTGGACTATACACATATCATTAAAAAAACCTTTATAACTTTATGACCATTAATCAAAAGTTTATAAAACATATACCTAACCAATATATGCATCATTAGCTATGATTTTAAAAAAATGATTTTCATGAAGTTAAGGTCAAAAAGTTGTGTTTATACACTTGAAGTTATAATTTTTTATCTATCTTAACTTGTAATATTATTTTAAAAATATAAATTTATTAAAAAGTATACTAAAACAATATCCTAATTGATCTTTGACATTTCTTCTAACTATATATGAAAGTTCATATAATAATTCATTTGTTTACTCCAAAAAGTGTGTATGCACACATGTAGTTTACTTATCTTTTCACAAAAAGGTGTCAATCCATTGTCATAAATGTATCATTTTCACTCATTTGTATCATCTAGGTATTGAAAAAAAATCATATACTTATAAACTACATTCTAAATACCATAATTAATATTCTTACATTATTGTCATTTTTTTTCCAAGCTTCTCTAAAACTCTCTCCAAGTTCAACTATTTTTTATTTTAATAAAAAACTCCCTTTAAAACCCTCCTTTTATCTCCCATTACCCTACATCTAATCCATGTATACACCATACTATATATCATTGGAGATAACACATTTATTCTTGACATATAATATCATTTGGTTTTGCACATAATCTTTAATGTTGAACTCTTTAAGCCATAATTTCCACTTTTAATCAAGCCATTAGGCATAAAGTATCCATCAAATTTTTATTATGAACATTTTAACTTGACATCAAAGGATTATATTAAATAAATATTATAATTCTCACTTACCAAGATACACATTTTTTCTATAATTGTTTAAGTCTATAAAATATGTTAATCAAGATAAGACAAACTTCTAAAACCTTAGGTTTAATTTCCACATCTAATCATAGAAAAAATGTCAAATATTTCTCTTCAATAAATTTAAAATTATCTATGTAAATATTCTACATAGGTATACATACTATTCTCATGAAACTTTAGTTCCCATCACTTGAAAAAATTATCATCATGTGTGAAACTTTATAATATCCATGTGAGTTTTTATAGGACGTCATGGCATGCCATGTATAACTCTATCAGAATAGAAGTGTATTTTATCTCTATTTTGTACATCAACATATGTAAATTTATATAATTTATATATCCTTATGGGACATTTATATATTACCATTGTTTTGGATTTTACATCACTTACGTAAATGACATTTACCACTTGTGTGAACCCACAGAATAATACTAACATTCTAAGTTGGCTTATCACTCAAGTATTATTTGAACAATAACTCAATGTACAAAGAGATATTAATTGATCTAATTAGGTTTGGTGGTGAATAAAATAACTTGTTGGTAGGAATTAAGGTGAATTCAATGCATTATTATTAAATAATCAATATGCATTTAAGACAAATCATAAATATTTAAAAATAGAAGTAATATCCATCAATAATAGATGAAATTTTCCATATGATACTTATATACATTCATCATCATAGGGAATAAAAATTTAGCACAAAATATTTTTAAGATAATGAATCTCTAGTAATGGTATATTTAAATAAAATTTAATAATAATTATAAAAAATTAATACATTCAACATCCAACAATTAAAAAATTCCAATATTATCTTTTATAAATTCCATACCCACATCGATACATACCAACTCATTCCTAGTTTATATCAAATTATTTGATTTAGTATCCTAATATTTATTTAAACTAGCTCTTAGGTTTTCAATAACTTCCTTATTTTATGAACTATTTTCTATGATAACATTTAGCCTTAATATTTAACCTTCATGCTTTTTGGTTTCTAGCCATCTAAATTTTATGTCTATGATCTATGAGATATCTACCCTTCTATTTTTTTCCTCCTAGATGTGTGGAACCACATTCCCTATGATACTTGTGGATGATCCTTTGATATGTCCCTATTGGAGTTATGAACAAGTATGTAACATAGATTTTTAGGATCTATTTGGAACATTAGAATCACATAGAGCAAGCATATTAGCCTAGAATAACAACACTCTAGTTAAATTAAAATGCAATTAACTATTGTTCTAAACTAATTATTATATTACTTAATTATCTCCACTTCTCACTATTCTTATAAATTCAGTATATGATTGACAAATATATAATAGAGAAGGAGGGATTTGATAACTCATAGTTAGTTATAACTAATTCATAGGGAAATTCCCAATCCATATGCACAACTAAATAATTATTAAACACAAGTTTAAGTCCTAAACACGTGCACATAATTAATCTTAAACTAATCTATTGGACACTAAAGTTAATACTCCAACACCCTCACTTAAGTGATAGTTAGGGACAATAAAAAAATACACATAAATATGGGTCCTAACTACTAAGCATGCTAGGTAACCCATGTACACACAAAATTAAAATAAGGAAGGAATAAATTCATGTTGAGTCACCCCACCCAAGGATAACTTACTTTACCACAATAAAATACCACAAATGTATATCTTATGTGGAAGGAAAGTATTTAAGGAGCCACTTGATTGTGTGGTTATATAGTCCCATGTAAAAAAACATGTTTTTTTCCTATTGGAATAAATTATAGTTGTTGTATGTGATACTTAAAAGGCGATAGGTAGTTCTCATGAAAAATAATATCTAAAATTAATTATTTTTAATGTTACAAAAAATATAATTGAAGTATATAAAACACCATGGCATAATGGAGCTATATCAAAAATATGAGATCATGTGTTAGGAGGAAAAAAAGAATCACCAACAAAATTGGCTAATGATAGAGTATAATATTCCCCCTTGGGCATAGGTTGAATAGGAAAAAATATAATGTGTGGAGGAGGTAGAGTTACCTCATACATATCACCAAAAAAGACCAAGTCTATAACCAGAATAGAAGGAAGAGGTGGTGGAGGTGTATCATCTTAGTCATCCACAAGAAATGGTGGTGTTTGCTCTAGGTCATACACAATAAATCGTGAAGGTGCCTCATCATTAAAAAAAATTCCTAAAAAATAATTGAAATATGAAACGCACCAAAAGTATTAAGAGGAGGTGGTAATGCCAAAGGTTCCCAAAAATTATCACCATCAAGAATCAAATACACATTATGAAGACTAGGTGATGGAAGAACATCATATGTGTCACTAAAAAATAGATCCTCACAAACATAAGGAGCAAGAGTGAAAAATACCACATCCAAATCACCATCAAGAATTACATCCTCAAAAATAGGATAAGATGGTGGATGAAAAACAATAATTTCACCAAGAAGATAATCCTCACTAAGAGAGGAAGGAGAAGGGAGAGGAATAGGCAAAGGTGAAGTGACCTTCTTAAACAAATCTATAATAGAATCCCAAGCTTCTATAGGTGATATGACATGTGAAATGTGAGGATTCAAGTTTTATAAAACATGGAGACTAATAAGTAAAAGCTCTTAATCTTATAGAGACTCAATCCAAATAATGTATTCCTCTTCAGTAAGAACAAGAAAGTCATCAATAAGAACTCTCTATATGCCTTTCATTTCCAAGTGAAACTTCATCTTCATTTTCCACATGTCATAGTTGGATATGTTGAGGTATTAAAATAATGGGGTATTCATTTTCATAAGGATAATTCAAGGAGGAGAATAAATTCCCCCCATAAAAAATAACACCCTATGTTTTAAAATGTTGAGAAGAATAAATAACCCTGACACAAAATTTTATATTTTGATCAAATGTGTCATTTTCCCTCTAAAAGAGAAAATATGCCAAAGTCACAAGTTGACTCCAAAATATCACAATATCAAAAAAAATGGACATCAAGTGCCATCAAAAAATAATCCAATGAATAGTAAAAATAAATGGTATAAGTCCACAGGCCCAAAAGACACATTCAAAACATAGTATGTCAAATTATATTAATAATGCATCTAAAGTTGGTTACAATGTTGAGTTAGGAAGCAGGGGTCTAGGGGTGGTATCCCTTAATATGTTTAAGAAGAAGTTCCCCTTATGGGGTTTGGGGGCACAACTCCATGAATGTTCCCTATTGTGATATAGGTGGAATTGTAGGGTAGTGCCTTGATACCAAACATAATTTGAAGCTTGTGTATCTCTTAAATTTGTAAAAAATCAACCAATTTTCCTTAAAAATATCCTCCCACTTTTAAAAATAAATCTCCCAATTTTTAATTTTCCTCCAATTTTAAAAGAGTTTCACCACTTTAAATTGGTTTAAAGCCCTTCCCCCCATGGAATATTACATCATCATTTTGTTGTAATCAACACACCCCATATTGGAGTTTCTATGGACAAGTGGGGACCCCTTTATTCTTATAAGGCTTATTCATCATATGGATGTACATGCATGTTAGCCTATTTCATTATTTATGAAAATTTGGGAAATTTCAGCATTAAATTACCTTTGTTACATCTATTTTCCTCTTGTAACCTATTTTAATTAGAATGACTTTTTGGAACTAATCTATTAATTAAAATGGTGGAAGATTATTATGTATGACAGGTATTCAAATTTACTTATTCAAATTTATTATTGGGGCTCACTTATTCAACAATATGAACATTTTGGTCTTTGGTATTTTGGTCTTTAGGAACTTTTCAATTGAGAAATTTGTGTTGGTAAAACATTCTTTGATTTTTTTTAGTTGGGAACTTTCTCTTGAGTAGCTTTATCATAGGAACATTTTGGTATTCAATAACTTTATCTTTGATAGATTTTATTTGGAGAATTTCAGTCACTAACATTCTCTTCAACAACTTTCTCCCAAAAATCTTATTGAATGACAATCTTCTTGAAGAAAATTTAGGTCTTTGGATACTTTTAGTCAGGAAATTTCTCTTCAAGAACTTTCTCTAAAAAATATTCCCAAATGGAAATCTCCCCAAATAACATATAGGTATTTGGAGTCTTTAATATATAACTATGGCTCACCAAATCAAATGATTCATCCGAAATGTGAACACTAAACTCTAACTAAACCACATATTGACAAGTGTAAAAAATAATATAATTATGTCACCCCTTGAATGAGTAAGCATGTTATGTGGCATGCCACTAGGCGAAGGTGGTAAATTTTTAATTAAATTAAGGTAACAATCTTGTATACGTTGGTGATTAATGGCATAAGAAATAAACATGAATTATAAAATGCTATAACATCAATATGTTAATTGAATCCACATCCATTATTGTTATCGAGCTCCAGCGTATATTTATTTTTATGTATTCAAAGACCTACATGAATTTAAATAAGTTATAATTCATGTAACAAACTACCAATCCACCATTAGTAAGAGCTTAAAATATACCAATAATTGGAACCAAAAATGGCATATTCATCTAGATCATATATGGGAGTACAGGTGTCATCTAGATTCTCCATTAAGTATTCAATAGAATACATGGATATAATTTTTGATGCAATAGTATTCAATGATATTTATGTTAATTACTCAACTTTGTGGAAAGTCATAGAGAGAATCAACCCATATGCATTTAAGGCATCTATATAGAGGAGCAACAAGTTAAGAATAAACAATTTCCCTTCAAACACCAATCACTTCATTATGAAGCTACCAAATTTGAAGTTATGCCATGCATTAACTTATTGAAAGATTTGTTATTTGATGGGAGGATTACAAATTATGGGTTATTACACTATGTCAATAATAACACCATCTTCACCTACATATTAGGAAAATAATTCCAAAGGTACTTACACCTATCCTTATTAGATGCTACCTTAGATCAATTATAAGAAGAGAAACAATGTAGAATAAGTAGTGAATAAATGGCTTCTCCTAAGAGAGACCTCTTTCATAAAAACCACCAAGAATCATTTATCTATTACCAAATTTTGGATGTGAATATATATTGGTATGGTATTACTAAACCATTTGTTTTTCCACTTAAGTATCCACTTAATTAATTTAGAGTAGGTATTATTGATAACCATATAGATGACCTCATAATTTACCTTTGCATTAGGGGACATTATCAGTGCTCACCTATAGGGGTTAATGTTTCACAAAGATGCTCCAAGGTGGTAATTTTTATATATTTTAGATGTGGTAATAAGGACTATCTATAGACATAATAGGATTTAATGGGATCTAAACCCTGAATATCTCAATACCATAATCTATGACATATATCCATTTATCTATATCTATTCATATATGAGTAACATATAAATAATTACAGATGATTTAAATCTTCAAGTCTGGATAGAAATTCATGGTGAACCTCTATCTAGAATATCTAATAACATTGCCAACACACTCATGTCTTTGGGTGATTACTGGTTGTACCTAGACTAAATTATTATAATGGTTATTGGACATAAGGTCGACCCTCTTTACCTCCTTAAATACATCCCAAAAAAAGTAGCTAAGTAAGATATTACTTATCAATTATGTAATGGGATATATGAGGATTTGAATAAGAGCAAGAAGAGCACCTTCCATGGATCCCATCTCATAATTAGGAGGATGTGCTTCACATACTACAAATACTTCAAAGAGGCTAGTGGTATCAAGAAATATTATGGCATGGTTACCTTTCCCCATAAGGATTAAGACCCCCATGGGAGAGTGTAACAATGAGTTAACAATATCATCATTTCCTTGAAGTATGAACCTTTTGATCATGCCTTCTTATTTCTTAATACAAAATATGATGTAAAAGTTAAGGAAGGTGTTAGGACTATAGGTGTGAATGAGGACTTGCTTAGGGAAATCTAATTGGATCCTTCCCTCACACTTAGATAAGTAAACTTTAATATCCTATGACTAAGGGGATGGACATCATCAAATTTACAGAGCAATAAACCCTTCTAAAAACTATAAGATCAAATCTAGGACCACCAAAATCCACCCAATATGATGGTAGTTGTAGAGCAAGAGCAAGGTGGAGGGGAAACACCAATTGATGTAGTATAAATAAACGAATAAACTACTCTATTTTAGGTTGAATTGATTAAAATAAAATAAGAATAATCAAAAGAATTAATTTAGGCTGAGGACAAAACTATTGGGAAATAAAAAGAGATCATTTGTCTAGATTCCACTAATTAAAAAGGCCTTGTACCTACTATGGCAGCTCCAAAAACCATAAAATATAGCATGAATCTCTCTCTTCCTACCCAAAAATTGGTTTCTCCTCAAGTAGAGAAGTTATAAATTTGTTATAAAATAAAATCTAAGGTAGGAAGGCCTCGAACACTATCCACACAGGGATAAAGAGAGAAAGCACAACCTTCAACTGAAGTTGATCCAAAGGATGAAGTATATGAGGAAAAACTCATGTAACCTAAGGTCTTAATCTTGTAAGGACTGAAAGGAAAGCCACCCCTTTGGGGGTGACCAATTAGGTGAGAATTCTCCCATTGCTCCGCTTGGCCACTCTCCTATTATTTCATTACTAGTTTCTCTTATTTTCATTTACTAGTTGTATCTTCTTTTCCTCCTATGTCATTGCCTCCATCTGGGCTTATTTTCATAATTGTTAGTAAAGATGCTCTTTTAGTCTCCACTTTTATTTCCACACCATAAATTAGATAAAAACCTAATTGAAAACATTTTATACTCAATTGAATTCACCAATTCCCTCTTTAGGAGTAGTATATAATTTTTTCATGTATTTATTTAGATTAAATTTATTTGATTTACATCCATGTTATAATTAATGGAATTTTTTTCCAACATACACACATTGCATGACTGTTTTAATTTATGAGTTATAACATACACTTTTATATTGAACTATAATATAGGTTCTATTCTTTTTGATGTAAATTTAAGTTTCAATACACTTGTCAGATGAGGCAACCACTTCCCCAAGTCTTTAAATACTTGTAAAAACATCTTTAAAATGGTTGGTTTTTTGATCAATATAAAAGAATAAATCAATTCATTGATTGTCATGCAATTGTGTTTATTCTCTCTTCTTCCTTTTCTGTGTTATTGAAATTTTAACTTCCTTGTCATATCAACTCATTAATTTTGAAGTTTCAAAATGCTATAGATTAATATTGTTGTTATAATTAATTTATGGTGATATTAGATGTGAAAAAGATATTTAAGATTAGTAAATTTCATTGATTTTAGTAATTAGTTTAGATTGCATTGATATTTTGAGGTGTGTAGGAATATTTGGTTTTGGTATAGTATTTTATGTGTGTGTTGTATATACTATAGATAACTTCATAGTTTAAATTGTAACCTATACACTAAGGGTATGAAATATCAATTCAAAGATAAAAACCTTCAATTGAGGTCACTAAGTTTCCTATACCTTTTTCCCAAGACTACTTAACTATTTTTGCTTGTAAGTGTAAAATAGCTACAAAAATTAAACATTACTCTTGGAGATACTCATACACTAAAGAAATACCCTTGAGAGTGAACTTTCAAGAATATAGAGCCTTCTTTATTACCTTACCTTCCCCTCTTTTTTGAGTTTATTTGAGATCTACGAACAATATAGTAATTATCCACCCATCCAACTCACTTAGTGTTTCCTTTCTTAAATATTTCACACATCCATCCATAAATTTGGTTAAACAACATGTAAATTCAATCTACTATTCCACCAACATGTTGTTTTAACTACATACCTACAACTAGTGCCCTAGATTGAAACTTTATTTACATAGAGATCCTAAAACACAAGAGGCAACCTCATTAAAATTCTATGGTATGCATAAAACCCACATCAACACATTTTAAAATATTTTTAACCCCTTGGTAGAAAAATGTTACCCCATTTTAAACAATATGTCCTCTTTGTTTAAAAATGCCTTTATAGTGGTCACCCACTTAAAAATAATTCCCACTTTATTTACAAATGGATCAAACCTATAACCAATTTAAAATAAGGTATTTTTGAAGGTTTTTAATGAATTATAAGCTAGTTAGTTAGGCTATGAATGACTTCAAATGCTTACATGAAAAAACTTATATCTACATGTTGAAATAAAATAATAATAAATGATTTACCTTTTACGATTATGTCAATGATTTTTTTAATAAATTTTAACCATTTAATGACACATTGTTCAATCCTTAGAGTGAAGAGAGACACATGACACAACATGGAGGAAATAAATGAGGTTCAATAAGGAGATATAAGGTACATTAGAGGAGTGGAAATATATGTGTGGAGAGACTATGAATGTTTCATGTGAATACCAAAAATAGTAATATATGTGTAGTAGAGCCCAAGAAATAGTAAAATGCATATAGTAGATCCATGCTTTTTCTAAAATCATATGAGAAACCCATTAGTAAATAGTTGCAATAATGTAAATGGCTCGTTAATATTCTTCCATTCAATGGGACCTAGGTATCCTAATTTTATGCTAATAACTACCGCCATTCAATGAAACTTGGGCTTGGGAGAACAAAAATATGGAAAATAAAACAAAGGTGATATCAAGATATGGATAGATTAGGCATGTTGTGACATAAACTAGTATAGGGTGTCAAATGGATTAGAATAAAATAAATACTATCAAAATATTATTTCCTTTGAAGGATATTGGACCATGGATTTATGAGAGGCCATCAAGAGGTGTATGTATTTGATGATGTTATTTTTTTGTCTCACAAAATACATTCTAAGTTATGTTACACTTGTAGGCTGTTGTCATTGAAAAAATTAGAATCTAAGTTGAAAGGATGTAAGAGCTCACCAAAAAATAGATATCACACCACAATGTAGTTGTATCCATACCATAATCACTAGATCTAAGGTTTTATTATTGTGTTGGGTGACAAATGGAAACCACAAAATTTCACTCTTGGGAATATCCAGATATATATGATCTTGAGTAGAGCGTATATCACCAATAGATTATTTTAAAAATTTATAGGGATGATAAGATAAGCTATATTTCCCAAATCAGCCTACATATAAGCATACTTAGAACCAAAACCTAAGTTTTAATAAACAAAGAATAAACCTACCACAATAGAGGCATTTTGATTTTTAAAAAACTTAGATCTGGAAAAGGATCCATATGGATTTTACAACAAAAATAAATCTAAAAAAGGAAAAATCAACTGAAGTAATGATATATCTTTAAAAAAAACCTACAACATATCTCTAATTTTTTAATAAAAAAATAAATGTAAAAGACTTGGATATGTCAAATAAAAACTAGCTCTTCAAGATGAAGTTTGAAAAAATATTATTTCATGTTTTGTAGGGATATATTATGGATAATTCTAGTTGATTGTGGTTAATAATCTATAGTTAATAGATTCTAGAAAATATCTAAATCTTATGATACCATATTATAGATTTGAACAAGGATGCAAAATGGATCAGTAGGATCTATCTGGAACACCATAACCACATCAAGAAAGATTTTTGGGATATAATAATAACACTCCAGTTAAATAAAAAAGTAAACTAACTATTGCTCTAAATTGATTATTACAATATTTAATTCTTTCCACTTCTTATTCTTCTTACAAATTCACTATAGGAGTGTCAAATATTTAGGACAAGAGTTATTGAATAACTCATAGCTAATTATAAAAAATTTATAGGGAAATGTCAAAGACATGTGCAAAAACTAATATGGAGTAGACATAATATTAAATCTTAAACACATGCACATAATTAATCCCATGAATATATCTTAAAATAATCTAGTGAACACTTCAATAATCCCACTTATAAGCATAGGAAAAAAAATCTTCTAACCTATAAAACCATCGTTAGACACATATATGCTAGTGCATATCTAAATATAATAGCCTTATGTACACATTAATATGTCTATATTATACAACAATTTTTAACCTTACCAATTAAAATCAATTCATTTTCCATTAACTATGTCCATATTCATAAATTTTCATGTGAAATTAATTTTAGCTAACATTAAGAACTATAATTTCCCCACACTAAATATCATTTTCATCCTTGGATAAATTAAATTCATCCTACTAAATTTATTTAAAATAGGTCTATTATGTTGAATATCTTCATTAAATTCATCCCAATAATTGATCACATTGTGAGCTTTAGAATGTTTTCTAAACATCTTACCTAGCAAGGTCCTAATCACTACATGCTTTGTGCCACATTATTTTTATTTTTCTTATTCCTAATAAAACTCTAGGAATTTTATATTTTTTTACCTTATGCATAAAATATTATTTATGACAAGATTTCATTTAAAGGCCCTTGATTTTTTTGCACTATTCTTTGTACTAGTCCTATATATTTTCTTTATGCTCTTAAGCCTCACTCAAAATCCTTTTAATCTTGGAATTTTATGTAATGGTAAATACATTTGAATTAAGATCCTATTTATTATATTAAAATTGTTTTATTAATACTCCAATGATTTTTTTGGTCTGTGAAAAAGTATAAGAAATGAGATCCTCTAACTTGGACTTTATTTGCAAGATGTTTAATAATTTATCCAAGACTGAAAATTTTCATTTCAACTCTAATGCCTTTTTTGTTCACTATGTAAAATTAGAATTTTACTAAGAGATCAAAGAAATTAAATTGGTTCCATATTAGCATTAAAATTTTATGTGAAATACATTCCTCTCTCCTTGTCAATTGTGTTAGAAGTCTTTTCTACCTTGGATTAAAGCACAATGATGTGTATTTCATCTAATGATAGTGCCTTATCTTTGTCATAAAATATTTTTTGGGGACCTAAAAATTCACAATTTTCATAATATTTTTATGGACCACTTTTGTTAAAATATTAATTAATACCAACACATTATTATTCTTTTGTCAAATGATGAGTTTATACAACCACTATTTTTTATTCTCATTCCTACACATGTGATTATTTAGGATAGAACCACTCAAAATGAAGGTATCAAGTTTAGTCTTCCTCATGTTTCTCAAACATATAGGAAAAATTACTTTGAAATGTCACTATATTATTTTATTCCCTCAACACTTCCAACTAATATGAATAATCCTTCACCTATTATTTACCCATTTCTTCATCACCTTTTGCTTTTATTGATGCCTCTAAATGCACCATAGGGTTCCTTAGTGTTCAGAGAACACTTATAATTTTAGAATTCTAGAATTCAAAGCATGAGTAGTAGGTTGTGGTAACTTGATGTCACCTATGTTGAAATAATGATAGGGATATGTACTAGTATCCAACAAATTTATAATGAGTGATGGTTAGGATCCATCATGGTCTTTTATTTGTGAATTATAAAGAATATATGTTAATACTTAGTGAATTGTGATTTATATTTAAGCTATAGACTATTATGAGTGGATATTTATAATGAGGCTAAAACTAAAGTGATCTAGTGTAAAAAGGAGTAAAGAAAAGGGTAAGGTAGAAAAGAAATGAGTGATTGCCAATTTTAGTCTCAAACATCATCATAAAGCATAAATTACAACTGAGTATGCATTCAAACCAATATGTAATGTAAAACAAAATTAGCTCAAATTCCACTATATATCAGGCAACCTTCAAAGGATACTATAAAAAGTCATGAGTAAGAACCAGGTCTACTTTAAGGATTTAATACTATAATCAAATAGCATTTGTAAATCTAAATATAGAGTAAAATGAATTGATGAAAAACCTTAGATCCTCTAACTAATCTAGCATATACACAAATTAGAAACCTTGTGATTAGAAAATGTATCTCAAAATTCAAAGACACCATTTAAATTCAAGGCATAAACTAGCTATTGAGAAAAAATCTATATTAGAAATTGACATATCAAATGTGGAAAATATTTGTAGAATTCCTTTATTATATTAATTTATTCAAGTGTAAAATAACTTATCAAAAAATCTCTCCCTTTACAAATGGTAATACATGCCTTTATAGAAAGAACATGCAGTTTATTGGTCAATTACAATATAAAGTGTACAAAAGACAAGGACAATTATCCTACCTAAGATGATTCTAGAATAAACATACTTTCTAAAATTAGACTAACCTAGGTGCAATATGATAACAAACTAGCATATGCATTTACAATGGAATATTTTATTTTAAAATATTATAAAGTTCTACAAAATAAAATATTATTTATTTCATTAGTGGGTCCTCTGCTTACTATTTTTGGAGGATGCCCATGGTCTTAGTATGTTACTCATCAACTAGATTTAGATCCATAGTAGACTTCAAGCTACACTCCTTTTGATCTACCAAGTCTTTGAGTTATCTATAATTTCTAGCCATGGCTTCTTTAATGCTCTTAGCTTCATTCATCCTCTCTCTAGCATTGAATATCATGTCTAGGATATTACTATTATCATCCCTAGATTTGACTTGGTTCTTTTCTTTGATTTCTTGAGTTACCAAAGTATCCCTATGTTTGAATTATTCATCACTTATGATTACAAGGGTAGTGGGATGTGTAGGATCTATAACCATAGTCCTAAGAAGTTGTTCAATCCTTTTAATTATCTCCTTATCATATTTTAGGAGTCTTTCCACATTATTTTCCATGCACTCAAGATTTGAACCTTGTCAACCATAATTCTACGCAAGAGTCATAAACTAATGGTTTTGAAGAATAAAATCTATTTCCTTGCTTGGATGTTGATCAATATAGCTATTTTGTCCTCTGAGTCTTGCCATTGGGTGACCAAGACCTTGGCTAATGTACTCTATTGTGATAATGCACTATTCCTCAACTTCATTATTTTGAGTGCCTCAAACATGTCATAAAATGACTCATCAAGCATTTTGGTGATTACCTCAAGTAATGATAAAAAAATTTGTCTCTAAGTTTTATTTTTCTCTTTATAAATTATATATCCTCTATTTCATTCCTGTGACCCCTACTTTTGATTATGTTGACTAGGATTTGATTAAGCTTTCAACATCTTCTTTATGAATGGCAGCTTCACATAGTTGTTTCCCCCAACTAGATTTAATCCTACAAAGGGATCCACCTTTCAGAAGGTGAGTTCATATACTCCCACCATGGTCACCTTAGACGTAACCCTCTTTAATCCATCTATCTCTAGATTAAATTACATGGTTGTGGATGATTGTATAAATTTTAAAGGCTTTGAGACCTCTACATCGATATTTATTGATGCTCCAGGAGCATTCATTTTCTCACCTTATGGTCATGGAGTGACCATAATTCTCCTTTCTTCTTGCTCTTTTACCATGGACATAATCCATGGTTTCATTTCATCATGCACTTCCACATTGGTAAATTTTGTCATGGCCCATGAATGGGAAAGAGAAGGAATCTCTTATAATTTTCCATAAATGAACCAGTTTGGGATAACTAGCCCATGAATTTAGAATTCATCACCAAATAGATTAACTTCATTAGTAGAGTGAGTGAAGGTCAATCTTGGTCTTTTCCTTAGTCCAACAAGGACAAATGCTAGCTCTACCTTCCTCTTCTCTTGGGATACCATAGGGATAAGCTATTTTCTTTTATTTTCTTTAGACTCCCCTACTTGAACATGAGTCTCTTAAAATAGTTCATCTTCCTTGTTAGTATCATACACCTCTAAGAGTTCCTTAGGGGCACCCTCAAGTGTATCTTTTAGATCTAAGGCTATCATATATATGTAATAAATGAGGTAAGGTGAAATTTAAGGGAGTGTTTAAGATGAGGACCCCTCTCTAGGTCTCTTTTCCAATTTCACCTCTCCCATTTTCTCCTTACCATGACCTTATTCATCTTGGCTTTTCATAATCTATTCTTGAGGTTGTGTCTATGGCTATTCTACTTGGGGTTTCTCCTAGGCTATCCCTAATGTTCCAATAAATAATTAATATTACAAAGGATGCATTTGCCATGCCTCTCTAGATGGTTTGTCATCCTTGGTCAATCTATGTTCCAATTTGATGTTGTGCCCTCAGATCCTATCCAACACCACTTTATAATTCCTAGCCTTGATGTAAATGGTGTCATGAACATCGAGATAATGCATGTATCAGGATTGGGGAGTTTCTTTTCCTTCAAATGGTTTGTCACTATGTTCTTAAGATCCCAAATCTTGAGTTCATTAAGCTAAAATCCAAATGAATCCCTATGATTGTCCATGGTATCCACTTGTTTCTAATCTTGAAGAATAGTCTGCACAATAGTCAGAGGGAATGGGTGGAAAAGACCCTTCCTCTTTTCTTTGTAAATCCCATCAATTCTAGTGATGAGTTGGGAGGCAATTTCTTTCTCTAATATCTTTCTTAGAACATATACTAGTAATCTATAAGGCTAGGACCTGATTCCCTCAATCCCAATGACTCTATAGTCAGGGTAGTACCAGATGTCACCCATCATTTAAAAATACTTCTTGATGAGTGGGTAGATCTTATGCATGGGAACACCTATGATAGCCTCTACTATGGATAGGTAGACATAGTCATAAATAAATTACATATGGTTCCTATATTTAAAGATATGTAATTTGGAGTAATGGTGGGAAATGGTAGTTTTTCACTTAGGAGAACAATTTCTAATACTAGGGAAGTCTATTGAGGAAATGAGGGTGTCTATTAGGTATTAAATAATATAAAACTACTTATATGTCTTCTTTTTTATGGTAGTTAATTGTTTGGCTAAGAATATGTTGACCAAATATCCAATTGGAGGGGTGAGCTTTTGTTCCAGCATGAAATTCACATAGGGAACCAAAATTTTATTCACATAATTGGTTGAGGGGGTTCTAAAGGCTCAATTTAATAGGTTCATTATAACTCTAATTCCCTCCCTAAATTAGACTATTATGATCTTGAATTCAAAGTCCCTAAAGATATGGGGCCCTTGATACAGTTAGGGCCTAAAGATAGAGTCTAGGTCATTGTTGGTAGTCCATTCCTTAATTTTGGATAGGTCTACATGTGGGAGAGGGAGCTTATGATATTTCTCAAAAGATACAAGAGAAATATAGGCTATCTTATAATTTTCATCTCTGATGATCCATTCATTATCTACTCTAGAGTCAACAAATATGGGAGAAAGGATGTCTATATAATTTAGTACCTTGGGATTTTTAGTAGCATGGTGGAGTCTAGCCATCTATACAATAACTAAGTCATTATGAATTTTTCTCACTATATTAATCCTTTTCTCCTCCTTTATAACGGGCTTTAATTCCTCCACCATGAAGAAGAGTTTAGACCAATTCTTAATACCTAAGACATTCAGGGGTGAAATTTCTAATTTAGTGTCCTTGAAGATGCATCCTTCATTACCTATTGATAAGTAGAGCTTGGTCTCTTCCATCAATTGTTGTCTATGAGCTACCATGGTCTCTATTTCTATAAATTATCCACACTAGTTTGCAAATAGGTCTCTATGAAATTTATTTTGTGCTCAAAACACAATTAAGATCTCCTTGGATTATATTGCGACCAAATGAATTTAATTGGGTTGCTTTTACGCAAAGTTTAGGTTTTATTGATCTTTAGTGGCAATATATATCTAGATTTTGGTTCATACATGCTTTGGATTTGATTTGGACTTTTGCCTTTATACTTTTACATTTTTGAGCCCATAAGATCTTTCATTTTATCCTTTTCTATTATGTGGTGCCTATGTGGCATTGGTATAGACCTTTCATGACATTTTCCATAAATTCTTTTGAGCACTAGCCATTGCTATTTAAAATACATTCTTTTATTTCAAACCATCAGATCAAAATACTAGATTAACATGAATTGTTGATTGTAATCTAGGCCCTTTCTTGTGGTTGGTTCCTTTTTGATCCAAGGATTGTGGTTGTGACAATTGTCATCTTTTTGTGTCTTCCTCATGTTTTGCATATTATGTTAGTCCTTTGTCAAATGAGCATTGGCTAAAAAATGAGTTCATGGGCCATTAAAAATTCATGAGTTCCTTCACGTCATTGGATTTTATATCAATGATAAAGCATGAACAATCAAGTCATCTATTATCTTTACTTTGAATTAACTTTCTCCATGCATTAAGCTGATGAGCTCTTATGGCATCGTTTAAAAGTCCATAGGAGCCTCACATCATTGGATCATCTTCTAATGACAAAGCATGAACCATTGATCTGTAGAGATGCCCAAACTTTATGTTAGTAAATTATTAAAATGAGACTTAGGCTTAAATTACTTAATATAATATTTATTATGTGTTTATTAAGCACAAATCAAACCTTAGGCTAAGGGATTTATGTCTAAGTTTTCTAAATTATATAAAAGGGGGCCAAGTTTAAATGCTCTAAGCCAATGTTTACATTGTGTTTAAATAAACACAATATATGCATTGGTCTAAAATATGTATGCCAAGGCTTATAAAATATGCTCAAAAGGATCATCATGACATAATGGCCTAATAACAATAAGATTTTAATGTATTGACAAAGACATTAAAACTTTTAGCTAGAAATGACTTGGTCTAAGTTCTATATAACAAAGATTTCCTTTTAAAATAAGGTTTAGTATAAGTTTATACTTTAAGGTTCATGATATTTAAAAAAAATGGCTTGGGGACCCTAAAGTATAGATTTAGACTAAGTTTTATTTTGTATATAATTAGACCATAAGACCATTTCCATATTTTGCAAGTTAAAGATTTCGCATATTTGAGCATATTTTGAGCACTTTACTAAATTTGTAAAGAAATTTTTTAGCTCCCAAACAAGATTTTAGAGCATAATTTGATCCTAAGCAAGATAATTTATAATATTAAAATTTATGGTCTCATGGATGTCAAATATGTCCTTGTAAATGGAAAATGAATGCCAATTTTAAGCTAATGAAGCTTTTATTTTGATGGGCTTAAAGTTGATGGTCATGCAGACATCAAATACATCCTCATGGACATTAAATAATAGTCATGTGAATTTCAATTTTAATCTCATCAAATTATTATGACCCAATGTGGGAATGCCACTTGGAACATCCATGGGGCTTGCCAAGATCTTAGACTTAATTCACTTTGCCAGATCAAAATCTGTGATGAAATATCAGTTGTCGATTGTGATATGAGAGATTACTCATGATTGGTTGCTTTTTTTAGGTGGGCTCTTTTGATTTTAATACATAAATTCAAGGGTGTCATGTGTCAATCATTTGAGCCTTCCATAATCCTTTGGCCTTTTAACTGTTATTCTCTTTGTTTGATTGGGTCCTTATGATGAATTAAGAAATATTGATTGCAATTTGAGGGCTTGAATATGATTGGTCTGAGGGGTTATATGCATGATTTTGTCTGGTTTTCCTTACACCATCTAATCAAAGGGCCATGAGGGAATGAAAACCATCATATCATATAAGGTACATTCTATTTAGGTCAAATTTTGAGCTTTCTTCACTCTATTGGATTGAATGCCATGATGAAGTGAGGGTCATTAGATCCTACGAGATGCAAGGAAGTTAAGTTAGGATATAAATGATATAAAACACTTAGGCTAAAGATTTTTAGACTAATTTCCTGATTGTATTAATAAATACATCGGGGCCTTAGGATTAAAATCTTAGACTAAGTTAATAAATATTAAAGGGACTCCACAAAATGAATATTAGTTAGGCATAAAAAGAACTTTAAAGGGGGAAATAATAAAGAGGACTACGTATTTTAGGTTTAATTTTAATTGTGTTAAAAAACACAACTAATCTTAAAACATGAAATTTATAATTAGGTCCAATATGGATTTTAAATGTTTCCCACCAACTTAGCTCTTGCCAATATTTAAATTTAAATTGAGGGTCTTTTTGGGGTTTTGAGACATGAATTTCACAAAAAAAAACACTGTAAAACCAGTAACTATAAGTAATAAATACCATTTATTAGCACTATTAGTCAAAATTAGAGCAAAAAATAACTAAGTAAGATTGATTTTGATAAATTAGATGATCTCCAAATTTTGTAAATGACCTTAACATGCTAAATCTCCATATTCAATCTTTAGGGTTTTTCAAGGGTCCTATTTTTCAAAAATGGGGGTATGTTGGTTCCAACAAATTGAGATTCATGGGGGAAACATAGAAATATATTATAACCTAGAGACTCTAGCTTAGAAAAATAATTAGGTCATTCATTCCACTTGATCAATATCATCATCTAGATTTGGTCATGGTTAAAACAAACCTTGCACTTGCAGATTTATGGTTAAACACCAAGATATAGCTATATTATGTGTGTGCTTTGATTCCACTTACTATTTTCCATGAGGTTTAAGAAACAAATTCTAGGCTTCTTATCCTTGATCATTAACACTTGACTTATAACATGTTAATATGTTTATTAAGAATCACATTTTTTAGCTTAGGGAAGGCTTGGGTATTGGTCTACTACCAGCCAAACATCCATATCACAAATAAAGGTGCCTTTGGTTCTACTCCAAGCCTTACTCCACTACTAGCCAACATCCATAGCCCCAATGAATATTGCTAGAATCACTTATGCTTGAAATCTTTTGATTTTGCATTGATTTCTTCTTTTTTGTATGTCTTGAGACTTTTATGCTTTCAATAAGGTTGGGAACCAGAATAGCCAAATTTTAGGATTTGGTTAGATGTTTGATTTTTGTAAAATCACCTATGGCTACAACTGTTATCCTAGGAAAGGATGTTGATTAAGTGCTTTTATGGGTATACCATAATAATTTGAGATTTCACCGTACACGTGAAAGTCTTCTTAAAACTAGTTTGAGGTCAAGACAATCATCATGTTCTTATGAAATGATTGGCCTTCTTTATTGGTCTTTACCAGTTTCTCCATGTTACAACATTACGCTTACATTTTAGGACCATGGTCATTATATTGTGAGATACACACTTTCATTTCTGAATTTTGGGTATTTTCAAGCAAACTTCATAAATTTGAGCTCAAGATTATCCAAAAGGACTTATTAGAACCAATAAACAAAGAAACAAGAAATAAACACATAATAGAAAGTAAGAAAGAAAAGGAAATAAAATAAACATATACACACTTATGTAAAGACAATGGATTGCAAGGAAAGAACTAAAAGAAAACTAACTAGCCTACCAACTCTAAATTATAACCATCTTATAGTTTACTCCATGAGACCTTAAGAGAAATAGTAGAGAAGTAGTTTTTTAGGTACTATCCATTGGTGGGAAATGTGAACTATGCTCCTTATAGGTCTTTAAGCTTGAATGTGTTATTTCCTAATGTTTCTACAATCTCGTATGGGTTAATCCATAAGGGTGTGAATTTGCCATGTTTGCCCTTAGGCTCAGATTTTTAATCCCTAAGGAGAATCAGGTCTCCTTGTCTAAACACCTTAATCTTTGACATTTTATCAAACCATCTCTTAACTATGGTATGATTCTAATAAAATCAAAAAAGGCCTTCTTCCTTACATCTTTCCTTGAATTATGTCTAGCAATCTAGAGTTGGCAAGTCTTGGCTTTATTCCATATATTCTTGCATAAATTTGTATGTTGGAAACTTAAGGGTGATAGGAAAGATAGGTTATTATCCATACAACAACAGAAATGGTGAGGCTCTTAAATCTTGTTTAATCCTTTCCTATTTTCCCATAGTGAAAACTTAAGGAGTTTGTGCCAGTTCCTAGGCTTGTTTACAATAGACTTTTTGATTGCCTTCATTAAGTACTTGTTTATAGACACAGAGACTTTATTTCCTTAGGGATAGTGGTTAAACACAAACTTAAGAGTGATTCCATTATCATAATCCATTTAGTCATTTATATAGATATGAATGTATACCCATTGTCACACACTATAGAGAAAGGAGTTCCAAACATAGTATAGATGTTTTCTTCCAAGAAGTTTATCACTTATTTAGTCTTTCATTGTTTAGTGGTGATAGCTTTAGTCCACCTTGTACAATAGTCTTTAGCAGTTAGGACATATTTATGAACTTTAGATGAGTTAGGGTTTATCAATGAAATAAATTATAACCCCCATTGGTAAAGGGTTTGTCAACCATGACTGGTTGTAGAGGCATTACCACCTTTGATTCTTTGGTGCTAAAAATATGACATGAGTGACATTCCCTCACATTTTTATGAGCATTCTTAAAAATAATTGGCCAATAATATCTAGCTCCAAGAATTTTTTGGGCTATGGTCCTCCTAGATGGATGTCCATTGCCCAGTTGTTCATGAAAAGTGCTCATGATTTGGGTGGCTCATTCTTGAGAAACACATCTCAAATAAATCCCTTCAAAGTTTCTTCTATACAAGACCCCATCCTTGATCAGGTGGTGGGATGCCTTCAACCTTAGGGCCCTTTTTTCCTCCCTAGATAATCCTACAAGATAAGTACCATTAATTAGTAAATGTATAATTGAATCATACCACTCACTAGCTTGAAAGTGTTGTTCATCCACTTCTATAATACTTAGCCTAGGGTTAGTATTAGCAATCATCTCAATAAAAACTTCGCACCTTACAATTTTTTATTTTTATTTTTCATTTCCAAGTCATACTTATATAAAACTAACATCCACTTGCCTCTACATTCTCTCAATTCATTTTGACTTAACATAAGTTTGGTGGTAGGGTCAGGTAGCATATCATGTACCTTATTTCTAAGGATGTAATGCCTTGATTTCTTAACTTGCATAACTAATAATATGTTTGTTTATCAATCAACAAATAATTTAACTCAGTATTATTAAAATTAGTTCTCATAAAATCTATTGGGAGATCACACCCATCAATCCTTTGAGTTAATACTACACATATAGTATGGTCAGATGTAAAGGAATAGAAGTAGAAGTCCCTTGAGAATTCATGACTTATGAGGACTTAAACTAGGATAATGACCTCTTTGATATCATTGAATGCCTTTCTAGATTATTCATTCCATGTGACTTTAGAATCCTTCTTTAACATGTCATTCAATGGCTTGATAATTTTTACAAAGCTAGAAATAAAATTTCTTAAAATTTTTATCTTACCAAAGAATGACTTTATCTCTTTCTTACTATTTGGAGGTTATATTCTAGATATGGTCTCCACTCTTTCAGGATTTATAAAGATCCCATCTTTCATTATAACATGACTTAATAATAATTCTTATGTAACACAAAAGACACTCTTCTTAGGGTTTAATGATATCCCATAACTTCTACATCTCTCAAACACTTGTAAGAGCAAGAAGTGATATTCCTTATTTTTAGGAAAAAACTATTAGATCATCCATATATAATAATACACTTACCTATTAGGCCCTAGAAGGTATGGTACATGGACATTTGAAATGTTATCCTACATTGATTAGCCCAAATGGCATCCTTTTGTAAGCAAAGGTTCCCCATTTTGTTGTGAAAGTTGTTTTCATATTGTCTTCTCTATCAACCAACACCTGAATGTAACTTGAAAAGCCATCAATAAAGGACATCATAGTTGAACTTGAAACAAATTGAATTACTTGGTATAAAGAGGGAAGGAGATACTTGTAACTCTTACATGATGTTTTTAAATTCTTGAAGTCAATACAAAGTCTAATCTCACCATTCTTCTTCCTAAATGGCACCAAGTTAGGCACCTAAGTAGAATGCCTGATGGGGAAGACTATCCTAACATCTAGTAGTATTTTGACCTCCTTGAATATCATGGGTTATAAGATAGGGTTTAAAGGCCTCTACTTCTACCTGAATGGTTTACAACTTTATTTAAGAGGGATGGTATGAATGATGACCCTAGGAAAAAATATCTTTAAGTCATCATAGGACCATTCTATGACATCCTTATATTTGGTAAGGAGCTGTTTAGGCTTCTTATTTTTAATGTTTGTATAGGATTTTTATAACATTTAATAGTTAGGGTTAATCTTGAAGGCCAAGATTAATATAACTATAGTCTTTTCCACTTACCTTGGGAACCTTAGAAAATCTAACTAGTTTGTCTTGGTCAAATAGTCTCTCTAAAGCAATCATCCCCTTGGGGATCTTGTTGTCATTTAACTAAATAAATTTACCACTGAACCTATCCCCTTTAGATGTATTTTCATTAGTCTCATCAATATTATGAGCATAAAATGATATAGAATTAGTCATGAAATCCAAAATCTATTAGTCAGTATTCAAAACTTGAAAATGGTTGACATTATGAGGTATTGAAGGACAAGGGATCAACTCAATGCTAAAATTGGGGGAATCTTGATTGGGCATGAGATTGGCTATAGTAGATGCCAACTCATCAAAAACTTGGCTTTATTCTCTTAGGATGGATGTGATGCCAAAATCATCTAATGAATCAATCAAATACCAAACTCTAAACTTATAACTTTTCAGATATGAGATCTTGCATTGGTACTTGCTTCCTACTTGGTTGAACACAAGTTTTGAATCCCCATAAACTAGAAATTATTTGACCTTATTTTTGATAAAAAAAATTGAAATCCTAATATAAGGTCTTCATATTGAAAAAGATTGTTAGTGTAAGATAACTAGAGCCTATAAGAAGCATGATAATTTCTATTAGTGGGGTCAATTAAAATAACACCAACACCTAATCTATCACTACAACTATCACCATCAAAATGCAATTTATATAGTTCAAGAATAACATGACTAATTGTGGGATCACATACCTTATCAGTCTCTAGGGTGAAACCCCTAAGTCTAAGTTAATTATGTTGACCCTCTCATTTACATCATTGTATTCAGTTATCATATGTTTCATCCTCAATTCTCTCTCAACCCTAATTTGATTTAGAACTCACTTTCAAGGTAGCCACAAATGTGAGTAATCCATGGACATGTAACCATTCAAAGCCTTGGTCCATTCCCTACTCAATAAAATTCCATAAACATCAAGAATATCAATAACTTAAATATCAACGAATTGATGTGCCCTAGGCTCAAAATCTAGTTGCATGTGAACATTTAAAAGCTCTCTGATTACCTTAACTCTATATTTGTCTTATTGGGTGACAACCCTATCAGACTTTATGAGAGTCAAGCCAAGTTGTTTGCATTTACCTGTAGGCATTATATTGGTAGATTCTCTTAAATATAATAAGTAATTATGTAATTTCTTACCAAACAATCTAAAAGTGAGTAAGAAAGGAGGATATTTAGCTTTGGCTTTGTGTATAGTCACATTAACATGATCAACCTTGGGTGGATTGTTGGACTTCTTTGATAAAGAATCTAGCAGGAGGTCCCTTTGCTCTATAATTTGTGTAAGTTCATGTAATGTAATAATAGCCTTTATCTTCTTCATATACTTAACTATGTTATATCTATTTTTATTAGAATAACTAGGAATATCAACATTGGGTTTAAAATTACTCCCTTTAGGTGGATCTAGATTATTGCTTGAAGAGGTGTCTAGAAGACTTCCAAAATTATTTGGGTGTGTTGAGGTAATCAAGGGATAAATTTAATCTCTATTCCTTAAGAGATATATCTTATTTAATAAATATTAAAAAGCTTGGATCTCCTCAGGAATCTCATCAAGTTCATTTTCCTCTTGAAAGGGTAAATCAAAAGTATCAACCATAAAGGCTTGATTAGATGATTTATATCTAGAAGCACCTACACCACTTTATTTATTAGGGACCACCTCAAATGTACTCTTGGAAAGACTCAAAGGCTTTTCAAAACTCAACGCAACCAATTTCTCCATGTTTGGTTGTGTAATGCACCCCACAATAATCAGGTAATGCAATATCAATGAGGTTAATGTCCATGCTATTCTTTTTAAAAGATGGCTCATTATTCCTATTATTATGAAAACTATCATTTTGAAATGTATTGTTTGGCATATTATACCATTGAAATGAGAAGTTCCTACATGAGCTTTTAGTAGTATTTCCAACTTATTTTTACAACTGAAGAAAATTATTAATCAACTTTTGGACCATTTTAAGATAGATTCATTCTCAATTTTAGGATTTTTAGAATTATGTACTTGATTATTATTAGTATATGGTACCAAATCCCTTTGATAATTTCAATTTAATCCATTAGTAGGATGATTTAAGAATCTTAAATTATGATTGGGAGTAACATGACTCAATGGAAATTTATTTAATTTTAGGAGTTGGATTAATGTTGGGATATTTTGGTTGTTTTTTGGGTAATAAGTTTATGTGGGTTGATGTTTGGAATAGAATATTCCATTTGGTCTTAGGGTTGTATCTAATCATTGATTGTGACTACCTCAAAAAAGGCCTTAGCTAATGAAGCTATAGCTAGCATAGATCTCTTCAAAATTATAGAGGTCATGGGGTCTACTACATCTTTATAGATTTCTAAAGCTAAGACATAATCAAGATTATAGGGTTATATGGTCTTGTTATATATTTATTCAAATATAGCATTAAAGGACCTAATAGGATCACTTTCATCCTTTCTAATATTAGAAAACTGATGGTAAATAACGTAAGGACTAATAATTTTACCAAATTGATCTATAAAAACATTATTGAAACTATCCCAACTAGAGATGTAATTATCAGGCAAGTTCAAAAACCATTCATAAGCAACATCCTTAAAGGTGAAGGGGAATAACCTATAAGATACATCCTCATGTACAAAATTTATCAATATTAAGGTAGCATTGAAGGAATTAATGTAATCTTTAGTAGTTTTAATACCAATTGGACTAAATGTAGATAAATACTTCTCAAGGTTGCATAAGAGATCATGTATTAGACCTGGTATATTGATTAAATATTTTCCTAGCCAATCCATACCTGGAAAAAGGTTGAAAGCACATGTACCTTAAATAGGTGAATTTGGCATGGATTTATATCTCTTGCATCTACCTTTGTCAAACTAGCTTTTTTGTCAACCTCAAGCTCTAGTGAAGGCTCCCCAGTCTCTGAATGGGATCTTATTATAATCCTAGGCAATTCTAGCTTGAAAATTGAATATCCTACCTAAAATATGATGTATCAAGTTATATTTTATAAAGAATAAGAGCCAGACCTACACATTGAGCCTATTTTACAAAGGTTGTATGAAATACTGCAAAGGCCATTGATCTTTGACTAAATTAGCTCAAAGATGCATCCAATTATGTGAAAATGATCTATATTTATAAATCTAATGCTAAAATAACTCAAATATATGAAATATATGCCAAAATTTGATAAAAAATGAGCCATCCTAACCTTAAATAGTATGGATATTCAAAGCTTAAGCCAAATTTACTAAAAACCAACATCAAAACCTAAAGAACTTCAATATTTGTATAAGGAAGCACAAAGATTTGTCATAGATAAAAAGATCAATGATATTTATACTTTTAAGTAAATAATTCACTTAAACTCACAAAGATACATTGATCTTAGATATAAACAAGCTAAGATCAACAAAGATTCAAAGAATTCATAGGTCCTCCTTTTAGTTCTAGTAGGTATGACATCATAAAAAACTAATTATATGTCTTCCTTTTGATGGTAGTGAATTACTTGGCTAAGAATATGTTGATCAAATATCCAATTAAAGGGGTGAGCTTTTTTTCCAGCATAAAATGCACATAGGGAACCAAAATTCTATTCAAATAAGTGGTTTAGGGGGTTCCTAAAGGCTCATTTTAAGAAGGTCATTATAACTCTAATTCCCTCCCTAAATTAGGCTATTATGATCTTGACTTCAAAATCCCTAAAGATATGGGGTCCTTGATATAGCTAGGGCTTAAAGATAGAGTTTAGGTCATGGTTTTTAGTCAATTCCTTAATTTTGGATAGGACTACATGGGGGAGAGGGAGCTTTTAATTTTGCTATCTTCTTGTAATTTTCCTCTCTAATGATCCATTCATTATTTACTCTACAATTAATAAATATGGGATTAAGGATGTCTATATAATGTAGTACCTTGGGATTTTTAGCAGCATGGTGGATTCCAGCCATCTAGACAATAACCAAGTCATAATGCCTTTTGCTCACTATAGTAATACTTTTCTCCTCCTTTGTAATGGGCTTTAATTCCTCTACCATGAAGAAGAGTTCAGACCAAATCTTAATACCTAAGATATTCAAGGGTGAAAGGTCTAATTTGGTGTCCTTGAAGATTCATCCTTCATTATCTATTGATAAGTAGAGTTTGGTCTCCTCTATCAATTGTTGTCTACAAGCTACCATGGTCTCTATTTCTACAAATTGTTCACAATAGTTTGTAAAAAGGTCTCTATGAAAGTTATTTTGTGCTCAAAACATAGTCAAGATCTCCTTGGATCAAATTGTGACCAAATGAATTTAATTGGGTTTATTTTATGTAAGGTTTAGGTTTTTTAATCTTTAATGGTAATATATATCTATATTTTTGGTTCATACATGCTTTGGATTTGATTTGGACTTTTGCCTTTATACCTTTACATTCTTGAGCCCACAAGATATTTCATTTTGTCCTTTTATACTTACATGGTGCATATGTGACATTGGTCTAGACCTTTCATGACATTTTTCATAAATTCTTTTGAGCACTAGCCATTTCTATTTAAAATACCTTCTTTTATTTCAACCCATCAGATCAAAATCCTAGATTAGCATGAATTTTTGATTGTAATATGGGCCCTTGCTTGTGGTTGGTTACTTTCTGATCCAAATATTGTGGTTGTGACACTTGTCATCTTTTTGTGTCTTTGTCATGTCTTGCATCTTATGTTAGTCCTTTTTCAAATGAGAATTGGCTACATAGTGAGTTCATGGGCCTTTAAAAAGTCATGAGTGCCTTCACGTCATTGGATTATCTATCAATGATAAATCATGAACCATCAAGTAATATATTAGATGTACTTTGAATATACTTTCTCCATGCATTAAGCTCATGAGCTCTCAGGGCCTCATTTAAAAGTCCATAGGAGCCTCACATCATTGGATCATCTTCTAGTGACAAAGCATGAACCATTGATGTATAGAGATGCCCAAACATTAAGTTAGTAAATTATTAAAATGGGACTTAGGCTTAAATTACTTAATCTAAGGTTTATTATGTGTTCATTAAGCACAAATCAACCTTAGGCTAAAGGATTTATGCCTAAGTTTTATGAATTATATAAAATGGGGCCAAGGTTAAATGTTCTAAGCCAATGTTTACATTGTGTTTAAATAAACACAAAGTATGCATTGGTCTAAAATATTTATGCCAAGGGTTATAAAATATTCTCAAAAGGATCATCATGACATAATGGCCTAATAACAATAGGATTTTAATGTATTGACAAATACATTAAAAATTTTAGCTAGAAATGACTTGGTCTAAGTTCTATGTAACAAAGATTCTTTTTAAAATAAGGTTTAGTGTAAGTCTATACTTTAAGGTTCATGATATTTAAACAAAATGGCATGGGGACCCTAAGGTATAGATTTAGACTAAGTTTTATTTTGCATATATTTAGACCATAAGACTATTTCCATATTTTGCAGGTCAAAGATTTCTCATGTTTGAGCATCTTTTGAGCACTTTACAAAATTTGTAAAGAAATTTTTTAGCCCTCAAATAAGATTTTAGAGGATACTTTGATCTTGAGTAGGATAATTCATTAGCTTAAATTTTATGGTCTCATGGATGTCAAATACATCATTGTAAATATCAAATGAATGCCGATTTTAAGCTAGTGAATCTTTTATTTTGATGGGATTAAAGTTGATGGTCATTCAGACATCAAATACATCCTCATGGACATCAAATAATAGTCATGTGAATATCAATTTTAAGCTCATAAAATTATTATGACCTAATGTGGGATTTCCACTTGGAACATCCATGGGGCTTCCTAAGATCTTAGACTAAATTTTCTCTATCAGATCAAAATCTATGATGAAACATTAGTTATCGATTGTGATATGAGAGATTACTCATGATTGGTTGCTTTTGTCAGGTGGGCCCTTTTGATTTTAATACAAAAATTCAAGGGTGTCATGTGTCAATCATTTGAGCCTTCCATAATCCTTTGACCTTTTAACTATTCTTCTCTTTGTTTGATTGGGTCCTCATGATGAAGTAAGAACTATTGATCACAATATGAAGGCTTGAATATGATTGGTTTGAGGGGTTATATGCATGATTTTGTCAAGTTTTCCTTACACCATCCAATCAAAGGGCCATGAGGGAATGAAAACCATCATATCATATAAGGTACATTCTATTTAGGTCAAATTTTGAGCTTTCTTCACTCCATCAGATTGAATGCCATGACGAAGTGAGGGTCATTAGATTACTACAAGATGCAAGGAAGTTAAGTTAGGATATAAATGATATAAGACACTTAGGTTAAGGATTTTTAGACTATTTTCTTGATTATATTAATAAATACATGCAGACCTTAGGATTAAAATCTTAGACTAAGTTAAGAAATATTAAAGGGACTTTACAAAATGAATATTAGTTAGGCATACAAACAATTTTAAAGGGGGAAATAATAAAGAGGACTATGTAATTTAGGTTGAATTTTAATTTTTTTTAAAAACACAACTAAGCTTAAAAAATGAAATTTATACTTAGGTCCATTATGGATTTTAAAAGTTTCCCACCAACTTAGCTCCTGCCAATATTCAAATTTAAACTGAGGGTTTTTTTGGGGTTTTGAAACATTAATTTCTCAAGAACAAACACCATAAAACCTACAAATATAAGTAATAAAGACCATTTATTAGCACTATTAGTCAACATTAAAGAAAAAATAACTAAGTAAGATTGATTTTGATAAAGTGGATGATCTCCAAATTTTGTAAATGACCTTAACATGTTAAATCTCTATGTTCAATCTTCAAGGTTTTTAAGGGGTCTTATTTTTCAAAAATGGGGGTATGTTGGTTCAAACAAATTGTGACTCATGGGGGAAACATAGAAATATGTTAGAACCTAGAGACTCTAACTTAGAAAAATAATTAGGTCATTTATTCGACTTGATCAATATCATCATCCAAATTTGGTCATGGTTAAAACAAACCTTGCAATTGTAGACATAGGGTCAAACATCAAGATATAGCTATATTATGTGTGTGCTTTGATTCCACTTACTATTTTCCATGAGGTTTAAGAAACAACTTCTAGGCTTCTTATCCTTGATCATTAACACTTGACTTATAACATGTTAAGATGTTCATTAAGAATCACATTTTTTAGCTTAGGGAAGGCTTGGGTATTGTTCTACTACCAACCAAGCATTCTTATCCTTGATAAAGATGCCGTTGGTTCTACTCCAAGCCTTACTCCACTATTATCCAAGCATCCATAGCCCTGATGGATATTGCTAGAATCACTTATGCTTGAAAGATTTTATTTTTGCATTGATTTCTTCTTTTTAATATTTCTTGAGAATTTTATGCTTTTAACAAGGTTGGGAACCAAAATAACTAGGTTTTAGGATTTGGTCAGATGTTTGATTTTTGGAAAATCACCTATGGCTACAACCATTATCCTAAGAAAGGATGTTGATTAAGTGCTTTTATGGGTATACCATAATAATTTGAGCTTTCACCGTACAAGTGCAAGTCTTCTTAGAACAAGTTGAGGTCAAGACAATGATCATGTTCTTATGAAAGGTGTTAGGACTTGTTCCAAAGTCTTAACATTAGGTTAGATTTTATGTTAGGTTAATAATTAATTATTGTTAATGGGGCATGCATCTTTTTAGTAAAGACACCCCCATAAAATAAAGTTAGTTTTATTTTTAGGTAGTTTTCATGTTTTGTGTTTATTAATTAGAACTACCTTATGGGTTGATTTCCCATAAATAGTTGGTTATAGGATTAGTTGGTTTTACTGGTCATAGGTAAAATCTATATAATCTATGTCTTCTATGAAAAAGGGTTAATGGATTAAAGGCACCCTTATGTACTTTTTTTTTAAAAATTAATGAAATACTTGTGCACTCACACTAAGTGGGGACAATGTTCAAACTATTTTTTTGAGTTATCAGTGGTATCAAAGCATGGTTTTGTCCAACACAGTGAATTTTGGGAGCATTGGTGAATTTGAAATGAAGGCAAGGTGAAAAGTCAAATTCATGAGAAATAAAATGGCATGAAATAAGGTATGCCATATAAAGAAAATATTTTATTAGTTTAAATGTAATGTCAAAAGCTTGAAAAATTATTAAATTATTTTAATTTTTCAAATATTTTTGCATTTAAGCCTGTGTATTTCTCATATACCACCATCTAGTCATTTTAGCCATTCATACTCCATTAAATTATGTTCAAACTCCTCATCTGGGATTAAAATGAATTTCTTAGCATTTAAATTCTATTAAATTCATTAATTTTTTGGCAAAAATGAACTTGTATGGCATGTTTGCATTTTGAAAAACTCTATATTTTTCATCCATGGCTACCATTGTTGATTTCATTCATTCTCATCCCTTTTGAGTCCAAAAACACTTGTAGATATGGTTGAAACCCCTATTTAGTATCCTAAAAGGAAAATATGGTATTTTTTTAAATTTATACGGTTAATTATATGGCCTTCCAATGCCCTGGCTGTAATTTGAAGATATTTCTAGCAATAAATACCTTAAAATTTTGCTAAAACTCAGCCAAAATCCATTTTACACTACCTGTATGGATTTGTACGGCCACATGGAGAGAGAAAAGGTGAAAAAAATAGTTCTAGGGGCTGTCATGGCATCCCAAGAAAAAATGGCATAGTGATAAAACTTAGGGAAATATTTTTTGTAGTTTCTAAAGTTTGGATATCAAATATTTTCATTAGATGGGTCCTGTGTGAGAAAGCTTGGATGAGAAGATTAAAAAGGGAATAATCTTGGATCTATTTACATACATGTAATTTTTTTTTATTTTCCCTCATAGACAAAATCAAACATAAGTACAAGTTTTTGAGTATTATATTCTGCAAGTGTTCTTAGAGCAATTGGTTAAAGTTATTTTGTAAGAATCTTGCTAAAAAGGAGGTCAAGGGTTCAAATCCCTTCTTTTTGGAAGAAGTTTTTTTTTCTTTTTCTTTTTTTTTTAATTTTTTTAATAATATACTTTTTTAAAAATGAATATTCCCTTTTAAATTTGCTTTTTATATGCCTTGAAAGTTGTGAAAAGCATACCTATTGTAGAGTGTTGTTTTAAAAATAAAAAAAGGGGAAATTAAATTCTATTTCTTTTACATTGTTGTGGTGATATAAGGGTGTAATTGGTGGAATAAGGATTTATTTGGTGAAATAAGGGTGTAATCATTGATTTTTTGTGAGTTTAAGTGCAAAACACATAAAAAATTCTTGTTTTTTTCTCTACGCGGAGGTTAAGTGAAAAAACCAGTAGATGCAGTGTCTTGTGCAGTGAGTGTGATATTTGTTTCATCTCTTTTGTATTTTGTCACAATTTTCTCTATTACACTTGCTTTTATTTTAAGATGCTGAAAATTCAAATTTTGCTTTTATATGGTGATAGATTAATAATTTCCAATTATTCTTATTGGAAACGATTGATGAAGGCTTCACTAGTTTCTAATGAGTTATGGGATATTGTCAAGAATGAAAATCCCACATTGCCAATAGAATAGGCTAAATTAGATGTATTCAATTTATGTGATTCTAAGGCCTTAACTCTCATTAAATTCTATTGTACTTTTGATACTTATGTTCATATTGAAAATTCTCCTCATAGTTACATTGCATGGAAAACATTATCAGATTTGTATGATAATAAACCTAAGCATAAGAAGATAGATATTCATATGTAGCTGTTTACTTTGTCATTAGATGAAGATGGGGATATGGGACAATATATGTCTAAGTGGAAAAATATCACTATTGAGTATACTAAGGCTGGGTTTGGAAAACTAGATGATGACCTCATAGTCATTGCTGCTTTGAAAGGACTACCTGGGTCCTATAGGAATTTTGTTGAAATGTTGCATGTCTCTAACAAGATCATAGGCATCACCTTTGATAAGTTGGCTAAGTTTCTCATCCAACATGACCTCTCTCTACCCAAGAAATCCAAGAAAACCAAATAATCCCATGTTTTAGAGTCAAAGCCTAGTTCATCTTCATCTGGGCATCAAAACAATAGAGGAAATAGTTATAGAGGGGGTCAAGGTTATAGAGGAGGTAGATATCAAAATAGAGGTAGGGGTTATTCAAATAACCAATAATCTAACCAATCACATGAAATAAGTGATCAAGGATGTGGTCACAACTCATATAGGGTTAGAGGTCAAGGTAGATCAGACATTCAATGTCATAGATGTGGAAAATTTGGTCACATTGCCTCACAATGTAGGATTCATTTTGATAAAATTTAGAGGCCACAAAAAATGAATAAGTCTAACTCTACTCAGTATGATGATCATGACTATGATGAGTCCAGTAATGTTGCCCATGAATTTGCATTCACTACTTTGGGGTACATTGATTATATTGAATATGAGGCTAGAGATGAGCTCACAGATATATGGGTTTTAGACATAGGAGAAACCAAACACATGAAATTTATAAGACATTTCTTTTAGTCTTTCATGAAATCTTCTCTCTCTACAGTTGCCTTAGTAGATAAGTCTGTGCATACACCACTAGGACTTGGATCTATTCAGATTCTTCTTCCTAATGGGTCAATAAAATACTCGGAGGATGTTTTATATATTCCCACATTGAAAAAAGACTTACTTTCTTTGGTAGCTATTCAAAAGAAAGGTTATCAAATTGTGCTTGAAAATGGACTCATTTACATCAATTCAGTAAAAGATGATTATAAAATAATGTATACATGATATGAATATGGAAACTTGGTTAGATTACATTGTAAAGTGATTCTTCCCACTATAGAACTTGTGGCAATTATTGACACAGGTACAGGTACTCTGTCTACATAGCAGTTATGGCATCTCTACTATGGACATTCGAATATCCACTCTTTAGTGGATTTGTAGAGATATGGTATGGTGAATGGGTTTCCCACTTTTTTCAAAGATAATATTCTTTGTGAGTCATGTGTTTTGGGCTAAAAAAATTGGGAAAAAATTCCTAAACAATCATCCTGGAGAGCTAAGAGGTGTTTGCAGTTAGTTCATAGTGATGTATGTGACATGAAAAAGTCATCCATTGGTGGGTGTAGATACTTTGTCTTATTTATTTATGACTTTTCTCAAATGAATTGGGTATTTTTTATGAAAAAAAATCTAAATTTTTTACTAATTTTGTTGATTGGTTACACTTAGTCAAAAAAGAAACAGGTTCACATTTGGTCACTCTTCATTCAGATAATGGAGGTGAGTATACCTCAAATAATTTTTTAGATTATTGTTGAGAACATGGCATTCATCAACAATATAGTAATGATTATACTCCATAGCAAAATGGAGTATCTGAATAGATGAATAGAACTTTAGAGGGCATATCATGTGCCATGTTACACTATAAACAACTTGACGATAAGTTTTGGGTAGCTGCCATTAGTACTGCAGTGTATTTGAGAAATAGGTCCCCCACAATTGCACTTTTAGAACAAACTCCATATGAGGCATGGTATGGGTTTAAACCAAAAGTTAAACATTTGAAAGTGTTTGGATGTCTTTTTTTTGCTTTGGTTCCTATTAAACATAGAACTAAGTTGGAACCATGAAGTCTAAAATGCATCTTTCTTGGTTATTCTAAAGATAAAAAGAGGTTTTATTTGCTTGATAGGATACAATAAAATTCATAGTGAGTCGAGATGTTATATTTGATGAGTTTGGGACTATGAACACTATAGATATTGATTCTCAAAGTAGCAGTGACTATGAGGTCATCATCTAGTTTTCCAAACCTAGCCTTAGTGTACTCAGTATATTACAACATGGGATGCTCCCAGAGAAATTGTTTACCTATGTCATATTCTTTAATATCTTTAGGTTTGTCAATTTTCTCCTACATAATTATACATTGATAATCAAAGTGCAATCAAGATGTCCAAGAATTCTATGTGTCATGCTAAAACAAAACATATGGATGTCAAATACCATTATCTGTAAATGCTAATGGAAAAGAAAGCTCTTGATCTAATATATTACCTAACTACCGATCAGACAAATGACATCTTCACAAAACCCTTGACAGAATCAAATTTGAAAAATTTATAAAAATTCTTGGTATGTGTCCAAAGACCTAACTTTGGATCATAGGGGGATTTGTTAGGACTTGTTCTAGAGTCTTAACATTAGGTTAGATTTTTTTGTAGGTTAATAATTAACTATTCTTAATGGGACATGCATCTTTTTAATAAAGACACTACCATAAAATAAAGTTACTTAGTTTTAGTTTTAGTTTTAAGTAGTTTTCATGTTTTGTGTTTATTAATTAGAACTACCTTATGGGTTGATTTCCCATAAATAGTTGGTTATAGGATTAGTTGGTTTTATTGGTCATAGGTAAAATCTATAGAATCTATGTCTGCTATGAAAAATGATTAATGGAGTAAAGGAACCCTTATGTAGTTGTTTTTTGAATATTAATAAAATACTTGTGTACTTACACTAAGTGGGGACACGGTTCAAACTATTTATTCAAGGAGTTATCAAAATGATTGACCTTTTATATTGTTCTTTACCAATTTTCCATGTTACAACATTATGCTTACATTTTAGGACCATGGTTAATATATCATGGGGTACACACTTTCATTTCTAAATTTTGGGCATTTTCAAGCAAACTTCATAAATTTGAGTTCAATATTATCCAAAAGGACTTATTAGAACCAATAAAAAAAGCAACAAGAAATAAACACATAAAGAAAGTAGTAAAGCAAGAAAGCAAAGGAAAGAAAATAAACATATACACACTTATGTATAGATAATGGATATGAAGGAAAGAACTAAAAGAAAACTAACTAGCCTACCAACTCTACATTATATCCATCTTACAATTTACTCCATGAGACCTCAAGAGAAAGAGTAGAGAAGTAGTTTTTAAGGTAATGTCCATTAGTGGGCAATGTGAACTATGATCATTGTAGGTCTTTAATCTTAAAGGTGTTATTTCCTAATGTTTCTATAATCTGGTATGGGATAATCCATAAGGGTGTGAATTTTCCATGTTTCCCCTTAGGCTTAGATATTTTGTCCCAAAAGAGAATCAGGTATCCTTATATAAACACCTTAATCTTTGACCTTTTATCAAACCATCTCTTAACTATGGTCTGATTCTGATAAAATTAGCAAAGGCCTTCTTCCTTACATCTTCCACTTGAATTATGTATAGCAATCTAGAGTTGGAAAGTCTTGGCTTTATTCCATATATTCTTGCATAAATTTGTATGTGGGAAACTTAAGGGTGATAAGAAAGATAAGTTCTTATCCATACACCAATATAAATGGAGAGGATCTTAAATCTTGTTTAATCCTTATCCTATCTACCCATAAATAATTGCCCAAAAATAGATATCTCTAAGAATTTTGTGGGTTATGGTCCTCCTAGATGGATGTCCATTTCCCAAATTTTCATGAAAAATGCTCATGATTCAGGTGGCTTCTTCTTGTGAAACACATCTCAAATAAATCCCTTCAAAGTTTCTTCTATATAAGACCCCATCCTTGATCAGGTGGTGGGATGACTTTAACCTTAGGTCCCTCTTCTGCTCCTTAGATAATCCTATAAGATAACTAAAATTAATTAGTAAATGTATAATTTAATCATACCACTCACTCGCTTGAAAGTTTTGTTCATCCACTTCTATAATACTTAGCCCAGGGTTAGTATTAGCAATCATCTTGATCAAACCTTGGCACCTTAAATTTTTTTTTATTTTCATTTCCAAGTCATACTCTTATAAAACTAGCATCCACTTACCTCTACATTCTCTCAATTCATTTTGACTTAACATTAGTTTAGTGGTAGGGTCAGGTAAGATATCACGTACATTATTTCTAAGGATGTAATGCCTTAATTTTTTAAATTCCTTAACTAATAATATGTTTGATTATCAATAAAAAAATAACTTAACTCAATATTCTTAAAATTAGTTCTCATAAAATCTATTAGGTGATCACACCCATCAATCATTAGAGTTAATACTACACCTATTGTGTGGTTGATGTAAAGGAATAGAAGTAGAAGTCCCTTGAGAAGTCATGACTTATGAGGAATTAAGCTTGGATAATGACCTCTTTGATATCATTGAATTCATTTTTGGATTCTTCATTCCATTTGAATTTAGCATCCTTCTTTGACATGTCATTCAATGGCTTGATAATTTTTTCAAAGCTAGAAATAAAATTTCTTAAAATTTTTATCTTACCAAAGAATGACTTTAGCTCTTTCTTACTGTTTAGAGGTTCTATTCTAGATATGGCCTCCACTCTTTCAATATTTATAAAGATCCCATCTTTGGTTATAACATGACTTAATAATAATTCTTATGTAACACAAAAGATACTCTTCTTAGGGTTTAAGGATATCCCATACCTTCTACATCTCTCAAACACTTGTTGTAAGAGAAAAAAGTGATATTCCTTATTTTTAGGAAAAATTTATTAGATCATCCATATATAGTAATACACTTATGTATTAGGCCTTATAAGGTATGGTCCATGTCCCTTTGAAATGTTTGCCTACATTTATTAGCCCAAATGGCATCCTATTGTAAGCAAAGGTTCCCCATTTTGTTGTGAAAGTTTTTTTCATATTGTCTTCTCTATCAACCAACACCTGATTGTAACTTGAAAATCCATCAATAAAGGACATCATAATTGAACTTGAAACAACTTGAATTTCTTGGTCCAAAAAGGGAAGGGGATACTTGTACTTCTTACATGATTTGTTTAAGTTCTTGTAGTCAATAAAATGTCTAATCTCACTATTCTTCTTCCTAAATGGCACCAAGTTAGGCACCTAGGTAGAATGCCTGATGGGGAAGACTATCCTAACATCTATTAGTCTTTTGACCTCCTTAAATATCATGGTTTCTAAGATAGGGTTTAAAGGCCTCTACTTCTACCTGAATGGTTTATAGCTTTATTTAAGAGGGATGGTATGAATGATGACCCTATGATAAAAGATCTTTAAGTCATCATAGGACCATGCTATGACATCCTTATATTGGGTAAGGATATCTTTGGGATTCTTATTTTCAATGTATGTATAGGATTTTTTATAACATTTACTAGCTAGGGTTGATCTTGGAGGACAAGATTAATAGAATTATAATCTTTTCCACTTATCTTGGGAACCTTAGAAAATTCAACTAGTTTATCTTGGTCAAATAGTCTCTCTAAAGCAATCATCCCCTTGGGGATCTTTTTATCATTTAAATAAATAGATTTACCACCAAAATTATCCCCTTTAGATGTATTTTCATGAGTATCATCAATAATATGAGCATAAAATGATCTAGAATTAGTCATTAAAGCCAATATCTATTAGTCATCATTGAAAAATTGAAAATGGTTGACAATGTGAGGTATTCAAGGACAAGGGAACAACTCAATGCTAAAATTGGGGGAATCTTGATTAGGCATGAGATTGGCTGCAATAGATGCTAACTCATCAACAACTTAGTTTTCTTCTTTTGGGATGGATGTGATGCCAGAAGCATCTAATGACTCAATCAAATCCAAAACTCTAGACTTATACCTTTTTAAGTATGAAATCTTGCATTGGTACTTCTTACTTGGTTGATCATAAGTTCTAAATCCCCATAAACTAGAAACTATGAGATCTTGCATTGGTCCTTGTTTCTTACTTGGTTGACCATAAGTTCTAAATCCCCATAAACTAGAAACTATTTGACCTTATTTTTTAGTAAAAGCATTGAAAGCCTAAGATAAGGGCTTCATATTCAAAAATATTGTTAGTGCAAGAGAATTAGAGCCTATAAAAAGCATGCTACTTTATATTAGTGGGGTCAATTAAGACAACACCAACACCTGATCTAGAACTATACCTAGCACAATCAAAATGCAATTTCCACAGTCCAAGAACAACATGAGTACTTTTGGGATCACATACCTTATCAGTCTCTAAGGTGAAAACCCCTAAGTATAAGTTAATTATGTTGACCCTCTCATTTAAATCATTATATTCAGTTATCATATGTTTCATCCTCTATTCTCTCTCAACCAGAATTTGATTTAGAACTCCTTTACAAGGTAGCCACAAATGTGAGCAATCTATGGACATGTAACCATTCAAAGCCTTGGTCCATTCCCTACTCAATAAAATTCCATAAACATCAAGAATACCAATAACTTAATTATCAACAAATTAAAGTGCCCTAGGCTCATAATCTAGTTGCATGTGAACATTTAAAAGCTCTCCAATTACCTTAACTCTATATTTGTCTAATTGGGTGACAACCCTATCAGACTTTATAAGAGTCAAGCCAAGTTGTTTGCATTTACCTGTAGGCATTATATTGGTATATTCTCCTAAATATAATAGGCAATTATGTAAGTTCTTACCAAAAATCCTAATAGTGAGTAATAAAGGAGGAGATTTAGTTTTGGCTTTGTGTATAGTCACATTAGCATGATTAACCTTGGGTGGATTGTTGGACTTATTTGATAAAGAATCTAGTAAGAGGTCCCTTTGCTCTATAATTTGTGTAAGTTCATGTAATGTAATAATAGCCATTATTTTCTTCACATACTTAACTATGTTATATCTAGTTTTATTAGAAGAACTAGGAATATCAACATTGGGTTTAGAAGTACTCCTTTTAGGTAGCTCTGGATTGTTGCTTGAAGAGGTGTCTAGAGGAGCTCCAAAATTATTTGTGGGTGTTTAGGTAATCAAGGGATACCTTTAATTTATATTCCTTAAGAGATATACCTTATTTAAGAAATATTAAAAATCTTGGATCTCCTCAATAATCTCATCAAGTTCATTTTCCTCTTGAAAGGGTAAATCAAAAGTATCAACCATAAAGGCTTGATTAGATGATTTAGATCTAGAAGCACCTACACCACTTTTTTTATTAGGGACCACCTCAAATGTATCCAAATACTCTTGGAAAGACTCAAAGGCTTTTCAAAACTCAATGTAACCAATTTTTCCATGCTTGGTTGTATAATGCACCCCAAAATAATTAGGTAATGCAATATCAATGAGGTTAATGTCCATGGTCTTCTTTTTAAAAGATGGCTTATTGTTCCTATTATTATGAAAATTATCATTTTGAAATATATTTTTTGGCATATTATACCTTTGAAATGATAAGTTCCTACTTGAGCTTTTATTAGTGTTTCTAAATTGTTTTTACAACTGAAGAAAATTAGTACTCAACTTTTGGACCATTTTAAGATAGATTCATTCTCATTTTTAGGAATTTTATAATGATGTACTTGATTATTTTTAGTAGATGGTACCAAATCCCTTTGATCATTTATATTGAAGCTATTAGTAGGATGATTTAAGAATCCTAAATTTTGATTGGGAGTAACATGAATCAATGGAAATTTATTTAATTTTAGGAGTTGGTTTAATATTGGGATATTATGGTTTTTGTTGGGTAATTAGTTCATCATAGGCACATGTGGTTGATGTTTGGAATAAAATATTCCATTTGGTCTTAGGGTTGCATCTGATCATTGATGGCGACTACCTCAAAATAGGCCCTAGCTAATGAAGTTATAGTTGGCATGGATATCTTTAAAAATATAGAGGTCATAGGGTCTACTTCATCTTTGTATATTTCTAAAGCTAAGACATCATCAGGATGATAGGGTTCTATGGTGTTATTATATATTTTTTGAAATGTAGCGTTAAAAGACCTAATAGGATCACTTTCATCCCTTCTAATATCGATGAACTAATCGTAAATAACACAAGGACTAACAATTTTACCAAACTGATCAATAAAAATATTATTTAAACCATCCCAACTAGTGATGTAATTACAGGCAAGTTCAAAAGCCATTCATAAACAACGTCCTTAAAGGTGAAGGGGAATAACCTGTAAGTTACATCCTCATGTACAAAATTTATCAATCTTATGGTAGACTTGAAGTTCTTAATGTGCTCTTTAGAAGTTGTAATACCAATTAGACTAAATGTAGGCAAATACTTCTCAAGGTTACATAGGATATCATGTACTATACCTGGTATATTAATAGAATATTTTCCCATCCAATCCATACCTAGACAAAGTTTGAAGGCACATGTACCTTGAATAGGTGAAGTTGGTATGGATTTAGATCTCTTGCTTCTGTCTTTGTCACACCTAGCTTTTTTGTGAACCTCAAGCTCTAGTGAAGGTTCCCTAGTCTCTGAATGTGATCTTATTCTAATCCTAGGGAATTCTAGCTTGAAACTTGAAGATCCTACCTAAAATATGATATATCAAATTAAATTTTATAAATAATAAGAGCCAGACCTACACATTGAGCCTATTTTACAAAATTTATATGAAATATTACAAAGGCCATTGATCTTTGACTGAATTAGCTCAAAAATGCATCCAATTATGTGAATATGATCTATATTTATAAATTTAAGCCTAAAATAACTCAAATCTATGAAATATATGCCAAAACTTGATAAAAAAAAATGAGCAATCCTAACCTCAGATAATATGGATATTCAAAGCTTAAGCCAAATTTACTAAAAACCATCATCAAAAACTAAAGAACTTCAATCTTTGTATAAGGAAGCACAAAGATGTGTCACAGATAAAAAAGATCAATGATATTTATACTTTTAAGTAAATAATTCACTAAAAATCACAAAGATACATTGATCATAGATATAAAAAATCTAAGATCAACAAAGATTCAAAGAATTCATAGGCCCTCCTTTTAGTGTCAGTATGTATGACATCATATAAAACTACTTATATGTCTTCCTTTTGATGGTAGTGAATTGCTTGGCTAAGAATATGCTAATTAAATATCCAATTAGAGGGGTGAGCTTTTATTCCAGCATGAAATGTACATAGGGAACCAAAATTTTATTCACATAAGTGGTTTAGGGGGTTCTAAAGGCTTAGTTTAATAGGGTCATTATAACTCTAGTTCCATCCCTAAATTATACTATTATGATCTTGACTTCAAAGTCCCTAAAGATATGGGGTCCTTGATATAGCTAGGGCCTAAAGATAGAGTCTAGGTCATGGTTGTTAGTCCATTCATTAATTTTGGATAGGTCTACATGGGGGAGAGGGAACTTACAATATTTCTCAAAAGATATAAGAGAAATATAGGTTATATTCTTATAATTTTACTTTCTGATCATCCATTCATTATCTACTCCACAGTCAACAAATATGGGAGTAAGGATGTCTATATAATGTATTACCTTGATATTTTTAGTATTATGGTGGAGTACAACCATCTAGACAATAACCAAGTCATAATGCCTTTTTCTCACTATAGAAATCATTTTCTCCTCCTTTGTAATGGGATTTAATTCCTCCACCATGAAGAAGAGTTCAGACTAATTCTTAATACCTAAAACATTCAGGGGTGAAAGGTTGAATTTAGTGTCCTTGAAGATTCATCCTTCATTATCTATTGATAAGTAGAGTTTGGTCTCCTCCATCAATTGTTGTCTATGAGCTACCATGGTCTCTATTTCTACAAATTGTTCACACTACTTTGCAAATAGGTCTCTATGAAATTTATGTTGTGCTCAAAACACAATCAAGATCTCCTTGGATCAAATTATGACCAAATGAATTTAATTGGGTTGATTTTATGCAAGATTTAGTTTTTTTAATCTTTAATGGCAATATATATATATATATATATATATATATATATAGTTTCATACATTATTTGGATTTGATTTGGAATTTTGCCTTTATGCCTTTGCATTTTTGATCCCACAAGATCTTTCATTTTGTCCTTTTCTACTTACGTGGTTCCTCTATGGCATTGGTCTAGACCTTTCATGACATTTTTCATAAATTACTTTGAGCACTAGCCATTGCTATTTAAAATACCTTCTTTTATTTCAAACCATCAGATCAAAATCCTAGATTAGCATGAATTATTGATTGTAATATGGGCTCTTGCTTGTGGTTGGTTCCTTTCTGATCCAAGGATTGTGGTTGTGACACTTGTCATGATTTTGTGTATTCCTCATGTTTTGCATCTTATTTTAGTCCTTTGTCAAATGAGCATTGGCCACATAGTGAGTTTTTGGGCCTTTAAAAAGTCATGAGTGTCTTCATGTCATTGGATTATCTTTCAATGATAAAGCATGAACCATCAAGTCATCTATTAGCTTTACTTTGAATTCACTTTCTCCATGCATTAAGCTCATGAGCTCTCAGGGCCTCATTTAAAAGTCCACAGGATCCTCATGTCATTAAATCATCTTCTAGTGACAAAGCATGAACCATTGATCTATAGAGATGCCCAAAATTTAAGTTAGTAAATTATTAAAAATGGGACTTAGGCTTAAATTACTTAATCTAAGGTTTATTATGTGTTTATTAAGAACAAATCAAACCTTAGGCTAAGGGATTTATGTCTAAGTTTTATGAATTATATAAATGGGGGCCAAGGTTAAATGTTCTAAGACAATATTTACATCATGTTTAAATAAACACAATGTATGCATTCATCTAAAATATTTAAGCCAAGGCTTATAAAATATTCTCAAAAGGATCATCATGACATAATGGCCTAATAACAATAGGATTTTAATGTATTGACAAAGACATTAAAAATTTTAGCTAGAAATGACTTGGTTTAAGTTCTATGTAACAAATATTTCCTTTTAAAATAAGGTTTAGTATAAGTCTATACTTTAAGGTTCATGATATCTAAACAAAATGGCATGGAGAGCCTAAAGTATAGATTTAGAATAAGTTTTATTTTGTATATATTTAGACCATAAGACCATTTCCATATTTTGTAGGTCAAAGATTTCCCATGTTTGACCATCTTTTTAGTACTTTACTAAATTTGTAAAGTAATTTTTTAACCCTCCAACAAGATTTTAGAGCATACTTTGATCCTGAGCAGGATCATTCATCAACTTAAATTTTATGGTCTCATGGATGTCAAATACATCCTTGTAAATTTCAAATGAATGCTAATTTTAAGCTAGTGAAGCTTTTATTTTGATGGGCTTAAAGTTAATGATCATGCAGACATCAAATAATAGTCACATGAATATCAATTTTAAGCTCATTAAATTATTATGACCCAATGTGGGAATGCCACTTGGTACATCCATGGGGATTCCCAAGATCTTAGACTTAATTTGCTCTGTCAGATCAAAATTTGTGATGAAATATAAGTTATCGATTGTGATCTAAGAGCTTACTCGTGATTGGTTACTTTTTCTAGTTGGGCCCTTTTGATTTTGATCCATAAATGTAAGGGTGTCATGTGTTGATCATTTGAGCCTTCCATAATCCTTTGACATTTTAACTATTCTTCTCTCTATCTGATTGGGTCCTCATGATGAATTAATAACTATTGATCACAATCTGAGGGCTTGAATATGATTGATCTGAGGGGTTATATGCATGAATTTGTCAAGTTTCCTTATACCATCAAATCAAAGGGCCATGAGGGAATGAAAACTATATAATCACCTAAGGTACATGTTATTTAGGTCAAAGTTTGAGCTTTATTCACTTCATTGGATTGAATGCCATGACGAAGTGAGGGTCATTGGATCCTACGAGATGCAAGGAAGTTAAGTTAGGATATTAATGATTTAAAAGACTGAGGATAAGTATTTTTAGACTAAGTTCCTGATTGTATTAATAAATACATCAGGGCCTTAGGATTAAAATCTTAGACTAAGTTCATAAATATTAAAGGGGCTCTACAAAATGAATATTAGCTAGGCATACAAAGAAGTTTAAAGGGGGAAATAATAAAGAGGACTATGTATTTTAGGTTGAATTTTAATTGTGTTAAAAAACACAACTAATCTTAAAACATGAAATTTATACTTAGGTCTAATATGGATTTTAAAATTTTCCCACCAACTTAGCTCCTACCAATATTCAAATTTAAAATGAGGGTTTTATGTGGGTTTTGAAACATGAATTTCTCAAGAAAAAACACCATGAAACCTGTAACTATAAGTAATAAAGACCATTGATTAGCACTATTAATCAAAATTAAAGCAAAAAATAACTAAGATTAATTTAGATAAATTTGATGATCTCCAATTTTTGTAAATAACTTTAACATGCTAAATCTCCATGTTCAATATTTAGGGTTTTTCAAGGGTCCTATTTTTCAAAAATGGGGGTATGTTGGTTCCAACAAATGGTGACTCATGGGGGGAACATAGAAATATGTTAGAACCTAGAGCCTCTAACTTAGAAAAATAATTAGGTCATTCATTCCACTTGATCAATATCATCATCCATATTTGGTCATGGTTAAAACAAACCTTACACTTGCAGACTTAGGGTCAAACACCAAGATATATCTATATTGTGTGTGTGTGCTTTGATTCCAATTACTATTTTCCATGAGGTTTAAGAAATGACTTTGAGGCTTCTTATCCTTGATGATTAACACTTGACTTATAGCATGTTAAGATGTTCATTAAAAATCAATTTTTTTATCTTAGAGAAGGCTTGGTTATTGCTCTACTACTAGCTAGGCATCCATATCCCTGATAAAGATGTATTTGGTTCTACTCCAAGCCTTACTCCACTGCTAGCCAAGCATCCATATCCCCAATGCATATTTATAGAATCACTTATGCTTGAAAGCTTTTGATTTTGCATTGATTTCTTCTTTTTTTATATTTCTTGAGACTTTCATGCTTTCAACAAGGTTGGGAACTAGATTAGCTAGGTTTTAGGATTTGGTTAGATATTTTATTTTTGGAAAATTACCTATGGCTACAACCATTATCCTAGGAAAGGATGTTGATTATGTGCTTTTATGGGTATACCATAATAATTTGAGCTTTCACCGTATAAGTGCAAGTCTTCTTAAAACTAGTTTGAGGTAAAGACAAAAATCATGTTCTTATGAAATAATTGACCTTTTCTATTGGTCTTTACCAGTTTCTCCATGTTACAACATTATGCTTACATTTCAAGACCATGTTCATTATATCATGGGGTACACACTTTCATTTCTAAATTTTGGGCATTTTCAAGTAAACTTCATAAATTTAAGCTCAAAATTATCTAAAAGGACTTATTAGAACCAATAAATAAATCAACAACAAATAAACACATAATAGAAAGAAAGAAAGAAAGAAAGGAAAGGAAAGGAAATAAACATATACACACTTATGTATAGATAATGGATAGGAAGGAAAGAACTAAAAGAAAACTAACTAGCCTACCAACTCTAAATTATAACCATCTTACAATTTACTCCATGAGACCTCAAGAGAAAGAGTAGAGAAGTAGTTTTCTAGGTACTATCCATTGCTGGGAAATGTGAACTATGTTCCTTGTAGGTCTTTAATGTTGAAGGTCTTATTTCTAATGTTTCTACTATCTGGTAGGTGTTAATCCATAAGGGTGTGAATTTTCCATGTTTTCCCTTAGGCTCAGATGTTTTATCAAAAGGGAAAATCAGGTCTCCTATTCTAAACACCTTAATCTTTGACCTTTTATCAAACCATATCTTAACTATGGTCTAATTTTGATAAAATCAGCAAAGGCCTTCTTCCTTACATCTTCCACTTGAATTATGTCTATCAATCTAGAGTTGGCAAGTCTTGGCTTTATTCCATATATTCTTGGATAAATTTGTATGTGGGAAACTTAAGGGTGATAGGAAAGATAGGTTCTTATCCATATACCAATAGAAATGGTGAGGCTCTTAAATCTTGTTTAATCCTTATCCTATCTACTCATAGTGAAAACATAAGGAGTTTGTGACAGTTCCTAGGCTTGTATGTAATAGAATTTTTGATTCTCTTCATTAAGTTCTTGTTTATAGACTCAGAGACTCTGTTTCCTTTGGTATAGTGGTTAGATATAAACTTAAGATTAATTCCATTATCATAAGCCATTCAGTCATTTCTATAGATATGAATTCAGACCCATTGTCACACACTATAGAGAAAGGAGTTCAAAACCTAGTACATATGTTTTCTTCCAGGAAGTTGATCACTTCTTTAGTCCTACATTGTTTAGTGGTTTTAGCTTTAGTCCACCTTGTATAATATTCTTTAGTAGTTAGGACATATTTAAGACCTTTAGATGAGTTAGGGTTGATCACCGAAATAAATTATAACCCCCATTGGTAAAGGGTTTGTCAACCATGACTGGTTGTAGAGGCATTAATACCTTTGGTTCATTGGTGCTAAAAATATGACATGAGTGATATTCCCTCACATGCTTATGAGCATCCTTAAAAATAATTGGCCAATAATATCTAGCTCTAAATTTTTTTTGGGTTGTGGTCCTCCTAGATGCATGTCCATTACCTAGATTTTCATGAAAAGTGCTCATGATTTGGGTGGCTTCTTCTTGTGAAACACATCTCAAATAAATCCCTTCAATGTTTCTTCTATACAAGACCCCATCCTTGATCAGGTGGTGGGATGCCTTAAACCTTAGGGCCCTCTTTTTCTCCCTAGATAATCCTACAAGATAAGTACCATTAATCAGTAAATGTATAATTGAATCATACCACTCACTAGCTTGAAAGTTTTGTTCATCCACTTCTATAATACTTAGCCTAGGGTTTGTATTAACAATCATCTCAATCAAACCTTGGCACCTTAAATTTTATTTTATTTTCATTTCCAAGTCATACTCATATAAAACTATCATTGACTTACCTCTACATTCTCTCAATTAGCTTTGAATTAACATAATTTTGGTGGTAGGGTCATATAAGATATCATGTACCTTATTTATAAGGATGTAATGCCTTAATTTATTAACTTCCTTAACTAATCATATGTTTGATTATCAATCAATGAATAATTTAACTTAGTATTCTTAAAATTAGTTCTCATAAAATTTATTGGGTGATCACACCCATCAATATTTAAAGTTAATATTACACATATAGTGTGGTCAGATGTAAAGGAATAGAAGTAGAAGTCCCTTGAGAAGTCATGACTTATGAATAATTGAGCCTGGGTAATGACCTCTTTTATATCATTGAATGCCTTCAAGATTATTCATTCCATGTGACTTTAGCATGCTTTTTTAACATGTCATTCAATGGCTTGATAGTTTTTACAAAGCTAGAAATAAAATTTCTTAAAAATTTCATCTTACCAAAGAATGACTTTAGCTCTTTCTTAATATTTGGAGGTTCTATTATAGATATGGCCTGCACTCTTTGAGGACTTATAAAGATCCCATCTTTGGTTATAACATGAATTAATAATAATTCTTATGTAAGACAAAAGATACTCTTCTTAGGGTTTAAGGATATCCCATACCTTATACATCTCTCAAACATTTGTTGTAAGAGAAAAAGTGATATTCCTTATTTTTAGGAAAAATTGTTAGATCATCCATATATAATAATACAATTACCTATTAGGTCCTAAAAATCATGGTCCATGGACCTTTGAAATTTTGTCCTATATTGAAAAGCACAAATGGCATCTTGTTGTAAGCAAAGGCTTCCCACTTTGTTATGAAAGTTGTTTTCATATTGTCTTCTCTATCAACCAACACTTGATTGTAACTTGGAAATCCATCAACAAAGGACATCATAGTTGAACTTGAAACAACTTGAATTACTTGGTCTAAAGATTGAAGGGGATACTTGTACTTCTTACATGATTTGTTTAAATTATTGAAGTCAATAAAAAGTCTAATCTCACCATTCTTCTTCCTGAATGGAACCAAGTTAGGCACGCAGGTAGAATGCTTGATGGGGAAGACTATCCTAACATCTAGTAGTCTTTTGACCTCCTTAAAGATAATGGGTTTTAAGATATGGTTTAAAGTCCTCTAATTCTACCTAAATGGTTTATAGATTTATTTAAGAGGGATGGTGTGAATGATGAAACTAGGATAAAAGATCTTTAAGTCATCATAGGACCATGCTATGACATCCTTATATTGGGTAAGGAGCTATTTGGGCTTCTTATTTTAAATGTTTCTATAGGACTTTTATAACATTTAATAGCTAGGGTTGATCTTGGAGGCCAAGATTAATATAATTATAATACTTTACACTTACCTTGGGAACCTTAGAAAATTCAATTAGTTTTTCTTGGTCAAACAGTCTATCTAAAGCAATCATCCCCTTGGGGATCTTGTTATCATTCAATTGAATAAATTTACGACCAAAATTATCCCCTTTAGATGTATTTTCATTAGTCTCATCAATAATATGAGAATAAAATTATCAATAATTAGTCATAAAATCTAATATCTCTTAGTCATCATTGAAAACTTGAAAATGGTTGACATTATGAGGTATTGAAGGATAAGGGATCAACTCAATGCTAAAATTGGGGGAATCTTGATTGGGCATGAGATTGGTTGTAGTAGATGCCAACTCATCAACAACTTGGTTTTCTTCTCTTGGGATGGATGTGATGCCAAAAGCATCTAATAACTCAATTAAATCCCAAACTATAAACTTATACCATTTCAGGTATGAGATCTTGCATTGGCACTTGCTTCTTACTTAGTTGAACACAAGTTCTGAATCCCCATAAACTCAAAATTATTTGACCTTAATTTTAATATAAAAAAAATTGAAAGCCTAAGATAAGGGCTTCATATTCAAAAAGATTATTATTCAAAGAGAATTACAGCCTATAAGAAGCATGATACTTTCTATTAGTGGGGTCAGTTAAGACAACACCAACACCTGATCTAACACTACACCTAGCACCATACAAATGTAATTTCCACAGACCAAGAACAACATGAGTAATTTTGGGATTACATAACTTATCAGTCTCTAGGGTGACAACCCCTAAGTCTAAGTTAATTATGTTGACCCTCTCATTTACATCATTGTATTGAGTTATCATATGTTTCATCCTTGATTCTCTCTCAACCCTAATTTGATTTAGAAATCCCTTTCAAGGTAGCCATAAATGTGAGCAATCTATGGACATGTAACCATTCAAAGCCTTGGTCCATTCCCTACTCAATAAAATTATATAAACATCAAGAATATCAATAACTCTAATATGAATGAATTGATGTGCCCTATGATCATAATCTAGTTGCATGTGAACGTTTAAAATCTCTCCAATTACATTAACTCTATATTTGTCCAATTGGGTGAAAACCCTATTAGACTTTATAAGAGTCAAGCCAAGTTATTTGCATTTACCTACAGGCATTATATTGGTATATTCTCCTAAATATAATAATCAATTATGTAAGTTCTTACCAAACATCCTAACATTGAGTAAGAAAGGGGGAGATTTAGCTTTGGGTTTGTGTACAGTCACATTAGCATGATCAACCTTGGGAGGATTGTTGGACTTCTTTGATAAATAATCTAGCAGGAGGTCCCTTTGCTCTATAATTTTTTTAAGTTCATGTAATGTAATAATATCCTTTATCTTCTTCATATACTTAACTATGTTATATCTAGTTTTATTAGAAGAACTAGGAATATCAACATTGGGTTTAAAAGTACTCCCTTTCGGTGGCTCTAGATTATTGCTTGAAGAGGTGTCTAGAGGAGCTCCAAAATTATTTGGGGGTGTTGAGGTAATCAAGGGATACCTTTACTCTCTATTCCTTAAGATATATGTCTCATTCAAAAAATATTAGAAAGCTTGGATCTCCTTAGGAATCTCATCAGGTTCATTTTCTTCTTGAAAGGGTAAATCAAAAGTATCAAATATAAAGGCTTGATTAGATGATTTATATCTAGAAGCACCTACACCACTTTATTTATTAGGGTCCAACTCAAATGTATCCAAATCCTCTTGTAAAGACTCAAATGATTTTTAAAAATCAATGCAACTAATTTCTCCATGTTGGTAGTGTAATGCACCCCACAATAATCAGGTAATGCAATATCAGTGAGGTTAATGTCCATGGTCTTCATTTTAGAAGATGGCTCATTATTCCTATTATTATGAAAACTATAATTTTGAAATATATTATTTGGTATATTATACCTTTGAAATGAGAAGTTCCCACCTGAGCTTTTAGTAGTGTTTCCAACTTATTTTTACAACTGAAGAAAATTAGTACTCAACTTTTAGACCATTTTAAGATAGATTCATTATCATTTTTAAGAGTTTTAGAATTATGTACTTAATTATTGTTATTAGATGGTACCAAATCCATTTGATCATTTGGATTGAAACCATTAGTATGATGATTTAAGAATCCTAAATTTTGATTGGGAGTAACATGACTCAATGGAAATTTATTTAATGTTGGGAGTTGGTTTAATGTTGGGATATTATGGTTGTTTTTGGGTAATAAGTTCATCATAGACATATGTGGGTTGATTTTTGGAATAGAATATTCCATTTGGTCTTATGGTTGCATCTAATCATTGATGGTGACTAGCTCAACATAGGCCCTAGATAATTAAGTTATAGCTGGCATAGATCTCTTCAAAAATATAGAGGTCATGGGATCTACTACATCTTTGTATATTTATAAAGTGAAGACATCATCAAGATTATAGTTTTATATGGTCTTGTTATATATTTTTTGAAATATATCATTAAAGGACATAATAGGATCAATTTCATCCCTTCTAATTCAGTGAAGTAATGGTATATAACACAAGGACTAATAATTTTACCAAATTAATCTATAAAAACATTATTGAAACCATCCCAACTAGTGATGTAATTATCAGGAAAGTTCAAGAACCATTCATAAGAAACATCCTTAAAGGTGAAGGGGAATAACCTATAAGCTACATCCTCATGTACAACATTTATCAATCTTAAGGTAGCCTTGAAGGACTTAATGTGCTCTTTAGAAATTGTAATACCAATTGGACTAAATGTAGTCAAACACTTCTCAGGGTTGCATAAGAGATTATGTACTACACTTGGTATATTAATTGAAGATTTTCCTAGCCAATCTATACATAGACAAATGTTGAAGGAACATGTACCTTGAATAGGTGAATTTGGTAGGGATTTGGATCTCTTGCATCTTCCTTTGTCACACCTAGTTTTTTTGTGAACCTCAAGCTCTAGTGAAGGCTCCCTAGTCTCTGAATGTGATCTTATTCTAATCCTAAGCAATTCCAGCTTGAAACTTGAAGATCCTACTTAAAATATGATGTTTCAAGTTAAATTTTTTAAATAATAAGAGCTATACCTACACATTGAGCCTATTTTACAAAGGTTTTATGAAATACTACAAAGGCCATTGATCTTTGACTGAATTAGCTCAAAGATGCATCCAATTATGTGAATATGACCTATATTTATAAATCTAAGCCTAAAATCACTCAAATGTATTAAATATATGCCAAAATTTGATAAAAATGAGCCATCCTAACCTTAGATACTATGGATATTCAAAGCTTAAGACAAATTTACTAAAAACTAACATCAAAACCTAAAGAACTTCAATCTCTGAATAAGGAAGCATAAAGATGTGTCATAGATAGCAAAGATCAATGATATTTATAATTTTAAGTAAATAATTCACTCAAAATTACAAATATACATTGATATTAGATATAAACAAGCTAAGATCAACAAAGATTCAAAGAATTCATAGGCCCTCCTTTTAGTGCCAATAGGGAACCACCTTGTTGATGCCTTTAAATGTACCAAAGGGTTCATTAGTGTTTAAAGAATAGTTCTCATTTTTTAATTCTATGAATTTAGAGCATGAGTATTAGGTTATGGTAACTTAATGTCACCTATGGTGAAATAGTGGTAGAGATATGTATCTATGTCCCATAACATTATAACGAGTGATGGTTGGGAGCCATCATGGTCCATTCTTTGTGAATTTCAGAGAATCTATGTTTATACTTAGTGAATTATGATCCAAATTTAAGCTAAAAATTAATCTAATATTATATTTATAATGAAACTAAAACTAAAGTGATTTGGTGTAAAAAGGAGCAAAGAGAAGGGTAAAGTAGAAAAGAAATGAGTGATTTCCAACTTTAGTCTCAAACATCATGACAAAGCATCAATTGTAACTGATTATACATTGAAACTAATATATAATGCAAAATATCCTTAGCTCAAATTCCACTATATATCAGGCAACCTTCAAAGGATACTATAAAGAGTCACAAATAAAAACTAGGTCTACTTTAAGGATTTACTACTGTAATCAACTAACATTTGCACATCTGAATATAGATTAACATGAAGTGAAGCAAAACCTCAAATCCTCAAACTAATCTAGCACATTCATAAATTAATAACCTTGTGATTAGAAAATGTGACTCAAAATTTAAAGACACCATTCAAATTCAAGACATAAACTATCTATTAAGAGAAAAGCTATATTAGTAATTGACATATCAAATGTGGACAACCCTTGCATAATTTCTTGATTATATTAATTGATTCAAGTGTACAAAATTTGATAAAAAATTATCTCCCTCTATAAATGGTAATACATGCATTTATAGAAAGATTGAGTAGTATATCAATCAATTACAATATATAGGTGTACAAAATACAAGGAAAATTGTCCTTCCTAAGATGGTTCTAGAATACACTTGCTTTCTATAATTAGACTAACCTAGGGGTAATATGATAAAAAACTAGCATATGACTTTACAATGGAATATTCTATTTTAAAATATTACAAAGTCATAAAAAATAAAATATTATCTAATTCATTGGTGGGGCCTCTACTTGTTGTTGTTGGAGGATGCCCATGGCCTTAGTATGTTACTCATCAACTAGCTTTAGATCCACAACAAGATTAAGGATACGTTCCTCCTCTTTATCTACCAAGTCCTTGAGTTCTCTATTATTTTTGGCCATGTCTTATTTAATGTTCCTAGCTTCATTTATCCTCTCTCTACAATTGAATATCATGTCTAGGATCTTAATGTTATCAACCCTAGATTTGCCTTGGCTCTTTCCTTTGATTTTTTGAGTTACCAAAGTAGCACTATGTTTGAATTCTTCATCACTTATGATTCTAAGGGTAGTGGGTTATGTAGGATATATAATCATAGTCCCAAGAAGTTTTTTATTCCTTGTAATTAGCTCCTTATCATCTTTTAGGAGTCTTTCCACATTATTGTGCCATACACTCAAACTTTGAACCTTATCAACTATAATTTCTTAAATTGTGCACAAGTGTCCTAAACTAATGGTTTTGAAGCTTGGGATCTATTGACTTACATGGATGTTGAGAAATTTGGTTATTTTTTTCTTTGAAGCTTGCCATTGGTTGACTAGGCCCTCGACTAATGAACTCTACTGTGATAATGCACTCTACCTCAACTTCATTGTTTTGAGTGCCTCAAGCATGTCATAAAATGAATCATCAAGCATTTTGGTCATTACCTCAGGTACTAATAGAATTACCTATGTATCTAATATTTATTTTTCTCTTTTCAAATTATAGATCCTTTATTTCATTCCTCTGACCCCTACTTTTTCTTCTATTTATTGGGCTTTGATTAAGATTTCAACATCTTATTCATGAATAGTATCTTCACCTAGTATTGCCCCCCAACTTGAGTTAATCATACAAAGGGCTTCACCTTTTGGAAGGTGAATTCCTCTGCTCCCACCATGGTTGTCTTGGTGGTAACCCTCTCCAATCCAACTGTCTCTAGATTAAATTTCATGGTTGTGAATGACTCTATAAATTATAGAGGCTCTGAGACCTCTACACTAGTACTACTTGATACTCTAGGAGCATCCATTTTCTTACCTTCTAGTCCTAGAATGACCACAATTCTCGTTTATTCTTACTCCTTTACCGTGACCTTAATTCATGGTTTCATTTCATCATGCACTTCTACATTGGTAACTTTTGTCATGGACCATGAATGGGAAAGAGAAGGAACCTTTTTCAATTTTACAAAAATGAACTAGTAAGGGATAACTGGCTCATTAATTAGGAATTCATCACTAAATAGATTGACTTCACTAGTAGGGTGAGTGAAGATCAATCTTGGTCTCTTCCTTGGTACAATAGGGACTAATGTTATCTCTAAATTCCTCTTCTCTTGGGATGCCACAGGGATAAACTCTTTTCTTTTATTTATTTTAGACTCCCCTATTTGGACTTGAGTCTCTTCAAAATATTTCTCTTCCTTGTCAATATGATATGCCTCTACAAGTTCCTTTAGGGCACCCTCAATTGTCTCTTCTAGGTCTAAGGCTATCATATCTATGTAATGAACTGGGGAAGGTGGTCTTTATTAGAGTGTTGAATATGAGGGCCTCTCTCCAAGTTTCTCTTCCAATTTCACCTCTCCCACTTTCTCTATGGCATTGCCTTATTCATCCTATCTTTGAATAATTTGTCCTTGAGGCTATGGTCATGGATATTCTACTTGGGGTTGCTCTTGGGTTATCCCAGATGCTCTAGGCAACAAGTTATATTGTAAAGGATGCATTTACCATGTATTTTTAGATGGCTTATAATCCTTGGTCAATCTAAGTTCTAATTTGATGTTGTGCCCTTAAATCCTAGCCAACATCTCTTCATAATTCCTGGTCTTGATGTAAATGGTGCAACGAACACTAAGCTAATGAAGGTACTTAGGCTTGGGGAGTTTCTTCTCTTCTAAATGACTAGTCATTATGTTCTTAGGATCTCACATCTTGAGTTCATCAAGATTAAATCCAAATGGATCTTTGTGCTTGGCCATGATATCAACTTATTTCTAGTCCTAAAGAATAATCCTCCCAATAGTTAGAGGGAATGGGTGGAGAAGACCCTTCCTCTTTTCTTTACAAATACCATCAATGCCATTGATGAACTAGGAGGTAATTTCTTGCTCTACTAGTTTACTTGGAACATATATTGGTAATCTATAAGGGTAGGACATGATTCCCTCAATCTTAATGAATATGTAGTTAGGGTAGTACCATATGTCACCCATAATTTTAACATACTTCTTGATGAGTGGGTGGACCTTAGTCATGGTAACACGTGTGATAGTCTCTATTATGGATGGGTAGACACAGTTACAAATAAATTTCATATGGTTCCTATAATTAAAGATATGAAATTTGGAATAATGGTGGGAAATGGTAGTTTCTCCCTTAAGAGACCAATTTATAATACCAAGGAAGTTGATTGAGGTAAAAAGGATGTCTAGTAGGTATGACATCATATAAAATTGAAATGTCTTCTTTTGGATGGTGGTGAATTGCTTAGCCAAGAAGACACTAATGAAATCTCTAATTGGAGGAGTGAGATTTTATTACACCATGAAATAATCATATGGAACCCATATTTTATTCTGATGCCCTCCCTAAATTTAACTATTAGGATCTTGCCTCCAAAGTCCCTGAATATATGGGGTCCTTGATACAACTAGGGCATAAGGATAGAGTATAGGTCATGGTTGATATTCCATTCCTTAATTTTGGATAGGTCTACATAGGGGAGGGGGAGCTTATAATATTTATCAAAATATGTAGCAAAAATATAGGCTATCTTCTTGGGGTTTTCCTCCCTGATAATCCACTCATTATGTAATCTACAGTCAACAAATATGGGAGCAAGGATATATATATATATATATAATTTGGTACCTCAATTTTTATAGTAGTGTGGTGGAGTCTATTTTTTTGGATATAAACCAAGTCATAATGCCTTCTACTCACCATAGTAATCCTCTACTCCTCTTTTGTAATGAGCTTCAATTCCTCCACCATGAAGAATTTTTTTGACCAATTACTAATACCTAATATATTCAAGGATACAAGGTCTAATTTAGTGTCCTTGAAGATTCATCCTTCATTATCTATTGATAATTATAGTTTAATTTCTTCCTTAAATTACTATATATGAGCTACCATGGTCTCTATTTCTACAAATTATTCGCATTGATTTACAAATAGGTCTCTGTGAAATCTCTTTTTATCAAAACATAGTCAAGATGTCATTGGATCAAATTTTGACCAAATGAATTTAATTGTATCACTTTTATATAGGGTTTAGGGTTTTTTGAGATTTAATGGAAAGATATATCAAGACTTTGGTTCATTTGTGCTTTGGATTTGATTTGGACTTTTTCCTTTATACCTTTGCATTTTTGAGCCCATAAGATCTTTCACTTTGTTTTTTTTCTACTTTTATAGTGCTTATGTGGCATTGGTCTAGACCTTTTGAAAAAAAATCATAAATGCTTTTGAGCACTAACCATTGGTATTTAAAATACCTTATTTTATTTCACACTGTCAGATCAAAATCCTAGATTAACATGAGCCATTGATTATAATCTGGGCCCTTGCCTATGGTTGGTTCCTTTTTTCCCCAAACCTCATGGTTGTGACACTTGGAATCTTTTCATGTCTTCCCCATGTTTTGTATCTTCTATTAATCCTTTATCAAATAAGTGTTGGCCATGTAGTGAGCTCATGGACCTTTGAAAAGTCATGAGCACCTTCACACCATTAGATCATCTATTAGTGATAAAGTGTGAATCATCGGATCATCTATCAGCTTTACTTTGAATGTACTTTCACCATGAATTGATCTCATGGGCTCTTAAGGCCTCATTAAAAAGTCGACAGGAGCCTTATGTCATTAGATGATATTATAGTGACAAAGCACAAACTGTTAATCTATAGAGATGTACAAACTTTAAGTTAGTACATTATTAAAATTGGACTTAGGCTTAAATTCATTAGGATAAGGTTTATTAGGTGTTTATTAAGCATGAAGCAAACCTTATTATAAGGTATTTATGTCTAATTTTTCTAAATTATAGAAAATGGGGACATGGTTAAATGTTCTAAGCCAATATTTATGCCAAGGCTTATAAAATATGCTCAAAAGGATCATCATGACATAATAGTCTAATTACAATAAGATTTTAATGTATTGACAAACACATTAAAACCTTTAGCTAGAAATCACTTGGTCTAAGTCCTATGTAACAAATATTTCATTTCAAAATAATACTTAGTATAAGTCTATAGTTTAAGGTTCATGATATTTAAACAAAATGCCATTGGGATCCTAAAGTATATATTTAGACTAAGTTTTCTTTTGCATATATTTAGACCATAAGACCATTTACATATTTTATAAGTCAAATATTTATAATGATTGAGAATCTTTTGAGAGCTTCCCTAATTTTTTAAAATAATTTTCAAGCCCTTGAACAAGATTTTTGAGCATACTTTGATCTTGAGTAGGATAATTCATTAGCTTAAATTCTATGGTCTCACAAACATCAAATGCCAATTGTAGGAATGTCAATTTTAAGCCAGTAAATCTTTTATTTTGATGGGTTTAAATTTTATGGTCATGTGGACATCAAGTACATCCTCATAGACATCAAATGATGGTTGTGTGAATGTTAATTTTAATCTCATCAAATAATTATGACCCAATGTGAGAATGCCACTTGGCACATCCATGGGGATTCCTAGGATCTTAGACTTAATTCACTCCATTGGATCAAAATCTATGACAAAGCTTCAATTATCAATCTTGATCTAAGAGCTTGCTCATGATTGGTTTCTTTGGTTGGGTAGGCCACTTTGTTTTAATCCTCAAATTCAATTGTGTCACATGTCAATTATTTGGCCCTTCCATAATCCTTTGACCTTTTAGCTATGCTTCACTCCATCCAATCAGGTTCTCATGATGAAGTGAGAACCATTTATCATAATTTAAGGTCTTGGATATGATTGGTCTGAGGGATTATGTATAGGAATTTGTCAGGTTTTACTAATTCCATTTTATCAAAGGGCTATGAGGGAGCGTGAACCATTAGATCATCTAAGATGCATGTTGTTTAAGTCAAAGTTTGGGCTATCATCGTTACATTGGATTGAATGTTGTGATGAAGTGAGGATATTTGGATCCTATGAGATGTAAGGTATTTATGTTAGGACCATGATGATATAAAATACCTAGGCTAAGGTTTCTTATACTAAGGTCCTGATTGTATTAATAAATACGTCGGGGCCTTAGGATTAAAATCTTAGATGAATTTCAAAACTATTAAAGGGACTCTACAAAATGAATATTAGTTAGGCATACAAGTAACTTTAAAGGGGGAAATAATAAAGGGGACTAAGCATTTTAGGTTGAGTTTTAGTCATGTTAAAAAACATAACTAAGCTTAAAACATGAAATTTATACTTAGGTCCAAAATGGATTTTAAAATGTTCCCACCAACTTAGATCTCACCAATATTCAAATTTAAACTAAGGGTTTTGCCTGCATTTTGAAACATGAATTTATTAGGAATAAACACCATAGAACCTAAAGCTATAAGCAATAAAGACCATTTATTAGCATTGTTAGTCAAAATTAAAGCAAAATATAACTAAGTAAGCTTGCTTTTGATAAAGTGGATGATCTATAAATTCTATAAATGACCTTCACATGTTAAATCTCCATGTTCAATATTCAATATTTCTCAAGGGTCCTATTTTTCAAAAGTGGGGTATGTTGGTCCCAACATCTTAATCATAGGATTCATCCTTCTCTATTCTCTTTTATATAGTTCATACTCAAATTATTATATCTCCTTAAAGTAATTTTTAAATATATCATGGTTCTCACTTAGTCTCCCCCTCATTATTCACAATGGATTATTTTTGTTACTATCCTCCTCAAGAATAATATCACTATGTGTTTTATTCTTTGGGATTTTTCCCTTGTGATCTTATTCTTCATCCTATTTTAAAATAGTGTGTTGATTGTCACAATAATTATTATCCCACATTAGTATTCATTTATCATATACCATTTACAAAATTTTCTATTTTTAGGTGAATAGATTATGTGCATGGGTTAATTACACATCACACACCCATCTATTTTACCCTCAATCTAAAATACAATACTTATATTTTATTTCTCCACTTATAAATCATTATAAAGTCTTTTTTCCTAAAAAACATGTGTTGTTTTCATAGAATTTCATGGTGTGGTCTGATTTTCAAAAATATTTGCTTTTCCCATTTACAACTCCTAATTCCCCATCTTATTTATTATAATATATAGCTAGTATATGTGAGGTCATATGTGTTTTGAATTGACCATGATATTCGCTCATGCTTCACCCTCATTATTAGTTTATGTATATTTTAATGTATTGACCTATAAAATCTAAATGGAAAAAATTAAATACATTCTAATACCAAATGTGTATGAGTAATAATTGATATATCCATTGAGATAAATTTAATGTGCATATCCAAGATAAAATATACAAAAATATAGTGATGTGGAGGTGAAGGAGAAATATTCTATGTGCATTGTTTAGGTTGAAATAAGAAAACATTTACTACGAAAATAATATGGTAAATAAATACAAGAATAAATAAAATTAAGGGGAAGCTAACCTATGTCAAGAATACATAAAGGGATGAAGTATATTACACAATATTTATATATGATGGTCATGAATATGTTAGTACAAAAAAGGAATATATTGATGCATGAGATATGAGAAAGCATACAATAATGTAATATTTTGATGTATATGTCATTAGATATTATATTTTTAAAATATTGAACAAATGGTTCTAATAAATCAATACATGGAATGGGTAAATGGTGTCTATGAATACTATAAAAATGGAATCGACCTCTCATTTGAGACATTTTTACTTAGAAATTTTTGATGGTGTGCAAATGATTATCTATAGGGAATGGAAAGTTAGTCAAGTTAGGTTTTAAATTATTAAATATTATATTATTTTAATGAAGTAGATTAGTAAATATAATCCTTTCATGGTGATGAATATAATGGAGTGAATGTATGAATTTTAATGAGAATTTGAATATGATGGTGAAGATGGATAATTATGTTAAGTGTTATTTTATAATTAAGTCTAAATTAAATACTTAGATATTACTTGTATTAGATATGATGTTTATGTACATGGATATGTTTTTATGATTTTTTATCTTAAAAACTCTTTCAGTGTTCTCTTATTTTTCCTCATTTGATTATTTAATTATTTTTTATTCGATGATATGGTTTCACTATAAGTATTTTATTCCTCATATTAGATGAAGTATATGTAGGGACTTATAAAATATTAAAAAAAATCACAATTTTTTTTATTGCATGAATATTGTTTAAAAATATAATGTAGATCATATTTTTTGATGGTGGGATGCATCATGATTGCACACATGGAGGCCCAACTCCTAAAAAATTCACTCAATTTTAAAAATAATAAACTATAAAGTAAGAGTTTTTCAAACTATAATTGGATAGATAAATACTTATTTGAGAGATATATGATATATTTTTGGTAGAGTTTCTAAAGTATGTCCATGCTTGGTTAAAAATATATGTGGTTAGTTGCAATCAAATATTTGGAAATAAATATGAATAGATCAAGGATTTGTTGGAGTCAATGAATCTAGATGAAGAGTCGACTAGAGGAGTCAATGTTTGGTTTATAGGTGCATTATTTTTTTTATTTTTAGATAATTTAGTTTATACATATATGTACCCTAAGAGGTATAATTCTAATTTTAGTGTATCCCTAGAGGATCATTTAATGCAAAAATTATAGTATGGATTAATATGTTTATGGTTGATTGAGGAATCATATACATGAGGATGGGGATATATATATATATATATATATATATATATATCCCCATCCTCATGTATATGATTCCTCAATCAACCATAAACATATTAATCCATACTATAATTTTTTCATTAAATGATCCTCTAGGGATACACTAAAATTAGAATTATACCTCTTAGGGTGTATATATATATATATATATATATATATATATATATATTCATTTTTTAGGTGATTTGAAAGTATTTTTGAGTGAAGGTTTACTCAAGGAGTAAATAGAATAATTTCCATTAGCATGGAATTTCCAAGTGAAAGAGAGGAGATAATGCATTTATATAGTGAGAGAAGACTAAAATTGACATTTACAAAGGATCTTGAGAATAAGTTAGGGCCGATTTTGATGATGTTCCTATAAATTTTAATAATTGAAGAGGGCATGCAATTTTATTAGATAATGGAGAGAGGCACTCCTATGAACATGGTTATTTATGCACAAAATTTTCCTTCAATAAGGAAGATCCATGTTCACTAAATTTTGGACAAGTATATATTTGTATAGTCAGTAGTGTACTAATGAGTAGTCAATTGTTAAAGTGGTTATTTACTAAGTATAGTAGTGTTTAGAGGCATAATAATGAACAAACAGTACACCTAGAAAAAAATATTAATATATGTGAACTTATACAATAACATAAGGGAGATTAAGGTAATACATTAAATGAAAATTTTAACTAAGTCTTGTAATTAAGTTATTATGGTGCATAGATGATATGTTATGAAATAAATGTTCTTCATTTATTTTATTATAGGAATGATTTTAGTTCTTATAAGTGATATAAATTATGTTGAATAATAGTTATGATAAATGATACACCCCCACAAAATTGGTGTGGGTTATATCCTAGGACACAAAAGGGGTCCAGGTCCTAGAAAGTGAATAAAGAGATAAGCAAGGAAAAAAAGGATCCCAACTCAAAATAATGAAAAATTCAAAGTCCAAAACCAACAATAACTACCAACTATGAGAGGATCCATAGATTGTTCCTACTGAAAATGTATTTAACATATTCTTAAGTCCTAGTCTTTTCAAGGATTTCATTATGGGAAGTTCATAAACTCACCAATAATAGTAAGGGATAACTTTGAGATCCTCCAACCTGAGACTACTATCATTCTAGATTCATTAGGTTACCAATAACTAATCCTTAGGGTGACTGAATTTCCTAGAACATGGACAAACTTATTTTTCCCTTTCAAACATATTTTTTTGATTATAGGAGCCCAAAACAGACCTAAGTTGAATAGAGATAGGGAAATATTGGTCCATTGAGATAAACACATATATTTGTCTGAGACCAACCTTTTACATGAGAGGGTGACTAGGAAAATGGTCACAAGTAAGCTATAGGTTTATGTTATGCTTCTCAGAATCTAGTCACCTCAAAAGGTGAGAGGGAGGCCTAGGAGTCTAAGCCAGAAATGAATCATATCCAACTTAAAATCTAAGGTGGATCAATTTAGCTTCCAATATAGAAGAAAAATAATTTCTTTACTTGTCAACCATAGGCCTTGATTAAAAATCTTAAAGTAGTCATTCCTGCAACCAAATAAAAAGAATAAGCATTTGTTAGTAAGAGAAAAAATTACCACACCTCCTAACCTAATCCACTTCTTGGTCAATTTTTGATTTCTTAGATGCCATGAATCACTCCTAAAAATTTCCCTAATAAATATTTATTTTAATTCTCTTCAGCCTTTACCAAAATCTTATTAGGAACATACAAAATTGTATTCCTACACATTAAGAAGTTAGAATAATGCTTAAGGCCACCTATAAATGGGTACTTAGTGTTCTTAGGGTGACCCTTTGTACTCACCATGCCACATGAAAAATTAAAACAACCACAAAAACTTCTAACAATTCAACTCAACTTAAATGATCCATAACTAGATAAATATGAGAACTTTTAAAATCTAGGTGATGTAGTTTGATTAATAAATGCCATTCCCAACAAATTTTTTCTAGAGGGAAGTTTTACCTATTCATGCATGTAAGTGTATTACAAGGTTCTCATAGTGTTTAAAACACTTCTCATTTCTATATTCAAAGAATATTTTGCATGAGTTTATGGTTATGATCTTCCTGAGATTTGTGGTAGAATAGCGGCCAAGCTAAATAATTATTTCACATAATGAATATGTAAATGGTTGTTGCTAAAAACCATGGTCTTAAAACTTAATTGTGAAATATGAAATTAATATTAACTAATTCCAATTAATAATTCTCAAAACCTAAAATTTAAACCCTAACCTAGCATATATATTTATAATGAAAAGTTAATGTATAATGATTTGGTGAAAAATGAGAAAAAGGTAGGGTAGGGTATAAAAGAAGGATGTTTATGTTCTAAGTTAATACATTATGACAAAGCTTAAATTTCATAAAATATATGTAGTTAACCATCATATGACATGAAATTTCCAAAATCATAGATCCTATTATATTTTGGACAAATGTCTAAGTATATTTGAAACAATGCAAATAAGAAATCAAATTCACTTTAAATATTTAATTACACAAGAAAATTGAATTAACATATCTTCAACAAAAGCAAAGAAAATTAAATGAATCTAAAATCTTTCAATCAACCTAGAATAAGCTCAAATTGACAACTCTACATTAACATATGCATATCTAAAATTCATAAAAGCAATTCAAATATGAACACCAAACCAAACACTTAAGGAAGCATCCATGATAATAATGACACAAACAAATATGTGACAATATTTGAATAATTCCCTTCCTTGATTTACTTGCTCCAAATTTACACAAAATTTTTTCTCTGAAAAACTTCCTATCTTTTTACAAATGACAATACCCCTTATATAGGCAACTTATGAGGTATGTCAATTAGTCATATCAAATGAGAACTAGACAAGTGTCAAAGATAGTTATCTTTCTAAAAAATTATAGAATTAATGAAATTTTCCAAATATAACTAAGCCACAATCCATGTGCATTAAAAATTACACGTGATTTTACAAAATAGAATAATATTTATAATGATTTAAAAATTTCTTAGTATAAGAAAATATTTTAGTCAACTCAATTGACTTTGAGACACCCTTGTTGATGTAGGCATTTATCCTTGCTCTAGAATATTCATGGCCTGTTCATGTCATGTATCAATCATCTTAAGGTCAATGACCTAATCCATGAAAATATCTTCTTCTTTCACTATCAACTCTTTGAAAACTCTATTAGCTATGTCTAAGGCTTCGTTAATGTTTTAGCTTCACCAATATTCTCATTGGTTGTCAAGATCAAGTTCAAAATATGTTTTTTATATACCCTATAGTGCCATATATTTTATTACTCACCTCATGGATGAACTTATTAGCTTTATGTTTAAACTCCTCATCAGTTATCAAGCTCATAGGACTAAGGATGGTTGGATCCCTGATTAAGCTTCCTAGTATTTGTACCATTCTACTTTATAATTAGTTGAAGTCTCCTGATATAATTTCCATACTTGTAGACCACTTGTTTATGTCCATAACATTATCCATTATGACTATCATATCCATATTCAAATGTCACAAGTTAACTATTTTGAGCTCAATAATTTGGCCTTATATCAATATATTGACCAATTCTTTTGTCTTATTTTATGAACTTTTCCATAAATTAAACTGGTTCATAGCCATAGTATTTTGTATGCTCACCATATCCTTCTTGGAACTTATTGAATTTAAATAACCAAATTTTTCATAAATAAATGCCTCAAAATATTTAATAATGTCCCATAGAACTGATAGAATAGACTATTCCTCTAGATTCTTCTTTTCTTGCTTTAGTCCTTTGATGGTAGCTTGTAATCTCTCCACTTGGGACTGTGCCCATTATAGAACATCCTCTTCAAATATAGGATATTAGCCTAGTATCTATCCTTTATTTTGGGTTAAATGAGTCAAAGGTCCAAAATTTTGGTGCACAACATCTTCACCACCTTCCTTAACTACTATCTTTGTTACTCTTTGTAATCCTATGGTATCTAGATCATATCTGACCCTAACTAAATATTAGCCTATAATCTTACTTTACATCCTTGTTTATATGTCAATTGATTGATATTGAATAACAAGTCTTTTTTCTTCTTCCTTTTGTAAGGAAATGATCCAGGGCTTCAATTCTTACTACAAAGGGATGTTAGTAGCCTTCACCATATCCTTTAGATGATGAGTAGTAGGAAGCTTCTCTAGCCTAGGTTCATATATGAAACATTAAAGAATAGGTGATCCATATAATGCATTCTCCTCACTGAATTTATTGAAATTATTTAAAGGTCATGTGATAGTCACTTTAGTTTTTTTAGTTTTTGAGATATGAAGACTCAACTTTCCCCTTAGGAATGTCAATGACTATCAAGTCCAATACTTCCACTTATACCTTTTCCTCTATGGTTTCCTCAACCTTTTCCTCTTTTACATATGAATCTATATCATATGTTATAAATAACATCCTCAATACATTTTTAATAGACTCATGAGGAACTTGATATATTATATGAACCTCCTATTGAGGTAAATTTTGCTCTATAGTTTTATTTTAGGAGTTAATGAAATAGTATTAATTTCACCTAGCCTTCTCTCTTAAGGCCTATTTTATACTTGTATATTTATTTTAAGATTATATTAATAAACATATATTATATAATAGTATTTATGGCATAGCTTCCATCTATCCTCCATCTTTTGATCCCTATTTAATCTAGAGTCAGGCTTGATATTATGTTCTTTCAATCTTCTAGTGACCTCATAGTATGTGGATGCCTTAGTGTATATAAAATAAAATTCATTGGGGTCATGGTAATAAGTTAAATTAAACATACTTTTGATTCTCAAATGTTCCTTTACCCTTCTATAAGGGTCCCATTGTCTATGATCATCAATCTATATGTTAAAAGATAGTCTATGCTTTGATGCAACCTCAATATGATCCCATTACCTGAAGATAACCTTGCTAATTATCATAAGAAAATTGTGTATAAGTCCCTTTATCTTAGTTTTACAAATAACATCTATCCCATTAGATATTTTATAGGTCACCTCCTATTTTTTTAACTTATCAGGTACATGAATTATTAATTTGAGAGGAGCACTTTGTGTTCTTTTAATCCCTATGACTGGCCAATTAGGGTATAACCATATATATCCCATTTATTTAATAGATTTATTAATTAAAGGGATTATTATCATCATAGGAATACTACTAATGGCTTGACTCAATGTAGTATATGCACAATCAAAAATAAATTGAGTATGGTTTCTATACTTATAGATATGTAATTTGGAATAATGTTAGGACACAGTCTGGTTACCATTGAGAGATAATTCTCTTTGATTAGGGATTTTTGTGGTATCACACAATATTAACACTTGTATTTTCACCCTTTAGGAGATTATTATCTCTCCTCATTGAAGTGGCACAATGGAAACATCCCTCTTGCTATGGGTGACAATGTTGAGAGATTAATCTCTATAAGGGATAGTTCCCTTAATGCACTCTTTGAAGTACTTTCTTACCTATAAAATTTGGATGAAAAGGGTAAAATAAAAAACAAATAAAACCAAAAAAATGTGATTCACCAATGTTTAACCTCCTCTTATTGACTAAATTTATACTACTTAAATCTAAACAAATCTTTTCTTACACAAAACTCATAACTCAAGATGCATTGTCACATCAATGTTCCATATATTAGATTGAAGAAGGTATTTGATACTTAGTATTGTAATGGATTATTATAATATGGAATAAAATAATAAAACAATTATGATACACCCATAAACTTAGAAAATAATACTAACAAAGACTTGTAACAATGTCTTTTCTACACACTTGGTAGAAAATCAAGGATAACATGCTAGAAAATAAGATCTTCTACTAGACAAGACCAATAAAATTATACTAACACTCAATTTCACAGAATGTAAGTAGGAAAAATCAATTTTTTATTCCTTAAATATTCCTTAAATTAAAAAATTATCTAGGGTTTCACCATCAATCAATAGAAGATATGCAAAAGAGCTAAAAGAGTCCATATTTATAGCTTTTGAGAGAGAAACAAGGCAAAGGAAGCCCAAAGGTCACTTGGAAATGTTTCAATATAATAAAAGAGGTCAAAATTACATGATAAAGGGATTTTAAATGAACCATGTAATTTTATGGGGTCAAAATGTATATATAACTCATGAAACTGGTTAAAAGTGTCTCAAAATTTCTTATCCTATCTCAAAAACCTACCATCGTCATTTAGACCTCTTTAAACATCCCAGCACTAACTAGGTATATTTATGACTATGGGAAAAATAATGAAGGAATTAAATCATGAAATTACATGCATTGGTTTCATTTATACTCCTTTAAATTCTCCTAGAATGAAGTTATCATTATCTATAGTCTAGAAAAAGCCCTTGTTTCAATCACCCCTCACATTTGGCCTTAAAAATAACTTTAGGTTTCCATGAAAATATATGTGAGGGAGCTAATGAAACTTTTAAATGCCATAAATTCTTTTATACTTATCAAATTCATCTTAAAAAGACATCCATTTGAGTTTTTTACACTTTTCACTCTTATGCTCACTATGCTAATTTTGACTGGCTAAAAGGAGAAATCTAGTTAGGACACTTAGAAGATTTTAATAGAATAAAATAACCATAAGGAGTTATAATATGTCTTTAAATTCCCATAAAACTTGATTTTACCTTCTAAAACATACTAGACCCTACAGAACACAAAAAATGGTGTGAACCCCCTATTTTGCATGTTGTTCATATAATTCCATATAAATAATTTGCATAAATGAGAGATTGAGTGATTATTATCCATGTTTAAATATGTTTCATTTCCAAAATATTCCATTTTAATGGCTCTCTATGTTATTTTCTCCATTAGGTTCTTCTAAAGGTTTTACCTTAGGGTTTTAAACTATTATCTGCTCTTAACTATTGCTCATAAAGATGGCACATTGAAATTTAAAACCAATAATAGAAATTTGTTTTTGAGGACCCTATATAACTCCCCCTAACCCCTTTTTTCCCATGTAGATCCTTAGCAAAGATATGAGCTTTACAAGTTGACCTATCAATCTTGTTTCTCTACTTTCCTACATGCTTGAGCTATCTCAAGGCCAAAAACAATCTTTTTAAAAGTTTATTTCCATAAAAAAATATCATACATGTCTAAATTCACTCCATAAACATTCACCGATCATCTACATAACTTATCAAGGCCTAAAAATGAAGGTAGATCCTCAATTAGATCTAAGTCTCTTCAAGGCCTAATGGGCTTGGCATACCCTCTGCTAGTTTGGATCACTTGGGATGATATAACATGTTTAGGATGGTTTATTATGAATTTTCACACCTCATTAATACTCATATATCCATCACATAACCTCTAAACCACTCATTTTATCTCTTTTCCTCTCTTTTGCCAATTAGGCCTAGTGGAAACTTACCTAATTAGTTTTTCTAGATGAATAATTAGGTCATCCTAAAGGGTTAGAACTTGTGTGAGTGTTCCAAAGAATCCATAAATATTCTATACACATCCCTTAATGCTCCTAGAATATCCCATGGGCTTATCTTAAGTCCTTTACTCATTTTGGTACCCTTTACCTATTTTGTCAAAGTTTTGATTTTCATGAGTGGTTGATGTCTAAGACAAAATAGAGAGGTATTTACCTTATCCAATATTAAAAATAAATGTTTTTTGATATTTAAAATTTCATAATTACCATTTTTACAAAATGGTTTGGTCTGATTCCAATTTTTGGATGCCAAACCATCTCCAAATGTCCAAAAAAGGGGCCAAAACCCTTATTTTCTTCCAAATCCACTTGTAGATGATCTCTCCAAACCAATTCCATGCTTATATTATATCTAAAAATTATTAAAACCTTCAAAGTTTTCTCATGGATATTTTTAAACTATCTAAAAGCATTCTCCTTAGTGGATTCTTCATGTTTGCTCATTGGGCAAAGGTTTCCTAGCCTTCTTGTGCAGACTAATGGCTTTGTCGAAGAAAAAAAATGTGATTGAGCATATTTTAGGAGTATGAAAGTTTGTAAAAAAATTATTTGACTAATCATGTATCATGTCTTGTGAATTTCAATCTTATTTTCACCCCTAGATAATCTATGTTCCATTTAGCCCATACTTGCTTAGACCCTATTGACTGAGACAACCTTGTTTATTGATCTTTGTTGTAGGTTTCCTTGATTTTTACATTTTATTATAATGTTAAGAAACCTATCCTTCAATTTATTGAGGTGGAACAAATTATTTTTATACTAGTCCATACCTTGACTTCCCTTAACCACCCTTCAAACCTAAAACTAGATCATTGTCTTGCAGACTGAGACATTTATTTTGTTAACTTGTTTGTAGGTGATTTTATAATTGGGAAATTGTTTATTATGTGTGAAGGTTTTATTTAATTCACCTTAATCTCAAAAAAATTCATGTTCATTCCTTAACCCACATTGAATTCCATTTAAACATCACCAAGCATCAAGACTATCTCACTGTCCCTTTGACTGAGAGTCCTTGTAATTGACCCTGCTATAGGTTTGTTTTAACCTTATTGAAACCTATTCATGATTTTGAAAATCCTTTATTATAAAATTCATAGTAAAATTTAATTTTCATTCACCTTGGGCATATCATGGATGGGTTAAACACTATCAAAATCCTTGATTGAGGTACATCCTTTCTTAGGACCCTATTGCAGGTCATCACAGGGGTTGATTAAGTGATTTAATGAGGAAAAGACCTTTTGAATCTACCTTGAAACTTTCAACACTATCTAGTTATCCCAAATACACTTTGTATGTACTAAACCATACAAAATATGCACAAACCTTTCTCCAATTGATTTTCTTATCTAACTAGACTAATACACCTCTAAGTGTCATTTCCTTGCCTAAGGGTACCTATAGGTAATCTAGAAGGTGAATAAGGCTCCATTTCAACCTTTATCTTGATGACGTTGATCCCATTTTGATTTATTATTATATCCTAGTCATATTCTTCATGTAATTATTCTCAATATTAATCCTCAAGGTAGCAAAGACCATTCACCACTATAGGTATGTAGACATCATTAAGGTTTTTCAATGTGTTTTTAGGTGTGTTTGAGGCTCTAAAATACCATCTTTCCCTTGTCCTTTCCTCCTCAAATTTGGTAGGGTCTTTTTCAAATGGTAGGGTTACAAGGTTCACCATTTTATATGTGTTGAATCCTCTTGAAAATATACTTTATAAGGTCCACCAAAACCTCCTAGATCTTTGTTTTACTCTTTTAGGGATTTCATCCCCAAATTGAGTCTTTGACCTTCCAACATGATTCCATGCTTCCTTTGTATTTTAAGTGTTTTGTATGGGTATTACATTTTATTATTATAATGGATATGACAAAAGAGAATGTGACATACCTTTCACCCCTCTATACAACATCCCAACCTCATGCTCAACCACCTATAGAAGGTTATTTTAAGAAGCAAAAGAGTAGACTGAGTGTGGACAGATACAAACATGTGTGTGAATGAGAGTTTATATGCCTTCAATTAAACTTAAAATGAATTTTAATCAAAATTAAAAAAAAATCCCCTATCCATCTCTCCTTACACCAATATGACATCAATAAGGTTGTAGATGCATGTTTTGGGCTGGTTAGGTAGATAGAATAAGGGAATTTAGGTGAAACATGATAGTATATAACTCAAGACTATCCAAATTCAATTTTCATTCCTAAATTACTTAAAATAAATATTTTTTTAACTTGGAACCATCTTAAACACACTTATTTCATCATAAAGATCACCTTTATGTACATGGAATTTAACAAACAAGGGCATTTCATGACTGATATAGCTTGGGACGTGATCACATGCTCAAATATACACCTCATTTAGCATGTAAATGGAACCTCACTCAACCAAAAAAATCTTTAAAAATACAAAACACCTTTGTTAACACCTCATATATATGATGAACAAGCTTATGCATGAAGTTCAATTAAAACTAGGCATGAAGTTGGCAAATGGAGTAAGACAAGCTTGCAATTTACTCAAAGAATTCCATGGTGAGATAAAAACATGAGATTAAGTAGTTATATGACCTGAGGACTTATGGTACACTCTTTACCAATTTTATGAAAACTCTATAGGGAAAAAAATTTAACAAGAGACATCTTAGTTGAAACTACACTTGGTGGAACCTCCTTGAAATATACACTAAAACACACATCCAGACAATATTAATATTAAAAAAAAAATTAAACCATGTTATAAGTAATTATACATCCTATGGAGCCAAAATCACCAATTGGTTCATATGAATTTGGCATAAATGGAGCAAAACCTATAGGGTACACCAAACAGCTATCAAATTTGCATAGTCAACTTGTTAACAATGGTTCTTATATCATAGTTTACCAATATTCAAAATAAATATATTAAAATTAATGTATAATAGTTTAGTATCATATCCCAAAATAATTTTTCCTAAAATCACCTATTCTTCCTGTACTGAGCAAAAAGCTGAGAGTCACTTCAGTCTGTCCAAAAAACCTAGAAATGTGTAGAATGGTTTTGGATTAAAAAATTAAAATTTAAGATAAAAAAAATTAATGTATATTAGTTTTATAAATAATATGATACCCCCATGATCTTACACACATGGCACACTTCCCTATGTGCCATACAAATATTATTTTCCCTCTTTTTCAAGTACTTCTACAATTTTAGATAGAGAACTTGCAATATTCTAATGTAACTAACATATATGACACTAATAATAACCTATTTGATTTTTTACATGAATTTAAGACACCTATCCACCTTATGAAATGTTCCATTTGAATTAATGACCCCTACAAATATATAAAATGACATCAAACAGACAAATTGATTAATGTGACTAAGACTAAAGCCAAGATGACCTCAAATGACATCATATAACAAGTAATAATTCCTATGAAAACATATTAAGATACCTTAAAAAATTTAAAATCAAAAAGTTTGCCTGGTACCCAAATTTCACCAAAAAATCAAATTTGGTCAACAAAATGGTGACTCATAGGGGTAGTATACCTGCTATACTAAGGCCCAGTAACCTTATCCTACTAAGGGCCAATAGAGCCAATGGATTATTTAAGACAAATAGTAAGGAATTTCTTAAAAAAAATCATAAATCAAACACACACTATGCACAAAAGTAAGATAAGGCAAGACACAAAATAAGGCAAGAGACTAGACAAAACTCACACATGGGCATAAGCACTTAAGGAACATAAGGAAAGAAAGAAAATATGTACAAGGAGAGAGGATAACCTTATTATAAATGATATAGATATATACCATTAAATGGGATATGAATCTCCTCTCCATCCAACCTTGAGAGTTGGAAATCATTGTGTTACTTGCATTGTGTGATTACATATGGGCCACTCCACAAATCATCAAACGTTGTGTGTCTTCAAGGCTTGGCCCTATCTTCATCCCAATTTAGAAAAATTTCTCCCTATTTTAAACTTCTTTGGATGGATTTCTTGTCAAATTATCTCTCTGTTTGTTCTTGGTAAGCTCTCATAGTTTACATTTCTTGATCTCTTATCTCCTCAAGCTCTATCAACTCACATAACCTGACTTCTATGATCTCATTCTCCATCAATTATAGCTAATAAGTGAGGTCTAAGGCTGGTAAATCAAGTGAAAAAATTATTCTATCTTCTCTACCATAAACAAGTGTGTATGGTGAGTTTCCAATTTCTCTCTTTTGGGTAATCATATTAGCCTAAAGGGCTATCTTCAACTTGGAATGCCAAGTTCTTTGGTTTTCCTCCATTGTTATTTTTATGATCCTAATCAGATTCTTATTTTTGAACTCATCTACTCCTTTCCATTGTGGATAGTAGTTGTAGGAGGTGCTAAGATAGATGGCATGCTTCAAAGCCCATTCACTTGTCTTCATTCCAAGAAAAGCCAATGCATTATCTAAAATTATTTTTGAAGGAGCCCAAAACCTTGTTCCTATACCTTCATACAAGTCTAAAACTAAGTTTTAATTTTATTCTTTAAGAGATACATCCTCCACCCATCTTGTAAATTAATCTATAGTAGTCAACACCCATTTATGACCACCACTAGATAGTGTATTAATTAAGCTTATGAAATCCAAACCCCATTGCATAAAGGGTACATCAACTTGAATTGGATGAAGGGGCAAGGCAGAAAGATTTTTTTAACCATAAAATAGATCACATTTTTGGCACTTCCTTACCTAATTATGAGTGTATTTGAATAGATTGGGCCAAAAGTATCCAACCCTCATAATCCTAGTAGCTATGGTTCTTTGAGCAAAGTGACCAACAATCATTTCATCAAGAAACTCAAACAATAATTTATACATTTGATCTAATTCAATATACCTCAATAACACACTTGAAAATTCCTTCCTAAACAATACTCCATCAATAAGTACATAAGGAATGGATTGCAATCTAAATTACCTTTTTCTAGCTCTATCTAGGCCTTGTGGACACTCCGTAGTTTGAAGAAAATGGATCATATGTTTTTTTCAACTTCTCATTGATGAAAGTGAAGCTATCATATGGTCATCATGGAGTGAAAAAATAACCTCTTTTTTCTACTTCAAATTTGAAACAAGATTCTCACATAACCCCTTCCCTTTCACTATCTTGGTTGCCTTGATTTCCACATCATATTCCATCACTTTTGTGATCCAACCAACCCTTTTTTCATTCAAATATCTACTAAAAAATAAGTCTTTGACATTAGGATGAGGTAAAAATATGTGAATCTTATTGTTAGATAACATATTCCTAAAATTCTTTAGCTAAAATAAACACACAACCTGATCTCTCCATTCTTCTTCCTAACAAGGACTAAGTTTACCAACCAAGATGAATGCTTAATAGGAAATATGACTTTGGACTCGATCAAATTAGTGAGTTCTTTATTCATGAGGGGATCAATCTTATGATTGCTTGGCCTTTGCTTTATAGTCTTGGCATTTTCATCTAGATCTATGGTATATTGAGCTAAGTTTGGGTCAAAGCCTTTCACGTCACTATATTCCCATACAAAGACATCATAAAACTCCTTACATAACTCAACAAAAGCATGCTTCTCTTCACTAGTACATAATTTTCCAAGTGCAATAAATTTTTCCTTAAATATTTATACTTTATTGTATTTATCTTGATTGGTAGACATGCTTACTTTCTCTTTCTTCAGCTGGTCATCATCATTGAATATGATCTCAAGAGTGTCTAGGCCTTTAAGAAGCTTTTTGGACTTCAATTAGACAATCTAACCTTCATATTTATGCTATAGTTTGTACTGATTATTGGTGTAAAAATCAGCCTCTTCTTATATAAAAAGTTCAATTATTTTATCACCATCAAACACTCACTAATTAGTGATATTATCTGGTATGGAGGTTCTTATAATTACCTTGAGTTGTGGATGGTTCTTATCCTCTTTTATACATTTTAGAACATCAAAGTGAGCTCTAATTTCTGCCAACTAATTATCATGTTTGTTTTCCTCTCTTGGGATGGATGTGATGTTGAAATCTTGAAAATACTCCATAACATCCCACACTCTATGTTTATAGGACTTAAGAAAAAAAATTTAAGTCAAATTTTGTCCTCAAACTTGGTTTAGAACAAGTTCACTATTACCATATACTTGAAACTCTTTAATACCTCTTTTCCTATCCTATTCAAGGCCATGAATGAGTGCCTCATATTTTACCACATTAAAATTTTAGGAGAATTGAAATATGAAATTGAAATAGTACCTTTACTTAGAAGGAGAAACCAACATTGCTCCACCACCTACCCCAATCTTGCTTCTTGATCCATCAAAGAAAAGCTGCCATAAACCATCTATACCTTCACATGGTTTCATCAAATTTGGAATAAAATAGTCCTCTCAATGTATACAATACAACCCAAGACTAACTTCCTCCATGAATTTGTAATGATCATGTTAATGATGTTCATCTCCCCATTCATCTAAGTACAAATCAGAAACTCCTTCAAGGGAAGATGTTGGAGATTGGTCTATGTGGAGTTCTTCTTCATCAATGAGGGCATACTTGAAATTTGACACTTTATGTGTGTAAGGATCCAATTTATTATGATTTATAGGTTATGATTTAATATTCACCTTAGTACCATATTTTGTCCTAAACACCATGTAGGACTAATTGGCTACCAAGTATCCACGTATCTTAGCTGTAAATTCTCTTGACAAACTAAGGGAAAAGTATGGAGGTAAATCTTCCATAAACACATCATGGGGAATAAAAAGTTAGGATAATCATGTAGGATCAAATTTAAATATTTAACTAAGCCCAATGTCTTGGTTAGTGATCCATCTAATTGTCAGACTCCTTTAGTCATTGGCTCATATTTGAGGCCTAGTTTATCTACTATACACTTGGGCATAACTAAAGTAATAATACAAAATATATGATGAAATTATGAACCAAAAAATCACAAATGATTATATATAGGAATAAATGAGGGTTTTTTTTCATTCTTCTTCACTTGACCATCTATAGGTTGAGCTCCATTAACTAGGATAACATTTTCATTCCTAGATGAGCCAACTTGCTTACCTAATCCTTAAAATTTATTTTGGAGCATATCTTTCTACCTTGGTATTGTGAAAGAATACCAAAATTATATGCTTATGTGTATCTTTTTCATCTGGTCCACAACATTAATGGAATAATTGATCACATTTTGGGGCACCTTAAAAATACTAACTCCTTATGATGTAGCTTGTGAAAGTGGGTGAATAAGAGGAATATTTACATTTTAAAAATTATGACCATCTTGAACTCTAGGAGATTAATTTTAAATAGTCACAATTGGATGTTATTTGGGGACTACAAGAGGTCCTTTATTTTATCCTTGTTTCTCTTCAATAGCCCATTTCTTATACCTAGTGTTAAAGGCAACACTAATTTTCATCTCGCATGAATTCCCTAAGTGATTAATAGCACAAAACTCTCCCTCAAAATGATTTATGAGGGTAGAATCAGATTTTTGTTGACCATTATCCATTCCACTTTGAATTGGACTCTCAAATCTTAGGACTTGGGAAGCCTGATTACCTTGCATTTCTATGGTTTGATTATGCATTTCATTTTCATAAGCAACATATTCTTGATTTTGCTCAAAAGATGGATATCATGGCTATTATTTAACCAATTTGTTTTGGGTGGGAAAAATAGATTTATATTATGATGTAGCATCAATATTTTAGCTTTGATAAGGCCTAACATGAGTGATTTTTCCTTGTCCTTGCATATTTCTTTGAAAAAGAGGTTTACTGGTTTACCTAAACTAATTATAGGGTTGGTATGGCCTATAAAATTGGGCTTGTTACCTTTTGAGGGAAACCAACTCATTATTTACACTTTGTAATGAGATTTTAACTTCATGGATCTCATTTGAAGGAGCAATGATAGGCCTTTCTTGACTAGGAAAAAAAGCTAAAGTGGGTAATGCAACTTGGCTAAGAGGATACAAATTAGGGAATAGTAGTATTGGTGTCCTAGGATCATTATTCCCCACTTAAAAAAGATAATTATTATCATTTATAGATATATAATATGTATTAGGGAGTGTATTCCCACCCATAGATTGGATCGTCATAACTACATCACTATTCAATGCTTTTAGATAATAGAAGAATGCATAGTTTGGAGTAGGTGTCATAAAGGTTGGGATTCTATCCCATGTTTTTTGAAATATAGTGTTAAATGCTTTCATAAAATATTTTTTGGCCCTATTGATAGTGGTCAATTGTTTAGCTAGAGATAGATGATCAATCTTCTTTCCAAACCTCTTAGTCAATAGATATCCTAGTTCATCCCATGAACCATTATAATTTTTAGGTAGAGTCCCATACTAATCTAAAGCTTTTCCTTTAAAGGACAATGCCAAAAACCTAATAACCACATTACCTTGAATGATATTATGTATATTATATAAGTTTTATATGTTTATAAAATGTTCAATGGTAGTAATAGGACCCTCTCCACTCAAAGATGGAACACTCTTAAGGGCTACTCCTCGAATTTGGTCATATTAGGCAAGATTCAAAGGAGATGATCTAGTGAAGGCTATAAAAGGTTTGTTTATATTGATATTGGAATGTTAATTATGAGTATTATGGGTTGAACTAAACAAGAATTTAGATTTTCTAAACACTAACTCTCTTGAATAAGGAAAAGTATTCATAAACCTAAACCTTTTAGTAGAATATAAAGGCAATTGCACAAACTCAAAGAGTATACCTTTATTAGCACACTTACTAGTCACATTTAACATAAAATTAGGAACTTATTAGCAACTAAAGAGTTAAAAACTTTAGAGGAGTCACTAGGTATTGAATGTAGATGCTATTGTAGCTACAACTATGCCAAGACCAACACCAATCTTGGACAATCTTCTAGGACTTAGACTCCCACTGGGCATGCCAAAAACTATTGACAATTGGATTTGTACCCGTAAGGAGATTAATATATATCCTCATCCAAGTGGTATAATGTAAACATCCCTCTTACTATGGGTGACAATTTTGAGAGATGAATCTCTAGAAGGGCTAGTTCCCTTAATACACTCTTTGAAGTACTTTCTTACCTATCAACTTTGGATGAAAAGGGTTAAGGAAAAAACTAAGAAAACAAAAAAATTATGATGTACCTATGTTTAATATCCTCCTATTGACTAAATTTATACTACGTAAAGCCAAACAAAGCTTTTCTTACACAAAATTCATAATTCAAGATGCATTGCCACATCAATGTTTCATATATTAGATTCAAGAAGGTATTTGATACTAAGGAGGGTAATGGATTATTAAATGAGTTAATAAAATCATAAAACACTTATAAGACACCTATACACTTATAAAATAATACTAACAAAGAACTACAATATTATCTGTTATGCACATGTGGTAGACAATCAACGATAACATGCTAGAAAGAAGATCTTCTACTAGACAAGACCAACAAGATTACACTAACACTAAATTTTGAAACATGTAAGTATTAAAAATAATTTTTTTATTTATTCAAGAGTCCTTCAAGTAAAAAATTGGCTAGGGTTTCACCATTAACTAATAGAAGCTACTCAAAAGAGCCAAAAGAGTCCATATTTATAGATTTTGAGAGAGAAACAAGGCAAAGTAAGCCCAAATGTCACTTGTAAATGTGTTAATATAATAAAATACGTTAAATTTTCATTATAAATGGATGTATAATTAACCATGTAATTTCATGGGGTCCAAATGTCAATACAACTCATGAAATTGATGAAAAGTGTCTCAAAATTCATTATCCTACCTCAACAAACTACCTTCATCATTTGGACCTATTTGAACGTCCCAAAAATAAATAGGGATAGGTAAAATGATATTAATAAGAGGTAATTCCTTCAATAATATAATTCCATGAATTGGTTGAATTTATACTCCTTTAAAAACTCTTGGAATGAAGAAATCACTATCTACAGTCTAGAAAACTCCCTGTTTCAGTCACCCCTCACACTTGGAATTAAAAATTCATTAAATTTTCCATTAAAATACATGTTATGTAATTAATTACAATTATAAACACCCTAAATGTTCTTATAATTCTCAAATTCATCTTAAAAAGACATCCATTTGGGTTTTCATAGTTTTCACTCTTATGCTCACTATGCTAGTTTTGACTGGATGAAAGGAGAGCTCTAGTTAGGACACTTAGAAGTTTTTAATAGAATAAAATTAACATATATAGTTATAATAGGTATTTAAATTACCAAAAAACTTTATTTAACATTCTAAAACATCATAGACCCTACAAAACACAAAAAATGGTGATAAAAACCATGATTTACATGTTGTTTGTATAACTCCACACAGATTATTTACATAGATGAGAGCCTGAGTGACTATTATCCATGTTAAAATAGTTTTCCTTTTCAATATATTCCATTTTAATGGCTCTCCATGCTTTTTTTCTGCATTGAGTTCCTTTAAATGTTTTACTAGGGTTTTAGACTACTTTGTGCTCTTAACTATTATTCATAAAGATGGCACATTGAAATTTCAAAAATAATGAAATAAATTAATTTTTTAGGACCTTATCTAACTCCCATTAACCCCTTTTGTTCCCATTTATATACTTAAAAAATATATGAGCTTTATAAGTTGACATATCGATCTTGTTTTTCTACTTTCCTGCGTGCTTGAGCTATCTCTATGCCAAAAACAATCTTCCTAAAAGTTTATTTTCATATAAAAATCTCATAATTTTATAAATTCACTCCATAAACACATGCCCCAATCATCTGGATATCTCATCAAGGAATATAAATGAATGTAGATCCACAATTGGATCTGAGTCTCCTCAAGGCCTAATGGGCTTGGCATATCCCTTACTAGTTTGGATCACTTGGGCTGCTATAACATGATTATGATGGTTTATTATGAATTTTAACTCCTAATTAATACTCAAAAAACCATCACATAACCTCTCAAACACTCCTTTCATCTCTTTTCCTCTCTTTTGTCAATTAGGTCTAGTGGAAACTTGCCTAATTAGACTATGTGCATGAAAAATTAGGTCATCTTGAAGGGTTAGATCTTCTGTGATTTTTCATAAAAAAAAATCCATATTATATACCCATACCATATTTTTCATTTAATATCCTAAGGCCTCATCTTAATTCATTTACTCATTTTGTCACCCTTTCCCTATTTTTTCAAAGTTTTGATTTTCATGAGTAGCTAATATTTGAGACAAAATAGAGAGTTATTTCCCTTATCCACTATGTAAAATGAATGATTTTTAAGTTTTTATAATTCATAATTACCATTTTTAACAAAGTGTTTTTATTTATTCCATGTTTTGGATACCAAACCATCTCCAAATGTCTAAAAAAGGGGCAAAAAGCCCTACTTTCTTACATTTTCCTATAAATCCACCCGTGGATGATCTCTCCAAACCAATTCCTTTATTTTATGTTGTTTAAAAATTCTAACCACATTAAAATTTATCTCATGGAGATTTTTAATCCATATATAACCCTTCTTCTTAATGGATTCTTCATTTTTGCTCATTGGACAAAGGTTTCCTAGCCTTTTTGTATGGACTGATGGCTTTGTCCAAGCAAAGAAAAGTGATTGAGAATATTTTATGATAATTTAACTGTGTAAAAAATTAATTTGACTCATAATTAATAATTTATTTTGAATTTAAATCTTATTTTCACCCCTAGAAGGTTCATGTTCCATTTAGCCTTTACTTGCTTAGACCCTGCTGACTGAGACAACCTTATTTGTTGATCTTTGTTGTAGGTTTAATTGATTTTTTAATTTGGTTTCAATTTTTGTAAACCTATCCTTAAATTTACTAAGGTTTCAACAAAAAAATTATACTATTTAATACCTTTAATTCCATTAAACACCCTTCAAACCTAAAACTAGATCACTATCTTGCAGACTGAGACATTTATTTTGTTGACTTACTTGTAGGTGTTTTCCTCATTGGGAACTTGTTTTTGATGTGTTAATTTTTTATTTAATTCACCTAATTCTCAAAAAATTCATGATCATTCCTTAACCAATATTTAATTCCCTTCAAACATCACCAAGTATCAAGACTATCTCATTGTCCCTTTGACTGAGACTCCTTGTAATTGACCTTGCTACAGGTGTGTATTAGGCTTATTGAAACATATTCATGATTATGAAAAGACTTTATTATAATATTTATACTCAACTTTCTTCTACATTAACCTTGGGATTATCATTTATGGGTTAAAGAATATCAAAATCCTTGATTGAGGCACATCCTTTCTTAGGACCCTGTTGTAGGTCATAACAAGGGTTATTTAAGTGATTTCATGAGGAAAAGGACTTTTGAATCTACCTTGAAAATTTTAACACTATCTAGTTATCCCATAATCACTTTTTATGGAATAAACCATACAAAATACTCATAAACCTTTCTTCATTTGCTTTGCTTGTCTAACTAGTTGGAGACACATGTAGGTGTCATTTCCCTACTTGAGGGTACCTATAGATAGCCTAGGAGGTGAATAAGGATCCATCTCAACCTTTATATTGATAAATTTGGTCCCATTTTTATTTATTATGCTATCCTAATCATCTTTTCTTCATGTATTATGCTCAATATTTCTCCTCAAGGTAATAAAGGCTATTCACCACTACATGCCTATAGATATCATTAAGGTTTTTTAGTGTGTTTCTAGGTGTGTTTGAGGCTTTGAAAAACCTTCTTTCCCTTGTCATTTCTTCCTAAATTTTGGTAGGGTATTTTTCCAATTTTATGGTTACAAGCTTCACCCTTTTATATGTCTTGAATCCTCTTGCAAATATGCTTTAGAAGGTCCACTGAAACCTCGTGGAGATCTATTTTACTCGTTTAGGGATTCCATCCTCAAACTCACTCTTTAACCTTCCAACATTATTTCATGTTTATTTGTATTTTATGAGGTTTTTATGGGTCTACCATGGTTTTATTATGATGTATATGAAAAAATATAATGTGACATCCCTTTGACCCCTTCATACAACATCACAACCACATGCTCAACCACATATAGAAGGTTCTTTTGAGAAGCACAAGAGTAGACTAAGTGTGGATAGATATAAACATCTTTGTGAATGATATTTCATATTAATTTGATGAACCTTTAAATTAATTTCAAACAAAAAAATAAATTTTGTCCCCCATCCCTCTCTCCTTACACCAACATGACATTAACAAGGTTGTAGATGTATGTTTTGCATTGGTTATGCAGATAGAATGTGGGACTTTAGGTGAAACATGATGCTATATATATCAATACTATCCAAATACCATTTTAAATCCTTAATTATGTGACCTCAATATTTTAAACTTGGAACCAACTTTAACACACCTGTTATAACATAAAGATCACCTGCATATACATGAAATTCAGTAGATAAGGGCATTTCATGACTGAGATATCTTGGGACATGAGCACATGGCCAAATTTATACCTCATTTATCATGAAAATGGAACCTCAATAAAACTCCAAAGTCTTAAAAAATCCAAAACACCTCCATTACCACATAATATATATGATGAACATGCTTATGCATGTAATTAAACTAAAACTAGGCATGAAACTAGAAAATGGAGCAAGACAAGCTTGTAATCTACTCAAAGAATGACATGGTAATATAAAAATATGATATTAATTAGTAATATGACCCAAGGACTTATGGGGAACTATTTCCTAGTTATATGAAACCTTTATAGGGGAAAAAACTTAGCAAGTAAGAGACATCTTAGTTGAAACTACACCTAGTGGTACCTCCTTTGAATATGCACTAAAAAACATGTCCAAACACTATTAAATTCAAAAAAAGATTTAATACAATTTGAAAAATAATTATTCATCCTATGGATCCAAAATCACTAATTGGTTTGTATGTATTTGTTACAAATGGAGTAGAACCTATAGGGTACACCAAACAGCTATCAAATTTGCATAGTCAACTTTTTAGCAATGGTTCATATAACATAGTTTATAAAAATTCAAAATCCATATAATAAAATAAATGTATCCTAGTGTAATATCATATCACAAAATAATTTGTTTTAAAACTACCTTTACTTCCTATACTGAGTAAAATCTTAAGGGTCACTTTAGTCTATCCAAAAAAATGAGAAATGTGTAGAATAATTTTGGATTCAGAATGGCACTTCTAGATCAAAAAAGAGTGGATATGAGTTTTATAAATAATATGAGACCCCAAATTATCTTCCACATGTGGCACACTTTATTATGCGTTGTATAAATGCCATTTTTCCTCTTTTTCAATTGACTTCTACAATTTCAGTTAGGGAACTTAAATATTTTTATGTAATTGACATATATGACACTAGTACTGACCTCTTGGACGTTTTAAATGAAATTAAGACACCTATTCACCTTGGTAAATGTTCCATTTTCATTAATGACCCTTATAAGTACATAAAATGACCCCAAATGGACAAATTGATTAATGTGACTAAGACTAAAGCTAAGATGACCTCAAATGACATCATATAACAAGTAATACTTCCTATGACATCATATTAGGACCCATTCAAATGTTTAAAATCAAAATGTTTTCCTAGGGTGCCCAGATTTGACCAAAAAGTCAAATTTAGTTAACACATGAGTAATATAATAGATAAAACATCATATAAAATTTAGTCCTATTCTTATTCTTAATCTCATAAATCTATCTATTTATGGAAATACTAATAATTTCACCTAAGGGAAGAACCACCATTTCTTCAATGATGAAATGTATAATGGGTACCCATATTTGTTCTATATGTGTTGTATGCTCAAACCCATACAACTTGTTTAACATTTTCATGACCATCCTAACTCTAGGTCTAAATTGACATACATGTATTTTCTTTGTAAGGTCTATAATGACTTGGTAACCTAATTCTAATCACTTAGTTAGGATGTCCATCATCGTCTACTTTTGAGCCCATGAATTAATGGAATCTAGGTCCATCTAAGGCCTATGTAACTTAAAATAAGACTCAAATTCAATAGGGGATATATATGCAATTTTAATTAGACTGGATTCATGAACAATCATACCTTTGTCAATTATAGTATCTTTGAAAATAGGACCAACTATATCAATAGAGTGAAGTACCTCTAGTTTGGTAGCAACATAGTGAAGTTCAATCATCTAAATGGCCACAATATCCTTATACCATTTCTTCTTTGTGAGCATTTTATATTCTTCCTTGGTTATAACTCCATAGTTATCAATTATCTAGAACAAGATGATGTAATTATTGTCCACATTATTTAATAAAGTAGATAAAATTTTTGTGTCATTGAAAACTCAACCCTCTACATCTAATGATAGGTATAGTTCAATTACCTTATTTATCTCTATATGTTTTCATTTCTATAATCCTAATAAAATTTTCTTTTTGCAAGTGATAATTCAACTCTCTCAACTCAACACAATGAGTTTAGGCACAATTTATGGCTTTCCATATGTTCTAGGTTTTTTTTGAGGTTTACACAGATCCTTAATGGTGGAAATCAAGTTCAAAGTATGTTTTGGTGACTTAGATTACATTTGGATCTTGTATTTGTACTTTACACATGATCGGGTCAACAAGATCTTCCAATATGATGTTTTTTGCCTATGTGGCACTGCCTTGTCATGTAACTTATTTATTTATAAAATGTTATCATTATTTATTAGACACATGTCATCATCTCATGCCTCTTAAAAATTGATCAAACTCACTCTATCTATACTACTTGAAATCTCTTATTCCATGTGGAAACTCTTACTACAATCTAGGCTCTTTAACTTATTGACTCATTATACACCATTGATATTCATCCTCAAGATTAAGTGCGTACCATTAATCTTGATCAAATTGATTAAATCCACACCATCTATCTATTAAATGTACAATAAAACATAAAACATTGATTTTTTATTTATACATCTAATTAAACATGGACCATTGATTTTCATTAAGTTTACCATGATTGTGACACTTTTCACTATCACTCTCAGGATGATTTGACATTTTGACTCCATGATTATTGTAGATTTGCTTTTACAAGATTGAATGTGCATAGTTGATCTTAGATATTAACCTTTTGACTGCAGCCTTTAATGCATACCATCAATTAGAATTTGTACATTTAAACATGCACCATTGATATTCAATCCAAATAACTTTTGACTTATTGAATTGATCAATCATATGTGTACCATTGCTATTGAATCCTAGATTTTGATATTTTACCACTTAATGACCCCACGTTCAATTAGTAACTGTGAATGATAAAATCAAAGACATAAATGGTTGAGATATATATAAAGACTTAGGATAAATTTTAGACTAAGGTTTTAATGAATTAATAAATTCAATTAAGACTTAGGCTAAAATTAAACTATGACTTAGATAACATAAAGTGACTTGTCGATAATGTAAATCTATAAGAACTCAGGCTAAAAAATTTAGACTAAATTTTTAATTATCATATAAACTTGGATTCAATTAATTGACTAAAGACCAAAGGTTAATCAAAAATGTCAAATTAATCATTAAAGCTTAAAACCTTGAACACTTATCCATTCTAATGGAGATACATTAAACCTACAACATGGAAACATATGAACCAAATGTTAGCAACATTAGGTAAGACCAAATAAACATTATATGCTAATATTACAATGTAATTTTGATCAACATGATATTGAAAAATGGACTTTGATCAAGTTGAATGTCCTATTGAAAGCATAATTTGAAAAAATTAAACAAAGATCCTCATTTTTTATAAATGTGAATATGTTGACTTAACAAAAGGTAACTTTTGGGGGAAATTTTAAAAATGTTAGAATTTAGATACTCTTGGTTTAAAACAATAACCCAAATACACATTCCACTTCATCAAGTATCATTATTAAGATTAAATCATAATTAAAACAAGTCTTACAAATGTATAATTAAGATAAAACATCAAAACTCAATCATGTTGTGTGTGTGATTTGATTTATTTAATGATTTCCATGGAATTTAGAGAATAACTTCTAGATTTCATGACATTAATCATTAACATAGACATAAAACATATTTAGATATTCATTATGAATCATGATTTATATAAAGGAAATCTTCGACATTGATTGGCTACCAGTTAGGTGTGTATAACCCTAAAAAATATATCTTTTTCTACTCTAGGCCTTACTACACTACTAGTTAGGTGTTCATAACCCTGATGGAGGTTACCAAAATCACCTTTGCTTAGAGAGATTTTGAATTTTCAATAAGGCTCTTATTTTTTTTATTTTTCAATTGTATTTATCTTTCTAACAAAGGTTGGGAACCATAATTAGCCAAGTTTTTAGGATTTTCTCAAATGTTTGATTTTCAAACAATAATCCTTGGTCATAAACATCATCCCAAGCAATAATGTTCTTGAAGTTCTAACATGAACTTGCTCTAATAATTCAAACATTTATTCCAACACATGTAATCCTTATCAAAATAAAACTTAGATCAAAACAAGGTTTAATATTTTAAGGAACAATTAACCTAGATATCAATATTTACCAATTTATCAAAAACCTAACATTAATTTCATAATTTCAAAAATCCATGATCAACCAGTGTTTAAAAGTTAGACCTACATTATTTATTTTTGAAGTTCCTTTTGAGAATTTAGATCAACTAGAGATTGAAAACTTGTCTTAAAAAAGACTTATTGAAATCAGGGAACAAAGCAAATAAAGAAAAAACACAAGAAACAAACAAATATTTACAAACAAGGAATAAGAAAAGAAGTTAATCTAAACCTATATACATCCAATTCTTAACACCATTTATGTTGAAATTGTCAATCTTATTGTAGACACTAGTTTTATACACCCTTGTGTATTAACATGGTGCGTCATCACATTATCATTTTATTTATAACATAATGGCCCTCATTTGTAATTATTTGAAATAATTACATTCACATCACCCATTTACCTTTACCACATAGGTTAATTAAACTTAATTACTATAATTAAATAGTAATTAACCTCTTTTTTTTACCATTTCTAATAATAAAATCCTAAAATCAAATGAAAAAAAAACCTATTCAATCTCCTAATAACCCTTTCAATAAACTAACCTCATTAAAAACCCATGCAAACAACTTAGTATTACATTCACTTAGTTTGGCACATAGTTTGAAACAACCCAAGCCAAATGTTGACCAAATTGGGCTAGTTGATGTCGATCCTCAATGATCGATGCCAATTCTCCCAGATCAAAATTAATCCATATATATATATATAAGAAACCTCCATGGCTCATGGAGGATGGTGATTATGCTTTTGGACTTCAAAACTCTACCAAAATCTCATTGCAACCTATTTAAAAATGTTGTCAATATCTTGCTATCTTGTAGAACCTCTATTTGAGTGATTATTAAAAGATTTTTGAAGGTTCTTAAACTCATTTTGCCAATTTTGTTTTCAGCCATAAAGGATAGTATTTCACTTTAATTTATTCACATTTTAAACATATAGTCTTCTACATCTATCTATCACTGTTTTACATTTGGTTTTAATTATTTTATCAATAATATAATTTGTTTTAGATTAAGGTAAAAATAGGTTTTGAAAGGACCCCGAAACCCTGAAACAAAGAAAGAAAGATGAAGCATTTAAGACCACAAGCAAAACCTAAAACCTACTATAGATAAGTATCATAAATAGGTTTTATATGGACCTGAAACCACCAAAAAGACCACAAGTCATAATCCAAGTTTTACATAGACCTAGCTACTCCATAGTCAAAAGATTACAAAAAATTAGGAAACAAGACCAGATAACACAACCAACTAAAAGAACCAAGCTATTCTTCCAGTTCCAAAATCATTTTCACTACTTCCTTACCTTTCATAACAGTGTCCTGAATGGCAGTAGCTGCTGGCATGGCTCCCTCTTGCATAGCTTTCTTTCTTGAGCTCTGTCTAGTCCTCTTGCTAGGCCCCTACAAGGATTTGATCTCCTCATTAGCTCTTTTTCCAATATTAACAGCTACAGCACATATGTTGGATGTAACCTCCTCCATCTTCATTCTGCTTTCCTTGATGAGTTCCCTTAGGTTGTTCTCATAGTCTTTAAGTTTGATGGGAATGTCTCTCATCTGTTTTTCCATGTTATTGATTTTGTTCCAAACTACCTTAAGGTTGTCTTCCATTATTTCCATTTTCCTTTTGACATCCATTATCTCCTTATACATCCATGAATCGAGTTAGAGGATAGCCTCTACTTTGTAATTAACCCATCTCGTAGGTGTGTGCCTTCCACCATTCTACCTTTTATCACTCCACTCTTCTGTGTTCTTATTAGGACTGTTCCTGCCTTCTTCAATGTGGTCCTCTCTTCCCCTTTGATTCTGCTCCTTAGTTTCAGCTTGAGCTCCCAAGTCCATTTCTTGGTTGTCGGCCTGAACTATATTTTCCCTCTCATTTATCGAAATAGGGTCCTTAACAAGGTCATCCAGGACTTTATCATCCTCAAACACTTGTTGGTTTTCCTCAGAGTCATGTTCACTATTTTCAGACTTCTCCTCTATGTTTACTCCTTTCTCATTCTTCTCTTGAACTTCTTCTTCCTCACTGGAACTTGAATTCTTGCTTTCTGTTCCTCCCTCTTCCTCCAAGCTTTCCTCCCTAGACTTATCAGTTCTCTCCCACTCTGTATCCTCATCAACACTTTGATTCTTGACACTGGGGGGCTTGATTTTATATTTCCCTTTAACAATTTCCCTCTTGTTACTCCATGAATCCTTGCTTTTCCCCAAATAAGGGTTCGTAACCATGGCCTTGTTCTTGCAATAGCCTTCAATTATCAGAATTAATCCTTCATGCAGAATAGGATGCATTTACTTCTTCCTGTGAGCAAATAAACTTTGGATCAAAGAGAAACACAGATAAAAGGGAAAGGAAATTCTTACTTTGTGTCTGAAATGATTTAGGAATACAAAGTGGAATTTGTGAACTCTCTTGCTTCTTCCATCGAGTATGAAGTACTCCCAAATACAACATAAGACATCCCTCCAAATGCCCTTAATCTGCTCCAGTTCAAAGAAATCCCCATTCTTTTCCAACTTCTGCTCCTCAACATCCATCTTAGGGAATTTGCAAAAGGCCTCATTTGAAATGCTAGTCTGCTTGGAGAATTTTATTCCTTCTGTAGGTAGCCCCGTAACCTCTGTTATAAATTCCTCTATTAGATTCACTATGATGCCATGCAGAGTGACCCTATCATCAATCTAGTTTTTGAAAAAAGCCATTGTAATATGAGGTTTTGAACCATGGAGCCTTTCCATATAGTTCACAACCTTCCCTCTCTGCAGGATCTTCCAAACATCTTGTTTCACTTTCCACTCTTCATAGTTTTTGGGTTCTTATTTCCTTGGTTCTCCTTTCCTTACACAAGCCATGCAGATTTCCTTTGATACCCAATCACTGTAAGCTATACAATGATCCCACATGTTACCAATTTGGTTCAAGGCTCTCCTTTTTTAGGCACGTTCAGGATCTGCTTCTCGTTCTTGAGGACATTCCTTTTTAATGATTGTAAACCTTTCTCCATGAAGCCACTCCTCCTAATCATTAGTTTTCTTTTCCTAGCTAATCTTTCCCTCCTTGGCATGAATTGCATCATGATGAATGAGTGCTCTAAGATCCACATTATTATTTAATATTTCCTATCACCTCACTTTGTGTCCTGTTCAGACTGCATAATTTGTTATCTAATCAGCAACTCTGTTAGCTTCACGGTAGGTGTGGGTAATAGTTACTTTTTCAAATTTTTTGATTAAAGTTTTTATCTCCATCACTATAGCCTCTATAGTCCATGACATAGAATTTTTATTGTTTAGAATATTTATGACATTCAAGGAGTCCCCTTCTAACCATAATTTAGAATATCTCGAATCCACAACTAGTTTGATGGTTTGAAGGGCAGCAGAAGCTTCAGCAATATGACAATTTGACTTTCTAATGGGGATTGAAACATCATTGATTACATTTCCCATATGGTTTCTCAAGACTCCTCCACATCTTGCATTCCCTGGATTCCCTTTAGTAGCTCCATCAAAGTTTCCTTTAATCCACCCTTGAGGGGGGACATTCCACGTAACACCTAGTCTAGGATTTTCAGGTTTACCATTAGAATTTTCCATTCTTAAGGGATTATCCACTTGAAAGGTTGGATTTGGATTCCTTTGCGATGAGAAATTCTCCTTAATAGATCTAATGATGTTCTGCCCCACCACCCATCTGGGAAGTTCTTTACTTCTAAAAATTCAGTTATTTCTTTCCTTCCATATTCCCCACCAAATATGGGGAAGAGTTAGTCTCCATAAAAATATAACTTCAGGATTCTTGGAAGGGCAATACCAACTTTTAAAAGATAGTTCCACATTTTTGTGGTGAATCCAAGCAATACCCCACAGATTGAGGATTTCTTTCCAAAATTGCTACGTAAAAGAACAGTTCACAAATAAGTGATCTCTATCTTCAAAGCCCTTCTTACAAAGAATACACCTGTTCACAACATATATTCCTCTTTTCTGTAAATTATCCAGAGTCAAGATTTTATTTTGGAGGAGGGTCCAAAAGAAGATTTTGATTTTAGGGATGAGCCCCTTCATCCAGGCATTCGTCCACAAAGGTTTGTTACCATTTCCCTTTGAAGTAAAAATTGAAGAAACTTTAAATTGTCCACTAGGCTCATTATGCCAAACAATCTTATCTTCAAGATTAGGGTAGAGAGATATAACATTTAGGGATAGTTGTATATTCTTGAAATATTGATCAAGATCAGTAAGGTTCACCCAAGCATTGTTCTACCAGTATTGGTTAACCATTATTCCCAATCTTTGCTTACATCGGTCTATTGCTTCTTTATCTTGGATTTCATCTATCAAAGGTTTTCCTTTTAACCAAACATCCTCCCAAAATTTCACCTTTTTTCCATTTCCAACTTTCCAAGAGCTTCCTTCTTTTAAAACTTGTTTAGAACCCTGAACTGCCCCCCATATGGAAGATGGATGGGAAATGTCAGGGTAAGAAAAGAAATCAGAGATGGACTTTGCCTTGAATAAATACTTATGCTTCCATATATTGCTCCATTCTTTGTTTTCCTGATAAACCCTCCATCCCTGCTTGGCTAAGAGAGCTATGTTTATTCTTCTAATTTTCCTTATTCCTAGTCCTCCTTCCCTGACAGGTTTACAAATGTTATCCCAAGTGATTAAAGGTATTCTCCTTTTCTCCTCAGTACCTGTCCAAAGAAAGTTTCTCTGAATTTTTTCAATAGCTTTTGCAAATTTGGTAGGAATTTTGAAAAGACTTAAAGAATAAGTGGGTATACTTTGAAGACTTGCTTTGAGGAGGGTAAGCTTTCTTGCCTGACTTAGAAAATTTCCTTTCCATCCCATAAGTTTCTTGCTAAATTTGTTAATAAGTTCTTCCCAAAAAGCTTCAGGAACTTTCATCCCAAGAGGGAGACGCAGGTAAGAGGAGGGGAGAGATCCTATGGAGCATTCAAGGATTTTAGCTATTTTGTTATGTCTATGACTTGGGGTGTTAGTGAAGAACACTGTGCTTTTGTTCCAGTTAATCAATTGTCCTGAGGCAGCTGAGTATAAATTTATAGCTTGCTTCAAAGTTGTAGCTTCTGTAACTTCAAATTGCCCCATGAAAATAGTATCATCAACAAATTAACCATGGGAGCATATTAAATGATGAGAAGAGGGTTTCAGAACCTTAAATAAACCTTTACAGACTAAGTCCCCTATATATCTTCCCATACTATCAGCCATAATAACAAACAAAATAGGGGATATAGGATCCCCTTGTCTCAATCCCCTTGACAATTTAAAGAAGCAGGAAGAACTCCCATTTACCAGCACTGCAATAGAAGTAGTAGATATCAACTACTTAATAATATCAACCACTCTTTTTTCAAAGCCAAAGGCAATAAGACTATTTGAAAGGAATAATCAATCCACCCTGTCATATGCTTTAACAATATCAACTTTCATTATGAACCCCTCATTGTTAGAGCTGAACAATGAATGAATATTCTCATGAGCAGTAATTATAGAATTGAGGATTTGTCTTCCTGGGATGAATCCATTTTTCTGTTTAGCAATAATTGAAGGGATGACTTGAATTAGTCTGGATGTAAAAACTTTGGATATAATCTTATAGAAATAATTACACAAACTAATCGGTCTAAACTGATCAGGAGAGTCAGCTCCAATCTTTTTTGGAATCAGACACAGAAAAGTGGCATTAACTTCCTTAAGCATCTGTTTGGCTCCAAATAATTCCTTCACTACATTACTTACATCTTTTCCAACAAGTTTCCATAGCTTTTGAAAAAAGAACATGGGAAATCCATCTGGTCCAGGTGCTTTATCTCCTCCTAAAGAACTAATTGCTTTGAAGATTTCCTCCTCCTTAGGTATTGAGCATAACATTTTATTCTGCTCCTTCGAGACCAAAGGAGGAACCACACGTAGGATATCAGCTTGACTATCCAAATTGATATTTATATCAGCCTTCATCAGGGAGGAGAAAAAGGAAAACATTTCCTCCTTTATTTCCTATTCCTTTGACATCTTCTGATCTCCTTTTTTCAAGTATTGTATATGAGTTTTAGCTCTGTGTTTTAGAGTGGAAAGATGGAAGAACTTTGTATTTTTATCTCCTTCTTTCAACCATAACACCCTATATCTTTGTCTCCAATAGATTTCTTCCTTAGTTATAAGATCTTGATATTGAACCAATTGTTCCCTTTCTTCTGTAAGGAGGTCTGAGGTGTATCCGTTTTGCTAAATTTTTTCCTGAATTCTGCTAATTTCCTCCTTGATAGTATTATTTTTCTCAAAGATATTTCCAAAACAATCCTTATTCCATTTCTTAACTTCCTTTTTAACATTTTTAAGCTTGGATGCAACTTTAAAGAGGGCAGTCCCCTCAATAGGTATATTCCACCACTCTTCCATTTTACTTTCAAACTGTGGGTGTTGCATCCACATCTTTTCAAATCTGAAAGGATGATTCTTTTTCTAGTTCATTTTGACTACTGTGAAGAGAAGAGGATAATGATCCGAGCCTATTCTATGGCACACTTCCAACTTACATATGTATTCTTTTGTCTAATCTGGAGAGATGATGGCCCTATCAAGCTTGGCCTGTATACAATCATTACCAATTCTCTTATTGCTCCATGTAAACTAAATTCCCTAGACCTCCATATCCATTAGTCCTTCTTTATTTATAAACTCCATGAGATCAAGTCTCCCTTCCAGTTGAATAGTATTACTCCCCTTTTTCTCATGTTCATAGAGGGGGACATTAAAATCTCCCATTATAATCCATCGTCCACAATAATCTTTGCTTTTGAAATTTGAGATAGTCTCCCAGACCTTTTTCCTTTGGATCTTGACATTGGGAGCATAGATATTTACAACATACCAACTTTCCTTTTGGTCAACACTAGTAATTTTTACAACCATAAGGTTTTTACTTTCCGTCAAAATTAAACCAGAATAATGATTCTTCTTCCATAGCATCATGGTGCCCCCTGAAGCACCTTCAGAACTACTGGCCTTGATAGAATAATTTTTAAAGTCTTTGATCTATTCTGCTTTTTGTTTACTCATCTTAGTTTCTTGGAGCAAAAGGAAATCTGGCTTTTGATCTCTGAAAAAATACCTAACTATATCTACTTTGTTTATGCTATTTAACCCCCTAATATTCCAATTTAATATTTTCATTACTATTTTTTATTTTGGACAAATTGCGACAAAATTGTCTGCCTACCATCTGCAATATTTTGTTTGCTTTCCATCTCTCTGTTCTTCTTTGTAAATTTTTTCCCAAGTTTATCTGGAGAGCCAACATCCAGTTTAATCTTGGATTACAGATTGGTTCCTCTTCCTTCTTTTTGCCTAAGAAGACCAATATATTTCACCTTGGCACTTCTCATCTCTATATTCTTTATATTGTTCTTTTTCTCATCTTTTTTCTTTTGGTCTTTTGAGTTTTTTCCTGCCTCTTTCTTTTCTTCTGCAGATGGGGCCTCTTCCATAGGAATGTTATTATCATCCTTAAATGACACCTGCTTCTCCCCCAGCTGGGTAACAAACATCTCTCCTTCCTCTAAATTTTTTCCCCCTTCAGGCATCACTTCTCCTTCCTCTAACCCATCATTATCCTTTACCTCATTGAATTGATTTTCCAAATTTTGGGTAACAACGATTTGGTTTAATAGATTTATCTTTTCCTCTGTTAAATGTTCTGATTTTTTATTCTCTAAGTTCATCCCCTGTTCTTCATTCTGGGGACTATCTTTTTTTAAAAGAGGCTCTTTATCTCCTATTATATTTAGGACGTCATATTCTTCAGTTGAAGAAACTTTATCCTCTTCTGTGCATGGGTCTGTTAAAACTTCTTGATTCTTTCCTATCTTTCGATAGTCCTCTTTTATCTTCCATATTTTCTTTTGTTGAATCTTAATATTTTTCCCTTCCTGGACATTTATAGGATGTATTCTACCTCTTTTGGGGAAATTCTTGACCCAATGCCCCTGTTTCTTACACGCATAGCAGGAGTTTGGCAAATCTTCAAAGACAATCTCTTGGGTTTTCTTACCAAGCTTTGAAAATAATTCCACTTTTTTTGGGAGATGGTTTAAGTCTGCCACTTTAACATAAATTCTGGCACTTTGGAGTTTAGTTCTTGAATCCATGGAATTATCAACTACCACTAATTCACCAAATGAACTAGCTATTCCTTTAAAAATATCCTCATGCTAGAATTCTAAAGGAAGACTAAGAAGTCTAGCCCATATAGGGGTAGTTAAGAAAAAAGAATCTGATAAATCCATATCTGGTTCCCATTTTTGATTGTAAGAGAGCATTTTCCAAAAGACCAAGGCCTTTCACTAAGAACCTTATTCAAATCTTCCTTATGGTTGAAAATAAAAGAGAAGAAACCATTCGCCATTGGTGCAACGTCAACGTCTCCACGTATAGTCCATTTCTTTTTGATCATATTTTTGAGTGATTCTATATTTGGTCTAGCTCTTAGAAATTTACCCACTAGTGTGAGTTCCATAGATGACACTAAGAAATCAAGTAAAGGATCTGGGATAAAAACTTGAAACTCACCTTTCTCCCAGCATGATTTAGATGTCACCGGTGGAAAAAGGGATTTCCCAGTTGGTTTTTTTCCAAACAATGATGACCAGCTCCTTTGTTCAAGGGCCCCTATTTATCTTTCAGAATTCTTTTCCATTTTATATTCAACATTATCTTTCACTTTCTCCATGTACTATTCTAACACACTATTCCATGGGGGATTTCTGGCCCCACTAGAGTGCTCATAAACAAATGAATCCTTCCCTTTATCAATGTCAATCGATAATCTTGTCCCTCCATTTTTTCCTTCTTGCTCTGATATTCCCCCAGGGTCTATCCCTCCTGCCAGATTCTCCCTGATTCTTTTCCCGCTCATTCCAGATTCAATATTCTCCATTGTCCTATATAATAATATAATTTGTTACTATAGTCTATTCTTAGAGTTTAGCATTTTACATAAAATCAACATTGATCTATCTAAATCAACATCGATCTTGCAAGATCATCATTGATCTCTTCTAAACTTTTAAAACATTATTACAATCTATTTTCATAACATTCTCAATCTTAAAAACCTATCAAAAACCTACATTCTATTTTTTTTAAACCTATCTTTTACATGTAGATGACTCTGCCTAGATTAACACATGATATTGTTAGCATATTTTATCTTCCCGTTGTTCAAAAACAATTTTTCATTGATAAAAGTGACATTTCATTTAAATTAGGTCTTTTTACTATGGTTTTCACACCTAATCAAGAAAGCATTAATGAACAATTGGCTATAATTCAAAAGGACATTTATATTACTACTAAATTCTAGGATAATTAATTTGATCATATTAATCTTGGTATATATTAGATATCTTTGGCATTGTCTATTTATGTCTTATCCATATATATCATTATAATTTCATTTTTATTTATAAACTTGAATGTTAAATGTTGGTTGACATCTATCTAAGGAAGCATACTACTTCTTAGGACTGGTTTCTTACCAAGCAGCCCACTTATTTTTCTATTAATCCATTTTTTTTGTGAGTTAGTGTGATTTCTAGGTCATTCCTCCATAGCCAAAGAGGAGTTCCCACAAATATTGATCAATAATATGCAAACAACCTTCATCTCAAGGTAATATTCAAAACCCTATATTTAATTTTTTTTAGTAGCTAATTAGTCCACATTGAAAAAGTGAAAAAATACTAAAACATTTTAGCACGCTCGATGGGACCTTAGTCTCATCTTTTATTTTAAAATTAAAAATTCTTGAATTTGGTCTCTTTCCCTTTCTTTGTGTGAATTCATCAAAAGAAAATTAAATTTTTATTTTTACCTTTTAAGGTTAAAATACATTACATCCATCTTTCCTGCTTGGGTTTTTTTAAATAGAATAATCTAGGAAACAATCTATCATAGTCATCACTTTATCCACACACAAGCCAAATCACTATCATAAATTAACACATCTAAAAACTTAACATAATAAAGAAATTCATAGGGATTTCATCACCTCATAGAAATTCTTTTTTTGATAATCCCACTTGGATTTCACCACCAAGGAGAGGACCAACTTAGTTTTATGGCTAAGTATAATCTTTAGACCATCAGTATATATTGGCTAAGCACCCACACTAGTTGTGGGATTGTGACACGAGGGGAGAAATCCCCAAGCATCAAGCCATGTATGAGTACCAATACAGATTTCCTTTGAGCACCAAAACAAAATACCCAAAACCATCCTTAGATTACCATTTCTTAGGACCCTCGTTATCCTTTTTCATTATTTCTTCTCACATCTTAAAGTTAAAAAAAGATAAAAAAATTTAGAATGACTTTAGTTTGTATATATTTCATCCAAAATTAAAATCAAGATAGCTCAAAAAAAATTGTTGTTCTATTTTTATTTTTATTTTTATTTTCCATCTCATGGTTTTGACTAGGCAACAGTCAAAGAAAGAATCCAAGGAGGGTGTCACATCTTCTCCTATGGAACATGCAACTAGATCTGCCTCTACGATTGAGTCCTTTGAGAATCCTGTGTTCCCACACTTTTATTCTCAAGATCCTTCCTTTATGGAAATATTGGATAATAACCCCATTTCTCTCAATTACTATCTTAATAGTTGAGTAATACATATTTCTCCTTCCCCACATACCCAAGATACTTGATATATATACAAGACGCCTTTTGAGGGAGATGAGAAAATTGAAGAATTTACTATGGCCATGGTATCCTTTTCCACTAAAAATCGTCCATCTAGTTCTGATACCTAGGTGATGCAACCTTTAGAAAACTAACCACTTGTAGTATCTACCAATTCTCCAACCCCCATTACTTAGACTCAAAATACTTATATCACTCAGCCTATATCCACTATTCCTCCTCAAATGTTAGTAGTATCAATCCCTATAAGTCTCCCACCTATTAGAATGACTCTAGTATATAGCTCTCAAGCTCTACCACACACACAACAAATCCCTCACACATAAAAAATCCCTTATACACAACAAATCCCTCTAACACAACCTCCCCAATAGTATGTCTCCTGAGCTACCCAGTACATGGCTTCATCACAACCATCGGTAACCCCTTACTCCCAATCTTCTACTTAGAGAAATATTCTACTAAAAATCCCATAATACATTGTAGCAACCCAATCCATTATGCCCACAACCATTGGATACTCTTCTTCACAACCCCTATCTACTCCCATGCCAAATTATCAAACTCTTCAACAAGGTAATTTAGGGAATGTGCCTCATAAATAACACCCAAGTAGACCTCATAAACATCCTTATGGATAATATGGATAATTTGGAAGCCTCCACCTCTAGACACAACAATATGCTCACATATGAGCAAATTTGTAATGAGCCTATCCACCCATCTATTCATATCTGACCATATACCTCACAATGGGAACGTCCCAAGTTTATGAAGTTTTAAAACAAGGAAGATCCCCAACATCTTAAAGCCTTTCAACATACATGTTACCTTATAGCACATGATGATGCAATATTACTTAGGACATTTCCCATGTCACTAGTAGGGTGACATTAGATTGGTACAACTCTATTCCTCGGCATTCACTCTTTTCTTTTGGGTAATTGGCCCAAATTTTCTTAGAACGCTTATCGATAAAAATTTCTCAAAAATTTACTATCATGGATTTATATGACATTCAACAATTTGAAAATGAATCCATATTAGACTTTATGGCTCCTTGGCATAGTCTAATCAACCAATTAACCTTTTCCTTGCCATAGTCTAAATTAATTTAATTATTGTCATGCTCTTGTGTAAAACATATCTCATTTATGTTACAAGTTCAAACTTTTAAGACTTTTGATGAAGCCTTTACCATGGCACAAAAACTCAAAATTTGTGTCATTGAAGAGGGAAAAGTTAAATTACTCAATAAAATCTTCAAACTTGACCCATCAAAAAGTAATAACAACAATCCTAAACCAAAAAGGGTAATAAATGCCATTATTATAAAAATCTCTTCCCCTCCGACACCTAATAAATCAAGACCATCCACTTCACAAATACAGCCACCTAGGGGCCTTACTCATTTCCCCCCTAAGAAATATACCCCTTTAAGAGAACCTTACACTTCTATATTGGATAAAATCATACAAGAAAATGTTATTAAGCTCCATCCAATTAAACTATTCAATGATATGTGTCCTAAACCCACTTGGTATAAAGAGGATGAGTTTTGTGCTTATTATAGGGTAATAAGACACAACATAGAATGATGCCAATCCTTTAAACAATTGTTACAAAACCACATTGATAAGAGGAAACTCCATTTGGACAATCAAAATGATCCTCCTAATCAATATTTAGATATTTTTAGATAGCCATTTCCAAACCATCCATCCACTTCAAACATAATGCAAGTTAAACTTGGAGAAACACAAAATCAGGCTACACATATGATTAATACAATCTATGACCAATTATTGCCTAAAGAAACTCCAAAGAAATTACTAGCCTTGGATCTCCTCACAAGAGATGATTTTGATGTAAGTCAACTTAAAATTATCGAGACAACTCCTCAAAACTCTATATATCTCTCATATCTCATTACATGGGATCATTCATGTGAACCTTTCCCTTCATCTTCCTGCACTGAATCTCCTAAACAAGAAGATGAAAATCCTCCTCAGGATGTCATAGATAAACATCCTGATACTTTTAGAGTCAAACATTCCACCCCTTTAGTCCTTGGTAAACCTATTCATAATATGCACCAAGATCATAATATAGTAGGATCCTATCAATTCACATAGTATCGAGACCCATTGAAATCATCCTCTATCATAACACCTCATTATCCTAAAACTACTAAAGAAAAGGGTAAAGATCCTATCATCAATAATTAGGACAATTGTCTTAGTATTCCACCAAAGAAAACCTTAACCCCTCAAGAAAACTAAGATTTTACTAATTTTTTATTAGACTATAGAAAGGCCTTCACCTGGTCTTATAGTTATATGCATGGTATTGACCCTACAATAATTATCCATAATATCATCACTTTTCCTCATGCTAAGTTGGTAAAACAAAAGATCTACAAAATGCATCCTCACATCACACTCATAGTAAAAGAAGAATGACAACACCTCTTATCTGCTAACTTTATTCAACCCATTGATTATCTTCAATGGATGTCCAACATCATTATAGTCACTAAGCCTATAGGGGGACTTTGTATTTGTAATGAATTTCATGAATTAAATCTTGCCTATCCAAAATATGATTTACCTCTCCCTAACATTGACCAATTAGTGGACCTAATAGTTGGTTATGAAATATTATCCCTTATAGATGGTATTTCTAGTTATAATCAAATACTTATTACAATAGAAGATTAATATAAAACTACATTCATTACTTCTTAGGGGACCTCCTACTACTATGTTATGCCCTTCAACCTAAAGAATGTAGGAGCCACTTATCAACGGGCCATGACTTATATATTTCATGAAATAATCCAAAAAATCATTAAAGACTATGTAGATGACCTCCTTGGGAAGTCAAAATTCCATAAGGACCACCTATCCATACTTAGGTTATTTTTTATCGTCTACTTTAGTATCATGTGTGTCTAAATCCAAAAAGTGAGGTTTTGATGTCTTGACGGGTAAACTCCTAGGTTTTATTGTTTCTATTCACATAATAGAAGTTGATCCTACTAAAATCGAGGCTATTTTAGAAATCCCTCCTCCATCCAACCTTAATCAACTTCATAGTCTATAATGCAAGATCTAGTCTATTCATCATTTTATATCCCATCTCTATGATCAGTGTCAACTTTTCCTCTATTTATTAAATAATGATAGTTGTTTTATATGGGATTCTAATAATCAAGAATCTTTTAACGCAATCAAATACTATCTTCTATCACCTCCAGTCCTCACTCCACCTAAGGAGGGGAAACCTTTCTTCCTTTATATCTCAGCTACTAACCATGCTCTAGGTGCTATGATTGCCTATCAAGATGAGCATCACAAGGAATAGGATATTTATTATATAACCTGTACCCTTGTAGAATATGAAACATGTTATTTTCATACTAAAAAAATATGCCTAGCATTGGTCCTTGTGGACTTTAAGCTTTGTCATTACCTACTTAACCAAAATACATACATAATTATGAATACCGACCCCTTTAAGTTCATGCTTTCTAAACCTTATCAAAATTAATGAATGGCCAGATGGATCATGCTTCTAGCTAAGTTTGATCTAGAATTTCTCCATCAAAATTCTATCAAAGGATAGATTATTGATGAGCAGTTGGATGAAGCACGTCTTAGTGATAACTGACCAATAAATTGAAAATTTCATGATGAATCTATCGCATCCACTTCCTAATTATTCCTAAAATATCAAATGACTATATTCTTTGATGGGTCCAAATGTGAGTGGGGAGGTGATACAAGAATTATATTAATCCCTCCTTAAGGGATTCCTATGCCTTTATATTTTAAATTAGACTTTGATTTCACCAATAACATGGTTGAATATGGAGCATTAATCATAGGCCTCTAAAATACCCTTGCATTAGGAGTTATATCCCTTAATATCTATGGTGATTCTCAACTAGTGGTCAATCAAATTATTAATGTATATCAATGCAAGAATGATATCCTCTAAAGATATAAGACCTTGGTCAATTAGATCTTATCCAATTTTGAATGTTATGCCATCCAAAATAATCCTAGATCAAATAATAGGTTCATAGATACTATGGCATCTCTTGCCTCTTTTATCCCATCCTCATCCCAGTAGTCTAAGCTATTTGTCCTTATCCATCAAGTTAACCAACCTTCTTACATGAGAACTGATCTTCCATATATTAATAATATTATTTCCCTTATTTCTTAAAGACCATTTTTTTTTCTAAGATAACACAATCATCTCATGTCTTGAATTCATGAAAACTATTCTCAGGTATCTTTTTATGTCAAAATTTGCATTATTATCTTTGGGATCCAAAGTCAAGTAAAAAGTGAAAATCAAGTGTCAAAATAGGATAAATAAAATAGATTAATCCCTTAAAGGATATCTGTAATCAAATATAAAGGCAAATAATAGACTAATCCCTTAAAGGATAGCTATCCAAATATGTCAAAATGTAGACCACTCCCTTGAAGGATGGCTACCAAACTTCCTACATTGATCAGTTTCTAAATTATACCATTTAAAATCCTTAAAAAAGAAACAAAGAAATAAAATAAATTATCAAAAGCAATATCTCAAGAAAGCTTCCCATATCAATCAACGTTCCAATTATAGGCTTCCTGTATTGACCAATCTACTCATTAGCATAAAAATGATCCCTAAAAGATAAATCCTAATTTTGAAATGTAATGTGAAGAAGGTTATCTCTAAATTAATCCATCCCCCATCCCAAAAAAAGCATATAATCCTAATAAATGACCAAGGTTGAAGTTGTAGCTAACATAGATTGAGTCAATATCTTTTATCACCTAACTAAGGATGCATAGGCCATGTGTATGAGAGATTCTCTTTTTGGTTAGGGTCCATGTCAATGCCAATAAAATCCATAATATATAATCACTAAAATGCATAAAATCATAACCACTAAACATTACATCCATCCATAATCCATAACACCTATAATCCATAATCAATAATCCATTTATTAAAAACATATCTCATGATATAACATCTATAATCCATAATCAATAATCCAAAAACATCCATAACGTATATGATAGCAATGCTCAAAATTAAAATACATAACATCTAATCTATATTCCATCACATCACATCATCAGTAAAAACATAACATATCCATAACCATCAATAAATAAACACACATGATCCACCCATAAACATAAGCAATATATATATATATATATATATATATATATATATATATATATATATATATATATATATATATCAAATATCTATATAAATGTCATAATACATATAAAATGGGGCTCTTGGCCCATATAATGGGATATACTCCATAAACTCAATCCTACTAAGGTGAATGCTATAACCTCCCTCATTATCTCCTTGACTCATTACACTCCCTCTACTAGTAGACCCCCCAAGAGTCCTCTATGATCTATTGTGTCTAGCCACATATGAAGCAAACTGAGCCACATCTAGTAGTCACATTTGTACTATAATCTCATAATATGACATCTCAATAAGAAAATACCTGTATCTCTATAGTGGTACCATGTGTTGAGGTGCAACACTAGATCCTGCAATATCTAGAGCTAGTATCTCTACCAAGGTAGACCTCATCTACTCTAGCTTTTCTCGGTACCTATTTTGCTCTTGTATGGCCTAGTCACATTGACCTCTCATGCTATCTAGATCACCCTATAATGTGGTAATCTGATCCTGTAATGTATCATGGGTTATCCATACCTCCTATAGCTCAACCCTTAATGTTTCCCTCTCTGCAATAAATGTATTTATATCTATATGCTTATGGGTGAGGCACATTACAATGGTGCATCCTCCATATGTGAATAAAATGCCTCTTACTCCTCTATGTGTGCACCTAGGGCATCTTACTTAGCCTCCCTCACTTCCTTCATAACTGCCTCCTATTGTGGTCTCACTACTCTCTCTTATCTCCTCACAATCTTAGATGCAAACCAAATTGCATAATCATCCATATACCTGGTATCATCTAAATCAATAAGCATGGGCTCCTCTTGTGACCCCATAAAAATAGCTAAAGTGTTAGGTGCAAGCCAATCAATATTTGTATCATCCCACCTATATGAGAATGGGGTTAATGGAATATCTTGTAATAAACCAAACTATTGATAAAACCTATCAAAATAGAATAGATCATGATGCTTTAGTCATCATCCATGTACCCATAACTCTTGAGCAACATCCTTTGTCTCTAAACCAAGCCACAGTAGGAAATGTACATATGGCTTTTAGATAATATCCCCTATTTATAAGTCACTAAAAACCTAACTATAATACTCTAGATCATGTACTACCCTATCTGTATATGAAATCACTAGGTCTTCCTTCCATTGAAAGAAGCCTATACTATAAACCATGTCTCCAAAACTAGTCCATAGGTTCCTTATGGGGTGAATCACATGGATGTGCTCATATGCCCAATAATGTAATATAAATGTGATGCCAAGCCTTGATCAACACACAGTATACTAGCTCCACAACTCCTTGTATATCTACCCCAATAGTGTGGATGCCCAAGATAAAATAGTCTAGAACTCCACCATGTCTACTATAACACTGGTAAAACTCCATGGTAGTCATCCTCCCCTAGAATCAGGTAGCACATAGTAGGTTAGTGCCAACATCATCATCATTATTACTAGTCTCTCTATAGGATCTTGGTCATATAATGGCTAGAATGAGAACCCCCCAGCAAATAGTCTAATGTCTAGAGCATTCTTGCCATACAATCATGCCATCACTATTGCTCACCTAGCCTCATCTATAGTATCAATAAGATATCCATGGATCAACAATCATAAAATCTAATGGATGTCCTCTATGGTGATGATCTCTCATTGATCATTAGCCAAAATGTGTTGGTGGTATAATCCCACCACTCTAGTAATGCCACTATCATACCAATATCCTAATGGAAATGATGATAATGGTGAATCTCTCTAAACCTAACTACCTCTAAATGAGCCCAATCCTTTTCATCCATAAATTACCCTAACTACCCTAATAATGGAGGGACCCTATCCCTCATCATCAGTAGCTCTTGTGCTTGTCATAAACATCTTTTTAGTTAATCAAAATCCTATTTTTTGTGCTTTCTATTGATATTCTAAGGATCAATGCTGATTTGACCCCAATTGACAGTGATCCTTATGGATCATAATCGATCCATTTGAACTATGTCGATCCTAATCAATCAACATTGATTCCCTCAACCAAAAAGCATCCCTCATAGGCCATACATTCCTAAAATATAAAAAAATTACATATTTACCCCTCTTTCCCCCACAAATTTCCTAAAAAACCAAATTTATTATGAAAAACCAAAAAATAATAATAAATAAAGTAATAAATTTATCTAAAAATACATAAATGCCTACCTCATACTATAACATCACCATCCATTCCCACTCACCTCCATTGTCTCTCATATCCATTTACAAAGTTGACCATACATCAAATTTTCTCTCAAATTCTTGTTCACATCGATAGATAAATGAGCCTTAAGCCACATTAGATACCTATATATATCCTTTCTCATGATTGATGTCAATTAATTTAATTGATGTCGATCCCCTGAATTGACATCAATCCCTTATAGATTGATGTTGATTATCTTTGTTTGTTGAAATTTTACACTTATGGACCATTTCATATGCTCCCAGTTTAACTCCCAAGCCCTATCTTGTTACCTTTGCTTCAGCTATCCTGCTTTTATGTCATATTACCTTTTGGATTTGAGGATTTTGACCCCTTATTAGTTCCCCAATCTCTTTAAGGCATGCCCATTTTTTTTGGTATCTTCCCCTTATAATATTTCAAGGTTATATTTTGTCTTGAGAACATTCATCTATAGGTAACGTAATACACCATACACACACTGGATGCTATGGTTACCATTCCTATATTTTGTTTTCTTGCTAGCCTTTACTTGTACCCATCTATTTTATCTATGGAATTTTGTTACTTGATTCAGTCTTTAGAGAATTTATATCCTGCATTACTTTTTATCCTATTAAGTACAACCTTGGAACTTCCTTGAGCCATCTGCATTTTTGATTTTCCTTTGATATCATCTACTTGTCTATTTCCACCCACCCCATTGTGTCTTTACCTTCCATCTTTTTCAAACTCCATCTCACTTCTCAGTACTCAATTTGAGGGGGAATACCTTCTCATAATAAACTTGGGGCATTAGACACCTTATAGTTTTTGTCTCACAGCCTGCTATTGCATACCACTCCACAAAAAGGGGCAAACATAGATGTTAATTTTATACACCTTGTGTATTAACATGGTGCATAATCACATTATCATGCTCTTTATAACATAATGGCCCCCATTCATAATTATTTGAAATAATTACATTCACCTCACCCATTTACGTTTACCACATAGGTTAATAAAAGTTAATTACTATAGTTAAATATTAATTAACCCCATTTTTTACCATTTCTAACCATAAAATCCTAAAATCAAATTAAAAAAACCTATTCAATATTTTAACAACCCTTCCAATAACTTACCCTCGTAAAAAACCCATGAAAATAACTTAGTGTTACATTTACTTAGTTTGGCATGTAGTTTGAAACAACCCAAGCCAACTTTTAACCAAATTGGGCTAATCAAATTTGATCCTCCATGATCGATGCCAATTCTCTTAAATTGACATCAATCCATATATATACATCAAACCTTCATAGCTCAAGGAGGATGGTGACTATGCTTTTGGATTTCAAAACTCTACTGAAATCTCATTATAACATACGTACAGACATTGTCAATATCTTGTTATCATATAAAACCTCTATTTGAGTGATTATCAAAGGATATTTAAAGGTTATTTAACTCATCTTTCAAAGTTTATTTTTATCCATAAATATTAGTATTGAACTTTAAATTATTCACATTTCAAATCTACAGACTTTTCCATCTATCTGTCATTATGTTACATTCAATTTTAATTATTTTATCAATAATATAAGTTGTTACTATAGTCTATTTTTAGAGTTTAGCATTTTACATAGAATCAATGTCGATCCATCTGAATTAACATCAATCTTATAGGATCATCATCAATCCATGCTAAACTTTTTTAAAAATTATCACAATCTATTTTCATAACATTCTTAGACTTAAAAACTTGTCAAAAACTACATTTCGCTTTTTAAAAACCTATCTTTTACATATAGATGACACTACCTAGATTAAGACATGATATTGTTAACATATTTGATCTTCCCATTGTTCAACAACTATTTTTATTGATCAAAGTGACATTACATTTAAGTTAGGTCTTTGTACTATGGTTTTCACACCTAATCAAGAAATCATTATTGAATAATTAGCTATAATTCATGAGGATGTAGATATTGCTACTAAATTCTAGGATAATTACTTTGATTGTATTAATCTTGATATGGATTAGATATATTTGACATTGTTTATTTATGTCTTATCCATATATATCTTTGTAATTTCATGTTTATTTATAAACTTGAATGTTAAGTGTGGGTTGACATCCATCTAAGGAAGCATATCACTTCTTGAGACTAGTTTCTTACTAGGCAACCCACTTATTTTTTTATTAATCCATTTTTTTGTGAGTTAGTGTGATTTTCAGGTCATTCCTCCCTAACCAAACAAGAGTTCCCACAAAGCTTGATCAATGGTGTGTAACCAACCTTCATCTCCAGGTAATCTTCAAAAACCTACATTTACTTTGTTTTTAGTAGCTAATTTTTCCACATTGAAAAAGGAAAAATACTAAAACACTTACTTGAATTGCACTCAAATACCCAATTTAGGTCAAAATCAATAAAAACATGCTGAATGGTTCAAACTTGTCCTATACAAATGTTGATTTAAGCCAATCTATCCCTAAATAGGGCAATGAATTTTGTGTGATTCCTAACTTTGATCAGTTCATTTTGATTCAAAATGATGATTTCACCTTTTTATGCTCTAGATTAATTTTTTCTTCTAATTCATTAATACACATCATGTACATTTGTTATTTTATGTTGGAACATCATAAATGGGAATACAGTTCCAATGCATCTAACATCACCTTCCAATTATTATTGAGTTAAATTACAACCCAGTAATATGAATTTTTGACCATTTTGATTAATTGAGGGCCAATTTATAAAGAATTACAATAATATTGATTAATCTTGTTTAAATCTAATGAATTCAAATTAATATCTTAAGTGGATTTTCCATGGAGGTTATTGAATATTTACTTTTGGAAATTGATTCCTATTAACTAGATCATTATAATGACATGACCAATGGGGTAGCATCCACAAGCCATAAATGCATAAAATATATGAATTATGGGTACCCATGCCTAATTAATGTGCATTCCCCCCAAATCATTACAAGGGCATTTATGATTTGAGACTCCAAAATTGAATGGATTATTGGCCACACATCTTGATCTCAAGATGGATGGTTAGAGTTCATTATGATCAATTACAAATATCTATACATAGGAGGCCTCTCACACCATTTCTTAATCTTAAATTGTGTAGACTTATAATTCTAAAATCTCTTCACAAGTCATTTTTGTTTTGATTATTATGTTATTTTCATTTGGTTAAGATTCATTTGATAGACCAATTCAGATATTTCTTCTATTGATTTTAGGTTATTCATAGATTTCTTAACATAATGAAGGAGCAAAAAAACCATTGTTGGGAAAGACTAGAGATCCAGATAAAGGGGAGAACATGATTGGAGCCTCTCTTGGGTGGTGGAATCAATTTGGGAAGGTAATAGATATTGATTTCTTTAAATTTGTTCTTCATTATCATTATCAAACCTTTCATTAATAGGTTGGCTTTGTTTGTATAGTTTTTAATGCATTTTCATGGATTTGTTGACTAATGCTTGACTAACAACCTTTCTAATCCATTCTACATTTTATCATTCCCAGTGGGACTCATGGAGTCCATTTCAATAAGGAATACACTATGGCAATTTTAAATTTACATTTTGGTCATTAAAAAGTCCTTTAACAATATGTTTATGATTGTTTTCTTTTGTTTTTGTCCACTCATAGGTTACACAGTGGCCATCGATGGTTCTTAGTGACCACTGATGGTTAAGGCTAACCACCCATGGTTCGGTTTTAGGGGAAATATGTTAAAAATCTTTGTTTTTAAGCTTTTATTCTAGTTGTTTCTAACAAATTGGATTTATTAAGTCTCTGGTCTAAACCAAAACAAGATATAGAAGGTGTCTTTTGGAGTTTTTATTTTATCTTAGGTTAAGCAATATTTTTATGGAAAATTCTTTCTTGCCTAAATTTTTTAGGAAATTCAAGTTTATATTGGTTAAAATTAAATTTTAAGTCTCTAGTCTGGTTTTATTTCATGATCTAAAAGGTTTATTTTTAGATATTTTTATTCTAATAGTTGACAAGTGCCTTTTGAAAATAATGTTGATGCCTTTGGGTTGATAGGTGACCACTAGTAGTCAGGTTTTGACCAGCCATAGTTGGTAAAACATTGATTGGTGATGGTTAAGAATTAATCATCAATGGTCAGGGAGTAATTGCCAATGGTTAGAGGTGACCACCAACAGTCATTGTGTTTTCTAAAACACAAAATTGAGATCACTTAAACTAAATTTGGTTATCTCATTTTAAAAAATGTTTCAAAGCTAAACAACTCTCTCATTATTTTTATGCAAGATCAGCAAGGAAAGAGATCAATTTAGGCCTCACTAAGTCTTTTTAAATTCATTTTTTTATTAAAAAGAACTAAGAATATTCCTTTGGTGCTTTAAAAGGAAAAATTTATTATTTATTTTGAATGTTTTGTAGTTGTTCTTTTAAATTTTTTGAAACTTAAGGCTAAGGGGCCAAAGAACATCACCAAACACTTCAATTTAGTGATTTTAAACCAAAATCACTTCAATTTTTTTTTTTTGAATAAGTCATTTATCATTTCTTGTTTTATTAGATTTGTTTGAGTAAAAAATAATTTATGAATGTATGCTCTCCCCCCATACCCTATAGGGAACTTGTGGGATCAAAATAACCATCTTCATTTGTAAATTATGGCTTAGTCCAAAGGTATAAAAAAGATCTTTTGAAATCCCTCCCAAAGATATGCATGGCTTGGGTTATCTAGAAACAACCATAAAGCCATTTTACTTAGTTTTTATTTCATGCATTTTGGCTTATGAGGGGGGCTTCATTACCTCCCATAAGTTATATAGGAAATCTTTGACCCAAGGATTCATCTCTTGATATCATCTTTAACCCCTCTCCATGAGGGGTATATAAATTGGGATCCCTTCACTGGGATAATGGTTTGAGTGGTTAAACCATCTCCATTAATAGAGGCTAAGCCTAGGATGTATGATCATTTTGGAAATCACACTATATTGAAAAAGTGATAGATGTAGTGTCCAATGATGCAAATCTAATTAAGGTGTTTATTCTCTTGTGTGATAATGTGAAGGTTGGTATACATGGGATCCATCTAGAAACATGCAAAGCTTTTTAGTTTTAGTCAACCCTAATTTGTTACACCTTGTCATTTTAGGGCTTAGGATGATTACCTAGTTGTATTTATCTAATTTGGTCTTATATTACTTGGTGTTTATTTGAGTCAAAACTTTCTTGTTAAAAAAGTTCATAACCAAACACATTGTCCACAATTTCTTGAACAAGGTGTTACATTGTCCAAGTGAAAATCAATCTTTTTCTTGTTTAATTTTTTTTTTATCTTAAACATTATGTCATATCTCCTAAATTGGTGTAATTATGCTACCCATTTGAGTCTAAACCATTTTACCAATTATCTTTAAATCCTTCATTAATAATTTAAATTGAAAATTATACTTTGTAAGTTATTAAGGTTGATGTGTTAAATTGGGTTTGCCATTTGTACTTAACTTGAGGGAACTTGGGCTAAATTTCCAATTTGGATTTAAGGTCATTTATAGACTCATAATCATTCTCATCACTGGTGGACTCAAGTCATCTTACGTATCACTCATGATTTTAGTCTTAGAACATATTTTATACTACCATTTCTATTACCATGTGGTGGCATTTTGTTGCTCATTTGGTTTTAGTTTTATACTTAGTAATTCTTGCATGTTTTCACATCAAGAATTTATTAGTTTGTATTGTCACCCTCCTAATCCAAAGGTCTTTCTTATAGTTTTCTATTATCAACTCCTCAAATTTTAACTAGATTTTTATGGTATTAATGTATCTCAAGAGTCTATGTTTTAGTGTATTAGTGACACTCTAGGATTTTCAAGTTATCATACCCTCTTCCAATACATATGATTTCAACTTTACCCAAACGTTGAGTAATTTCATGAACACATTCTTCTAATTGTGTGTGGTTCCAAGCCATCCTCCTTTTATAGTGTTGTTGGTTCCTTATTCATTTGTTTGGAACAAAGATCATAATCCATACCTTTTTTAAATGTTTACAAAACATTTTCAAAATCTTATCAAACATGTAGAATAACCTTTATAAACATGACACTAAGGTACACTCATAATGGGGTCTCTTGTGGCCTTAGTTGTGAGGTAGAGCATTACTATGGTGGACATGAATATTTCATCTTATTTTATGATGTCACCTTATTTGAGCCTATTTGATGAAAACCATTCCAATCCATGTTGATTATTGTGCACCATCCCTATCCTTCCTATTTTATTTGTGCATCACAATTGAAGGTTACTATTTTGAGATATCTTTCTTTGATTTATGCACCATGCTCAAAGGTTACCATTATAGGTTATGCCCCTTTGGTTTGTGTGAGCGATCTAGCTTTAAAACATGTGAAGGTTACCATTTTAGGTTATTATCCTTTAACTTGTGTGAGAAATTTAGATTCATAATGCATGAAGGTTACCATTTTATGACCTCCTCCTTTGGTTTTCATAAGCAAAAAAAATAAGTAGCATCCCATTATTACCATTATAGTCCCATTGCCTATATTTATTGAGCTTATTATTGAAGATCACCCATTTTATGAAATAGATTATGTTGATCCCTTCTTTAATAGTCTATTTTTTGGAAATCCCATTATTGAGCCATAAACCATTATTCATGCTAAACCAAATGTTCCCCATTTTAGAAATTTCAAGCCAAAACAAGAACCATTACCTTTTAAGAGCCATCTTTTAAGGACCAAAATGTGTTCAGAATTGATATTTTGCAACCAATTGTGAACCAAGATCATGATTCTATTGTTGAAAGACTCATTTGTGATGTGTCAACCTATGATGAATCCCATGTTCATATTTTACCTATTTTTAAAGAGCCTCATCTCCTTGAAAATCCAATCTCTACAGAGTTCTCTCTTAATATTTTACCATTCATTAAGGAGTCTCCTTTTAACAAACAATATTTGTTCAAGTCTTTCCTCAAGTGGTGGCCTATTTTTGAGGGGCTTCACTTAGACGAGCTAGTATATATTAAACCCTTCCTAGATGAATCATTTTTTTTAGATCCCATTATGCCATCACATGCCATTACTTATTTGATACCAATAATTCAATAAAACAACATTATAAAAGCAACCACATTAGATGAAAAAATAACATTAGAGTCATGTTCCATTTTTGAAATGACATCAAATTTAGCTTTAGAAGTAGAATCAACATTAGTTACAACATCAAATTCAAAGTCCCTTGTATCAGAATCAAATTCAAAAATAGACTATAGTATTGGTTGTTACAACATTGGTTAAAATTACCTTGCAGATCAATTAGAATATATTTTTGATCCTTTTATGGTTTTTGAGGGTGATTGATTTAGCATCTACATAGGTTATCCTAGTATCTTCTATGAGGATTGTGCTACCATTCACCATTCCATTATTCTCACCCAACATAGACATTATATTGACATTCTACCTCCCATAAATGTTGATTGGGACCACCATAATCACACTTTTTTAAATTTCATCCATGATAATATACCATTTACAAAATATCAGGGGGTCAAGACCAAATTCATGTAGAAGAATAATCTCCTAGTGAAACATTTTTGGAGGTGTTAAGGGATAATCAAATAAAAAACTTAGCATATTTTAATGAAGTATTTTTGAAAGTAATAAAAGATAATTAAAGTCAAATGTTAACATCTATTCATTAAACATTCCTATAGGAACTATGGGATAATCAAGACAAATTCATTAGTGAAAAAATCATCGATAAACCAATAACTGAGTATAAAATTTCTTCACTACTTGATGAAGAAATTATCAAAGAACAGATAAAATTAGCTTTCAATCTACAACATAATCATATGGTAGTTACTCTCAAGATCAAACAACAAAAAAAGTTGGTGATCCTATCAAGAACATCTTCAGAGGTCTTCGGCCTTGCCACAACTAAAATTATGTCAAATATGGTATCAATAACATTACATGTGACTAAAAGTCTTGATATTCATTTTTTATCATTCATTATACACTTCATTATCATCCACCTATTCATTACCATCGTATATCATTTATCATAACATTATTTACCATCACTAGCAACACTTTCCTTTGTAGAGGCTATAAGGATATCTTGTCTTGAAATTTGAAGGAAACTGAATCAATGACCAATGAAGATCATGAAGACATTATTATGATCTAGATCGACAACAAGTTCTTGATAGAGCAGCTTTTCTAAAAGGGTGTTGGAAATTTTTTTTATAACTAATCATTTTTGTTGTCTCACATATTGACTAGGATGTGTATCTCCCTATCATTAAGAATAGTAGAACCATTTTTCACTTTTCCATTTACCATTTATCATTACCATGCCTTGTCTCTTGGGGGAAAACCTATAAAACATTTTTAGGCATATTATACCATTGTGTTATATTTACTAAGCTATTTTAACTACATTGACTTGGGGTCCTTCAGGATTATGTAGGTAGTGCTCAATTTATATTGAGTTAGCTCAATCAACCCTTTCTTCACACTCTTGACATTTTACAAGTATCTTGTCCCATGCTCTCACCATTTTGTGAGTACACTGAGCCATCATCACTTGGGGGAAAATTTATTTCCACTATATCCAAATGTCTTTTGATTATTTTCCTTATACCATTTCTTTACTATTGGCCAAGGTTTATTTTTATCCATCCTTCTTAGCCCATTTTTATCTTGGTTCCTTTGCTTCTCATCACACCTTTCATTAGGGGATTCTGATCCAGTCTCAATAGTTTTATAATGTCATGTTGAATGATAGTCTATGGAAGTAGTGTGATATTTAATCTAACAATTTATATTTCATTTATTATCTTATTTGGTATCACTAATTATAACTACCTATGGGAAAATTAGTAGTATCCATGATTATAACCACCTTTAGGAAAATTAGTACTATGATGTTGTTTCCTAGTTATAACCACCTTGGGAAAATTAGGTACAATAGCTTTTTATCATGCACTACCACATCATCTAGTCATTATTATTATCATTTTCTTTGTCATTTTATTTTATTCACAAACTTGTTATGACCTAGTCAGTTTTTCATTGCCCTTTGTGTTGGTGGAATCACTATAAATTAAGGTCCTAATGGGATTACTTAGGTTGGATCAATTTATGTTGAGGTTAACTCATTCCCCCTTTCATTACTCTCTCACCATCTTACAAGCATTTTAAGTCGGTTCACTATTACTATTACATGATATTAACCATTATGTATCTCTTAATTCTCCATCAAGCTGAGATACTTAGAAAATTCTAAAAACATTCATAATTTTTTTTAAAAAATATAATTTTATTTATTTATTTGATTTTTTTTGGTGTTTTTTTGTTTTTTTGTTTTATTTTTTGGTCTTTGTTTGTTTTCCAAGTACAACTTGATGGTCCACATAGATCTTGATTATTCATATCTTGGTCTCATGTTGTTAAGATGTTCTTACTTTTTGTTTTTAAATAGTTTTGTTCCTACTTAAGTCTTGATTGTTCATATCTTGATTTTAAGTTGAATTCATTTATGTTTATCTTTTTCTTTGTTTTTGCTTTTTTGTTTAAATGTAAATAACTGTAACTCTAGTTTTGGTCATTTTTTAACATTATCCTTAGTTATAGGTATTCATATTTCAATTGGATTGATGCACTTGAAATGAAATGTCATTATTTGTTATTCATACTTATGATGCCTAATTTATCTTTCAATAGCAAACACTTTGTGCTCTAGACTCAAGTCTTAAACATCAACACAACTCCAATGAATAAATCTTAAGATCACTATACATAAACTATAATTAATAGGTTTAACACCTAACTCTATGCTTATACATGCATCTCTTAGCATACATCATGAGTCTAATAAATATTTGATTAGTTTTCATCATCCCTCATTCCATTTTCTCCCAATTTTGGGTGAACTACATTGGCTTGAGGTCCATTTAGACTATGTAATCAATACTTAATTTATATTAAGTTTATCTTGGCCATCTTTATTATTTTTTTCATTTCTTTCATCACTTTTTTCATCTTAGTATGCTTTGTTTCTATGGATTTTGTTGCCATTACAACATCTCATATACGTTTATACCTGCTCATATTTAATCTATGTAATAGGTTATATCCTTGAGATATTACTTGCCAATTTACCCATGATTGGGCATAAGTTTGAATGAAGTCACAAATCTAAATCATCCATTTAGGGGAAAGACCATTATTTATTCTTTATCAATGATCAAAACTACCCCTGCTAGGGCATAACTATCTTATCATGAACACATATGCCCTAATGGGGCACTTCTTGTTATCATTTTTATAGAGATGATATTCTCCATTTTACTCTAATTCCAAGCTCTCCACATTAATTCTTATGATGGAAATGTTTTAGTGTGCAATTTGTCTTGGGATTGATCAATGTCATAAGTGCACAGCTTCCACTCTCAAATTATGTGCAATCAAAGTGTGTCACTTATATATTTGGATTGAATCCTTCTCATTCCCCCAATCTTAGGGCCCATTATACCTCTAATTATATTTTGATCATTGATGGTAACCATGTGTACAAGCATTAACTCATTTGTATGTGATTTATTGTATGGGTTAAGCTCTCACTTTCTCTCACTTTTCAAGAGTTTGTCCTTCTCTTTCATACGTGTCTATCCTCTTGAGGGGGAATCATGGGTCATTTCCAATTTATTATTGACAACTCTTTTCTTTGAAAAGATGTTACTTCACCAAAATTCTCACTATGCCTTCTTAAATAGGGGGAATATGTACACATCCAATTCCTAACACCATTTGTGTTGAAATTATCAATATTACTTGAATTACACTAAAATTCCCAATTTAGGTCAAAATAACTAAAAACATGATAAATGGTCTAAACTCGTCCTATATAAGAGATGACCTAAGCCATTGTATCCCTAAATGGGGAAATGCATTTTATTTGATTCCTAACTTTAATCAATTCATTTAGATTCAAAATCATTATGAGATCTTATATGATTTGAGCCTCAAAAATTGAATGGATTCTTGGCCACACATCTTGATCTCAAGATGGATGGTCATAGGTAATTTTGATCGATTCCAAAAATCTATAAATAGGAGGCCTCTCACACCATTTCTTAAGCCTAAATTGTCTACACTTATAATGCTAAAATGTCTCCACAAGTCATTTGTTTTTTTATTATTGTGTTATTTCCATTTGGGTAAGCTTAATTTGGTAGACTAATTTATATATTTATTCTATTGAGTCTAGGTTTTGTATAGAGTTCTTGAGGTAATGGAGGATCAAAGAAATCATTGTTGATAAAAACTAGAGCTCTAAATCAAGGGGATAACATGCTTGGAGCCACTCTTGGGTGGTGGAATCAATTTGGGAAGGTAATAGATATTGATTTCTTTCAATTTGTTCTTAATTAGCATTAGAAAACCTTGCACGAATAGGTTGGCTTTATTTATTTATTTCTTTAATCATTTTCATGGATTTATTAACTAATGCTTGACTAACAACCTTTATAATCCATCCTAAAAAACCTACCTACAATAACTCTAACTAGTCTTAAAAATTACTTCTTAAAGTATTCATGGCTATCATGTGACAATAAAAAACTAAAGAAAAGAAATTATATACAACAAGACTATAATAACAATATTTCCTTTAGTGTCAAATGGAAAACTATTTAGTATACCATAGAACCTTGAAACATGAATGCTTTATTTTGAAAGAACCTTATTGTAAATAAGATTACATGTATGTTTATGTATTCTATGTGGTGCATCTTGGCATCCTATCTCCCTTCTTAAGTACATGGATTTAAAATATATATCCAAGATCCAATCATATTCTTCCTAAATTCTTATTTCTTGCATCAAGAATGCTAACTCTAATTTATTCATAGACTGATCATGACTTGTCTCATTCCCATTTAAGTATATATTAGTCACTCAATTGGTATGCTTGGATTGATGTCCTATTGAGGTATTACTCTATCAAATTCTTTAGATTCTTGATATGTATCCAAAATTTTGATGGAGTCATATGAAAATTATTTATCTGATGCACTTACTTCATCTTCATCATCTTTAAACAATGGCATCTTATATATCCAATTAATCTTCAATTAACCTTATTTTGGGATATCCAAGATAGTATTGCCTTCTTGGAGGTCCAAATCATTAGTGGAATCCTTATATGAAGTATCAATCCATTATTCTATCTCATCATCTAGCCTCTTAAGCTCTTCAATTTCATTCAAGAAATCATGGTATAATTGCTACCAAAGATTATATTCTTCCTAAATATTATCCATTTTATAAATTAATTTAATTGATTTATCTTCATGGATAACTTTTGAAGAAATATCAACTTGTACTTGATCTATATCAGATAATGCAATTTCTTGAGAAATCTCTTGTAAGTAATCTTATTCAATTATTTTAGAAAGGATAGGTTCTTTCTCCATGACTGACATAGTAGATCCTTGAAAATATTCAACAAGATGAGAAAGTTTCATAGATATCTAATTTTATTTATGGGGCTGATCATCTTAAACAACTATCAATTCCTCTCTATGTATTTTTTCTTGAATAACTTTCCATGAAGGAAATAATTTGGGACTTTGAGGAAGAAGGAATAGAAGTTGAATGATCTCCAGTTTTCTCAATGGATGAGTCTTCTTCATACACTATTTAAAAGCATAAATTTATTCTAGTGTATCTTTAGGTTCAGTCTCATCTTGGAATGGAAAACCAAAGGTTTCCACCATAGAGTTGTTTCTAAAAATTTAGATGTCTCTGAAGAGCTAGATGTCCCTACAATATTATCTTTGTTATGCCTAGTTTTAAGTTTATCTAATTCATCTTGATATGCTTAAAAATCATTAGAAAATTATATACAATCTAAGCACCATGTTTTATAGTGTTATGAACCCTAAAATAATCACCTAAAGCTACATCACAAATTTTTATCTTTGGTATGTTCTTATTAGTAGATGACTCATTATTATTATGGTTGTTGATATTTTGAAACTTATTTTTAGGTATGTTAAATCTTTGATAAGAATAATTTATATTATAACTTTCCCCATTGTTACCTACTTATTTTTATAACTGAAGAAAATTAGTACTCAATTCTTGAACCTTTTTCAATATGGATTTATTTTCATTCTTAAGTACCTTAGAATTATAAACTTGAGTAGTACTACTAGTTATTGGCACCATAGCTCTTTGATCTTGTGGATGAGATCCACTTGTGTTTTTTTAATAATTTTAGGTTTTGACTAGGATGGACATGACTGAAATGTAATTGGTTTAAAATGAGAGTTTGATTCAAAGTAAGCATTTTATGATTAGCATTTGGGATAGAATTCAATGTAGGCAAATTATGGTTGACATTAGGAATAACATATGCTAATTGAGCCTAGGATTGTATTTGATAATTAATTATCATAGCTTAAACATAAGCCAAAGCTAATGTATTTATGACCCTAAAAAATCTTTTAGAAACATAGAAGTCATTAGATCTAAAGCATCATTATAAATCTTTTAAGCTAAAACTTCAAGAAGCCTATAGGAAGCTATAGTTTTGATAAACATATTTTGAAATTTATCTTTAAAATCTTTAATGTTTTGATTTAAATCTCTTTCTATATTAGTGAATTATTGATAAAAGACACATGGACTAATGATCTTTCCAAATTGATCAATGAAATAATTATTGAAATCATTCCAACTGATAATGTAATTTTCAAGAAAGTTAAGAAACCAATCATAGGTTTCATCTCTAAATGTAAAAGGAAAAAATATTCAAGTAAAATCTTCATGAAAAATGTTTAATAATCATGAAGTAGCCTTAAAGGAATTGATATGTTCTTCAGCAAAAACAACACCTGTAGGACTAAAAAAAGGAAACTATTGTTTAGTTTTTCTAGGCAAGTAATGTAATTGACTAGTAAAATTTATAGAAGTTCCACCTAATAAATACATACCTTGATGAGGGTTAAATACAAGAGCAAAATTAATAGGTGAAGTAGGTTGAGATTTGGAAACTCTTTGCCTACATTTATCTACTCCTGCTTTCCTATGAATCTCTAAATAAATAATAGGTAGCCTTATCTTAGACCTTGACCTAGTCCTTATTATTGGTAGTTCCAACTTGAAAAATCTATATCCTATTTAAAATATGATATAGAAACCTTGTCTTTACAAATAATGACTCAATTTTTATAAATAAGGGTATTTGCATGTCTAGATTTCTAAGTTCAAGAAATATTTGCACAAATTCATACAAATATTTTAAAGAATTATTAACTTTAACTATATTATCTTAAATATACTTCTAAACTTTTGAATATTTATGATCTTTAGAAAAAAATACTATCACTAACCTTGAACACATTAGATTTACAAAGTTTAAACAATCTTTACAACAATTTTTATAAATCTTCAAAGAATAGCTATTTTTAGATAAATAAGCCTAAATACTAGTCTAAAACCATGAATATTAGTGATATTTACAAAATTAATCTAATAATAACACAATTCTATAAAGGAACAACTGATCTTTGAAAAAACATTCACTAAAATTAGCTAAGATACTTCAAATTCACAACACTTTAGCTTAGGGTCCCTCCTAGTGCCAATTTCAAATGCATGTTGATGAATGTAAGAATATCATAGGGTTCTCATAGTGCTAAAAACACTTATAATTTAAATATTCAAATAATATTTTCCATGAGTTGTTGGTTGTGATCTTCCTTAGATCTATGGTGGAATAGCAGCCAAGCTAAATAAATGTTTAATAAAATGAATATGTAAATGGTTGTTGAGATAAATTATGGTCTAAAACCTTTCTTATGAAAGATTAAATTAATTTAAACTAAGTCCAATTAATGATTCTCAAAACCTAAAGTTTAAAACCTAATCTAGGATGAATATCTACAATGAAAAGTTAAACTATAGTGATTTGGTTAAAATGAAAAAAAGGTAGGGTAGGACAAATAATAAGGATGTTTATAGTCTAAGTTTAGACATTATTATAAATCTTAAAATTCATCAAAGACTTGAAATTAAACTAGAATATGACATGAAATTTCTAAAAGCATAGATCCTATCATATACTAGGAAAATGTCTAAGGATATTTGAAGCAATGCAAATAAGAAATCAAATTCACTATAAAGATTTGATTCTAAAAGATAATTGAATTAACACATCTTCAACAAAAGGAAGGAAAATTAAATGAATCTAAAATATTTAAATAAACCTAACATAAGCTCAAATTGACAACCCTGCATTAATATATGCACATCTAGAATTCATGAAATCAATTCAAATTTGAACATCAAACTAGACACTTGAGGAAACAACCATGATAAAAATCACAAAAAAAAATATCAGACAATATTTTCATAATTCCCTTGCTTTCATTACTTACTTCAAATTTACACAAAACTTTTTCTCTAAAAAACTTCCTCTTTTTTTACAAATGACAATACCCCTTATTTAGGCATCCTATGAGGTATGTCAATTAGTCATATCAAAAGGTAACTTGACAAGTGTTAAAGAGAGTTATCTTTATACAAAATTCTATAATTAATGACAATTATCAAATATAACTAACCCACAAGCCATATGCATTACAAATTGTACATGTTTTTACGAAATAGAACATTCTTTCTAATGATTTACAAAGTTTTTAGTACAAAATAATATTTTAGTAAATTTAGTTGACTTTGAGACACCCCTGCTAATGTATCCTTTTGTCCTTGATCCAAAATCTTCATTACCTTTTCATGTTGTGTATCAATTAGCTTGAGGTTAATGATTAGCTCCATAAAAACCTCTTCTTCTTGCCCTGCCAACTCTTTGAAAACTCTATTAGCTCTATATAAGGCTTCCTTAATGCTTCTAAATTTACCAATATTCTCATTATCTATCAAGATTAAGTTAAAAATATGTTTATTATCTACCCTTATAGTGCCCTAGATTTTATTCTTCACCTCCTAGATAACTGAGTAGCTCCATGATGGAACTCCTCATCAATTATCAAGCCCATAGGACTAAGGATGGTTAGATCCTTGATTAAGCTTCCTAGTATTTACACCATTCTACTTTATAATTGCTTGAAGTCTCTTGACATAATTTCTACTCTTGTATACCACTTTTTCATGTATTTTGACTATCATAGGCATATTTAAATGTGACAAGCTAACAATTTTGAGCTCTAGAATTTGGCTTTCTATCAATATCTTGACCAATTATTTTATCTTATTATATGAAATTTACCATAGATTAATCTATTTCATATCCATGGTACTCTACCTACTCACCATATCTTTCTTAGACCTTATTGATTTTAAATAACCAAATGTTTCATAAATAACTACCTCAAAGCAATTAACAATGTCCCTTAGAACAGATAGAATAAACTATTCCTCTAGATTCTTATTTTCTTGCTTTAAGCATTTGATGGAAACTTTTAATCTCTCTGCCTAAGAATATACTAATTCTAAAATAGCCTCTTCAAATATAGGATATTTACCTAGTGTTTTTCCATTGTTTTAGGTTAAATGAGTCAAAGATTCAACCTTTTGGTGCACAACCTCTTCACCATCTTCCCTAACTACTATCTCTGACACTCTTTGTAATCCTATGGTATCTGGATCATATCTCACCCCAACTAAATATTATCCTATATTCTTGCTTGGCATCCCTATTTGTATGTCAATTGATTGAGCTTGAGAAACAAGTCTCTTTTTTTCTACCTCTTATAAGGCAATTATCTAGGGATTCAATTATTTCTTCAAACAAATGTTAGTAGCCTTAATCATAACCCATATATATGAATAGTAAGAAGCATTTCCAATCTAGGTTCATATATTAACCATTTAGGAATAGGTGGTACATATAATATATTCTCTTAATTTAACATATTGGCACTATCTAAAGGTGGTGTGATAGTCACTTTAGGTTTTTTAGATTTTAAGATAATGGTAGTATCAAATTTCCTCTTGGGAATGTCAATGACTATCAAGTCCAATACTTTCTCTTTTCCCTTTTCCTCTATGGTTTCCTCAACCTTTACCTCTTTTGGATCGTAATTTGTATCATATGTCATAGATAACATCCTTAATGCATCCTCAATAGACTCATGAGGATCTAGATCTATCATATGAACCTACTATTGAGGTAAATTTTGATCTATATTTCTAAATGATTGAGGAGCTGATGAACTAGAAGCAATTTCACCTAGGCTTCTTTCTTCAGGCCTATGCTATACTTGTATCTCTATTGGAGTCTTTAAAGAATCAACATATATTAGATTATACTATCTAGGGCCTATATGCCATCTATCCTCCATATTTTGATCCCTATTCAATCTGGACTCAGACTTGATATTGTGCTCTTTCAATCTTCTAGTGACCTCATAGTATGTGGATGCCTTAGTGTATATAAAATCAAGTGCACTAGGCTCATTGTCATAAGCCATATTAAAAATACCTTTGATTCTCAAATGTTCTTTTACCCTTCCATAATGGTCCCATTGTTGATGATCATTAATCTCTATGTTAAAAGATAGTCTATTATTTGATGTAGCCTCAATATTATCCCATTATCTAAAGATGGCCTTACCAATTGTCATATTCAAATTGTGCATAAGTCCCTTTCTCTTAGTTTTATAAATAAAATATATCCCATTAAAGAGCTCATAGGCCACCTCTTGTTTTGCTAACTTATTAGGTGCATGAATTGGTAATTTGAGAGGAGCACTTTGTGTTCATTTAATCCTTATAACTCTACAATTAGGGTATAACTATATGTCTCCCATTTCTTCAACATATTTCTTGATTAAAGGGATTATTCTCATAATAGGAATACCATCAATGGATTGACTTAATTTAGGGTATACACAATCACAAATAAATTAAATATGGTTTCTATATTTATAGATATGTAATTTAGAATAGTATTGGGACATAGTCTGGGTACCATTAGGAGACCATTCTCTTTTATTAGGTATTTTTGTGATATCACACAAGGAATATAACATATAAATAATCATATAAATCTTATTACTCTTCTTATTCTTAATATCATAAATTTATCTACTTAGGGAAATACTAATAATTTCACTTAAGGGAGGAACCACCATTTCTTTAATGATGAAATGTAAAATGGGCACCCATATGGGTTCTACATGTGTTGCATGTGTAAACACATACAACTTGTTTAATATTGTCATGACTATCCTAACTCAGGGTCTAAACTGACTGATAGGGATTTTCTTTGTAAGGTCTATAAAGACTTGGTTACCTACTTCTAACCACTTATTTAGGATGTCCATCATAGTGTGCTTCTAATCTCATGAATTAATGAAATCTAGGTCTATCTAAGGCCTAAGTAACTTATCCATTTATCTAATGCCTAAGCATACTTTGAACTTTCTTGTCACCATTAAAGCTCTATGTAAACCTCTAAAAAACCCTATAACATATGGAAATCCTAAATTGTGGTTGAATTCATTATATTAAGATGAGAGAGTTGAATTATCACTAAAAATATATATCCATCAAACCTACAACATGGAAACATATGAACCAAATGTTAGCAACATTATGGAAAACCAAATAAATATCATATGATAATATGCCAATGTAAGCTAGATCAAGATGATATTTAAAAATGGATTTTGATCAAGTTGAGTATCTAATTTAAATCACAATTTACATAAATTAAACAAGGGTCCTAATTTTTCATAATTGGGGGTATGTTGACCACAATAAACCTAAATAATTCAAAAATGAAATTTTTTTGTTGAAAATGCATTTAATACTCCAAGAGCTCAAATCAAGATCACCCATAAGATCAAGCAGTGAATCCATGATCTTTATTAGATCATGTTACCAATCCTCACAAGTAATCCAACATTATGAGGGAGCCTATCAAGAACTTATTTGTACTAATTATAATTTTAAAACTTAAGAGGATGAACAATATTAATAAAATTTAAAGGTATGAAAGATCCCCAACTCTTCATGTAACATACCATGAAAATTACAATACTTTATATTATTTAAGGATCCTCTATAATCCATGAGTATTTCCCTTTGATGTTTCAAAGAGTTTCTCCTTATTTTTCCTTCCTCTTATGTTGGATCTAGCTACCACTTTTCCCTTTCCTTTTTTAGAGTTTTGACCTCTTTTATATTCTCCTCTTGAGTTGTTGGAGTTCTCATGATGACATTAGAATTATTTTGGCCATTCTTAGGGACATTGGATTTTTTAGAAAAAAATTGACTGAAAGGCACTCCAAACTAGGAGTTGAGCCCAATGGTAATGGCAGACTTATTATCAAGGGAATGAGTCTATAATAATTTTAGATATCCTTATGGGATCTGGTTCTTTCATTTGGTTGTTCCTTTAAGGCTCATAGTCCCAGATTTTGACATCTCAAGCTAGGTGTCATTCATAGGATCCTTCTCTAATGGATTTTTCTAAATCAGGTAATTGTTTCTGTCATGTCCTATTGAATCACACCCTTTGTAAATTACATCATCCCTTTAATAAAGGATATTATAGGTCCATGTTTTGAATTTATATTTGAGTTGAGTAATTCTTAGAACATGTTTGTTTATCTAAATATAGACATTGAATCTATCTTCAACCATAATCATTTTGGATTTTGTGACTAGATCAATAGACATCAATTATCTAATAACTATATAAATTCTTGGGAAAACCTCCTCCTATAATAACTCCAAGGGGAGTCCTAGTAGTGTAACACACATAAGGATTTACATTAAGGAATCAATATCAAGGTTAAGGTTAGGATTACATTTCCTTAAAGACAAAAATCATTTTCACAAAAACTATGACACCCCTTCAAGGGTGTTCATAAATTCCTTTGAATAAAATAAATAGACCAAGAATAAATTATTAACCATGTCAAACACTTCAGTGAATCCCATCAAATTACACTTCTTAGCTACCCATTCTATAAAAGAATCAATTATAAGTGTGTAACCATATAAGCACGTTAGTGGATAGTTATCTAGGGAAGTTTTAATACTATTAATAATGATATTAGGGATATCTAGGCACACTTCATTATCCTTCATAAAAGTTTTGAATTTATGACCAATAATGAACATTAGAGTACCCACACCAAAAATAAGATCTACTCATGAACATTTGGGTACCTCATCCTTCACATATTCTATATTGTTCATACCTTCACTATCAAAACCCTCCTTTTACACTTTTTCCCCTAAAATAACACCAACATCATCCCCCTTGACTTGTGAATCCATCTTATTTTCACCATAGTTTATTTATTATTGCATAATGTTATTTTACTATTTTCTCACACATTAACTTTGATCAATTACTTATTATATTGAATAATAGTTAGCATGATTATGTTTCCATTGTTTTTTTATCTATATAATCTACTAATCACATAACCCAACATTTTCCTCCCCCTCTCTCTATGTAAATTGAGTGATCACTTAATTAATAATTCAGTGATAGGTTGGTGTAGGATGAATATTATTATGTATTAGATCAATGTTAGTGTCATAGTTATGTTGGTAAATGATGAGAAAAACCCAAAAAAATTTGTTTTAAGTTTCCTATTAGAGTTTTTCATTATCTATTACTCTTGGCTTGAAGAATCAAAATATTATTTTATATGTAGACATTAGATGATAGACATAACACAGTTTCTTTTTCAAATAGATAATATCATGGTAAATTAGAGCATTGAACACTTCAAATGGATATATTAAAACACTATTCAATTATAGGATGGTAAATGGATTGGTAAAGGCAAGGTTAAATCTAAATAATCATAATAATTATGGAGAAACATTATAATTAGGAGATTATATGACATACATATGATGAATCTTGGAAGACATTTATAGCTACCATGACCCCCAAGATGAGGGGGATCCAAGTCATGAATATCCACATATAATGTGAAATGAATGAGAGTTCCTCCCGCTTGGAAGAAACAAATTCCATATGATAAAAAGAGATGTATGCTCAAGAGTAGTAAACTGATCCTTTAATGTAAGAACCAACTAAAGGGTTTATTTAGTACCTTACATATATGATGAACCTATCTGTATTTGGAAGGATGTTAACCCATTATATACCTAAATATATAAATCACATTGATTTTAATTAAATGGAATAAAATTTTAGTGAAAGTATGGATATTTCAAGGGTAGACATGTTTTGAGAGAAGTAGCTTAATAATGTATTTTGAAGTAGATCACACTCTATTATCAAACATGAATGATATAAAGAAACATGCGTTTAGGTAGACCATGTATAAACATAATAATTTCAAATTTTATCAAATACTAATCCTTTCTATCTTATAAGAACCCATATAGACTCAATCTCTCTAAATGCTCACCCTAAAGGGTGCATTGGTAAATGGGTGGGTAGACCATTGGTTCTTCATAGGATTTTTATCCCTTACTAATACTTATTACCAACTCAAACATATCCTAAAACCATTCCCTAAACTACTACTCCTTTTTTGTACACTCCTCTAGTCTTTTCCAACTTTACATCCCTCTTTTCCTCACCTTAAACTACTTGTGACTATTCATAGTACTAAGTTAATTGGGTCGATCCTATTAGCCAAAATTTTTGGAAGGGATTAGGGTTAAATCCACCATATATACAAGATAATTTCACAATTATTTACCAATGAACAAGAGTTATTATTCTCTCGCACTTATTTATAATTTGTTCTTCCACCATTCTATTTAAGGAGTCTTAACTTAGGGTTTTTACATGGAGCATCTAGTCTTGTAGAGAAGTCTTTGATGCTTTGGCCTTTCTTAGTGATCCTTACAAGCCACAAAAACCTCTTGTGAAGCCCCTTTGGCCAAGAGAGATATTGATTCTCGATGGGTTTGTATTTTAGGTAAGTATTCTCTAACTTTGTTCTTCTATTTAGTAGATAGAAGTAACATAAATATTGGATTCAAATAATATTACTCTTCTTCTTCATGTACTAGGGTCTTACTCATACATAGATTAATTGAGATTCTCTTATGCACATTTTTTTCTTTTCTAACCCTCATATTATGCCACAAGATTTGGTGAGCACTAGATTAGACTTTACATATTATAAGTTTAGTAATATATGAAAACATAGGACATAACTAGGGTTATTATGTGATTATTCCTAACTAGAGGCTTTGGAACCCTCCCTAACATTGTTTATTATGTTAAGAGATCCACTAATTATCTCTAGCATATCCCCATATTGATCATGTTCTTAATTATCTAATGTATATCTAATCAGAAGTGTAAGTATGATATATATTATCCAAGTTAGGATATATTTGTAAACATGATGCATTTTTGATTGCATAAATTCTAGTGAACCCAATATGAATCTAACCCTTATAGGCTTTCTTTCATTTTTTTCATTATTTTATCAATTTATTTATTATTTTTATATATTTACAATACTAGATCGACAGTGGTGGTATAATTTATAACTTATGTGTGTAGGTTTAACACATAATCACATAAATAAGACTCTATTCTATTTGTGTAAGTATTCATCAGATTGAATCTATTGGGTCAAATAGGTCAACATAGTATAGGTTTTCACTTCCAGATGGGCTACTAGGTTGACTCAGTCAACATAGTGCACTTTTAGACATCAAAAAAACATACTAGGTCAAAATTTCTAGCATAATATTCTTCATAGGCTTCAACAAATAGGGAACTATAGAACTAGGTCGACCTAGTTGACACAGTTGGCAAAATTTTCAAGTAAAATTTAGGGCACTTTAATAACAACCTCAATTTCTTTTGCATCTTCCAACCTACCAAGGTTCCTTTCTCTTTTTCTTTATCATTTCTATTATTCATTATAGTTTTATTTTCCATAGTTTGCAATCTTTAAAACTGTCCTTATTCATCAAACTAGGTCAACCCTATCAACCTAGTTTTATATTCTATCTTTTATATGAAAGACTAGGTTGACATTGTTGACATATTTATTAATGGACCCTTTCTTCAGTAGTATAGTAATAACACTATCGACTCTACTATATAATATTTGCATATACTATCATCTAAACTGACAGTAAATTATGTTTCAAAGTTGGAATTAACACTTATATGCTAGTAATTACCTCATACTTTCAATTTTAATTACTTACATGCTTAGAATAGATCACAGATTTTAATTAGGTGGATTTTATTATATCATTTAATTACACTATTTTTCTCTTTCTTTCACACATTACCAAATCACATAATCTTAAGATGCATTTAAACAATTGTCTACCCAAGGCCTACCTAATTAGATTTCATCGCCAATGGGGGAAGCTAACTTGGTTTTTTGGACAAGTATAAACACATAGTTAATGGTATATATTGGAAAATTAGTCGATAACCTTATCACTATGGTGTGTGAAGTGAGGGGGTGGATCCCAATACCAAGCCAATAGCATTGTGAACATAGATCCATTTCAGCCTAAACATCTTGAAACCATCCATAGATTACTTTCTAGTTCCTTATTATATTCAATTTCCTATCACACTTAAAATCATATTGTAATAATCTAACAACATTTAGGATGATCGCTTAGTTAAAATTTACTTTCCAATTTAACTATTTGACTTTTTCTCAATTATATGTTGTATTATAGAAACTTGTATTACCCAATGTTGGTGTAAGGTTTTGTGTTGTGTGCCTCAATTAGATCATCCTCATTGACCCAATTGACTGTGTTTATTTCATTTATTGATTTCAAAACTATTTGAATTTTTTTCTTATTTCAATACATAGTCATTTTTTTTTGACATGGTCTATTATAGACTATATGTCTCCCTTGCATGTAGTACTAAGTTGACCCTATCGACATAGTATTTTTTTCTACACCCATATATAGTACTAGGTCAACTCTATTGACTTGGTATCTTTTCTACCTATTTTTTGTCTAGGTTACATAACTAGGTTGACTCTGTCGACTTTGTATCCCTATTTTATCAAATTTTAGACCATGTTTTCAGTACTAGGTTGACCCAGTCGACTCTATTATCTTACTACTTTCCCTATCTATCTAATTCAGTTCTTTGTTTCTCTCTCAGAATTTTTTTCATTTATTTCAAATCATCATGAATTAACCTATCAAAATATTATTAGATAACCTGAATCCATTTAGATACTATATTTGATGTTCATTTCTCCCTCTCTTTCCTCCCAAGATAACCCTCACTCTTGGGTCACCTCTTCCCCTCCATCTATAACTTGTAACATGGTGAAAATCACACCTCAAGATGAAGTAGGTACATCTAATCCTTTTTATACTTATCAATATTATTCCCATATTAAAACTCTTCAAACTAATTTCATATTAATTAACACATGTTTAATCAATAATCCCACTAATAACCCATTTTTTGCTAACCCTCCCCCTAATACCAATTTGGGGAGTGCTCCTATAAACACCAACCCACCTATTGATATGACTCAACTTATATCATATTTCATACAAAAAATGAACATAATTTAAACTTATAACACGTCTAAAATGATGAAACTATAATGTTATTTGATTAATATGGCTAATCAACCTTTGACTATCCATCTTGAAGATAATCCCAATTATATTCCTACACCTTCAGAGATGCATCAAGTAATGTTATTCCTCAACCTATAATGAATAATAAAATGATTCAAACTATTCAAAATAAGCCTTTAGGTCCCTTAATTAGGTCCATTTATATTGGTAATATACTTCAACTATCAAGAATGATGGGACTAAAGACCCTGCCTCATTTCTCAAAGCCTTTGTCAATCTTTACAAAGAGTAGATCCAAACTAATACTTTCACCACCAATAAAATATTAGCCAAAACCTTCACTAGTGATGTATTATAATGGTACAACCAACTTCCACAACATTTCATTTGTAAAGTTGAGTATTTAGTCAATCCTTTGGTTAGAGAGTTTCAACATAATGATCTTCCCAAAAATTGTCATAGCCACTTCATTAATTCTAAGAAATATCCCACGAAATCAACTCATGAATTTATCAAAAGATTGAAATATTTTCCCATAAATCTGACCATAACATAACTTATGATAATTTTTAAAACTCTTCATCCCTGATTTGACCCCTTCACTTCAATATAAGGTTTGCAATTTTGCTCCCCAAACACTTATGGAGCTCTTGACCAAGCTAAACATCAAGAATTTATCATGAAGTAATTTGAACCTAATCCTAAACTTCTGGAGGGATATTTTAAAACATCTAATAATGTCATCACTTTAAATACTCCTCAAACCAAACCAAGAGTTTCCAGAGATTATATTCCTTCACCTTTTCATACACCACTCATAGTGCACAAATGAAACAATTTTTACCACCCTATAAACCTTTTACTTAACCTAACAATAATCTGTGGTATGACCCCAATCAGTTTTATTGGTTCCATACTAAAATTTGTCACTCCCATGAATCTTATAGATGTATCACTAATTTTTATATATCATATATGCTTATTGGTTCATTTAATCACGAATACATGATCAACCTTCATCATCAAGAGTACACCACTACTTCCCAAAAATAACAAGATTCTAAATCTTCTTCTTTCAATAACCAAAAATCTTTTTCCACAACTAATAATCAAAAAAATAGAAAGGATGTATGTGCCATTAATGCTGATTATGACCAATATTAAAATAAATCTCAATATGTTAACACTTTTAAGGTCAATTATCATTAAAATATGACTCATAAAGACCATGTTAATAAATTTAAAAATCCATCTTTAAAAAAACAAATTCTCAAAGATACTACAACCACTAATCTCACTTCATAATCCCATGAGTAACCATATCCTCCTTATGAACCCCCAACCACTTATATTCCTTAAAAATATACCTTACCTAATAAAAATCATGCTGGTTCTTCTTATAAATCTCACTAGAACTTTCTTGAATAACTTAACTCTATGCCTTGCAATATTCTAGTTATGGAGTTAGTTTGTGCATCCCCTTATCATCATAAGTTTCTTATATAATAATTATAATAACTTAAAGATACATTATCTATAGATGAAGAACCACCTTATATTTAACATCAACATACCAACATGCATACCATTGAAACCATTTGTCCTTATTCTAATCCTTTTATTGAATATATTTAAGAAGACATGATCAATGATGAAATTCTTTTTCATGTCGATGATCCACCACTATTAATTAAAATAGCCATTAATACTACCCTTATTCATAAAGTTCTCATTGACAAAAGCTCTAGTATTAATGTGACATCTTTGTGGCTTATCAAACAACTTGGTTATAACAAATATCATCTCAAGAAAATGCACCTTACCTATTGTGTATTTGATAATACTAATCAACCACCACTTGGTTATATTTATCTTGCCTTAACAATTGGACCTAAAACCATTAAAAAAAATATTATGGTCCTTGACTTACCATTATCTAATAACATACTCCTTAGTTGTACATGAACTCAAAGAATGAGGGTTATTTCTTCTTCTAGTAGCCAACACATTAAATTCTTACATAATGGTAAATGGTATACGAATGAATATAATCCAAACCCTTAAAGTATTCAAATTCCTAATCCAAAATATTAGTATCTTATTCTTGCCATTCCTAAAATCAATAGTGTTCCTTTACCTGAGTTCATCAACATCAAATCCTTATTTACAATTCACTCTTAGTTATTTAGATGATGATGAACCTAATGATTTGAAACATACTTGTAATATTACAAAGTTACCCCATACTTTTTGGAGTGGCTTCCTCCTTATTTATTATCTCGAGACAATATCATTCCCCCCATTAATGAGATTAGTGATTTCCCCCTACATGAAATGCTCAGGATCCTTATTTACTTGAATAAGCCTTCACATGAAATGATTTTATAGTGGCCATATTATTTCAAGATATTCTCATCATGTATTCACATACATTTATTAATATTGGAATTTTAACTTATGAAACTCCCCATGAATCTCAAGAATGTACAATTTATCCAACATAAGATGATAATTACATAATGGCCCAAGATCAATCTCAAGAGTTGGATGTTAAACATTATCATAAAACCTTATCTCAAATCCATGCTTTTAAATGGGATGTTCATACTATTTATATGGATCCTGAATTATATCTTGAAGGTCATGTGCCTCATACTAATTCTCCACTTATTAATACTCCTTAAGTGATAAAAAAACCATACCTTCTAAACCTTTACAGAGTATTGCATATTTTTTACCACCTATAGATCCCTTTGATACATTTGATTCTTCCCCCATCAAAGAAACTAATGGTACACCAATCCCATTTAATCCATCTAATTCTCCTACTCTTGAGATTATATTAGATGTTAAGGTCACTGATATCCATTAGATACATTCTAAATATGATCTCCATGGTAATCAAATTTTGGATCTTGAATTAGATGTTGAGTATTATGGTCCTCTTCCCACCTTGCCTAGTAATGAAGTTATTCTTGAAATATTTCATGCCCAAGAAATTCAACATCCTTGACAACATTATAAACTTGGGAATTTAAAACCAAATCCCCTTGTTTCAAAAACTTCATTGCTAGCATTGATCCTAAAGCTAATCAAATATATTATTTACATAATGCACCATACCACTTCAAAGATGGAAATCATATGCTTATCTAAGAGACTACTTGCATTAGATATGGTACTCTATCTTACCCTCTACCAATTATAGTTTCTCATGTATTATCACCTAAAAAATATGATAACTTTAGCTTATTCTTTGATAAATATCATGAGATATTGCTTGGTCCTATTAAGAAATACCTGGTATTGACCCTAACATTTTGGTTCACAACATCACTTATCCTGATGGCAAACCTGTGCATCAAAAATAGAAGAAATTTCCACCCTAAGTTTCCACTTTATGTCCCAAGGAAATTATAAAACTTCTTGATACTAAATTTATTAAACTATTGGACTATTCTAAATTAGTTTCTAACATAGTTCCCATTCAAAAATAGGTCACTATGGTCATTTGCATCTACGTTGATTTTCATAATCTTAATCTTCCTTTTCCCAAGGACAAATTCCCTTTACCTTCAATATATGTCATTATATATTCTATAGTTGGTTATGAAATGTTATCTCTTATGGATGACTTCTCTAATTACAATAAAATTCACATTTCCCCCAAGGACTAACATAAGACCACTTTCACCATGAAAAGGGCACCTATTACTATGTCAGAATGACCTTTAGCCTCAAAAATCTTAGAGCCACCTACCAACAAGTCACATCTTTATTTAAATTATCTATAAAATTGTTGAAAACTATGTGGATGACCTTAATGTTAAATCTAAAAGTTGCAAGACTCATCTTTTTGATCTTTCCATCATCTTTGACTGTCTTCTCAAATACTGAGTTAGACTAAATCCTTATAAATGTGTCTTTGGTGTCACATATAGAAAACTATTAGGATTTTTAGTCTCTCTCCATACCATCGATGTTGACCTTACTAAGATTAGTGCCATCATAAATATGCCCATTCCTTATTCTATTCTATACATTCACACTTATCTTGACAAACTTGGGGTAATTAGATGATTTTCCCCAAAAATGGCTTATCACATCCATTCCATCAATTATCTTCGTAAGAAATGAAATAATTTAAAATGGATGGATCCTTATCAAAAATCCTTTGATAACATGAAATAATCATTACTTCACCCACCTATTCTTTATCCTCCTTTAAATGATTTACCTTTCATCCTATAAACTTATTTGTCACCCATATCAATTGGAGATTTTTTTCCCAAAAATAAGATAATGGAAGAGAGTATTCCATCTACTACATCAATTGAGGCCTCATTGATTATGATAAATGTTATAAAAAAGTTGAATGTGATTGCCTCACCATATATTTTTCAACTAAAAAGCTTTGACATTACATGCTATGCTAGACCACTTATGTATTCATTCATTTTGATCCCCTTCATCACTTCTCCAAATATTTTCTACTTAGAGATAGAATTGACAAATGGATGGTCCTCCTTATGGAATTTGATCTCTATATTGTTACTCAAAAGGCTATCAAAGGATAGATCATAGCTGATAAACTTACCAAAAATCCTATACCCACTACCAATCACCTTCAATATAGTCTTACCAATGATAACATTATCTATATTAAAGTCTCAATCAATCCATTTCTCTTAAAAATTACTTTCATAACTCCACAACTGATCTTGGAGCAAGTAATCTTGATGAATTTTCTATCCTCCTTGATACTACTAAACCAAAAGTAGTTATTGAATAACTTCCTAAAATTAATGTTGACTTGCACAAGGATACTTAGACCCTTCACTTTGATGGTGCTAAATGCCTTCAAAGAGATAGGGTAGGTTACATTCTTACAAGTCCTCTTATAAAAATCATTCCTTTAGATTTTCACTTAACACTTGACATCACTAATAATATGGTAGAGTACTAAGCTCTAATATTAGGCATGAGAGATGCTCTTGATTTAGATATATAATACCTACATACCTTAGGTGATTCTCAGCTCATTTACCACCAAGTTAATGGTGATTACCAATGTAAAAGTGAGAATATCATTTTATATCATCAAATTGTAACTACTCTCACCAAAGACTTCATTTTTTCACTATCAAGTGTATCCCTTAAGATCAAAATTCTATTACTGGTTCCCTTGCTTCTTCAGCTTCTATTTTTCATCTGTACCAAGTTATTCTTGATCCCAATTTTCTTATAAAATTAAGAAAAATTCCGTCTTATATTTTAACCACCTAATTTGCTTATCTGCCACATCAAGGTAGATACCATTCATCAAATCCCATGGTATAAAGACATCATTCAATTTTTAGAACAACAAACTTATCCTCCCAACTTAGACTCTCATGAAAAGACTTGTATTCATAAACAAGCATTTAAGTATGTATTTCAATATAACATCCTTTACTATTGCAATGCTAAAATTACCTTGCTCTATTGTCTTATGTAAGATGAGGTCCCTCTTCTTCTTGAATAAGCATATTGGGGAATTTATGATGGCCACTGTAGAGGACTTGATATATCCCAAAAATGCCTATGTATGGGATATTTTTGGCCCACTCTTGAAAAGGATGCTATTGAATATGCTAAAAAGTGTACTCCTTTCCAAATTCATGATGATCTAATTCTTTTGCCTCCATATGAGTTTCAAACTATCAAATATCTATGGCCATTTTCCATGTGGGGATTAGATCTCATAAGTAAATTACCAAAATGTTTAGATGGGCATGTATTTATCATCACATCTACAAAATATTTTACAAAATGGGTTAAAACTATGCCCATTGTTAATGTCACCGGTACCACCATCTCCATTTTTTTCTTAATCAAATTATTTTCCACTTTATTTTTCCCCATATTATAATGTTAGATAAGTGGTAATTTCAAAATCAAGGATGTCAAATAGCTCTATGCCAAATTTAATATCAATAACAAATTTTCCACACCTTATAATCCACAATGTAATGTCCAAGTTAAGGCCACTAACAAAATACTTAAATTTTTTTTACAAAATACAATTCATGAAAGTTTCATGGATTGGCACCTTCACCTCTATCCTTCTCTTTAGGCCTATTAGACTATCATATGTACTACCACTAGGGTAATGTGTTCTCTCTAGTCTATGATTTTAATTTAATCCTCCCATTTGATGTTGAGTTTCCCTCATATATATATATCTTCATGGGATAATTCCAAATGAATAATTACATGAAGCTCACCTTCATGCCCTCGATCTCCTTAATGAATGTCATCTTTCTATTTTGCAACATAATTGCCAATACAAGGCCCATATTTCCAAACAATATAAAAAATGTGTTAAAATTTACACATTTAATGTTGGTGATATTGTCCTTAAATTATACTACACTCATGATAAAGAAGGTAAATACACCCAAAAATAGTGGGGCCCTTATTTAGTCAAAGTTATTCTTAGTCTAAGTAGTTATCACCTTCAAACCAATACAAGCCATGTTTTCAAAGAGCCCACCAATGCACAATTCCTTAAGAATTATTTAGCCTAATTATTCCCTTATTTTCATGCTTTTTATATGCTATCTATCTAACACCTTTTTTATGTTACTTACATATGTCTCTCCCTCTACAGTATTTATCTTTTTACAAACCTTAGTCTTCCCTTTTGGTCTTTTGGTTTCCTTTTTCTCATGAGTTGCATTGTAAAACTATGGATATGACTAATATTCCTCATTATGTACTATAGTTTTTTTGTTTTATGCACTTTTTGGAACACCCTATATTTCTCTTTTATGATTTTTAGTGTGATACCATGGATAGGACCTGGCCTTCCTCACAAATACCATATTTATCTTATCCCATTTATTTTTTCAATACTTTGTTCACCCTCATGGGTTTTTCTTTTATTAATTGCAATGCAAGACCATGGATAGGACCTGGCCTTCCTCATAAAATAAAAATATTGTCATTCCTTTATATAATGTGTTTTAAAATGGTTATAAGTTCTTGATATTTGTTTTTTGCTTTAGTTTTTGCTTCTTTTGATATATGTAATTTGCACAACAATCTACATTAACATGTTTTCCTCCCACTCTCATGACAAGGAATCATATTTTTATATCATTATATCTAATTTAAAAAAATTGGTAATATTGGTGTATTGTTCCTAATTTAGTTAAAGGGTATGAGTAGTAAAATCAGTAAATAAATATGCAATACTTAAGCTACTATTTTTTGTAAGTTAGATTGTAATTTTATCCTTTCTAAAACTAGTAATAATAAATTGAAAAGAAGACTTAGTTAGAAACTAACTGATCTAACTGAGATAGAGGCTAGAATTTTCTATGTAAGACTAGGATGCTATCACAACTTGAGATCTAACCTTCATTTTTTAATTGGATAGGAGCACCAAAACTAGACAAAAGAGTCATCAGCATTATAGTCTACCTTTGTTGCTATTATCCTAAAGATTTAAGATTTTTGAGTTTAATTCACTATGTCTATGTGACCCTGTTTATGATGTTTCAATAGTTAGAGGTATATAGAGCTCCTTGTAGAGAAAATCTTCTCTTCAAACCCTATACTCCATTGTGATTTGATAAATTTCAAGACAGAGGGGGTTAGTGTGTGTAAGATTCTCTGGATGTGGATCCATACCCCTTGTGTGGGCACATTGCCTACATACCAATACTTTGAAGAAGGATAAAGCCATATGTAGTTATCCCACTTGATGTGCTTTGTAAAATTGTGTGTATGAAGATGAAAAATGATAAATTGGATGTTATTGAGTTAACTAGGGATTGGTGTAAGGATTTGAATAAAATTTTAAGTGTATTAGCTAACTATATGTAGAGTAGGGAAGATTCTTTGAGTAGTCTTACTTATATTCTTGCTTTCTTAGTGATAATTGCCAACCCTTTATAAATGATCTTTGAATGGGATTTTAGAAGGATTTATTGTTCATGGGTTGAATTTGCTTATGTTAGGCCAATAATGAGAAGGATGGAAGACAAGATGGAAATGATAGTTAGGGCCAAAGATGGACTTGGATAGGAGTGCCAAAAGTGGATAAGAGTGGCATTGATCCTATAGTCTGAGTGTGGGGCTACTATATTGAGTAGATAGGACCTAGGGGGATTGATTCATCTTTAAAATATCAATTTGTGTGAGATAAGACAAAGTCTAGAGGGATAAAGATGACTGAGAATTAGTGAAATTAATCTAAAAAGGGTTATGAGAACAAGCAAGAGGTACCTAAGCATTAGGTGTCATTATCCCTGCTCAAGTTATTGATTTTTGCATTTTATATGACTAAATTTCCCCTCCCCCTTTATTATAGCATTGTAGCAAAGTGAAATACTAGGGTAAAAGAAAAATAGAAAGTGTACCTAAACTTACATGCAAGGGTGAAGCTCATGAGTTTGTGTGATCTTGGATGTGCATAAAGAGAGCACACTGTGAAGTGTAAATATGTAAGAGAAAATCAAGAGTAGATCAGTTCTTACTAGATATGTTATATCTAAAATAATAATGTATAAAGTTGGGTAAAAGAGAGAGAGAGGAAGAGAAATGAACAAATACACCTCATCAGGTATGTGAACCAATACAAAACTTGTTATGGTGCTGAGTAATGATGGGTGATGTTAGATATGTGTTGAACCAAGAGTAATATCATGAATGGAGTTGAGTGCTCAATTTCCTATAAATGGATCAAGAATTTAAAGTCTATCCCTTTGGCTCCATCATCAACCACTAAATGAAGCTATGTGATCTTGCATGTGTTGATCAATGTTTAGACTATGTGTCCAATCCCTTTGAATAGGTGATTCAAGAATGTAAAGGCTAGCTAGTCCTTGGCTCCATCATTGCCCCCTAAGTGAAGCTATGAATTGATACCAATATGAAATGTATGTTATACGATATGTATCTTGAAGCCCATAAATTTACTATGATATAATAATGTTGGCATGGATAGCTAAATGTATGTTAGAAACTAGGCCACTCTTGGCCACTCTAAAAGATGGAAATTAGGCTTGTATGAGAGCCACTCTGAAACTAGTGCATTAAGATTATATGAAAGCCAATCCAAAATGTGGAGGTTAGGCTTATATAAAATCTAACTCCAAAATTATTCCAACCACCTATAGATGGAATAAGGCATGTAGCTATTGAGAATTCCTAGGTAATACTAAACTCAAAAAAGAAAGAAAATAAATGTGTTGTGCACATTGCCCCTAATCACTAGTGTCTAGAACATGGATTCTAATCTAAAAGTTATATCAACTACCATATTTGAAACTAGAAGTGAGATCCATCATGCCATGCATTATTCCCCCTATATCTAGATTCTCTAAGTAAAAGTGTACTAAAAATTATTGATTCTAAACTAGTCTGGTTGTGTAAAACTGTAGCTAAACCTACATTTTTGCTTACTTCTATAAAGTCTAGTTTTTCTGTTATTTGGACAAGAGCACCAAAAATGGATAGTAGTGGCATTAGAACTATTGTCCTAGGCTAAATTTGATGACTATTTTGACATTTTCACTATCTACCTAGTCTATTTTAATCAGTTTGATGTTTGGTTACTATTGTAGGTGTTTTGAATACCAATTTTTTTCTATTAGGAGATCTGATCTCTGTGATAAAACCCTTGTTTATTTCCCCCTCTTATGAGGGTAGGAATAGAGACCCTATAATGAATACCCTCATAAGAAAAATCCTTTCAATTGTGTTATGCTAAAAAGATACATGATATAGAAATGATAATCGATAAGATATCTCAAGATATAACATGGTTTGTAATGAGAGATTGTTAGATCAACAAGGGTATGCCTATATAGATATAACAATGTAATAACATATGCAATGTACTAAATTCAAATTGAATGTCTAGTTAGTTGTTATTTCATATGGAGTGATGGATTATGATTTCCATTATGGCATCCAATAAATAAAGATAGTGCATGATGTGGATCATGGAATTGAAAACAATGAGAAGAAAGCAAGTGATAAGCACACAAAGCAAGAATCAAGAAGTGTACAAGGGTGACCAAGGGGACAAGAAAATAAGGGACATGGTCAAACATCACTCAAACTAGAAAGAAAGCATACAAGGCATGTTCAAATTCCATATATAAATACAATTATAATAAGAAAAGTTGGCATGAAAGCCATAATCACATGGAAGAGTACAAATAAAAGACATTGGAAAATGTCCTAAGGAACATACAAGAGACAAACAAGAACTAGAAAATGCAATCACATCAAGCTATGCTAGGAAAGAAAAAAAATCATGTAATAAATAGAAGTATAATCACATCTAACTAATCAAAACAAGAGGGAAAGTATGCAAGGACATGTTAGTACAAGATTAGGTATATGTTAAGAAATACACAAATGTTATATACTAGTGAGTGTCAATAGAGTAATCTATATAAGATAGTAAATAATCTACATCAATATGATAACTAGTGTGTGTGGTATAGGAATGACATAAATTGGATGGTTTAGTCATGTATAAGATGCCCCCAATGGGTATGTATATTGATGTGTTTCTCGAATATAGATGTAGGATGCCCCCATAATGGGTAGAGTGAATAAATCTAGGATCTATATGTCATTATACACACTTAAAGAAGATCAAGCAAAGTATGGTAATGTAGGTAAATAGACAAATGATAATATATAATATTAAATGTATGTTTATCATGATAGTAGAAATGTAAAGCATGGATGATGCATACAATCTAAATATTTTTGGTATTTTTGAATTATTTTCTTGTTTTTGTATTTTGAAATATTTGAATATTTTTGAGTTTTTGAGATTTGTATAATTAATTACATGAAGACTATGTATAAGAATTTGAAAGAAGGAACTATGTACAAGTAAGCAAAAAGAACCTATATACAAGTAAATTGGGAAGGGGTGTCATAACTGATGAGTTTCATGGGAGAATCCCTATCATGGTGTCCTATATCAAGGAGAGGAATCATGTGTGATTATGAAGCATGATGGAAATGCTAAGACTATGGCTCTAAAAGCTATATATGTTATAAGTTCTCTAAAATATCTAAAGTAAAAACTAATTATAGGGTCCCCCTATAACTTTGAGAAGTGGATGTAATTTTAGGGCTATTAGGGACCCATCTGGTAGTAGGAAAATCTCTCTAAACATATAATTTTTGAGTAGATGCATGAGATCTCAATGATACTACCCTAGGTGTGAACACTGTAGATGGAAGATATATAGAATATTGAAGATAGGGAGGTGTATGAAATCTATAAGCTAGTGATGGATGCCTCAACTATGTTTGAATCACAACTAGAGGAGTAATAATAACTAGTGGTAAAACTCAAATTGGTGACATAACTAAAACTGGTGACTACATAGTAGTAGATGGTTTTGAAGTGGGGAGTAGTAAATCATATAAAACTCCACCAACTGTAAAAACCTAATTAGTGTGAATGAATTTCATGTATCTATGAAATATAGAAGGTACTTTTTGAAGTTTTTAGATCTATGGTTGACTAAGTAACATATCAAAAACTCCTACACTAGGAATTATAGTGAATGGTGTGGCCACATGTGTTGGACCAACCTATAGAGGAAGTACAATCTCACCCAATAAACTCTATATGTGCCCATTAAATCCATTGATAACTATGTTTTTTGGATTAATATCTTACTATGAATATCCCAAATTCTACAATAATGTCATAGTGTACATGTTCACATTGGTTCCATTATCTATGAGAACACTATGAATGGGATGATTATGAATGTAAGCTCTGATAAAGAGTGCATGATAATATAAATCATCCTCAACTATCTCTTTCTCTAAGAAGGTGATATAAGGTCTATCTAGAACTCTAAAATTATATACACTAATCATGTTACTCAAAGGATGTCCCAACTGAAGGTTCCCTGTATGTATTTGGTAGTAGATGTGCATGTTATGCATGGTGAACCCCTAATGTGTCCCCTACCTCTTGTTTAAAATGTTATGGAAATGGATCTGAGAAGATTTTCAAAGCTTTATCTTACATTTTATTTGCCTAAGGAGGCTCAACTAAAGTGCCAAGATCAATATGATTGTCATCTATCAAATCCTATATCTTGTGTCTCAAACTGATGCATCTATTTGTTATTTGGCTCAATGCCCTATGAAACTCACAAAATGCATGTTGATCACATCCCCATGGAAGAGGATTTTTTGGGTCAACTTCCTAAATAAGAAGGAGAGATATGATGTTACATTCCAATAGCTACTATAAAAATCTAGCTGGAGAAACTGGTAGATTGGTGAAGGTTCACCAAGGAGGTGCTGATAAAACCACTCACTGAGGGGACTCATAAGCTACATTAACTATCAATTGGTTTTGACTCTTGATATAATTTACCTTGACTTTGTATGGAGTTTTATTGTTACTCTTATTTTTTATTTCTAAGATACTTTTGTACTTGAGTTTTCCCAATGAAATTAATGTGGCTTCTCTTTCCTTTAGTGTGTGACACAATTCAGTGAAGGAAGAGAATCTTTCAAACATAATTGATTAATGTAAAGATAGTAGAATAATTTGCTTGAAGAGATCTTGTAACTCTTGATCAGCCATGGGGATAGTCATCTTAGCTAAAATAGTCTTATATTAAAGAACATAATCTATGAGATGCTCATTTGACATTTATTTTTGTTGTGCAACTTGGGCATATGAAACCTTATCACCAATGTTAATGCTGAAATGAGCTAGGAACATGTCAGCTAAAGGATTTAATGTATTGACCAACTATTTTGGTAGACTATATAACCATTGTAAATCATAATCCTTTAGGATTCATAGAAATAATTTGGTAAGTAGCTAGTCATTTGGTCTATAGTCCAAGCATACTGCATGAAAATCTCTCAAATGTGCCTTTAGATCACCCTTGCCATCATATAGAGTAAGCTTGGGTTGAAAAAAACTTGGTGGCAAGGGTGTAGAAGCAATGTGATGTGATAATGGTGTATGTAGTAGAACAATGTCATGTACTAGCTATAGTTGGTGGCAAAGAGGTAGTTGGGTTGTTATAGGGGGTTGTCGAGACATAATTGCCCCTATAGTGTCATTTAAAATTGGTTGCTCTATGGTTTGGGAAGATTAACCATTGTTCACCCTTTGTTGTTCTTCTTGTAATATTTTAAGCATTTCATCTTTCATGTTAGGGTGTTTAGTTATGAGTTCTTGAATTCCCTTTTATCAGTTTCATCAAAATCAGTGTATTGGGCCATTGTTAAGGTAGAAAAAAAATGAAATTTGTTTGAATTTTTTGTAATAATTTGTAATAAGCAAATTTATAGAAAATGAAAGTACTAAATATATAAAATATAAAGTCATAAATACAATGAACTAAAATTTTTGTAAAAAGGATATGAAACTCACAAACATGTAAGGTGATACCTCAAGAAGCAATGGGACTTAGTATATTCAACTAGGGTTTTGAAAAATAACTATTTTGAGATTTATTATGAAATTTTAAAATTGAAAGTAAATTTTTGAGGTAAATATGCAAGTAAAAAATCAAAAATGTATTACAAAATTAGTGATTTAATGAGACCTAGAAGATGCAACTAGGGTTTTAAAAAATAAATGTTTTTAAAAATTTACTATTGAATTTTAAAATCTGAATGGATTTTTTAATTTAAATATGCTAGAAAAAATTTAGAAAATGATTAGAAAATTACTGAGAAAATATTGGGACCTAGTATGGACAACTAGGGTTTGAAAGAAAATTATTTTAAAATTACTAAAAAAAATTAAAATTAAATGCTAATTTTTATTATGCACATAAAAAACTATAAAAATATAAGAAAAATTAGTAAAAAATTTACCCTAGGGTTTCTAGGGGTTTTATGTGCAAATGAAGTAAGCCAGGTTCACCAAATGATTTAACAATTTTGGAAATATTGGTGTATTATTCCTAGTTTAGTTAAAGGGTCTACATAGTAAAATCAATAGATAAATATGTAATAATTAGACTACTAATTTGTGTAAATTAGATTCAATTTTTTTCCTTTATAAAAATAGTAATAAGAGAAGGAAAAGAAGACTTAACTAGAAACTAACTAATTTGACTAAGATAGAGGTTGGAATTTATTATGTAGGACTAGGATACTATCACAAACTATGATCGAAATATCATTGTGTAATTAGATAGGAGCACCATAACTAGATAAGAGTGGCACTAGCATTGTAGTCCCTCTTTACCATTATTGTCCTAAGGATTTGAGCTTTTTGGGTTTGATTCATTATGTCTATGTGACCCTATGTATGAAGTTTTGGCATCTAGAAGTCTATAGAGCTCCCTATAAAGCATATTTTCTCTTCAAACCATATACTCCATTGTGTTTTGATAAATTTCAAGAAAGAGGTAGGGTTAGTGTGTGTAATATTCACTAGACATGGATTCACACCCTTGTGTGGGAATATTGCCTATATACCAATACTCCAAAGAGGGATCAAGCCATACGTAGTTCTCCCACTTGATGTGCTTTGTGAAATTATGTGTATGAAGATGCAGAATGCTAAATTAGATGTGCTTGACATGGCTAGGGATTGGTGTAAGGATTTAAATAAGATTGTAAGTGTATTAGTTGGTTGTATGTAGAGAATAAGGAAGATTTCTTGAGTAGTATTATTTGTATTCTTTCTTGCTTAGTGATAATCACCAACCCTTTCCAAATGATCTTTGAATGGGCTTTTATAGGTATCTATTGGTCATGGGTTGAATGTGCTCATGTTAGGCCGACAAGGAGAAGTATGGAGAACTATAAGGAAATGACCATTAGGGCCAAAAATAGATGTGGAGAAGAGTGTCAAATGTGGATAGGAGTGGCACCAACACTATATTCCAAGTGTGGTACTACTATCCTAAGTAGACGAGATGTAGGGGGATTTATTTGTCTTGAAAAGAGAAATTTAGATGAGTTGGGACCAAGTCAATATGTCTATGGATGATTGGGAATTATTGAAAATAATCCTAAGATGGTTAAGAGAGTAAATAAGAGGCACCAAAGGGTTGGGTGTCATTATCCATGTTCAAGTTACCAATTTTTGCTTTTTATATGACTATAGTATCTCTTTTTCACCCTTTGTCACATTTTTTGCAATTTTAAATAATTCAAATTGTTCCTTGTGTCATTCCTCTTGATTTATTTTCCTTTCAACCCACATTAGATAAAATGAGGTCAAAGTCAAGATAAGAATTTTTTACCTAAATTTATGAGACTCTTAGACACCATGCTTTCTAGGTTTCTATCTCTTAGAAATCAAGTCCCAAATATTCAAATGAAATTCATGTTTAGCACCCATTCTTGGTTTTCCAAATCCATATGGAGGAGGAATAGAAAAATCCACCAAAAAAGTTAAAATCCAAATCATTTGAAATAAAAGGTAATAATATATAAAATTCAACATAAAAATCTAAACAGTCAATATCACACCAAAATACATCATTACAAGCACATCTCCTATATCTAATTGAAGTTCAAACTCCATATTTGGCCTCATAATAGAGTTGAGGTCTATTGGATTTTATTAACCTAGTAGATTGGAATAGTAGAATGCAACAAACTCTATGGCTCTACCTACTTCCTCATGTAAGTACCCAATATTCATAGTTGACTTATGGCTTTATAATGGGTGTTAAATAATGGGGAACACATTATGGGAAGGTGGGTCTATTTTAATTTTCATGCATATAGCCTTCGTGGGATGATCTACATACTGCATTTGTTAACCTAAGACTTGTGTAGCTAAGAGAAGTTCTTGAGAGTCCTTAAGATTGAAAGTTCTCATGTTTTAACAAACCTAATTTGAGTGTCTTGACTTCATTCTCCCCTCCACCCATTTCATTTCCCCCTTTATAGGCATGTTTTATTTTAAATCTATTTTCCCTCTTCTATGCTTTCTTCTTCTTCACATCTTAAAAACATGATAACATTACTTTTTTCAGTTTTATCTATCTTTAGAACAAAGCACTATGCTTGAGTAACTATGGATTAATTATTTTACACCATGACCTTCCATTTTCTAGATGTGCCTTGATTTACTTTTAACATTTTTCATTATTGTACAACCCTTTTTATAGACACCTAAGATCATTTCTACTGTCATGTACTTTTTCCATTATTGAGTGAGGTTGGCTTGTTACTTCTCACTCATCAATGTTTTTTTCCCTTTTATGTACCTTTTTCCATTGATGATTGAGTTAGGATTGTTATTTCTCCTTCATCAATTTTATTTTACCATTTTTTCTCACCTATCTTTATTTAAGTAAGGATTGTTACTCATTTCACATTTATGTTTGATTATTATCTTTTTGACATGTATCCTTGGTTCGACTTTGTGAGGTTGCTTTTCTTACTTAAGGTTTAATTATTTGAGTTTTTTGGTATTTAGTAGCCTTGGATTTTTAATTACCCAATTTTAATCAAAATTTTGAGTTGGTCATTTGGTCTAACATAACACTTGTACCCTAACTTACCAAATTCCCAAGTATGTTCCATCCAAATATCACTAGTTATCTTGGCTTTCCTATGTTTGTTTGTTTTTTCTCTTTAGTTTTGTATTCTTGGGTTTATCAAAAGTAGTCTCCGTGCCCTACATAATAAAAAATATAAACACAACAGACAATCATCCAATGAGAAAAGTAAACCAAGGTTGCACTTGAGTAACACATGATGAGATTAAAGTGGGAAATATGTATACACATAATATTTTCAACTTTTTTCAAATATTGTTGCTTTCTATCTTTAAATAAACCTTCAAGCCTCAATATCTCTAATTACCACCCTAAGGGGTACACCAAGAAAGGGATGGGTAGACCATTGGTGGTTTGTAGGATTGTTGTTCATTATTTACATTTATTACCAATCTAAATAGCTCATAAAACCATTCCCTAAGATACTACTACTCTTTTGCACATTTATTTAGTATTTTACCACTTTCCATTCCTCTTTTCCTCACTTTAAACTCCTTTTGACTATTTCAAATCCCCTTTGTCTAAGGGAGATATTGAGACTCGATGGGTTCATATTTTAGGTAAATATTGTCTAGCTTTTCTCCTCTCTTTATTAGATATAAGTAGCATAAGTATTGGCTTCAAATAATATTACTCTTCTTATTCATGTATTAGGGTCTTACTCATACATAGATTAATTGATATTCTCTTATGCATATTTTTTTATTTAATAACACTCATATTATTCCATAAGGTTTAGTGAGCACTAGATTAGACTTTACTTTACTTGTTATTAGTTTAATGAAATATGAAAACATATGACCTAACTAGGGTTATTACATGATTGTGCTTGAATAGAGGCTTTTGAACCCTCCCCAACATTGTTTATTATAGTAAGAGATACCCTAATTATGTCTATTGGATCCCCATATTGATCATGTTCCCAATTATCTAATGTATCCCTAATCAAAAGTGTAAGTATGGTTTATCTTCTTTGAGTTATGATTGATTTATAGACATGATGCCTTTTTGATTGCATACAAACCATATAGCTAGGTAAAGTAGGCTATTATTACTTTATAAATATTAAATTATCCTAACATGAACATAAGTACCTCTAAAACAAGTTCCATGTGAGGTAAAACCATGAATACCATGTTTTTTACCCTATTGTGAGTCCTACCATCATGCATAGTAATTCAAGAATTGGAGGATCTAGGATATTATCTATTTTATGTAGAAACATCAAATATTAAGGTGTAATAAATATATTGAGAAATAACGTAGTAGTAATTAGTGTTTTGGATACATTAAATATTCCAAAACAACATTTCATATGTAAAATGTCAATGAAAATGATATAGTGTGCAGGAGAAAATATTACTACTAAGCATGCACATAACAATAGGATTTGTTTTTTATAATGGAATCATTACACCTGACCACAAGGAAATTCCTTTTTCACTACTTTCCTTGACTATAATTAGACTTGGTATTATGATTTTTATCCATGTTAGATATTATTATATTATGATCAATTGAGCGAAAAATTCATTACGTAGCTGGAAATCCCAAATTTTAAAATACGTAGAATCATTGTGCTAAAGGAGATTAAATATGATGTCATATAGAATGTGTATACTTATGATGTAAGGTTAAAAACATTGAAATATTTTTTTTAATATGAAATCCATCCCTTATAACACACTAAAAGGTTTTTGGGTGGACTTTTATTATCTTTTAAATGTGTGTTTCTTCTAAAGGCTTTCACACAACTAAGAGAGGGATTCTAAGATAGTTAATATATGACATGTTTATGAGAATATATACTAGGATCAACACCATTTATGGAGGAATAAATTATGATCCTAGATACACAACTCTATAAGTTAATTATTAAAAATATACATGAGGTTAGAAGTGTGTTTGGGTGCACCAAATACAAATTAAATGGAAATAAAAATAATAATATTCTAAGGTGAAATAGCATATAATTATTGAATATGTTGATAATGAGATTGGGGATGAATTCATCAAAGCATTCAAGATAGGAAGAGTTTTCAAATTTCAATGAGAATTATGAGTGTAAAAAGGGTGATGGTGATGGCTAGTAGTAAGATTAAGGTGATTGGATGTTGGTTATTAGAGGAATATTTTTGAGGGTTCCATGTTATAATAAAATAAAGGCATCTAAGGAAAACATAAGGAAGACTTCATGATTTTTATATTTGAAAGTCTGGTGCATATGGAAGGAAGAATCAAGAGTTCAAAGGTCAGCTTCAAACATTTCAAAAAGTGAGGAAATAATGATGGATCCCATCTTATCTAATAAGGGATTTCACTTGGAAATTCGTAAATATTTTATTACTATGTCTATCCTTCATATGGATAATGTGGTTATTGGATATAAGACCCAATATTGATGATGTGCATAAATAAGCAAATTATAAATGGAAATTGAAAGGTCATATGGAAATATTTGCTATGTAAAAAGGCTTTTTTCAAATTCAATAATGAAGAGGATTTTTCTAAAGTAATTCTTGGAGGTCCAATGCTTTTTCAAAGAATGGGTTTGTTTTTAAGAAAATGGAAACCTTGTTTCAATCATGATAAATAAGATATTAATATGATACCCATTTGGGTTAGATTACCTAAGCTCCTTTATGAGTTTTAAAAATAATTTTTCATGATATTGATAATATGAAGGGTTCATTAATATATATTGACATGACTACTATATCTAAGTCTATATTTTTATTTACTAGGATATTTTTTAATGATATTTCTAGGAAACATTTACCAAATTCATTTAATATAAACTATTTTATGGGAGAATGGAATTAAAGGATAGAGTTCTAGGAATCTCCATTGAAATGAAATATTTTTTCAATGTTGGGTCATAATACCAAAGCTTTACCTATTAAAGTCAAGGATAATTCCCATAAAACAAAAGATATGAAATTTTGTCACAAAGTAGACAATGCAGTAACCATAAAATAGGTTTTAGTCCCTACTAATGAGAAGCCACTATAACAAAATCAAATACTTATAATGATAAAAATAGGTAATGAAAAAGAGAGGTTGACTCACAAATTAGGTGTTAAATGATACATAAACAAGATAAGTAGGTTAAATAAGGTCTAATCTCAAAATATAAGATATGTATGCCAATTGATTCTAACAACACATAATAACTAATTTTTAAGAAGACAAATAATATGGTAGTAGGAATGGAAACATATAATATGTTTTTCTCTCCTCATAATTTAAAATTATAGAACAACAATAATAAGGTGATTTAGATACATTATAAATACTTCCTTAATATTTGGAATAGGTGGAAATTTTTCTCCCTAATGATAATTATAATCCATCCCCAATTATTCGAAGATATATGGGAGAAACTATATCTTATTTTTGTAAAGATAATGGTACTCTAGCCCTGGCTATTTAAAGGAATCTAATAGAAACTAATTCTAATATTTTCAAATGTTATGGATCTTAAGATTAAATTAATCCAAGTATACAAAAAATATTGGAATAAAATATTAGAAAGAAAATGACATATGTAAAATCTACTAATAAGGTCATAAAACCAAGCAGAAAAATGAGTCTAAACACATATCGATGGAGAATGAGATAGTTGATGGAACCTCTTGTGACCTAACACACACACCCCATCTTTAAAATCAAATAGGTACCCATTATTGTTTGAATATCTATATTCAAGGTCATATAAACCTTATAAATCCATGATATTGGTTTTAGTATGTAAAAGGTAAGGTTGTCTTCAAATTATACATTTATAGAAGTTAAAATTATGAAAATCAAAGCTTAGATGATGATTTTGATTTATTTTAAACCTTGGGTTTTCATAGTACTTCTTAATTTAATTTATAATTTTTATGGACTAATAAAACTAATGTGTCTTAACGTATTATTTCTATGATTTATTTCATGTTTTTAAAATAATGAAAAGATTTAAAAATTAGTCATGTTCAGGCCATATATTTATTATCCAATATTGAGAAAATTGAAAATATCACATTACCTAGAGACCTTAAACCTTTACAAAAGATCATAAGTATTCAAATTTTTTGAGCTTAGATACCTTGACATATGGAATTACTAGGTTACTCATAATTTACCATACTTCAACAAAAATTTTATACTTTATCAGTAGCTAGGTCACCATAACAAATCCATGTGGTAGAACCCTATTTAACTAAGAAAAAATTCTTCAAATAAAATTCTAAGTCTTCAAATTTTATGAGCCCTAATAATATGCCATATGGTGTAATTTTGTTAAACCATAACCATATTATTTCAAATCAAAGTTAATCATCCAATGGTCCTGAGGCTCTATAACTATAAAATCTTGAGTAGTGGCACAATTATATTAACTCAAAACCTAAAAGCATAAAACAAAGTCTAATGGCCTCGAGGCCTCATAGTCTAATGGTATTGAGGTTTGAAGCTCTATGAGTTTGATAGTTGGCATAATTTGTTTAATGTAAAACTTTAAATAAGAAATATCAAGTTAATATCTTAATTATTTCATGGATATAAGTCTTCAAGTCTCCATAGTGCCAACATCATGCCACATGGAAAGATTTACATAACCCAGATGCAACCCAGGTAAGTACATAGTTCAAAAATTTAAACATGAAAGGTCTTGAGCCTCTAATTTCATGTAGTCTTGAGAGCATTCCATGGGGATTATTTATATTAACTTATGGCCATAGCGTATATAAAGCAAGATTGTAAATATAAAGACTTGAGTAAGAAATAAATATAAAAGTATTATGATCCAAGAAATTCAAGGCCAAAGTATGAGTAAATAGGTTTGAAAAAAAAATAGAACCCTATGATAAATAAATTGACACCTATCTTGAAGAAGTGACTAGACATACAGAGTTAATGAAAAGTTACCATATGGCAAAGACAAACCCACCAAAGCTGATTGGCACATTTAAATTTAAAATAAGAACAAAATAAAAAGTCATTTGTATTGATGTTGCATGAATTATGTATTCAAGGCATAAAATTTGGGTAATATATGTAAATTTTAAACAAAGGAAGGTCACTTCACCATTGTTATATAAGTGACACTTATAATTTTGATCTTTCTAGTAACCAAAATCCCTAGTTTTCTCAATAAATTTGTAAAGAGAGGTATAATAGTTTACAAAGGAATTACATAGTTTATATCATTGAAATAGATTTTCCAAAAGTTCCATGCATCTAGGCTCATTTTGTATACTCCATTATATGAAATATTGAGTCCAATGACATAAAATTCAACAAAATTACTCTAGATTTTAAGTTTTCATATTACTCAACCCTCTAAAATTTAGTGGAATCTTTAGTACCATACTAATCATACGACTGACTATCTTAGGAATAAAATATATACATTGATGACCAACTTCAAATCAATACCATGAGACTTCATCAATTAGCAATGAAACCAAAGGTAATAACTTATATTGATTTGATCCATGATAATTTATTCAATGTTAATATTTTAAGGATTGTTTACACATTAGGAAAAGGAAGAATGCAATTGCATATATTTTTTTAATGGAATTTGAGAGATACATTAGGCTCCAAGTTCCTTAGGTAGCCTATAATCAATTAATAACTAATGTATGGCTCAACCAAAATACTATAGAAGGTAAATTAAAGTAGTTTCTAGTGAAAGGTTGCATGTTGAAACCCAAGGGATCCATTTATTCCAAAAACATCATTAAATTTGGGCCTATTATTAGGATATCCATAGCCCTTTTAAATAAATTGTATGATTTTTCCATAACTACATATTTATAGTTAGAATGGGCCCTATTTTTGTACGTTCTCTTGATTTATGAAAAAAATTGGCCTTAAGAGAGATAACCAGTATCACATTGAAGGCCCAAATATACAAACATTAACAAAGGCCCACTGGTGGGAGATTTTATATGATTTCATATCTATTGCATGTAATCCTTGGGATAGTCCACAGAGCCCATCATGAATTGTGATAACCATTTACACAATATGTGGATAATAGAATCTATGAAGATTACTCTTTCTTATTTGTCTATAGGTACAAGAATAATATCACAAATATTTTTGAGGACATTTATCCTCAAGTTTACCAAGATATTCATGGCACTTAGACGACTAGAATATATGATACTTGAGAAAAACCAAGGGCAATATTGGGGATTCTTGGTACTATCCATATTATACTATAATCCAAATTTTACCTATAAGGTAACCCCTTCTATTTTTACCACACCATGTTCCATACATGCTTGTAGAGAAAGAGGTGGCACACCAATTATAAAATAATATAGATGATTAACTTGGCATTAAACATCAAGACTATTATTACAAAAGCACTCTAAGAATTGGGTAGATCCAATTTGTGGTGAGGGACCACTTTAACCAAGTAGGGAAAATTAGATCCAATTACAGTTTAAAGGTGTCCCAATTTAGTGAATGGGACTCTAAAGGAAAAGATAGGAACTATATTTAATATATTAAGTATAATAAGGGTGTGACCATTACATATGGTCATTAAGAGTATGAGAATGATGTTATTTTATTAAAATCATCATATGACTCAGAAGTGTCGACCCATATGAAGGAAAATCAAATGTTCATGATAGTTACCAAGGACATTTAGTATGACCTTGATATTACCAAAAATTAGGAAAATGAAATGGTAAGGTAGGTATAATAATCCAAAGTCATAAATGGTACCCAACATAGCTTTAAGACTTATTAAAACAAGACTAGTCTCCCTCTTATATGAGAAAAAACCAATTTATGAGAGGGATAGTCCAATAATCAAAGGGAGGAGAACCTCCAAATTTGAAACGAAATTATTAGAGGTCTTCATAGTCCTCATTTGGTCTCCATGCATTTGACTACTACCACCATTTTGGGCATGTCCACTATAGTTGTGAAGACTTCACCTCCTCTAAATGGACAAAAAACCAAAATCTTTGTGGCACCTCTTACTCTACCTATAGCACCTGCATAGGTGAGTTTTCTAGAGTTTATGAAAGCTTAATTGTCATATATATTATACACCCTCCATCCCATCAATAACCTCAATAAGTTCCATGTCCATCCATTATTCCCTCCATCATTGTTGTTTCATTTTTCATTCGTTTACCACCAACTATAGTAATAGTCCCTACTATCATGGATCCTTAATTTGTTTAATCATCCCTTTCACATAAAAATCCCTAAAAAATCACTTAAAAAAGTAAATATAGAGTTTTCCTTGCTTCCTTAAAATTCCAACAACTAAGGAAAGACCATCAATATATCTTTAAACTCTTGGAGGATCCCTTGAAGAAGAAGCAAAGAATGAAGAATAAATACTTGTAATATCATAAGTAAATATAATGTAGAAGAAATAATGGGAATAGAATCAAGGTATAGTGAGGAGGGAGCACAATAAGAAGAAGATGTTGAGGTAGAAATGGAAAAATATAAATATGTGAGCTTAGTAAGTTTTCAAAAAGAAGAAACTTTAGGTGGGCAATTAGACTAGTTGATCCTCAATGAAGAGGAAAGACAAAGAATTAATAAGTTATTCTATTTATTTAATTATAATATTAATTTTATGGATGATTAAGATACCTCCATCCATTATAGGTCCACCATTTTCTAGTTCAATTGATTCTTTTATTCTTTCAACATCTACAAAAATAAAGGATCCAAAAAAAAGAGTCTATTTTAAGAATTTGGTTTTAGTTTCCATTTTTTATCCTAAAAGGCCATTAGTCCCCCCAAAATTTTTAGCTCAATTATAGTCACCTTTGATAAAATATACACCATTATAGTTAATCATAATGACAATTCTAAAAAATCCAAGCTTGAGAAAATATATGGTTGAGGTCACCCTATAGAGGGATGCCTTGACATTGTAAAGAATTACTTATCAACCCCTACAATTCCATATTCAAATAACTTATTCATTGGCACCTTAATTTATAAATATATTGGAGATATAATAAATAATATGGGGGGTAAATTAGTGATGAAAATAATCAGATTTAATAATTTAATTCCATTTACCATTCAAACATTCATAAACTTGATCTAACAACAAAATGAAAACACATCCATACAAAGCATGAAACAAGAGCACACATCACATGAACACAATATATATTTGGTAAACCCTCATGGGGGATAAAACACACTAATAAATATCATGGAATACTTGTCCTATAACCATGAATCAAGGTTTTTCTTAGCACCAACATAGTAAGGAACACTAACCCCTTAAATTCACCAAGCACCCACTTAGATTTAGAAAGTACCAAATTGATATGAGGAAATAAACACATTTTTGATCAATAACACACTAAAAAACACTCATGAACACTCAAAAATTTTATTTTTGTCTTCACATAATTGATGATGGACTTTTTTTTCTTGGGAAAACTAAAATATGCGTCTAAACTAATCTCTTTCTCCTTCACTTTACTAGGTCTCTTCATAGACAGAATATAACCCTTATACTTGATATTTTCACCCTAGGATATTATATAATATTAATTTATAATTATTCATTATCTTATAATGATGTATAAGGTTTCCTTCCTCTCTGCAATATGTCTTCTCATTTATTTATAGCTTACACACACAAATCTAGCTCTTTGAATACTAAGGTCTTTTCAAGACTAAATTAATCTCAACACACATAAAAACTTAGTCATGCCTTATTTATTATTAATTTAATATATTTAAACTATTATTTTTCATATTATTAACCCCTCTATTCTTATCTTCTCTATTAGCTTGATATTTAATGCAATACACAGATTTTAGAACACAAGTTCCACTAGGTCTTACTTATATATATGAAACTTGCTCATACACTATTTGGTTAGATATGAACATTTTAAAACTTTTATTAACCTTAAATAAACACTTAAAACATGTTTTAACCATGTACCATACCACTTATTTGTTCATCCATGCTTCATTATCCCCAAAACATAAATAGGCCTACTAGAAATCCAAAATAAATAGATCTAATCATGCACATATTACCATTTGGACACAAGTGAGAAACATGAGACTCATAAAATGAGTTAAAAATTCATATTACATTAAAATATAATATATAAACCATCACCTAGGCTCCATATCTCATGGATGGTCCCCTCACCCCTTGGACCTCTTCAGTGTCATTATTCACAGTTTAGTCTTCATATATATAGGAAAACACAATCTTGAACAAATGAGGAATAAAATAAATTTTATCACATTATAATGAATTAAAATAAAATTAATATCACATTAATTATATTTAAAAACTTTCCAAGTCCATTAGTCATTATCATTCAGGTCAATAGACCTCAATAAAACTCATGCAACTTCATCACATAGAACTTCTAATGCATATAAAAACTCAGTCAAGGATATTAAACACATAATCATACATTTTTCACTAAACCATGATAAAAAATCAAATTTATGGTCACTATATTACCTTATATTAATTATATATACAACAAGAGTCTTCAATTCAACCTTTGTAACCACTAACCCTTGTTTTTAAAATGTTTACTCATAGCTACCAACCACTTCAAACATCTAGTCATGAGATCATAGCAATATAAAACCTAAAAAAGTACTACCAAGACATTATAGTGAATGTAAAATATCATATGTCATACTTATATCAACATACAACATAAAGATCATTTGCTTCAATGGCAAATATGCTCCTACAAATCATTTTTACTATCTTGGATTCCACTATCTTCATTACTTAGACAAGCCACATTGAAGGCACCCTATAGCATTTAAATGGTAATAATCAATAATAACTAAGGTATTCTGAGTAATATGTCTTGAAAAAATAACCAAATCCATTATATTCATCCCTACTCATCTGCACATCATCCCTAATCACCCTTTCACTATGCCTAGTTATTTGTCATTATTTTCACTAAATGTAGACTAAAGATAGGACATTTTGATTGGCCTAGATAATTAACATATATGTCTAATATTTATTCAATAACATCATGTAATTGTATAAAAATTCTATATATTTATCTTATATAAGTTTAGAAACTATGTTTAATGCACCATCTGACTATTATACCTTCTTTTCTAGAAATAAGCACTTTTTTATAGATTCTGCTTACTATCAAGATAAACCATTACCACATCCAAGTATTTGAGAGAGTTAAATACAAGATCAAATCATCATATTATTTCACCTAATCCATCTTGATCCTAAACCATCAATATCTTCTCCATCAGGTTATAATGAGGGTTTACTGAGGGTTTAGACCACCTACAAGTGTTAATGATTATTCATAAAGGTTAATCCCTTAAATGAAAAACCAATTATAGTATATTTCACTTAGAAACCCTCCCCATATTACACTAACATATTGGGACACCATTCATATGATGCACATGTCAACAAGCTAAAGAAAGTCTCTCTTGGGTTCATATCTCTTCATTCTATGAGGTCAAGAAGCCTTAAAAGATATTTAATACACTTTTATTCCAAATACTAACCTAAAATTTCATGAAAACCTTTAAAACAACATTTATCATGTTTCCCAAACATCACTTAATCCTTCTTTCTTTGAAAATTTCACATGGTGTCACATTATACATTATCTTTCTTAGCTTACATACACTTAAGACCACAAAAACATTGTTCACATACTTTTACCTTCATTATTTTACATGTAAATACATAAACATACTAGATACATTTTTTTATACTATGAACAAGACTCGCATTATCTCAAAAGTCTCTAGTCCTTCTCAACCTACTTCATTAGGCCATCCAAGGTCATAAGGCTAAGCTTAGATACAAACCTTCAATGAATCTTTGTTACTATATCTCACTCTTGAGAGTTATGAACTGACTTTATACCTCATACACATGCTCCAATAGTATCATGCTCAATATCAAGCTCATACTAAACTTATCTTATCTCCATCTTATCTCTAAAATACATGATCATGTCTAAGCAATGACCTCTCTCTAGGCTTCCTTGTCACTTCATGATATCACCCTTCATCAATTACCACTTTGTCATTACCTTTGACATCAATGAAAATAATTTCCAATAATCTCCCCCTTTGCCATTGATGACAGCCTCCTTTTCATTCTACCCCTTTGGCATAAATAACAAAGTAGACTAAACAATAACTAAGCTTTCCTTTTAACATACATCAATATGATCATCTCCATTTGGGCTTATGACATAGTACATTTTAAAACATTTGACTACAACCTAATCCCTAGACCAATTTACTTGTAGAGCTCATGATAATCCTTTGCTCATGCATAAAGATTCAAAATATTTTCAATAATATGACTTGGTTTTATCAAGTCATCATATCAACATTTTATTTCACACTATTTGTAACTCATAAAATCATCCTTCAAGATAACTCAAAGGCTCCCCTTATGGTTGCATTGAATATGCAATTCAATTTTCATGCCTTTAGGCTCCTTAAAACTATAACGCTACTCCATAATATTACCATCTTCAAACTCAACATGAATAAACTACATACCTTGAGATCAATATGTCAAATGTCTTGAAACAGTCTTGATCTTAGAGCTAAACAAGGTCCCCCTCAGACCATACTCAGATCTCATTTTTTTTCTTGTTAAGGCCTTATGAGACAAGATACCTCAACATAGGTATAACTTTATTCAAACTGGAACACTCTTTATGCCTTCAAACAATCCATATTCCTATAACAATATTATTGGCTCCTTGTATCCCTATTTTGACACATATCATTATGTACAGACAAAAAGACAAATGATCTCATAAAACTAGTCACCTTTTAGAGTACCCTTTAGTCCTTTCTTTCTCCATGAAGCTTTTTAGGTAAGGTTCCTATTGACCATTTTTACGTCAAGCCAAAATGGGTCAACCCCCTATAGCCAAAATATTGTATGTGGGTTTTTTTATAATGTCACAAGGTATGTTGTATCTCATATAATGCCATTTCATATGTCATTCTATCTTTTTTCATAGTCTAGCTTAGTCCTTATGTCAGTTGGTATCTTAGGGATCATTTTGGCTTCATGTATGCAAGTGACAAGTTTTCATGGTATCCAAGAAATTTTATGAGCAAGTCAAAAAAAGCTTAAGTTTACACTTAGGAAATATTAAAATATTTCCTAAGTGTTAGAGGACATTTATTTTAGAGAAATTATTCCACACAAAGCGTACAATAAAAGTACAAGACATAGTTCTCTCAAAGAAATTATTACAATGGTAAACGGCTTTGTATAAGTTGTTTCAGACATTTTGTCTATAACAAAAAATTTGTATAATTAATTATTTCATGGAAAGTGGCCAAGAAAAAATATTTAAAAGTAAATTCTTTTGGACATTTTATCTATGGATAAAGGAACTAAGTGTATTTATGTCAAAAAAAATTATACAAGACAATTTCCTCAAAAACTTAACTCTTTTGAAAAAAAATTCAACAATAATTGTCTGATACAAAAGGCCCAAGGAAAATTTCCATAGCATATGCCCAATGAAAAAGTTTTGAAGAACCAAATTCTTTTCAGGAAATTATTTCACAACAATTTTCATGAAGACATAATTACATCAGCCAAGTTATTTTGATAGAATTTATCCAAGTAGGATCTCATGGTGTTCATAAGATTTTAGAGACATGGTCTAGTTTTGTAAATCTTGGAAACTTATTAGGATCTTAAGGGATTGATTTAAAATAATTTGGGCAAGTTTAGAAACAAGACCATTATCAGGATGTCATGAAGAACCAAATTGGACTAGTTCACTTAGGTATTTTATAAATGAGCTCAAAAATATTTGCATGACCGTTAGACCATGCATGATCATTTTACTTAGTACCATGATAATTCTCTACAATTTTCATATCTTGATGATTCTTTTAGCTCAAGATCTAAGCCTTCAAAGTTTAGCTTGCCGAGTCTAATGGGCCAAGTCATCCTATCTATCACATGAAAATGAGTAAACTAGATTGTTTGAGCATTTTCATCTTCAATCAAAAAGTTGTGTGAGATAAAGGATTATATCTCCATGGATCTCTTTGTGCCTAGATCATATGTTGAAAGTTTCAAGTCCATGTGAGCTTCCTAGATAAAGTTATGAGCATTTAAATTTAGACCCATAGAGCAAGATGTTCATGCAAGTGTCAAATTCAAACCTCAAAAAATGACCATTAGTTTTCAAATATATTAGTGATGGTCACATGAACATTAAATACATTTGTACATATGTCAAATATAGGCATGCAGACATCAATTTTAAGCCCAATGGAATAGCCCTTTGGATTCAAAAGTAGGACAAACAATTGGCATTCATTTATACCTAGGGAGATTGATAGTGTGAGATGATTCAAAGGGTCAAAGAGCTAAAAAATTGACCATGTGGCATAAGTCCATAAAGTAGTAGACTGATAATAGGATCTTGGGATCAATGTGTGATTAACAAGTGGCATGAGCATGTTCAAGCTGATATAATATTGATGGAGCATGTTTAATCCTACAAATCAAGATCAACGGTGAGTGAGTGTCAAAGAGGTCAATAAACCCTAAGTGAAAATGTGTAAGTGATAAATGGCACAAGCACATGACTCCTAGTATAATATCTATGTATTGCATTTGTTCACACTAGGTAGATCAATGGTGTGATATGAGTCAAAAGGTTGATGATTTGAGTTGTTTTTTGACATTCAATAAAATGAAGGTGAGCCTAGGTAACTTAGAAAAAGGTTTAAAAAGTAAATTTTGATAGGGTAAGGTAAATAAAAGTCATGGAGCTAAGTTTGAGCATGATCCAATTTGAACTAGAGCTAATATTTTTAAGGATTCCACTAAGGTAGACATGTAAACCCTAACTATTTCATATCTAAGACCAATTACAAGAAAGGGACCCTTCTCTCCACTATCACATGCCATGAAAAACCATTAGGATTGGTTTGGAACTAGGACAAAGCTCTAACATATTGATCTAATTATTCTAACTACATTTATTCTAGACCCTATCTCAAAATAACTTGATCCTACCATTGCAGCCATTAGGGAGCATCAATGAGCTAATATTGTAACTAAGCAATGGGCTAAAGTGACCTAGATCAGTCAAAAAGCTTGAATGAGGATATTTATAAAGGTAATTATAAGTATAGTTCAAATGGAATTGAGCCTATTGATTCCTCTTTTAGCACCAAGATATCTCTTTAAAGGTCCTTCATTCTATAAATATAGCCTTTGAGTTATTGTTAAGTATCCCTCATACTAGTATGATTAGACTCTACTAGAATTTGTATTCTACACATATTTTAGTAATGAATAGATTATTTTTGTAGTCATTTACTAATATGTGCTTAGTGTGTGTATTTGTTTGATATGCAAAGGTGGTTTTCATCTTTCTTTTGTAGGTCTACGTTTAACCTGAGTGCTAATAAACTTTCTTTTAGGTCATATAGATTGTCTTAAGGTTGATGTCTTAGGTGTAGAGTGGATGGTTTACTGTAATTACTTCCAATCAATCCTTACCCTCTATCCTAATTCCATCAAATTGACCCCTAGGTGACACACTATTTCTTAGAAATCATTGTAGACATTGTATTAGTTATATTCTTAGTCTATTAGTGTGCTAAGGAGATCAATATTGAGAGTGTATCCTTTAACATTCGATGCATCACCTCCTTTAGAATAGGTTCTATTTTTTTATTCTATAATTATTTTACTCGTAATTAATTAGTTGGTATAGATAAGAGCATTTCAAGATACATTCAGGAAGCTAGTCCTTAAATCTAGAGGCTCATTTCCAATATAAGTACACCCACATACCTATAAATTTTCCCATGTTACCCAAATATATAAGGGTCTTAAACACCCTCTTTTAGGGTGTAAAATTTTGTGACATTATTTGTATCATGCTTGGTGGGACCCATTGTCTTCAAGACAACATGTCAAGGTGAATGCTAGTCTTGACAACATCATATGTAATTGGTTTGCTACTCATCATTTGGTGACTCCTTCATGGTAAATCTAGTTCAAGGACATTTGTTTTGTTTGAAACATTCTCTCATAATTCATGGTTCTCACTAGGTCATCTTATACTATAACATCCAATCCTATTAACCAACCCATTTAGTATGAAATTCCTCTTAGAATTTAGTATCCATAGCCTAATCTACCCTTTTAATAATAAATAGATTTTTCTAGAGATGAAGAGGTTGAAGAGACTAAAGAAATTGAATATATTAAATAAGAAGACATGGCTAGGCCTCATGATTTACCTACCTTCAATACTAATAATCCAATTCAACTTCGATCATATGATGCCATTCCTCCTAATGCCATGAAAGGTATGCCCATATTAAATGGTGAGAGTCATGTCATACCTAGTGAGTACATTAGAGATGTTTCTAACTTTTGTTGTTTCCATAATATTGTTTGAGATAACATTGGCATTAGGCTCCTTACCATGTCCCTTAAATGGAAGGCTCTTGATTGGTATACGACTCTATAAGGTGGATGCATCACAACATGGGATGAGTTTGGAGTGTTATTGACTTCTAGATTTGGAAATAAAATTGACCATGCCTCTCTCATACAGCATCTCAATGTGATAAAAAGGGAACCTAAAGAAATAATGCACAACTTAAATGAAAGGTTTTATAAGACTTCAAACATATCTCCTCCCCCCATGAGACCATGTGTTAACTTTGTGTCCCCTACTTGAAATCCATTAGGACTAAAATTGCTATCATGCTTCAATCTATGGGAGATTCCACTCTTCCCAAAGTGTATGATCTTGATTTCAAAGCTAAGAATAGTATCATCTAAGATATAATATTTCCTCCTAATGTGTCTATGATTATTTTGTCTCATGCCTCTATTATAACTCTAGAAGTGGCTTGAGTTCCTAATGCTAATAACAGAACTAAGGTTGTTCCTAGGTAGGTAGAAAATAATGTTGATGGAAAATAAAAGTTCCTATCCTTGTAGGCTCAAAATAGGCATGGTAATATGAAACAAGGTGCCTATTATAATCCTTAACCCTTAACAACAATATTATGGTCAACAATATGGAAGAGGAAGAGGCCAATGGAAGCCTAATCTTAACACGTCTACTAATGTATATAGTCATAACTCTACCACCAATGCAAGGTAGATGGTACTAGGTCATATCAATTTTATATAAGGAGAAGATTGGAATAAATTTTAATTCTTGAATGCCAATGAGAATAGAGAAAAATATATGGTGGCTCATTGAGTAGTTATTCCCCTACTATCAAATGAGGATGAAGTGATGATGCAAGTTAATGAGGATCAACAACCTCAAGGAAAGATCTTCACCAATTTTATAGTTGAATACAATTTTATTATTAATCAAGGAGCCTCTATCATAGATAATAAAAAGGCTAATATGAAGGATCTAGAACGTGGTAATAACATGCCCATAGGCTCATCCAATTCCCCTACAAGGCAACAATACATAACTTTAATTGTGATAGTTCTTAAAACTTTTATATCTCCATCAAGTAAAAATATGGTAAAGTCTACTCTTATTCCTCAAGTTAAAAGTAATATTATACCTAAAATAGATAAAGAGAAATTAGTTATGGATTATTTAAACATTATATATTCTTTGAATAATACTAAAACATCCATCTCTCTTTGGGATATTCTTCATATGCTTGGTAACAAATAATTCCTACAGAAGCAGTTATCTACTATCCCTACTAGTGTCTCAACCTTAAATCAAAGTCATGTACATGTTTCTATTGAAAATTATCCTAGTAACATTGTTGAACCATCTAATAGGGATGAGAAGCCTCCCCCATTTTACCTTACCCTCATTATAGGTGACAAGTTAGTACATAATTGCATAGTTGATAGTGGAGCTTCTACTTATGTCATGCCCAAAGTTGTGACTAACAAACTAGGCCTAAAATATGAGCCACATAGAAAAGGGTTCATTCACTTAGATGGTAAACCTGATAATATAGTGGGACTAATAAAAGTCTTGAAGTTTTTCTTGCATTGTTGTCCTATTTTCCTATCTTGCAAGACATAGTTGTGGTTGATCTCTTAGCCCACTTTGCAATCTACCTATTAAGGGACTTCATAGACAAAATAGGTGGCTATCTCTTAACTAAATGGTATTTCTTGGCCTTTAGGTTAAGTTAAAAGGCTAAGGTGACAATTAATACATAACCCCTTGTAAGGTTTCATATTGAACCTTAAATTGAGACAAGTTTTAACTTGAATTGTGTTATTCATGAAGAAAAGGATTATATTCTAGATGATGGAACTTCCTCTAAGCTTGAGGGAATTGTAGATTTTTTTCTTGGATAATATGGTACCAACACTTATGAGCATGATCCTTATGCTTTCATGGAGTAAACTGATCTAGGAGTTTATTATATACGTAAAAGAGGAGTACGGACACCTCTACTTACCAAAGAAGAAGGTGAAGATGATGAGATGTGGAAGATATTTTTTGATGTTTAAAGAAGTAAAGTTAGTTAAAATTATGGTGTTATGTTGATATATCCATCCAAATAACATTATTATGATTCATATAGATTTCATTTTAGTTGTACTTGTAATGTGGTTAAGTATGAAGGTTTGATTCATGACCTTCAATGGGCAAGGAGGAAAGGAATCAAGAGCATGCAAGTATATGGAGATATTGAATTAGTTATGAATTAGGTGAGGAATGTGGTTGCTACCAATAACCCTTTACTTAAGTCATATAGGCATAGGTTATGGGATTTTCTTGAATACTTCAATTCATTTAATATATAATCAGTCTAAAGGGAGTAGAATAGTCATGTTGATAGACTACCTACCATAGGAGCTCAATTTGTTACTCTAACTACCAAAAATGAGGAGGGAAAACAATCCCATATTAATGTAATTATTAAACCTTTTTTACCTAATAATTAAGTGTGTTGGAAATTTTTTGATAGTGGAAAACACATTACATGTTTATTGGAAAATGAAGCTGAGTTTTCTTCAAAGAATCAAAGGAGGATCCAATAATATTTAGGTGATCAGATGTGTAACTAATAACCAATAAGATACCTAAGGGTTTGGTGACCATATAAATTATATTCAATGAGAATGATCAAAATAAGAATGAAAAATTGAGTATGTCTACAAAAAAAGAGAATTATGAAATAGTCTTAATCTCTAAGGACAAACTCCTCAAACTAGGAAAGGTATGTTTTACAATAGAGAAGTAAGCATTCATTGAGATGTGTAGAGATTTTTATGATATATTTTCTTAGGAGTATAATTACCTTAAAAAATTTGATCCTATCCTATCACACCATACCATTGAGTTGGAACATAGATTTAAACTAGTTAGATAGAAGTAAAGACCCATCAACCCCAAGGGTTGAGAAACTCATGAGGCTAGAGCTTACCAAACACCTTGAATCTGATATAATATTTCCCATCAAGAATTAAACATGGTTATCTAACCTTTTACCTATTATAAATAAGAATGGGGAAATAAGACTTTGGGTAGAATTTATAGATCTTAATAGAGTATCACTCAAAGATGACTATCCTCTACCCTCCATGGATTATATTTTACAAATGGTTTCATTTTCTCAACATTTTTCTCTTCTAGATGGATATTCAAGCTATAATTAGATTTTAGTCAATGAGGATGATCATTTCAAGATAAACTTCACTACTAAATGGGGGAATTTTTATTATAGGAAGATGCCCTTTGGTCTGTCTAATGTCGATGCCACATTTCAAAGAGTCATAGACATGTCCTTCAAAGGTTTGATCACTGAGATGTTATTGGTTTATCTAAATGATATAAGAGTGTTTTATAAAGATTTTAATGAACACATGCAACACTTGAGATAAGTGTTTGAAATATGTAGGCAATATGGAGTATCTCTTAATCCAAAGAAGTGCATCTTTATTGCTCATGAAGGCAATCTCCTAGTACATATTGTTTCTAATGATGGTTTGACTATTGGTCCTAAGAGGATATAAGCTATTTTAGGCTTGTCATTTCTATTTCATAAGAAAGGTATTCAAAGTTTCTTAGGCAAGATATTTTTTTAAGGAGGTTCATACCTAGTTTTGTGTCTTTGGTGAAACCTATCACAACTATGTTTAGGAATAACCAAGTCTTTTCTTGGAAAAAAGAGGGTAAGATCAGTTTTAAAGTCATAAATAAAGAAATTGTAGAAGATCATACTCTTGTTAATATTTATATTACTAAAAACTTTGTGTTGTATTCATTTTCTAACCTTGACCCTATCTTAACCATGTTGATGCAAAAGAATGATGAGGGCGTGGAGTAGCCTATTACATTCTTTAGTCAAGGTTTAGAAGATTATGAGGTCAAGTACACCTTTATAGAGAAACAAGTCCTTGATGTTGTAAGGGGACTAAAGAAGTTCAGACATATGGTTTTAAATAATAAGATTCAAGTTATGGTCTCTCATCTTAACACCAAAGAGTTTCTTTTGAGGAAATATATTAGTGAAAAGAGGGTACGGTGGATCACTAAGGTAATGGAATATAATGATGATATTAAAGTTATAATATTGATAAGGGGTAAAGGCCTTTTTAAACATATAGATTCAAATATTTATGAATCAAAGGGAGAGGCTTTGGTCAATCATGATTCTAGGCAATAACATTGAAGGAAGCTAATGTATTGCTATCATATAGTTACATGAGAGTATCATAAAAAGGTTTAGTACTCCTATTATTATTTCAGATAATGCTCTTAGTTTTATGGGTGCTAAGATAGTTGATTTGGAAAATAGTATTGACATATTATTGAGAACTTTATCTAACTATTACCCTCAAGGTAGTGGGTTGGTTGAATCTACTAACAAGAATCTGATCAGAGTCATCAAGAGAACCTTAAAACATAACCAAAGAGATTAGTACTCCAAATTGAAGACAACCTTATGGGTTGATAGGATAACTCCCAAGAGGTTAATAGGGAATTATCCTTTTATGCTTATCTATGGAAAGGAAGCTAGATTGTTTATCTCTCAATAGCTTCCTACCCTAGAGTTAGCACATAAAATAGAGTTGATTGAGAATACTCTAATGGAGGTGAGATTGATAGAATTAATGTAGTTGTAAGAGACTAGATATAAAGCTCATCAGTCTATAGAGCATCACCAAAAAGTAATAAAGAGGCCTTTTAACAAGAAGGAAACTCCAAGATAATTTTAATGAGATGACATAGTATTGAAATGGGATGAAGATAGACCAAAACCAAGAAGGCATACCAAATTTGATACCTTATGTAGTGGACCATATGTCATCATCAAGTGAAACAAAGAAACTCTTTTCAATTAAAAAGGATGAATATAGAATCATTTTCTATCCCTATGAATGGGATACATTTAAAACCCTACTATTAAGATCTGAGGGGTAATTTTGTAAATATTAGATTAGGTGTGAGTTTCCTTTCTTGTCTATTATTTCCCAATAAGTGATTTTGAATCACATGTGTGTTTCTATTTTGTGTTTTGTTCTTGGTGTTTTTCTATCATTGTTGTGTGTTGCCAAAGGGTAGTTTGTATGTCAATCTTATATACTTGTGATTCCATATCCTAATAGATAGGATTAGGCAATTGGTCATGGAATAACAAGCATGCCACCCTTGGGAAATCGCTAAATATATCGACCATTTTTACCTCAGGTCAAAATAGGTCAACCCCTTATAGCTATAATCTTGTATAAGAGATTTTTATAATGTCATAGAGTATGTTTTAGCTTATTTAATGTCATTTCATATGTCATTCTAGCTTTGATCATAGTCTATCCTAGTCCTTGTGTCATTTGGTGTCTTAGGGGTCATTTTAGAGTCATCTATGCAAGTGGTAGGTTTTCATGGTGTTCGAGTAGTTTCAAGAGCAAATCTAAAAAAGCCTAAGTTTACACTTAAGAAATATTTAAATATTTCCTAAGTTTTATGGGACATATTTTTTTTAGAGAAATTTTTCCATACAAATCCCACAATAAAAATACATGGCATAATTATCTCATATAAATTGGTCCAATGGAAAAATTCTAAGTAAAATTTATTTTGGAAATTTTGTCTAAAAAAATCTGTAGACTTAATTCTTTTGGGGAAAGTGGCTGAGCAAAAATCCCAAAGAGTAAATTCTTTCTGACATTTTGTCCATAGAAAAAGTACCTAAGTGCATTTGTGTTAGGAAAATTACCTAGAATGAATTTCCTAAAGACCTATCTCTTTCAAACATTTTTTCCACAACAATTGTCTAATACAAAAGGCCCAAGGAAATGTCCACAACATATGCTTGATGAAATTTTTTTGAACAAGTAAATTCTTTTGGGGAAATTATTTCACAAAATTTCCTTGAAGACATAATTACATCATCTAGTTTGTTTCAACATAATTGATTTATGCAAGATCTCATAGTGTTCATAATCTTATAAATACATATACTACTTTGTAAAATCTTCTAAATTCATTAGGATATTAAGGGATTGAATCAAAATGAATTGAGCAAGTTTAGAGACTAGATCATCATCGAGACATCAAAAAGAACCAAAATGGACCAGTTCACTTGGGCATTTTCTAAATGAGCTTAGGAAACCTTGCATGACCATCAGACCATGTGAGATCAATGTATTTAGTGCCAAGATAATTCTCTATAAGTTTCATATCTTGATGAGTCTTCTATATTGATATCTAATCCTTCAAAGTTTAGCTTGTCAAGTCTAGGGGGCTAGGTCATCCTACACATCACATGTAAATGAGTAAACTAGCTTGTTTAAAAAAATTTAATCTTCAATTAAAAATACATGTGAGCCAAAGGATTGTAGTGCCATAGAAGTCTTAGTTCCTATATCATATCCTAAAATTTTCAAGTTTGTGTGAGCTTCCTAGCTCAAGTTATGAGCATTTAAAATTAGACCCATCAAGCAAGACATTCACACAAGTGTCAAATTTAAGCCTAAAAAAGTTACCATTAGTTTTCAAATATCTTAGTGATGTCATGTATATATCAAATAAATTCATGTAGATGTTAAATACAAGCATGCAAATTTCAATTGTAAGCTCTATGGAATAGCCATTTGGATTCAAAAATAGGATCAGTGATTGTCATTCATTCATACCAATGGAGATCAATGGTGTGAGAAGATTCAAAGGGTAAAATAGATCAAGAGGCCACCACATGGCATAAGTATGTAAATCAATATACTGACAATAGGATCTTGGGATCAATGCATGATTTACATGTGGCATGAACATGTTTAAGCTGATAGAATATTGATGGAGTGCATTTAATTATGCAAATGAAAATCAATGATGAGTAAGGGTTAAAAAGGTCAATGAACCTTGAGTGAAAATTATAAGTGACAAGTGACACAAGCACATGAGTCCTAGTAGAATATCTATGGATTGAATTCATTCACATCAAGCAAATCAATGATGTAAGAAGATTCAAAAGGTTAATGATCCATGTCAGTTTTTTATGGCCAATCAAATGAAGGTGAGAGCAGGTGATGTAAATGAAGGTTAACAAAGAAATTTTTAATGGGGAAAGGTAAATAAAAATCATGGATCTGAGTTTGAGAATAATCTAGTTTGAACTAGATCTAACATTTTAAAGGATGCCACCAAGGTGGACATGTAAACCCTAATAGTTTCATCTATGGGACCAACTACATGAAAGGGACCCTTGTCTCCACTATCACACTCGATGGCAGACCAATTAGGAGTGTTTTGGAACTAGGACAAATATCTAACAGATTGATCTTATTGTTCTAATTGCATTGATTTCTAAACCCATCTTGTAGCAACTTGATCTCACTATTATAATCATCAAGGATAATCAACAAGGGAATAATGTAACTATGCAATGGGATGAAGTAACCTAGATCAATGAAAAATATCGAATGAGAATATTTGTACAAGTATTTTTAACTTTAGTTCAAATAGATTTGAGCTCGTTTATTACTCTTTTGGTGCCAAAATCTCTCTTTCTAAATGCCCTTCCTTCTATAAATATAGCTTTTGAGATATTGTTAAGTATCCCTCTGGATGGTATGACTAGACTCTACTAAAATCTATATTATTCACCTCTTAGAGTAATGAATAAAGTATTTTTATATTTTTTTACTAATATGTGCTTAGTGTGTTTATTTGTCTGATATCTATAGGTGGTTTTCATCTTCCCTTTATAAGTCTAGGTTCAACCTAAGTGCTAATAAACTTTCTTATAGGTCATTTAGAGTGTTTTAAGGTTGATGTCTTAGGTGTAGAGTGGATATTTGAATATAAGTGATTTAAATCAAGCCTTACACTCATCAACCTCTAGCCTAATTCCATCAAACTAACCCTTAAGTGAAAAACTGTTTCTTGGAAATCATTATAGACATTGCATTAGCTATATTCATACTCTATTAGTGTGATAAGGATTTCAATATTCAGATTGGATCCTTGAACATTTAGTGAATCACCTATTTTAGATAAGGTTTTATTCATGAATTCTCTAACTCTTTTTCTCATAAGTAATTAGTTGGTATAGATAAGAGCATTTCAAGATACATTCAGGGAGCTAGCCCTTAAATCTAGAGGCTCATTTCCAATATAGGTACACCCACATACCTATAAATGTTCCCATGTTTCCCAAATATGGAAAATGCTTAAACACCCTCTTAAAAGGTGAAATATTTGGTCATAATAATTACTTTGGACCATATCCTTCTTCTAGACACATCTTGACCTGTAATTAGGCCTAATTAGGCCTCTAAGACACCTTCTTTCCCTTATGCTCCAAAATTTTACTATACAATTGACCAAAATGATTGAGGATTTCAAAATCACTTATAGCATCTCCAATAGGGTATTAAAACCATGTTCTATCACTCACCTTTGCTTGGAACTCAAGATATGGTAAATTGTCTTCAAACCCTAAAACAAGGTCTCACACAGGCTTGTATAACCCAAGACCACTCAAAATCCTTCTTTACCTCCTATAGAAAGACTTGAATAATTTATAATTCCTTAGGATCCATACCCCATCAACTCTCACTTTTCCAAACTGCTAGAATTGATCAACCATTATTATCTCTACTTGGTTAGCCGTCAATTCAATAGGGATTCTCATACTTCATTGACTATCACAATACAGTCTCAGACAAGATCCTCTTTCATTGACTCCACACAAACTCATATCACATTTTACATTCCTTTTATCACTTCTCAATTTTAACCATCCATTAGGAACTCACATAAAGTATTTTGGCCTTTGACAATTCTCCATTGATTAGACCATATTACTTTGCTTCTCAAAACCTTTCTCTTAGACCTATCTCTTAAGATCAATCATCTGGATACCAACAGGAGCATACCAAAAGATGCATTGATGATAAAATTAATATTATTCCAAATTATCAACATGACAATGATAAACATACCTTTTAAACTCAATATGAAAACATTGTCTATAACACACATGCTTCTTCAAACTGATGAATGTCTCTATAAAGCATAATAAAGACACCCATTCCAATGGGTTATTACAACAACATGTACTCAATATATGTCCAAACCTTATTACATAATTCCTTGATCATATTGTACTTATTATAATGATTTTTATTCTTATTCTTATGTTTGACTGAAAAGACTTGTCCATTCTCCTTAGTATTCTTCTCCTCTTATACGACTGTAATGTCAACACATGAGGATAAAAAAGGATCTTTTCATACATTTTCAAATAAAACCTTCTCAATTTATTTTCAATAATTAGATTGAGAGTCTTCCTTTATAATCTTCTTGAACTTGATTGACACCTCAAGCATGATGTCATCATAATCTTTCTTTTCTACCACCTGAGCTGATGGCAACTGTTCTTGACTCTCTTGTAAAATATTCAAAATAGATTTATTCTCTACTTTAGTAAATGATTTATCTATATCATTGAGTTTATTATGAAAAAAAATCATTAAATTTGGTATCCATACCTTTGCTTTATTTTTAGGAACATTATTCATACAAAACCTAGCAATATGACTAGCTTTATTGCAACTATATCAAACCACCTCACTCTTGTTATACAAACCTCTTATTTGATGTGAATTGTGATCACTCTTTTTAAATTTGATCATTCTTCCATATATCCATGATAATTCATTCTTATAACTCATCCTTTTACAATCTCTTGCCCTATGACCATATTAAAAACATACATAACAATAATTATGAAACTTACTTGCATACCTTGTACCATTTGGCTATCTAATTGACCTTCTTGCATTGCTCTCCAATTTTTTATTATCCTTGAATTATTTAAGATTATCATGCTTATTTTTAATCTTATCCAACTTTTTTATGCTTTTTTCATGTTCACTCTTCAAGGACCCCATCTCAATTTACAACTAAGTGTACTCATCTTCTCTTATTTTCAGATTGACACTTGTAGTCCTTAACTAATACTCAAGAATGATAATCTTATATTCATCCTATTTCACATTTTTTTCCATGTTCTTATACTAATATTCTTCTTGATCATACTCTCTCATATTAGCTTTGTACTTTTCAAAAACTACCTTGACTGATTGCACTTTTCTTCACTTGATCCTAGACATGTATAAGCAAAATATACTTGATATTTGATATTTTGAATGACCATATTATATTATTTTACTTCATTAGATATTTTAATATTTTAATCACATACCTGATTCTCAATAGCTTTGATCACATATTTTAAACATTGATTTTCTTTCTTTAATTGATTATCCATCTTGTACTTCTTAGGACCACATTCAAGGTATCAAGCTTTCATGAAAGGACCCACTCTGATACCAATTATTGGAGGTAAAATCACTAATAGGGCATGATTTAGTGATGAAACTAATAAGATTTAACAATTCAATTCCATTCATCATTCAAACATTCATCAACTTGATCTAGCAACAACAACATGAAAGCACATCTATACAGATCATGAAACAAGAGAACACATCACATGAACATAAGATATATGTGGGAAAACCTCATGGGGAATAAAATCCACTAATACATAACAAGGAATACTTTTCTTATAACCATGAATCAAGATTTTTATGAGCACAAACAAAACAAGGAGTACTAACCCCTCAAATTCACCAAGCACCCACTTGGCTTTATCAAGTAGCAACTTGATAGGAGGTATTATCCCCATTTTTGATCAATAAACCAATAAAAAATGCTCCTCCCTACTATTTTTGTCTTCATATAACTGATTATGGACTTCTTTTACTTGGGCACATTGAGATATGCCTCTACACTGATCTCTTTCTCCTTCACTTTACTAGGTCTCTTTTTAGACAGAATAAAACACTTATACTTGATCTTTTCATAATTGAGATATTAAAAAAATTTCACAAATAATTATTCACACTCTTTTTATGACTTGCATGGTCTCCTTGCTCTCTAAAATATGTCTTCTCATTTACTTATAGCTTACACAAAAAAGTCTAGCTCTTTGCATACTAAGGTCTCTTCAAGACTGAATTGATCTCAACACACCTACAAACTTAGTCATGCCTTATTTATTAATAATTTAATATATTTCAAATATGATTTGGCATCCTCTCAACCACTCCATTCTTCTCTACTCCTTTAGATTGATATTCAATGCAATACACACTTGTACAATACAGGCTCTATTAGGGCTTGCTTATATACATTAAATCTTCCCATACACTCTTTGGTTAGATATGAACCTTCAATCAATTTTATTAACCTTAAAGAAACAATTACTACGTGTTTCCCAAGTCTTTTTTCATCCATGTTTCATTATCCCAAAAACACAAATAATCCTAATGGAGACCTAAAACAATTAGGTCTACTCATGCACATGTTAGCACTTGAACACAAGTGAGCACCATGAGACCTATCCAATGAGTAAAAAACCTCATAAGACATGAAAATATACTATAGAACCATCACCTAGGCTCCATATCTCCTAGAGGGTCCACTCACCCCTTGGACGTCTTTAATTTTGTTAGTTACTAAAACTATCACTCATTTAATTTACTTTATTACCAATATCAAAACAACACTAATATCAATAAGAATATGTATTTTCATATTTTAGTTAAGTTGTAACTGATGATTCCTAATTTATGTTATATTTTAGTTGAGTAATTCTATTCTAGGTAAACACTTTTTTGCATGCATGCTCTGAATGATTTTAGACACACAATTCTATTTTTGGAGATGTAAATTTACAATTCACTTAGAGGATGAGATGACCCATACCCCTGTATAAATTTTTATACTCCCTATCCCAAATGGAGGATAATTTTCACTATCAATATCAATAGGAAATTATTTGGAATATTTTGTAATTGATATTATTGTGCAAATCTTTTTTTTATCCAAACTTGTGAATCTTGTAATAAGTTTTACAATTATGATATATTAGTCTCTTTTTATTGTATCACTTTTATTTTAAATATAATTATTCATATTGTTTTATTACTAATTTGAATGCCTTTTGTATAATAATCATAATCTCCCTTGGTAGATGTGTAATTTTAATCTCGCACTAATAACAACCTTTTATTATATATGCTAAAAATTACTATATTAATATTTCCTTAGAATCTTAACTATGTTTTATTACTAGTTTTCTTACATTAAATTGAAACAAACATTGGTTCTTGAATTCTTGTCCAACTCTTAGTTCAAGATCTGATTTAGAAAGGTTTCATATTATTTAATCCAGATGCCATATTGTATGCCTACCTTTCCCTCTTTTTGATTTTTTTCTGGTTAGACCCACCTTAGGTTATATCCACTAGCTATCCACCCATAATAGTTAGATATATATTCACATCCATATGTAAAAAATTGTGGTATTTCACTTACCAATATCCCACCAATAGGTTTTTTATAAAATATAATACCCCACAAATCATGACTCAGAGTGAATTTATTTCATTGTTCCCAAAATGTTATAGGTTACTATTGAATAATTTGGCCTACATATGAAACTCTTACCTCAATGTATTAGGGCTCTCTCTTGGACATTTCAATAAACTTCTACCCCCATGACTAGTCCCTTTTTGGTCCTGACTTGATGATGCAATGTAAAATCTTAGGATATCTTGGTGTGTTTTGAGAAGTTGAGAATAGTTATGGTTGAGTGAGTGTTCCAATGGTTATAGGAGAATACAAACCTAACTACCCTACCACATGTCACTTTCAAGCTTTTGAAACACTTTAAGGTTTAAGATGATTTTGGTGATTTTGAGGAAAAGGCCTAGAAATAGGTCTAGAACTACAACTAAAGGATATATTAGGTTTCCATGGTTTTAGAGCATTAAAGGGCATGAATTAGGTTTTTAAAAATTATAATATTTTCTAACAATCCAAAAATGAGTCCTAGAAGAGCTATTATGCCCAAAAGAACCCCAAAAGTGCATTAGATGACTTAAGGGTCCTCAAATTAGAAATTTCAAGTGAAAAAATATTTTTTTGAGGAATTAAATTTTGTTTTTACTTAATTAAACCTCATTATGTCATTTCTTTACCATTTTAGACATGTTCAATGCCATCTGAAGTCATTTGGAGTGGAGGAGAGGAGTTTGGGAGCAAAAAGATGTATTTTGGAGCCTTTTGGAGCTTTGGTAGAACATGTTTTTATAGATTTTGATTTTTTTAATGGGATAATATGTCATATTAATTTATTAATGGTGTCACTAATATCTTATTATAGGTCTCTAAAATCATATTCTAGTATAATAACTAGCAGGGGTAAGGAAAACCTATTGGCTACAAACTAGATATGAAGTAGGTTTTATACCATTAATGGAGGTCTAAGAAGTTGAGAAGGTTTAAATAATTAATAAAATTTAATTTAAATCAAAAAAAATATTTCATAAGTTTTTTATTTCATATTAATTATTTTTGTTCTTCATGCTAAGGAAAAACCATTTTGGGCAGTTTTGGACAGCTCTAAGAGAGCCTCAGGTTTTCACTCAGTACCGTCAAGAGAGAGAGAAAGAGAGTTGGGATATAATATTTTGGGAAGTGATAAGGACCATAATCTAATTACACTTTTTTAAATTTTTTTGGTTCATCTCCCCATATTTATGAACTATTGCTAACAATTTAGGAGTGTCTAGATGGCCTACTCATCCAAACAAGGTCTAGGTTTTCTTCCATTTATTTTCTTAAAAATTTAGTGATAAATAATGGATTTAAGGGTGTTTTTTTAATTTAAATTATGACCTATTAAAATTGGTTTCATATGCTAATTCTTACTAGGAATATACTTATAACATAAAGACTATTTTCCTTCTTATCCTTGTGAATGGATTTTTTGATTCATTTTAGATAAAAACCTAAGTATGATGGATAATGGACCTCTAAATATTTATGAAACATAAAATTAATTAAGTGATATTTTCTCATCAATACCCAGTATTTAATCAAATCCTTGATGATCCAAACATCTCAAGTTGCTAGTTGGAGCTCAAATGGAGTTGCAGGCAAGTTTATCAACTACAAATGTTTTCATATCCTCTAGTGGTTTCAAGATATATAATATATGATTTTTTAACATATAATATGTCATTTATATCACCTCTCATCCCAAAAATAAGTCTAAAAAATCTATAATTAATGTATTTTCATAAAGAAAAGACCCACATAGTCATCTCTCTACACATGTTCACTTAAAGCCAGGTGAATGAGGTGTATGAAGGATATGAGAATATCCATGGAGATGTTTAAACAATGTTTCAAGTCCTTAAAGGATGTGAGGGATTATTTATAATATTTATAGATTCCAAGACTAAATTTAATTCCATTTTTATAAACATTTCTCATGTGTCCATTGACTACCCTATATGTAGAAATGTCTTCCTGACATAAATATAATTGCACTTCTAACCCTCCTTCAAATGAACTATTATAAAACTATATACCTTTATCTATAAATCAACCCATGGGTTATGATGAATGGGACACCATTGAGTAACTTTCTCATCTCCCATCTCAAATACCTTTTCTTAAACTAATGAAATTATTATTTAAAATGAACATCCCTCATCCTCATCTAGTAGGATGAAAAGCTACCTTATTTGGGTCTGAAGATAGTATACTTCAAAAATGCAAAGAGATGTCCATTCATGTTGATGAAATAATACATTTACATTTTCCTTAAGTTTTTTATCACTTCCATGATTCTAGATGAGATTGTTCTTCATTTGGAATATCCTCCCCTATTTATTAGCATCCAAATCAATGATATCTAAGTCAAGCATGCTTTGATTGATGAGGTTTCATGTACTTGAATTACCTCCCTAGATTTCATTAAAACTCTTAGATATTATGAATGCAAAATCAAGTCCAAATGTATCACATGAAAAGGTTATTATATAAGGAAAATTCCTCATTAGGTTTTATGTGGATTCCTATTACCATCCCTCCTATCACTATCCATGTGAAAGTTATGATCTTTAATTTTCCTGTCTCTTATAATATCTTTCTTGGTATACCTTGGACTCATTGCACGATGACTATCACCTCATCCACAAGTAATGCATAAAATTCCCACATAATGGTGCTCTTTATAATATTTAAGGAAACACAAACCTTATAATTTCAAACAATCTAATAACATGGTGTCTTTAAATTTCATACCCTTAAACCTTTTCGTAATATCTTATTTAGGAAATACCAACATTTTAATTATCCTTTCAATTATACTTATGGTTATAATGGTCACCAAAAACTCATTGGAAACATAACACCTAACCTCCTTGATTTTTATGATGATGAGCTAGATGAGATAAGCCTCAAGATCAAAACTTACAATCTATCCCCTTATATCATCACCCAACTTCTACCATCTTTGCGTCCTTATTCTCATCAACCTCATATTGATTATATACATGTGGTCTTAAATAAGAGTAGACATTATATTCATCATGTGACTTATGACGACAATATCATACCTACGTATACCATAAACCTGTTTACACCTAATTATGATGATGGTTATGTTTTAGATGATCCATTTATAAGAAGATTTGTCTAGGCTAGAGATTCTAATATTATTTGATATCATACTTCTTTATTTCAATCATTTCATTTGTATTATCATATTCCTTCCTTCATAGTTATAAATTATATTATTTTCTTATTTTTTGTAGGGTAGAGATGGAGTGATTGCATGGTATACCTCTAGTGTTAGCAAAGCCTCTTAGAATCTATTCATCGATCATGCCATGACTAACCCTTACCATTTTTATAGATACCAGGATCCCTTTAGTTTACTTCCTTGAGAGATTATATCTACTAATATTAATAATTATGTGCATCCCACTCTATTGTTAGTTGAGTCTCATCTTATTTATAATCATTCTTTACCTTTTAGATGAGTTTAGTCTAGTTTCTATTTCCACCACACCCTCCCTTGGTGATAGCCTTTTTCCTTTATCGTAGCTTAATCCCATGTCAACTAATGGTTTGATAAATTCTATTATGATATTCACAAATTTTTTAATCATTGGACTAGAGATAATTAGTTATATCATCCTTCCTTAGCTCATCCTTTTAACTATTCTATTAGTATACCTGTAAAGTCTACTAACAAATGTATATGTTGCTTCCATGGAAAAAATAATCATTCTTCCACCCATTATTATAATATTTATAAATATATTAGAATATTTTTTCCTATGGTTTCTTATCCCAAAGACAAAGCTATACGTCTTCCCAAGTGGTTACCTAAGTATATCCCTAAATATGGGGAGGTATATTGTCTTTAGCACTAGTGTGATACCCATCATAATGATCATTGTTTTATTCTCTAATAAAAACTTCATGATCACCTTATGATGATACCTGTACCCATTATTCCTCCTTATATAAGTCTCCCATGCAAGTGGGATCCTACTTATTCACCTGTGGCACGTCCTTCCCCACTTGTGGTTACTTCCCCACCTATGGTTCCCTCCTTACCTATGGTTCTTTCTCCACCAGTGGTGCCTCCTTGTCCCACAAATACCATTCCTACTCAAGCACATATTACTCCCTTTGAGTATTCTACACATTAGATCCATCATGAGTATGATCCTTTAGCTACATATATGTTTTCTATTGAGGATATTTGGAGAGACGTCTTTGAAGAACTTTCCATGAGAATTTATGAGACTATGGCTACCATTTGGATCCAGATTCATAGCAATATTTTAGATTTCATGTATAATATTTATATACAAACTTATCAGTATTTGTGAACATGACATGGTGTTCTTTCACTTTGTTCTTCACCATGATTTTGGATTGTACTTGTGATCCACTTTTATATATATTATACCATTTGAATATGTTCCAAATTTGGTTTCACCTATCTATTTCACATGGATATTTATATTATGTGTTATGTGTTGTATATTATTTCATTTATTTTCATCTTTCTTTCTCTTATGGATTATTTTTCATTCTTTCCATGATTACACACTTATGTCTATGAGTTCCTTTATTTCATGGATGTATTTTTCTTTTCTAATGATTATTTTCTATCTTATCTAAAAAACTTAGATAATTATTATTATGACTTGGTTATACAAACCTTGACCCCCTTAGTAATATTTATTCACCTTATGATAAGTTAGTAAACAAGATGTCTCATTGTAATCTTATTTTACCATTCTACTTTCGATCTATGTTTATTTCCTTACATTCCTTTCACATATGAAACATACATACAGTTTAAAATTGAGATTAAATATTGGTTCATAGGAAGCTAGAGTGCTTAGTCAATCATATCTTTATATACTTAGATTTTTTTAGCTAAATTGTAAATCTCATTCATGTGTATCACTTATATCACTCATGTTGTATATTAAAAATTTGTATGGAGGAGGAATCATAAAATCCATGATTATTTAAAATCCAAATCATTTAAACAAAAGGAAATGATATAAAAGGAAACATACAACTTCAAAAGTCAAAACACACTAAAAGACATGATTCATATCATATCTCTTATTTCTAATTGAATCTCAAACTCAAAATTTGGCCTCATTATATATTCAAGGTCAATTTGGGTGTCATAAGATATTATAATTAGAAAGGAGAATAAAAAATATTTTATTACTACCTATTTTCTCACCCAAGTGCCCAAACTTCATAGTAGACCGATGGCTTTGTAAAAGTTCCTGACAAATGAGGAACATGTTTTGGTAAGGTAGGTCCATTTTAGTTTTATTATTCACATAACTACCATGAGTCAATTTTAGTATCTCATTTATTGGCCTAAATATCTTTAAGCATATTGTGAGTAGGTATCCTTTATATTTTAATGGTGACAAGACTCTTAGTGTCTCTCCTTTTCTCCTAGTATGTTTCATGTTTTCTAATGAATTATCATAGATGTATATGTCATTATTTTTACATTACATATTCCATTATAACATTCCTAATATTTACCCTTAACAAATATTATTTTGTTAGCTGATCATCACCTCTGAGGGTTTTCCTTTCTGAGTTTCAAAGAAACACCATGGATAGGACTAGGCCTTCATCACAAATTATCACATTATGAACACCTTTTTAAAATCATCCCCATAGTTTTTTACTCCTCATTAGTGCTCCCTTTTTTATTTTTATTGTAAGACCATGGATTAGACCAGGCCCTCATCATAAAATATTCCAATACCTAGTTACTACTATAACCAAGTCACAATGAAATTACATGCATCAAATTTGAGATAAGTAGTACTCGATTATGAGTTACACATCATTGATATACTTCTCATCTTGATTTAGTATGTTTTATGCTTACTTACTATGTATTTCACTTTTATCTTCTTATTTTCTGATTGTGTGTATAATTACAACCATTTTCATTAAAATTTTCATACTTCCCAGCTTGAATTAGTGTGATTAATTTAATCCAATTTTACATTTTGTCTTTATTATTATACATCACCATGTGATTTAGTATAGTTGATTGACTTAGTTGTTTGTTTGTTTTTATACCATTGGTTTTTCATGTACTTTCCATTTTATTACAAAATTTTCATATTTCCTAACATGATATAGTATGATTTTTATTTGTTTTAATTTGGTGTAATATTCTACATGGTTTGAAAACATTTGTTACCATTTTTACCAATTTTGGTTTATTATATCTAGTCATATTTTATTATCAAACATTTCCTATAATGATATAGTGTGTATTACATTTGTTTTGATTACTTATAATTTTCCATATCATTTTTTCCTTTTTATATCTAACCATGCATGTGTCTCAAATAATTTGAGAAAATAAAACACACATCAAATATTTCCCACAACATATATAATAAAAGCTAAATATATGTGCTAGAAAGGAAATATATCCATGCATCCACATCTAAATCTAAGTATAACTCATGATATCAATATAACTATCAAGATGTGTGTGTGTGTGTGTGTGTGTGTGTGTGTGTGTGTGTGTGTGTGTGTGTGTGTGTGTGTGTGTGTGTGTGTGTGTGTGTGTGTGTGTGTGTGTGTGTGTGTGTGTGTGTGTGTGTGTGTGTGTGTGTGTGTGTGTGTGTGTGTGTGTATGTGTGTGTGTGCGCAGCTATGCTCCATCAAGTCTATCTTATGGCTTAGCCACACTACCCACCAATGCCTAAAACTTTCCCCTCTCAATAATGAATTTTAAAGAGGTAGTACATGATCTCAATCCAACAAAATATCCCTATAGATTTTCCACCTAGGCCTAAACCTATCCTAGATGGATGGTGGTCACCATATGCATGACTCTCTCCTATGTCAGTCCCTACCAAGATTGTGTCTATACTAATACAAACCCTACTAATGTTTGTGCTCCATCGCTACATTATTGATTTCTTGGAACCTCTCCCACTACTCTAAATTAGCTCTCATGGGCTGAGGAAGATGGAACCTTAGGATCATTTAGATTAGTAGGGCTTTATGGTGTCGACACCCCATCCAAAATGTCATGGTGCACATCCATAACTAGGGCTACCCATTTGATCTCTTCTATCACAAGATCTATAAAAGAAATATTAAATAGACATCAAATCACATGTATATATCTATAATCACACACACACACACACACACACACACACACACACACACACACACACACACACACACACACACACACACACATCACAATCACATTACAACTCATGTTCTATATCAAAATATTAAATCAAATTTATAACATTTATTAGTAGTTATGTTATCATTGATTATGGTCTTCCTATCTTCCCTTTGTCATCTACCTACACACTAGTTTAAATCTAAGAGTCACCACCTAAGCCCACCATGATCCTCTCTTTAGGGATGTTTATATGGACCAATAATGTCCTAGACTAATTATCAGATCCCTTTATGTAATAACTAGCGTATGCATCTCCTTACATTGATAATACCTCCATCTCTAATGAGAACATGGTGGTTGTTATTGCCTTTATTGTGGTTCCTATTGTGATCCTAAATCCACATCTATCACATCCAATCTTCTTTACCCTACTAACTCCTATTGTCATGCTCGACCAACCTATGGTCTAGCATGCTAAGGCCTGATCACTAGTATTTCCCTAGGTACCCCTCAACCTCCTATCCCTCTTAGATATATATCATGTCATTTTAAATAAGGAGGCATTATTATAGGATATTTTGAATGGAATATTCTCAACCATCCAAATATGTTATCCACTAGATGTGACTCCACCCATAAAGTTTAGTGGCCTATGATCTACACATGTACCAACCTTGTCATAATAGTAGACCAACTAGGCCATATGGAAGCTATGTGATTTTAGGGATACCACATGATCTTCCTTCATGTGATATCCTATAAATATATCACATAGAGTATTCCCTACACTACATGGTCTTGTTTCCATTATAATACTTGAGACAACCTATCATCGATTAGATGGGGTAAATCAATTAGTTGATACAAGGGGAACCTCTCATATATCCACACACTAAGAAAAATCACTATTCTCATCATATTATAACCTCTCTATATCATATTACACATATCATGCATGAACTTTAACTAGATGATGACCCAAAAACATAGAGTTCTCCCTAATATAATATGGACTACCACAAGGCTATCACGTACAACAATACCTTGTCGTCTGACTTGTGACATAACACTCATGCTATCATAGGTATTGTAACTACCTTTTGAATGTCTAGAATAGATGCAATATATACATCAAATAATCTCACCTTCAAAATTGTAACAACCCCACTAGGTTAGACATAAAAATATAAGATTTTTTTATTAACACATACACCAAAATAGATTACATCCTAAGAATCTAATAGAGATAAAATAAGTACACATAAATGATAAAGGTAAAAAAACATATTACATCATAAATCATGGATCTCTAACATCATGAGATTATGACAAACACAAATATGAAAAGTAATCATAACAAAATAACCATAGTTAATATAAGTATATAGTCATCACTGTAGATGTGCAATAGTAAATAATTACAAATATTCAATAAAATTTTCAATAATAAGTATTATATTTTATAGTCTTAAAATAGGATACATGGCTTCCATAGATCACAATTCCTAAACTTCAAGTATTTTTGGCAATCTCAAGTGTCATCTCGATAAGTAGTATTGTTGTGGGGAGGTAGAGCATCATCTAAGTGTTTTTCCACACCAACCACAAACCAATTATCGACTCACTAATCCCATAAATAACTATACCTCCATTCATAGATGAGTAGATAGTGATGGTGTAGGAATATAGAGAGACAAACAAGCTCTTATGTGTTGTATGATTTCTAAATAAACTAAACATGCAGTGTATCATAGGAAATGCAATTTATTTCAAGATATCAAACATAAATTTAAGACATACTCATGAAATGGTAATGTTTCACTAAACATACTTTGGCCAAAGATTTAATAATAGTAAGATAAAAATAATCTATAGATAAATCAAATTCATACACACCACTTGATCAGACTACCTTCATCTAGCATTACAATGCTAGTAAGCCAGTGAAGTCCATCCAACTCCTTACTTTGCATTAGCAATAAATATTGGTAAAATACAATTCAATGATAATATTCACATAATTCACACCCTACTAGCAAATACATCACATGACATTCTAAACATAGGAGTGACTATAGCATACAATTATTCTATCAAACAATATGAATGAACCTTACATTATTTTTTATCTCATACTATAAATAATGACTACAACTATACAACCTAGGTAAACACATAAAAAATTGTAGAGTTAAAATAGTATAATTATTTTTAGTTTAACTACACCCTATGATAACCCATATTATCATAATCTAGTGTTTATATACATACTACTCAAAACTATAACCAGTCAAATTAAGTAGTCATAATTTCATGGAAAACTAAGCTTTTATTCAACAACTGGGTACAGGAAAAAAAAATTATCAACTTGTAAAAAACATAGAATGCATATTTTTATATTCTTAGAGTCTTATTTACATACCCTCATATATCTATAATAAGTATATTTATATATTATAATTTATAACCCAATTACACACCCCTGAGGTATTGTTATATACTAATAAGCATGTTTAAACTCATTTCAAAAAATATTATATTATTAATCAATAAATACATAACTTGTTATAATGTCCCATAATATACAAAGGGTTTCATATAAAATTTTATCTCAATACCCCACAAAATTTACCTTACGATAATGAATTACTATATTTATACATTTAACTCCTATAATTAACCCAAAACATGCTTTGATAACAAGAGTTTATAACTACAAACACATTGTTATGATAGGAGATATAATCAGTATGGTTAGATATGAAAAAAGGTTCAAAATATTGGGTGATCTTGTATTATCACTCCACCCAACAATCACAACTACATGCCCTATGCTTATCTGAGCAATTACAAAACTAGTCTCTCTCTTTAACTAATGGTGGAAATCTTTTAATCAAGATCAAGAAGTTTACATTAAAACCAAATTTATATTTTTTTAATCTACATAAATCAAATTAATAAAACCCATATGAGTTATACTTCAATAGATGGATGATTTAGAAATCTCCTCATTATATCTATATAACATCCATTAGCATTAACTGATTCCTATATAAAAGGGCATGTTTATTCGATATCTTATCAACTATGTTCATGGTTTAAACATGGGTCAATAAATAATAATTTTTAATTTTTATTTAGTTTTGTTAATTAATTAAGGTACTTATATTTTAGCTATTGATTTATATTTCATATAAACATTTTAAAATTTAGCTAAATCTCTAGAAAAGATATAGGATACTAAATACATAGTTAAGCACAAAACTAAATCCCAACCATGTAATTAATACTAAATATTTATCTAAAATATAACTAGTAATGTTTTTTAACATTAATTTATATAAACTACATTAATGTTTATATTATTTTCTACTAACACTATGAAACATAAGTATGAAGGGTCCATATGCTCTAGGAAACTTAGCTAGTTAGGTAAAGAGTACAAGGCAATGCCATACAGGGAACCAGTGACTTCAACAAGTATAAATTCAACCTATAACTAGATGTCAACATTAAATTCTATATTACAGTAGAAAGCTTAATATTTAGAAAATAAATAAGAAGTGACTTAATAAAACATAGTTTAATGAAAAATTGTAATTGACAATCCATAAAAAACCTAATCAATGCCTTAGTTTAATTCAATGATCTCAATGATAATATCTAGGTATTAGACAAATAAATAATGATATAAAGTGGTAGTCTTAAAAAAATGGTCTTTCTCATAAGTCAATGCTTTTAGTAGACTAATTTTTGAATAATAATGTATTGAAATAGATAACTAAATTATTTTTTGCTAGTTGGCTATGCCAAAATAATGGAATTTTAATTACTCAAACATTGCATTACAACTCCAAGTATTTTTATTTATAGAAGTAATCTCCACAAGGTTTGGCTACATGGTTTAACTATGTAATGGGTTACTAAGTTTCAGCAAGGTGCCCATAATTCAAGTGACATAATGGCTGATATAGCTATGTTTAAACTGAGTAACTTCCAATGTATGCATTAATAAAAGAATAATGATATTATTTAAACCTATAAGAAGGATAATAAGGTCTTATGCCATACCAAATTTATCCACTATGGTTCATTTCCATAGTATTTAAAATTATCGATCACAATTCTTGATTAATTTTCTAGTTGGTTTGAGATCCCAAATATCTGTTTACTACCTTATTAGGTTGACTCCTTAATATCTATGCAAATAATTAAATATCCATGAGTTTAATCTAGGCTTTCCTTAGTGCGTTGGAGATGAAATAATTAAGTGTTTGTTTATAGTTTCCAACAATAAAATACCTCTAACCTTGTACAATAAAGACATACAATCCCCTTCTAAATATTTTCTCTTTCTTATCTACAAAATTTATAGAATTTAAATACATTACATACTTATTAAATTCACTTTCACAAAATTATGTGTTTTCCTTCCAATACTGCACCCTTTCTTCCTTCTCTTTTCTAGTTACACTATGCCCTTCCCAACTCTCAGAAATTCATATCATGATCTCCCTTTAGAAAAATCCTTTTGATTAATAGGAGTAGCGTAGATTTTAGGGAGATTAATGTTTTTTTGTTTTCTTCCTTTTTTTTTGGTTTTTTGTTTTCTTTTATTTTTTGATAATTTTAATAGCTTTAATTATCTTTTAGATTTTCTAAGTTTTAATTATTTTTTTTCTTTTTTCTTTTTTACAAATAGTTCCCATTTTTAATATATCTTAATATGGAATCCTAAAATTACATAATTTTATTAAATAAAATTAGCATGTAAATATATTAAAGCAATTTAAATGGTAAATTCCAAAATTTACAAATAACCCATATTTTAAATTTACCTTTGCCAAAATTATTCTTGCCATCATTAATAACAAGATGTGTCACACTCACAAAAGAATTTATTATGAAACTTACCTATACTGGCAAACCATATAATGCAATATCCCAAGTAATAAATAAACACACTATAAATAGTTATTTTCTATGCATTTCTACCATGTAGTAAATACTATGGTGTGTGAAAGATTTTGCCAATTATCTATAGACCTTCGACATCTTCATCTACATCACCATATCTAATGATGCTCTATGTATGAAATTATAAGTTCATCATGTTTATAAATCAATAATAACTTGGAGAATATAGATCATGCCATACACTTCTAATTGGGGACACATTTTTTAAGTGGAAACATGACCAATATGGGGATCTGCTAGACCCAATTAGGGTATATCTTACCATAATACACTATGCTAGGGAGGGTTCCAAATTCTCTAGTCAAGCATAATCATGAAATAAACATAAGGGAGTCCTATGTTTTATATTCACTAAGCTAATAAAAAGTAAAGTAAATCTAATGTAGTGATCACCAAAGCTTATAACATAACATGAGGGGTTAGTAAACAATAACACATGTATAAAAGAATCTCAATTAAGCTATATATGAGTAAGACCATAATACATGGAATAATAAGAGTAATAGTATTCAAATCCAATACTTATGCTACTTTTATCTACTAAAGAGAGGAGAAAAGTTAGAGAATACTTACCTAAATGATGAACCCATTGAGACTCAATCTCTCCCTTGGCTAAAAAGGCTTCACAAGAGGTTTTTGTGGTTTGTAAGGATCACTATGAAAGGCCAAAGTATGTAAGACTTATCCACAAGACTAGAATCTCTAAGTAGAAACCCAAAGTTATGACTCCTCAAGTAGAATGGTGGAAGAGTAGATTGTAAAGATGCATAAGAGAATAATAACTCTTGATTGTATATTAAATAATGATGAAATGATATTGTATATATAGATGGATTTTAACCTAAACCCTTCCAAAAATATTAGCCAATAGGGTCAACCCAGTCAACCTAGCATAATTTTGGATAATTATTTACTAGGTCATGAACTAGTTCAAACAAAGGCCAAACTAGTTCCTAAGTGAAAATCACCCAAAACTATGCAAAGTCAACCCAGTCAACCTAGAAAATTTGACTAAAAAAAGGGACTTGAGGTGAGGAAAAGAGGGATGGAAAGTGTAAAAGACTATAGGAGTGTGCAATGGAAGAGTAATATCTTAGTGTATGGTTTTATTAGCTAGTTGGATTGGTAATAAGTGCCAATAAGGTAAAACAATCCTATAAAGCACCAATAGTCTACCCACCCCTTTTTTGGTGCACCTATTAGGGTGTGTACTTAGAGATATTGAGTTTTGATGGGTTATTATAAGATGTAAAGTATCAATATTTGATAAAATTTGAAAATATTATGTGTATATATATACCCCATTCAGAACTCATCATGTGTCACTAAGGTGGAACATGGGATGGTGTTTTGATAAAGAATAAAAGAACACATAACATTGATGCTAAAAAAAATTACATTATTTTAAAGAAAAAATAACTAAAATTAAATGATGGAAAGTGAAATAACTAGAAAAGTAAATGTGATACCTACTTTGACTTACCTTTATCATTGGATGATTATCTATTGTGTTGTTAGTTTTGATTATGTAGGGTGCAAAGACTATTTTTGATAAACATAAGAGTACAAATCTAAATGACAAAAATAAACAAACATAGGAAAGCCAAGATAACTAGTACTATGTGGATGGGAGGTACATAGGAATTTGGCAAGCTAGGGTGACAAGTATTATGTTATACCAAATGAAAAAGTAAAAAACAAGAGTAAATCAAGTAACCAAAAATCCAAGGCTACTAAAGGCCAAAAAAATCAAACAATTAAACCTTAAGTAAGAAAGGCAAACTCACCAAGTCAAACCAAGGATACATGTTAAAAAGGATGGTAATAAAATATTTAAAAAATTGGTAAAACAACATTGATGAGTGAGTAATAATTTTCTTTATCTCACTCAATAATGGAAAAATGTGCATAACAAGGGAAAACAACATTGTGGAGTGAAAAGTAAAAATCCAACCTCACACAATAATGGAAAGAGGTAAAAACTCAAGTACCCATAATAAAAGGGTGGTACAACATTGAAAAATGAAAAGAGAGAGAGAGAGAGAGAGAGAGAGAGAGAGAGAGAGAGAGAGAGATGAGAGAGAGAGAGAGAGAGAGAGAGAGAGAGAGAGAGAGAGAGAGAGAGAGAGAGAGAGAGAGAGAGAGAGAGAGAGAGAGAGAGAGAGAGAGAGAGAAAAGAAAAACAAGTTCATAAATGTAAATATATGGTGTCAAGAAAGTAATCCATAATTACTCAAACATGGTATTTTTCTCTACAGATAGATAAAATTGAACCAAAGTAGTACTACCATGTTTTTAAGAGGTGAATAATAAGGAAGTAGAGAAGACGGGAAAATATATTTAGAATCATGATTTTCCTATCAAGGGGGAGATGAAATGGGTGGAGGGGAGAATGAAAAAAAAACCAAGGTAGAGGAACTCTTTTATCGAAGTCAAGATGCTCAAATTAGGTTTATCAAAACTATAAGACTTTTAACCTTAAGAAATCCGAATAACTTATCTTAGTCACACAAGTATTATGTCAACAAATTAAGTATATAGATCATCCCATAAAGGATATATGCATGAAAAGTAAAATGGACCTACCTTCCCACAATGTGTTCCCCATTCCTCAAGATCCCTTACAGAGCCATCAATATACTATGAAGATTGGGTACTTATGTGAGAATCTAGGTAGCACCATAGAGTTTGTTGAATTATCCTATTCCAATCTACTTTCCTATTACATCAAAATGGATCTTGGCTCTATTGTGAGGCCAATTGTAGAGTTTAAGATTTGATTATAGATAAGAGATGTGCTTGTAATCACATCTTTTGGTGTGATTTTGACTTTTGAAATTTATATGTTTTATTTTGTATATCATTTCCTTTTATTTCAAATTATTGGATTTTGACTTTATTTATGGATTTTTCTATTCCTCCATACGAATTTGGAAAACCAAACATGGATGCTAAAGATGAATTTAATTTGAATAATTGGGACTTCATTTTTAAGAGAGAGAACATAAAAGAGCATGGGGCATAAGAGTTTCATAAATATAGGTGAAATAAAAGTCCTATCTTGACTTTGACCTTGTTTTATCCAATGTGGAGTGAAAGGAAAGGAAATAAAGAGGATTAACACATGGAAAATTTTGAATTACTTCAAATCACAAAAAATGTGACAAAGGGTAAAAAAGGGATGCAATGATAGAAAAGTGTGGTTCCTTATCATAATAATGAGGGAAATAGAGGAAAACATGATAACATATATTGTTATAAAAATTCCATCTATTGAAAGAAGAAAAAGTTAAAGTTGGATAACAAGGATAAAAATATGTAACTATTGAAAAACACATTATAGAAAAGGAATGATAGGATGCTATTTTTATGAGTAAGGCTAGGTCCTTATCCATGGTATTACACTACAACTCATAAAATAATAACCCATGAGGGTGCCAAAAAATATTAGAAACATAAATCGTATAAAGATGGTATTTTGTGAGGAAGACAAGGTCCTCTCCATGGTCTTATAATGTAAATCACAAAAGATAAATCCAAGGGATGCCAAAAAGTGTGTAAAAAGAGAATGAAAATAAAGAATACTATGGTACATCATGATGAAGACTTCGTCTTATCCACATTTTTATAATGCAACTCATGAGAGAATAACCTACATAGACATAATAGAGTCGTATGGATGTGACTATGTGTTAAACATAAACACAAAATTTAGTACTATGTCGATATAGTTGACCTAGCATCATAAATATATCATAATAAAAATGATAAAATGATGAAATAAGTGAAGCAAAAACCTACAATGGTTAAGTTCACATTAGATTCACCATAATGTATGTAATAAAAAATGCATCATGTTTATAAATCAATCCTAACTTAGAGAAGATATATCATACCATACACTTCTGATTGGTGACACATTTGTTAAGTAAGAATGTGACCAATATGAGGATTGGCTAGACTTGATTGGGGGATCTCTTACAACAATACACTATGCTAGGGAGGGTTAAAAAAACTCCATTCAATCACAATAACATAATAACCCTAAGGGAGTCCTATGTTTTATATTTATTAAGCTAATAAAAAGTAAAGTAAATCTAATATAGTGCTCACCAAATCTTGTGGCATCATATGAGGGGTTAGTAAACAATCAAAACATGTATAGGAGAATCTCAAATAAGATATATATGAGTAAGAACCTAATACATGGAATAATAAGAGTAATATTATCTAAAGCCAATGCTTAAGCTACTTCTATCTACTAAAGATAGGAGTAAAGTTAGAAAATACTTACTTTAATGATGAACCCATCGAGACTCAATTTCTCCCTTGGCCAATATTTTAATAATATGATGACTAGATCTTAGTTTTATTACCACTTATTTCCACCTCTACATATCTTAGATATTCCTACACATTTAAAACTAATATAATAACTATCTCTTCTTCATGTTTATGCAATCAAACTATTATTCTAAATGTACCTTTTATATTTAGCATACCTCAATATTTAATTTAGATTATTTATTTATCTAAGTTATGAATAATTTAGCTTACTCTAGAATAGTTTTAGTCAACCTTGTGTATATTTTATTCTACCTATTAATCCTCATCCAAAATATATAAATTTTTAAACACCATATTTAACTACATAATTCAAATCAAGGCTAGTGTTTGATTGATTTTTAGCCTAGTTTGTGGACATTTCTTAGCTGAATGTTGAAAAAAATGAAGAAGAGATGAATATGGAAAAACACATGTTAAATAAAGTATAATTTGTTGTGTAAATGAAAGAAATTGATATACACAACTTTCAAGAGATCATAGAGAGGATTATTATGATGTTACAATAAGATGGACTCGTGTAGGAAAAACTAAAATACTGAGTTTGATAATTGGTTGATTATGTCAACTATATTTTAAGTTCAGTTGAAGGCCCAACAATCCCTAAAGTAGATTCTTGCACTAAAATTATTTGTATCACTAAGGAAGTAATATAAACCATAAGAAAGTAAAAAAACTATAGAAACACTTATGAATCATAGGTTTAGTAATTGTTTTTGGATGAATTAAAATATATTAATGAATTGTCAAATTGTATGAAAGACTTGAATCATAACAAGTAAAATTTGATAAAAATAAGTTGAATGAGATGAAAATAAGTTGAAATTATGGTAAAGTGTGACAAGATACATTAAGTAAATATCATACATCAATGCATAATTGCTGGTTAAATATGGAATTGTTAACAAGAGATAAAATGACCTCTCTTATGACTAGTTATGGTGCATCTTCCAAAAGATAGAATTTTTAATAATTCCATGGTGGAGCTAAAGAAATAATCTTAGAATAGATAAGAGAAGATAGATATTGACTGAGTCAATATGGATAGTTTGCATTCTTACTTTATCAATGAAAATAGATCTTATAAATATAATGTAAATGAAATCATAGAGTAATTTAGAAAGATAATAAAGGAATAATTATTTAAAGAATGTTTGTTCAATGTTTCATCTATGACTATACTTAGAAATATCCATGCCTCAATTGAATATCTAAACTCTCAATTGGTTGAGATAATTGAATTATGTAATTTTATGTTTCTCATATTTGACAATTTAACCCTAAAATGAAATTTAAGTTTTGGAGTTAGCCTTAGATTCTTATTGAAAGGGTATATAGAAATGAAATGGAATAAGGGTGATAATTATATATATAGAAAGACAATTAGATGTTAAAATTAAATATAAGAATTTATTGAATTTATTATGCTGAGATTGTCTAAATATAGAAAATACATCTTTTCTAGATATAGAAATGTCAAAGAAGTGAATTACATAGGTTGTTTTGATGCTAATGTATTTTTGGATCTAGAATAGGCTGAAAGCAGGTAGAAATTAGATTTTAGAATAGTCATTATATTATAGACTTGTTGCCTCTATCTCTTTAGATAATAATGTCATCCTAAGATGGTTGCATCGATGCTACTATTTGGGTTCAATGTTAGTGTCATGTATAGAATATCTAATGAAATAGAAAGAAACTACTAGATGCTTCTAGAATATTCTTCACCTTAAATTTTCTACATTTAGATCTAGGTTTTGGATAATCACTGCTTGTGAAATGACAAGACCCTAGCTTTATATATCTAATTTAACCTTGGGTAAAAATGGGTTAGTGAGCACATGGTGTCAAGATGACCCAAATGAACCCACTATCAAAGGATGTTGCCTACATAGCTAATACTATAAAGAGGGCCTTAGACTAATACAGTTCTACCATTTGTGTTGGATTGTGTGTGAATCATAAATTGTGTGAAAATCAAATACAATAGTGACCTAACTTGTAACTTGGAAAATTAGGCTCTTGGGATTCTCTTTTAGTACATTAGTCCTATATATTTCATTTACCTTTTATTGATATGGAAATAGGTAGGATTTGATCAATTTAATGCTTGATATAGTGCTTTGAAAAGTTCCTTGGTCTCTTTGGTCATTTTAAAGGTTAGGGATGAATGAGGGTTAATATTATATTTATATCAATATTTTTAGAGTAATAACTAACATTAAAGCACTTAGGTTGATCATTAGGATTAATTTATTTTGTAAATTGGATGAATATAGGGTATTGGACACTTACATTGGGTCATGATAGTAGATTTGATGTTACTATCTGACCCAGATGTTAATGTCTAGATAAAAAGTGAGTAGGTATAGGTTTAGAACTTGTATACATGGAAAATAAGTACATTTTAAACATTATGGGAAAGATAAAATACCTAGGTCATCAATATAAGACTGGTTAGATTAAGAGATATAGGCCAAGTGATACAAGGGTAGAGCAAATGTGAGATTTACAAAATCAAGAAAGGTAGAGAATTGAGAAGATTAACCAAGGTATAAGTTTGCCAAGTGCATAAGATTGAGGTGATTTATAATCACACAATATCATCTACATTTTCCCACTTTAATCTAGTAATGAAATTTCTAGTTTAAAAGAAATCAATGCATACTTAGGTGTGTATGCACACTTTGTTTTTACATGTGCCCAACTTGAGTGTTTTGTTGGTGACTGACCTAAAATTAAAAACATATATATAATCAAGGATGAAATTACTTGAAATATATTAAAATTTAAAGAGAAAGGTTTAGTAGTACACTTATGTGCTGATGTATCTACATTGCTTATTGGGAAGTTGTTTTTCAAAATATGTATCATTATAAGGATCTAAAAATTGGGATTATGATAAATATAGATAAATATTTAAATTGCATATATCTAAGAAAATAGAGGGAAGAAGGCACATTCCCCCAACTTTGGAACAAAAATGATTTACCACCTAATAGTTGAGATTGGCTCAATTGTGCAACATAATGGTACTTATAACCTAATGAGACTAGGTGATCAAGTCTAGCCTAAAAACTTGGAAATATTATATGATTTGATCACCTCAACCATACTAGAAGGTGAACCAAATAATTTAATGGATTGGATTAATAAAAATATATAAAATTTTGTGGGCGTATCAATATAAAGAAGTCTATGATATGGCAATAATCCATAAAAGAGATTTAGAATCTAGAACTGATTTTGATTTTTTAATATTAGGCATATGTTACATATCATATACACCTTAGATATGTCTCATGTTGATATTTTATATACAATAGAGCCAATTTTTATGAGTCTATCATAACTTTGAATCTAAATCATATAATTGTGTTCTTTGGCCAACTTGGATAAATGTGTAAGTGTGGATAACATGCTTCCAAATCATGCCCTCATTATATATGAATAATTCTAAAAACTAATATAAGTAACAATGTGGAGGATATGTCTCCAAAACATTCCCCCACTATAAACTAGAGATTTTGAATACTATAAAGATATGGAGAACATGCTTCCAAACCATTCCCCCACTTAATATGAGAACTAATATAAGTACCATACTGAATGAATGTAGATGCCCTCACTAAATCTAAAAAATATGAAAACTATGGAGAACATGTATTTATGATATTAACCCAATAATATTCCCCACCCTTTAAGGAGAGGAAAAGATATGAATTGGTAGTTGACTCACCTCAAAAGGATAAGACATTTGTATAATATATGAATGTAATTGTTGACCAAATTTTGATGCCAAGTCAAAATGGGTCAACCCTTATAGGTTAAAACTTTTCATAGGATCATAAAAACTTGTATGTGATCTTTTTATGGTCTTAAATGGTCCTAAATTATCACATTAGTCATTATCTAGCCTTGTCTAAGGTTTAGTCTCATGTGTACTTATCTAGTCTTAGGGGTCACTCATAAGGTGTTCATGTTGTCAAATATGGAAAATGTTTTGGCATGGTTTAAAGTCATTATAAAAGGTTATTAATGTTTCGTTAAGGACAAAATATCATTTACTAACCTTTTATCATCTTTTCATGTGCTAAAATATCATTTTGGTCACCATTCAGCCTATTTTTGAGTATTTTTACGTACCAAATTTAAAATAAAACATTTTAATAAGTACCCTAATGTACCTAATGTTAGACATGGGTCAAAGAATGGTTAGAAGATAAAAAAATTGTAGTTAAATGTTAAACTTAGTGAAATACCCCTTTACAAGCTCTTTTGGGCACTTGTAAAACCTTGGAAGATTATTTTTCAAATAAAAATAGTTTCAAAGAGTCTCTTGGAATTTAATAAGTTAGTTTTAAGATTTATATAATGTTTTAGGTCATATAGATGTATTATACACTCTCTCTCCTCCATCACCACCTTTATAAGCTTAAAAAGGCAAAAATCAAATGCATGGTATAACTAGAAGAGAAATTTGGGAGATGAAACTTTGGCCATTATAATAATTCATAATGAGCTTTAATTTAGTGGAATTATTTTTAATATTCATTCCCCCTCCTTTATTAACAATCACTAGGAGTGATAACAAGCCACTATGCCTTCTCCATTCAAGCAAGGTCTGGTTTTGCTCCTATCTACTCATTCCCAAATTTGATGGAGGAAAATATTTATGTGTGATGTTTTCAAAGGTCAAATATATCCTTATAATGGTATTTTAATAATCAAATTCAACTCCATGAAGTGTCTTCAACAAGAGGAAATGTGCCTCAAGTGTGTGAGCATACCATCTTGCTACAAGTGTGTTTTGGTTATTTTAAAGAGTTTTCACTTTCATATGTTTCATGTAACCCATTGTTGGAAGAATATACTTCAATATCAGATACTTCATTTTCTCTCTCTTTTAAAATTTCCTTTTGTAGATGATCTTTTAATAAATATTATGTCTTGAACTTTGGAAGTATGGTCTCTATCAAAAATGGTCTACTACAGGTATGAATGTAATATTTTCCCAATTGGTAATGAATAGAAATGATAAAACATGATAATAACACTATTTAATATGGTGGAAACTCAATAAAGGATTATAAAGCTTAATGAACCCTCCAATGAGGGATTTAGACAAGTTTCATTTACCTATAGGTATGGAAACTTGTAGGTGAGCATTCATTAAGTCTAAAGTTTAATTTTGAAGTGTTTAAGCCATGGATTAGGATGACATAGAATCTTAATAATTTTTTTGACATTGATAGACTCCATTGTTATCACCAAAATCATGATGAATAGACCTAACCTCGATGCATAGACTTCCATACAAAGCCTTGAGCTAGTAAATACATAGGCCTATACGGACCAAATGGATAATTTGAAGTGGCATAATGTTTGACATAAGATACTTAGGATTTTGGAGAGAGTGATAATAAATAGGTAAATATTTGATACATCTTCAATCATTAAGACTCAAGAAGTTGACTCTCTAATAGCATATGTAAGTAAAATGAATACCTATAGATGGAATCCTTATAGGTCCTCATTTTAGATTAAAATCTAATTTTCCTCTAAACAAGAACAAGGTTAAATAAGTAAACATGACTTCAATGTAACAATAGAAGAGGACACAAAGCATTAAAATCATATAAACCATTTCCATGTCAAGAGATGGTCAAAAAGACTCGATTCACAAGCCTAATATGCCTATACAGGTATACGTACAAGGATGAGAAGACAAAATTTTGTGAATATTATGAGGTAAAGAATTAACCTTGTGATGAAGTTATAAATAACTCTCAAATATGTTTCAATGCTTAAAAGTGTCAATAATGGAGTTGAGGAAACCAAGTTTAAGACCTTATGCTTAAATCCTTCTCCAATAACCACCTACAATCATAATTGATAAGGTAGTCTTAAATAGTTTTGTGTTTAGAGAAGATATAGTGTTTAGGAAAGTATAAAGAGTTACACAATGCCAAACATTATAAATTCTTTATATGTTCAAAGGTGTGGAAATGAAATACCTAAAACCCCTAAATGCAATCAAACCATCTTAATGAGAACCTATAGGTTGCCTATGCAAGAAAGATGGTTATAATCTTGAAAGGAAAAGGGTCACCAATAGTCAATGATATGGAAGTTGGGGTGAAGTGATATATAGGTTATAGGAATCAGTCAAAGTGAAAATGACCTAAAGGAGGTTCACTAGAGTTAAATATCTATAAGGCTCTCTAAAACCCTATCTACATAGTGTACGAAAGCTAAAAGACTACCTACCTAACAATGAGGGATACTTGTTTATTCTAAAGGATGAAATGGTCTAAGGGAAGGAAATCCATTGATAATGGTTTGATAGTGATTAAATGACTCCATAAGACCCTCAGACTCACTAGGAACCTTGTCTAGGCCTGTAGAACCTAATTCATACATAGGTAGGCCTACAAGGATAGTCATAGAAAGGATGGCCAAATGGGTGTAAAAATGAGATATGAAGGCATTAATAAGTGTTAAATTAAATAATGTACCTTTTAAGACCATACATGGATAGGGGAAAGCAATAAAAGCGCAATTTTGACTTTTAAGACCACCTCAAGCTTCTCTTCAAATGGGACTACAGTCTAAAGAACATTCTAATTTTTATTGGTAAGGACATGAACCTATGCATGGAGATAAATTTATTTCAAATGAGGTTCCCCATACTTCAATCTCATGGTGTCATTTTCTGGTTTAGATGCAACAACTTCATAAACAAAGGCTAAGACTATCAACCCCTCTCCAATGTCTTGTATACAACTTGAGAGAAACCATCTTTCACTTAGATATATCATAAGTTTTTTCATGGGATCCATTAGTTTTTATTGGTGGTTTATGGGTCCCCTCAATACAATACTATGTCACTAGGAGAGAGAAAGATGATATGTTATTTAAGAATAATCTTTAAGAATAAAATACGGCTAAAACCTACCTAAAACCCTAGTAGTGACCAATTGAGATAAATGAGCCTATAAATCACATGAAATGACATGATTTACTCATTAAACCCCATATATATTATTTAGGACTCCATTCATATTCTACAAGTATACTTTGTCTTTACTTGCAATTGTATGGACTACATTAAATATACTATTTTGCAAGGATTTTTAGAATTTTGTAGGGTTTTGAAAGGTTTCAAACTTGAAATTTTTTTGGATAGATCACTTGACATGTAATTCATAATTTAAATCTCAAAACACTATATTGTACATTTTGTAAGTGATCAAATAAATCTCATTTTTAAGGCAATCTCAAACAGGGCTAAAATCAGACTAGGTTTCAAGGCCATTTCATGGTTTTCCTACTTACATAGGTCTTAGGTCCTAAAATTTGACATGGTTGTTGATTAAATTATATGGAAATTTAATCACATTATTTTTGGTGGTTTTACACATGTGGTAGATATCTAGATCACAAAATCAGGCTTCTAGGCAAGGAGGCCTAATTGAGGCCTAATTAAGGAGAGAGAAAGGTAGAAGAAGACACTTCCACTCACTCTTAGGACATAAAACTTGGAATGAAGTTATATATCCATACTAGGTCCTCAAATATGCCCTTATTTTTTTATTTCCATTCTTACACTTCCCTACACAAGGAGGTTTATAGGCTTTTAGTGTTACAAGGAAAATAGGCCTAATGAGATCTTGAAGATAAAAATGGAGTTTTGGGAGTTGTTATAGGAATAAAAATGGATTTATTTAGGTTTTATAATTTATTTTAATTAATTTAATTGATATATATTTCCTTTGAGAATATGAACTCATGTTTTGAGCCACTTGGATAAAGTTAGGCATGGGAAATGAAGAGTTTCAAGACACCTTAGCATATAAATGATGAGTTCCAATGAAATGTTAGACCATAGGAGTTTATAAATGTAGGTAAGGTGTAAAATGAGAAGGTATAAATTAATTCATGTTTAAATTATGATTAATAATCCCATTTTTCACTCTTCTTATGTAAGGAAGGGCAGTTTTGAAAAAGATGATCAAGGTGCCAAGATGAATTATAATTCCTATGCCACTTAGTTGATGAATCATATTCAGAGGAGAGACACATGGATTTGGATGTCTATTTTGACTATTCCATAACTCTTAATTGCTTTTATATCTCACATGGACACTTGGAAATATCCTTCTTCTACCCTTCCCTCCCTCTCTCTTGTTTAGTTCTCTATATAAGCAACCACTTTTGGCCTTGTAAGATATTCACATTTGTTATGGTAAAGCCCTGTTAGTTTGAATACCAATTTTTTCTTTGGATAAAATATTTGAATATATTTTTAAGCTATTAAATACTTGTTTATGTGTATGAATTAGTTCATGGTTGAATGGTAAGTAATAGTTATCTCTCCATGTGTTCATCTTACTCTTTTATGATTTATGGAAGTAGCTTACCTTATAACTTGTCACATGATGTGTAGTTAGTTGTTTTGTGTGTATTTAAGTTTAAAGAAGATTATTAGTGTTTACGATAAGACCTACTATTGATCTAAATTGACAAATAAATTGCATCTTACCTTCATGTTGAAACACTTTTGTTAGGAGAACCTTGGGTGTTGAGATCAGTTTCATAAATTACCTTTCATTATGCACGTTCAAGTTGTCTTGTAGAGTTAATTTTAGTGAATCACCTCTATTAGATTAGTATTAATCTCCTTCTATCCATTTTACTATCTAGTAATATATTGGTGGTTAGTTTTAGTTATGGTGTGAGGGAGTTAGCCCTTCAATCTAGAGACCCATCTCTCTCATATATCACCCACTACTTGAGATATGTTTACATGCTATATGTAATTGAAGGAGGCTAGAGTGGAAATCCTTAGGGTGAAAATTTTATTGATAATAATTTTGGCATGCTCGGTGGGACCTCATAGTCTAAGAAGTTTTCAAAGGTAGATGTTGATCTTGGAAAATTTGAAGTTGTAATGCTTCATTCATGTAGTATTTGATGACTTCAACACTCATTAGCTCTTAATTACATACTAGTTTTTTATTTCCATGCCTAAGGTAAATACAATATGTTATAATAAAGGAATCACATTTGAATTTTTAGAGTTACATTACTATTCTCTTAAAATAAATAGGTTTGCTAACACCCATCCATACTCCAAGAAATCTATGGATGCTCATTTACCTATTAGGAGACTTTTCTTGGGTCTAATTTTTGAGATGAAATCCCAAAGAAACATGCCATTTTTTACCTTAAATGGCCATATTAATTTATCACTTTCTCACTATAATGGCATTCCTATGTCAGCCATCAAATGTGTGCCTTCATGCATGGGAGAAGCTACCACTACTGTTATTTAACACACAAGAAACATTGCTAATTTTTTAAATATACATAATATAAATAAAGAGGATGTTTCCATCAGGTTTTTAGTTATTTATTTCAAGGGAAAGGCACTTGATTTTTATGGAACTTTGGCTCCCATCTCTATTAGTACATAGTATGAATTGGGTGATGGCTTTTAAAGGATATTTGAAGACAAATCTGATTAATTGTCCTTTACTGATAAATTGAATACAATAAAGAAACACCTAAAAAGGCCATTTAAGACTTAAAAACAATATTTAAAAAGACTTGGGATAGGATCTAAATCTTGGTAAGGCCTATTTCCCATCATGCTTTTCTTTACTACCTCAAAGCTTTTAATATTGATATATCTACGATGATTCATTCCATGGGAGGGGATAGTTTTACTAATTCCTATGATATTATTATAAGGGATGAGAATTACCTTATTTTAGATAGGAAGATATCCCATATACCTCTCATGCCTTTGTTTCTTGATGTGCAAACTCTTGTGCCCACCATTTTTCTTATTCCTACACTCAAACATAAACAAGATACCACTAATTAACTAAGAATCAAAAGGAAGAAGATAGAATAAATAATATTAGAGAAGAGGTTCAAAATATTAAGACTTAACAACAAAAATATAAATTGAGGTCTTTTCAAGGCCCTTACCAGCCCTACCAATCTTATCAAGCTCCTAGACAACCTTTTTAAGGTCAATACCAAGGACAAGGGAAACTAACTCAATTGAAGCAAAACACAATGGACAAAATTATAATGTTCCTTATACTTAAAAATCATGCATACCTATCCAAAAATATATTGTAAAATATAATGGAGAGTATCATTCATGGGACTAGCCTCATAACTCTTCCACTTACAAAAATGATATATTCAATCAAGCATATATGGATAAATGGGGAACAATGTTTTCCATGACTCAAGAAAATATTCCTAGTAGAGGAGAGAACATTAGAGGAGATGCCCAATCAATTTTTTCCTTGATTAATTACCTTCAATGAGACTCATGTGAATTTAGATACCAAGGTAATATCAACATTATATCAAGATCCATATCTACAAATACAAGGTTAAGTAAGAGAGTGGTTGAGGAAGTATTAGGAGTAAGTAATGGTGCAAATATGAAATATAAATAACATGAAGGATAAGGTGTGGAAAATATAACCCCTATGGCTTAGGTAAATTATAAAACTCAAAATGCCAAATCTCCTTCTATTCCTTCTCCTGTGCATCAAGTTACACAAGCTAGTGGTAATGATATAGCTCATAAGAGACATGACAAAGTCAAAAACTCTCTTATGAATATATTAGAGTAGATTAAGAAGGTTTACATAAGCATCCCAATGTGGGAAAAATTTTCCATCATTGGATAAAGAGACCTACTCCAAAATTATCTCTCCAAGTTTAATGCATCATCTATGAAACCTAGTAAAAGAGGGGCAGTTCTGACAAATGAGTTAAAGATTAAGGATGGGAAACCAATAAAAATTGAAAGAAAGGATAAAATTCCTCAATTTTACCTCTCTATCATCATTTGATGCTCATGGGTACATAGTTTTTTGATTAATAGTGGATCAAGCACATCAATCATGCCTAAGCAAGTAGCAAACAAGATGAAGTTGAAGTATGAATCACACTCCAAGGGGGTATTACATCTAAATGAATAAGCTACAAACATGGTTGGAATTATCAAAGGTTTACTTCTCACTCTCCATACTTATCCTACATTTTTTATATCCTAAGATGTGGTGGTTGTAGATATACCACCTCACTTTTCCCTTTGATTGTCAATGGACTTCAATATTAAGATTGGAGTGTAATTAACTTCATATTGGTACTACATGAAATTTAGGACTAGGTATATTTCTAAGGTCTCTATCAATTTTGAACCATTATCCATGTTTTATGTAGATCCATATGTGCCTAACACATCAAACATGAACTTTAATATCAATGAAGAGGAAGACTATCCTAATGACCAAGAACCTTTAACACCTCTCGATGGCATAACTAATATCTATCTTGACAAATGGGGAGTTGATCAACATGGGTTTCATAAATACAAGATCATTGAAGAAACAAGTATGAGTACATATATCATACATGAATAATATGATGAGTTTCCTAAGGTAAGTTTTGATGATTCCTCTTAATAAGCTATATGGAGTAAATATTTTTTCATATGTATGGTGATGATGAGGTTAAAAGTGTGTTAGATCATGATAATGAATAAGAAGATGTATTTATGCTTTATCAAGAGGAAGAGATCCATAAACATGACAATTAATATTATTGTGATAACCTATGATAACAATATCATATCATACTATAGGAATTTGAGAAGGTAAATGGGCCTAGTCTTCCTCAAATGAAACATGAGCTTGGTGATAGGATCAATGGTGGACCTCATGAAAAACAATAATAGTGTCAAATCCAAAATGAGCATAAATAAAACATGAAAGAATATAATTAGGTAAAGGCAAAAGTTTATGTGAATGAGGAGGAGCATGGACATCAAGATTATTTTTGTTCAGTACCATATGTGTTTGGTTATCAAGAAGGTAAATTTTATGCCTCTAAATACCTGGCACAAAGTTGGGGAATAAAATTGGCCTACCTATAGACATGATTTTCTTAAAATCTCAAAAATCTGAACTTCTATAGATAATTTGAAATATCTACACTCCAAATTTGAAGATGGTGCAAGAACATGAAATGTATATTTTTGAGTCTTTTTTCAAAAACATTAAATGATTATATAAATGGTTAAGTATAACTAGGTAAAACATATAAAACTTGAAGAGAACTCTTGATTCTATTAGAAAACATAGTAGATATATGGTCATGCAGTGCACCATTTTTTGAGCAACATTTTTGGGGGAATATTTAGATAAGATCTTATAGTTTGTGACCTACAATTTTTTATAGTTTTTCAATGAGTATTTTTTTTAATGAATATTTAAAGTAAATAGATCCTGAAAACTGACAAAAATATGGATAGCCATCAATGTGATGCGCATAACTACCTCAAAAAAAAATGAAAATCATTTTTTTAGTGTGTAGAATTAGGCCTAGTTTTTAACCATATAACTTGTTTTTCACTTATATCAACAAAATTTTTTTTACCTAAACATGTATAGGCATGTATTTTTGTGGCATGTAGTTTCCTAAAAAAGGTGTAGTTAGAAATCAACATTGTTTGAAACCTTAAATTAGTCTAAAAGTTATAAAAATCATGTTTTTAGAAAAAAGAGAGCTTGTTTGTTGCAATGATATTAACTTTATTTAATTTTCATGTTGAATTTATTAGTGTATTTTGTAATCAAAGTTAAATGTTTTTATTTTTTATCATAATTTTCAAAACTCAGATATGCATTGATAGTCCAAGCCTTTAGCTCAAGAATCCAAACCAATCTTGAGCCAAAAGGTGTGGGAATTAAAATCAAATTCAAATAGTGTGATCAAGAATTAATAACGTGATTGTGGTATTAACAAAATCATTTTATTAACTATGTTAGTATAAATATCACATTACTTAATAACTTAATCACATTATATATTCTCAACACCCTAAAACCCAAATTTAAATTTTGACCTACTAAAGGAACCATTAGGCCTAGTATTCTTAAGATCAAAGTTTGGTTGATTAATATTATTATTTGGGACCAATTTTCTTGTCAATATTTGATATAATTTAATGATAATTAGATATGTATTAACCTGTGAATCAATTTTTTGTTCATTTGACATGCATTTAATCTTCCTTAAAATGCAGACAATCCTAGTTCATCTTATATAGGGTCAAGAAGTAAAAAGTTGGTTTCAGTGATCCAATGATCCAATCACTCATAATTTGGTAGATTTGATTTGGATTTAATTTTTTAAATGAATAAATAAATTATGTTTTTCAAAAATCAATTGGAGTATAAGGATCCTCTAACTGAGTACTAATAAACCTAAAGTATTAGGTTTAAAAGAGAGTTTAGTGACATTATAAATGTTTAAGGATTAGTTATTCAAAAGTTAGTATTTGAAAAGGAATTTATAGTCTTTACAAGATTCAAATGGTGTTTTATAACAATAAAAAATAAATCAATGGTAATTTTATATTGTGTCAAGAGTGTATATATTCCTAAAAAAGGTTGAATTTGGTTAAATAAGACTGCATTAGTTTTTGTGGATAATTGGTAATGTTTAGAAATTGTAAAAAACCCTTACAAACTTTGTATTAATGTCTAAGTCTCCGATAAGATTGTTTGAGTTAGTAAGTGAATTTATATAAGGATATATTTTCAAGGTATATCAATGCCTTACTACCCTATTTTACATATAATAAGTTGTATTTTGTCAAGTTGAGAAATGTTACAAACATACATGCCATATGATATAACTAATTTTATAATGAGATGTCATAAAATTCATTTTTTAAACCTATGGCCAAAACTTATCCTTTGGAATACCAATCTAACAATGCATTTGAATTAAATTGGGGCTAATTCAAGGCCCTTCAACCTAATTTCATGAATTTAAAATGTGATTTTGGGGTTGATCAACTCCAATTTCATTATCTTGTTCCAAGCAAAGAAACATAATTTATCTATATGAAAGTTTTACATGTTTAAAATGTGATTTTGAGCTCAATAAACTTGAAGTCATCAATAAATGAATGCAAATGTTAATTAGTTTAATTATGGAAGTAATTAGGGTCAAGATGACCAACATGAATGTATTTTAAATTATATATTCAATGTGATTTGGAGTGAAATTAAACCAAATGTCATGTCATATATAATTAACCATATATTTGATTCATTTGATCTAAGAGTCATTTGAGGCCAATTTGAACCCCTTAAAAAGCATGATATGATTTGGGGCAAAATTAAAATTTTTATTCTATCATGAATTGATCCAAATAGTCAAATTGAACAATTAGGGGTGTTATTTGGGAAAAAATTATCCCCTAAACTAAATTTATGGATCAATAAATTGTATAGTTCATGTATGCAACATATATGGCTTAACTGACCCTACTTTTATCATAAATGCAAACATGTCTAGGAAATTATCATAAACAGGTGAACAAACAACTCACATTTTCTTCAATTACCTTAGTCATTAGAACCTATATCCGATATCTTAAACCATAAATCCTATACCGTTTAACTTAAAACCTATAACATTTACCTTAAAACCTAAGCCATAAGCCCTAAACCCCAAACCCTTTAAATTCTAGTCCCTAAACCAATGAATTTAGCCCCAATTAACATTATTTATATATAGTAAGAATTAGGTTCATAGGGATGAAATTGGTCAAAATTTCATCATTAATTACCACAATTGACTTTGTAGGCTCAATCTATGATGCTGTGGGGGATAATTGATCCCAAATTCACATTCTTTACTCATATATCTAAGTTCAAGAAGCTCAAATTTTACCCAATAACCATCATAATTATAAATTATATACCCTAAACCTATACCATAAACCCTAATCCCTAAATTTGAAAATACCTACACTATAAAAAATAACTATAAAAACTTTAAAGCTTGAACAAATCATTTTCATAGGGCTCAATTTGGCCTAAATCACACGATTGGTTGGCCTATTTGACTAATTCACTCAATCTTCATGATGACATGTAGTATAATGATAACCCAAAAACATAGTATATAGTCACAAATAGGTTCAAGTGATTATAATTTTCCTCAATTATCTTTGATATTGACCTTGTGTACCTTAAACCACAATACATTAACACTTAATGTCTAAACCATAAACCCTAAACACTATATCCAAAATTGTAAACCATAAAATTTATATATTTACTAATTGATTTAGTCCCAATTAAAAAAATTTAGAGTAAGAATTAGGTTTTAACATGGCATAGAGAGATTAGAAATTATATAAATGTCTTTAAACCTAAACCTATGCCCTAAGCCCTAATCCCTAAAACATAAATTGTAATCCCTATGCCCTAATTCCCACTACATGATGTAAATATACATGCCTTATGATATAACTTATTTTATCATGAGATGTCATCAAATTTAATTTTTAAACCTATGGCCAAAACATAGCCTTTGGAGTACCAATCTAATAATGCATCTAAAGTAAATTAGAGTTATCTTGAGCCCCTTCAACCTAATTAACCAAAGTGGAGGCTAGTTGATTATTTTAATTGAGGAATCATTTGAGGCCAATTTTAACCCCTTCAAGAGCAAGATTGATTTAACCTATTTTAGAATATTGGTGTATTATTCCTAATTTAGTTAAAGGGACTAAGTAGTAAAATCAATAGATAAATATGCAATAATTAAGCTACTATTGTGTAAATTAAATTACAATTTTGATCTTTCTAAAAATAGTAATAAGAGATGGAAAATAAGACTTGGCTAGAAATTGATTGATATGGTTGAGATAGGATATAATATTCACTATGAAAGACTAGGAGAATATCACAAAATTAGATTTGAACTTCATTTTATGATTAGATAGGAATGCTAAAAGTAGATAGGAGTGGTACCAGTATTGTAGTCCATCTCTACTGTTATTTTCCTAAGTATCTAAGCTTTTTGGGTTTTGTTCACTATGTTTGTGTGTCCCTATGTATGAAGTTTTGGTAGCCAAAAGTCTTTAGAGCTCCCAATAGATAATATTTTCTCTTCAAACCCTATACTCTTATGTTTTGACCAATTTCAAGAAAGAGGGGGGTTAGTGTGTGTAATATTTATTAAATGTATATCCACACCCCTTATGTGGGAATGCTACCTTAATACCAATAATTTGAAGAGAGATCAAGCCATATGTAATTCTCCCACTTGATGTGATTTGTGAAATAGTGTTTATGAAGATGGAAAATGCTAAACTAGATGTGCTTGAGGTGGCTAGGGACTGGTGTAAAGATTTTAATAAGCTTGTAAGTATATTGGTTAGTTGTATGTAGAAAATAGGGAAGATTGCTTGAGTAGTCTTGATTGTATCCTTTATTTCTTGGTGATATTTTCCAACCCTTTCCAAATGATCTTTGAATGGGATTTTATAGGGATTTATTGGTCATGGGTTAAATGTGCTTGCATTAGGCCAACTAGGAGAACTACCTATTGGGGCAAAAAATACATTTGGAAAGGAGTGTCAAAAATATATAGGAGTGGCAGTGACACTATAGTCTAAGTGTGGTATTATTATTTAGAGTTGATGGGGCCTAAGGGCATGGATTTGTCATGAAAAGAGTAATATAGCTGATCTAGGATTATGTTTGGAAGGCTAAAAATAATTGGGAATTAGTTAAAAGATTCTAATGAGGGTCATGAGAGCAAGCAAAAGGGATTGATGGGTTGAGTGTCACAAGCCACACTCAAGTTACCAATTTATACATTTTATATGACTAAATTCCCCCCTGCCTCAGCCTTTATTCTAGTGATACAGTAAAGTGAAATACTAGGATAAAGGAAAAAAAGAAAGTGTGAACTTACCTAGAAATGTGAAGCTCATGAAGTTGTGTGATGTTGGGTGTGCATAAAGAAAGCATGCTATGAAGTATGAATCTATAATAAAAATAAAGAGTAGATCAGTTCTTACTAGATATATTATATCTAAAATAAGAATGTATAAAGATAGGTAAGATAGAGGAAGAGAAAGGAATGAATACACCTCACTGGGTACACAAACTAATACAAAACCTATTCTGATGTTGAGTGATGTTGGATGATGTTTTACCAAGAGTAACATCATAAATGAAGCTGAGTGCTCAATTCCTTAAGAGTGTCTTGAGAATGCAAAGGCTGGGCCTTTAGCTCCACCATCACCCACTAAGTGAAGCTAGGTGGTCATGCATGTGTTGATAAATGTTTGAACTATTTGTTTGAACTATTTTTCCAGTCCCTCTAAGTAAGTGGCTCAAGAATATAAAGTCTATCTAGTCTTTTGCTCCATCATTGCCTCGTGAAGTGAAACTATAACTAATATTGGTATGAAATGTGTGTCAAATAAGATGGCTCTTAAATCCCATGAATGTTCTATAATATTAAAATGTTGGCATGGATAATTGAATGTATATTGGAAACTATGCCACTCATGGCCATTCTAAAAGATGGAGATTACATTTGTATGAAATCCACTCTAAAACTGGTGTACTAAGCTTATATGAAAGACACTCTGAAAGATAGAGATTATTATTGTATGAAAGTCACTCCAAAATGATGCCAACAACATATAAATGAAATAAGGCATGCAAATACTGAGAATGCCTAGGTAATGTTGGACTTGGAAAGAAAAGAAAACAAATGTGTCGCACACATTACCCATAATCACTAGTGTCTAGAACATGGATTTTGATCTAAAATTTATACCAAATACTGTATCTAAAACTAGAAGTGAGAACCATAATGTCATGCATAATTCCCCCTATATATATATTCTCTAAGAAAAAGTGTACTAAAAACTATTGATTCTAAACTGGTCTGACTGTGTAAAACTATAGTTGAACCTACTTTTCTACCTAATTATGGAAAGTTTGGTTTTTATACTATTTGGAAAAGAACACTAAAAATAGATAGTAGTGGCATTAATGATGTTGTCCAATATTAATGCTATTATCATATGCTAAATTTGGTAACTATTCTAACATTTTCATTGTTTGCCTAGTTTGTTCTAACTAGTTAGATGCCTAGTTATTATTCTAGGTGTGTTGAACGCTACATTTTTTAATATTACGAGATATGATCTCTATTAAAAAACATTTGTTTGTCTCCCCCTCTTTTAAGGGTATAAATTAATACCTTGAAATAACTAACCTTAGAAGGAAGAGCCTTACAAGTGTGTTATGCTAAAAAGATACATGGTATAACAATGATAATTGACAAGATATCTCAAGATATAACATAGTTTGTATTGAGAGAGTGTTAGATCAACAAAGGTATGCCTAGATAGATATAATAATATAATAACATGTGCAATGTACTAAATTAGAATTGGAAGTTTTAGTTATTAGTTGTCAGTTGTTAGTTATCATGGAGGGATGGATCACGATGTCTATCATGACATCCAAAAGAATGAGATAATACATGATATGTATCATGGCATTATAAAAAATCAAAAAGCAATCAAGAAATAAGCACATAAAGCAAGAATCAAGAAGCATAAAAGGGTGGATAAGGGGCCAAGAAAATAAGTTAAATATGAACATGTCACTCAAACTTTAAGTCAAGAATACAAGGCATGTTTAAATGCCACATACACATACAATTGAAACAAGCAAGGTTGGGGTGAAATCCACAATCACATAGAAGAATACAGACAAAGGACATTGGAAAACGTCCTAAGGCACACACATGAATATAAGTAAATGACATTAATAAATTTTCTAAGGAAAACAGAAGACATAAAATCAAAGGACATTGGAAAATATCCTAAGGCACATATAAGAGACAAACATGAACTAAGAAATGAAATCACATATATCTATGCAAAGTAATAAAAGAAAGCATGTAAATGCTGGAAAATATAATCATATCTATCTAATCAAAATAAAATGTGAATGTATGAAATACATGCTAGTATAAGACTACATATATGCTAAGAAATACACAAGTGATATATATTAGTGAGTGTCAATAGAGTACTATATGTAAACTAGTAAGTAGTGTATATCAACATGATACCTATAGTGTGTGGTGTAGGAATAACATAAACTAGATAGTGTAGTCATATAGAAGATGCCCCTAATGGGTATGCATATTTATGTATGTCTCAATGTATAGGTAGGATGACCAATGAATGGAAGTCATTGCACACACTCAAACAAGATCAAGTGAAGCATGGTAATGTAGATAATCGGTAAATAATAACATAGAACAACAAATGTAAGTCTAACATAATAGTAGAAATATAAAGCATGAATGATGTATATAATTGAAATGTCTTTTGATTTTGAAATTTTGTATTTTTTTTTGTATTTTTGATATAATCTATGTACAATCAATCATAAATAAACTATGTACAAGAAAACTAAGAAATTATGTACAAGTAATACAGAGAAGAAATGATACTAACCAACGAGTCTCATGTGAGACTCCTTATCATGGTGTCTTGTATCAAACAAATGAATCATTAATGATTTTGAAACACATGGAAATGGATATGAATATGACACTAAAAATTAATATTCAATGTCGGTATCTTGGAAATCATAATAACCTGTATTGTTCCACTCATCATTATCATCTTGATTTTGAACCAATGGAATGCTAGTTTTGACTTTTGTTGTATCTAGATATTTTCCTTTGATAAATTGTGTCTATGAATGATTTTTGTAGGATGTTTAATAAATCCAAAACCTTGGTTAAAAACATTATCAACTAATAGAATAGGAGTAGTGATGCCTTAAGCATGCTTGCCCAACCCTTGACCATGATAATCAAACTATTGTAGATATTTTTGACCAAACCCTTACTACTTTAAAAGTTGATTCTCATTTTAGATAGGTGTATTGCATCTTTTTCATGCTTTAACTGTGCTTGTGGTGTTGTGTGTTCCTCTAATTTTTTTGATACTTTTGTTTTTTTGTAACCACTTTTATAATATTTCTAAATTTGACCCTTTGTGAATTTTTTCTTGTGTCACTATGGATTGCTTGACTTATTTACTTTATATAGGGTCATCATTAGAAATTATTTGTTGTATATGTTTATTCAATGCCAAACATGAACCTATGTGATGCCCATGCATTCTATGATATTCAAAATAATATCTGGATCTTCTCACTAGATGTAGAGGAGGTATTTTGATCAACTTAGATTTAATCATTTCCCTTAGTACCTCACTTTAACTCTTATTTTTTCTTTGAATTCTTTTTGAATCACTAGTTATAGAGTTACTTTTCTGTGATTTCTTGTTTTTATATGTAACATTTCTTGAAACCAATTAACTATGTGAAGGTACACATACATGATTGGCACTAAGGTGACTTTGAGGCTTTTGTATTATAATCTGATTTTCCAATTTTGTGATCTTTTCATGTAATAGCTGATTTTTTGTTTGTAAATCTGAAATTAACTTGATCATACTAGTGATTTTAACTGTTAGAGTCTCACAAGTTCAAACCCTAGTTGCTTCTGATTGAACATGTAAGCACATAGGTTAAAGAGGTTTTGAAGAACCTCTAGGAGGAATATATGCACTGGTAATAATATAGACTACCTCAAATTTTGGATGGGTGATAACATGGACCTGGTTAGAGGGAAAGTAGTTATCACCCTCTTGGAGGAGAGAAGGAGATGGAGTGTCTTTCCTATGCATAAGATATGACATTGAAACTTGAAAAGTGGTAGTTAGCTTATGTAAAATCCATGTACCCAAGGAGTTAGATACATGTAGGTAGAAACCATGTATATGAGATCAAATTATTGTAAGTGGAGTTACAATTTGTGAAATAATATGTTTATAAAAATCATTCCATATGAGAGATAGAAAACAAGGTATAGAGATTATGAATTTGTACACAAATGTATAAAATATTTTGACATGTGCTATGACATTTCTAATGTGTTTAGCATGATATACATGAAAAAATTTCCACATGAAAGATAAAAAACAAGGGATAGAAAACATGAATTTGTGCATGAATGCATAAGAAACTTTGGCATGTGCTTTGACATTTATAATGTCTTTAACACGATGAACTTGAAAAAATTTCCATATAAGAGATAGAAAGTCAAAGGGTAGAGAACATGAAATGGTGTAATAATGCATAAAAATATTTTATGTGCTATGATATGTCTAATATGTTTAGCAAAATATAGTTGGAAATTATCCTACATGAGAGAGAGTATACAAAATAAATATTGGAATCTTGTGCAATTTTAGCAATAAATTTTTTATATCATGTCTTATTATGAAAATTAAGCATGAAGGGAAAATAATTAATTTTTGTATTAACATATGGTATAATTCATCATTCATGTAGATAGGACCAAATATGGTCTCCTTATCATTTTCTAAAAATGCAAGAAATATTTGTAAATAAGTGAGATCCATTTTTACAATCTGATTATAGACATAAGGTGATACCTCAAAGAAGTAGTGGGACCTAGTATATGTAGCTATGGTTTTGAAAGATGATTAATTTTAAAATTACTATGAAATTTTAAAATTTAAAGTGAATTTCTAAGTTAGGTATGCAAGAAATAAAATAAATATATTGGAAAATTTGTGATTTAACAGGACCTAGGATGTGCCACTAGGGTTTTGAAAAATAATTATTTTTGAAAATTAATATTGAATTTTGAAATTTAAGGTAGATTTATAATTTTAATATGCAAGTAAAAAAGCAAAAAATTAGTGGAAAATTACTAGGAAAATATCAGGACCTAGTATGGGCAACTAGGTTCTAAAAGAAAATTATTTTAAAATTACTACAAAATTTTAAAATTTTATGATAATTTATCATTGTATTATGTAGGTAAAAAATTATAAAAATATAGGAAAAAAATTAGTATAAAAATTAATCTAGAATTTATATGCACAAACGAAGTAAGTCGGGTTCACTAAATGATTTAATCTATTTGGGAATATTGGTGTATTATTCATAATTTAGTTAAAGGGTCTAAGTAGTAAAATTAGTAAATAAATATTTAATAATTAATATACTAATTTTGTAAATTAAATTTAAATTTTGGTATATCTAAAAATAGTAATAAGAGATAGAAAAGAAGACTTTGCTAAAAAATAACTGATATAGTTGAGATAGGGTATGATATTCACTATGAAGGACTGAGACACTATCACAAATTGAGATATAACCTTAATTTTATGATTGGATAGGAGTGGCACCAAAATTTTAGTCCACCTTTATCATTGTTGTCTTAAGGATTTAAGCTTTCTGAGTTTTGTTTGTTATATTTGTATGACCTTGTCTTTGAAGTTTGGGCATATAAAATTCTGTAGATCTCCTTATGGAGCATATTTTGTATTCAAAACCTATACTCCATTTTGTTTTGACCAATTTTGACAAATGGTGGGGGGGTTAGTGTGTGTAATATTGATTGAACATATATCCACACCCCTTATGTGGGAATGTTTCCTACATACCAATACTCTGAAGAGGGATCAAGCCATATGTAGTTCTCCCTCTTGATGTGTTTTATGAAATAGTGTGTATTAAGATGTAAAATGTTATACTATATGTGCTTGATTTGGCTAAGGATTGGTATAAGGATTTGAATAAGCTTGTAAGTATATTACCTAGCTATATGCAGAGAATAGGGAAGATTTCTTCAGTCATCTTACTTATATTATTACTTACTTGGTGATATTTTCTAACCCTTTCCAAAATATATTTTAATGGGGTTTTATAGGGATTTATTGATCATGGGTTAAATGTGTTCAGATTAGGCTGACAAGGAAAAAGATGGGTAACTAGAAGAAACTAACTATTGGGGCCAAAAATTCATTTAGATAGGAGCACCAAAAGTAGATAAGAGTTGAACTAGTGCTATAGCCTAAGTGTGGTCTTATTCTCTGGAGATGACAAGGCTTGGGGGGATGGATTTGTCATGGAAAGAACAATTTTGTCAATTTAGGATTATGTCTATAAGGCTACAAATGACTCAAAATTAGTGAAAAGATACTTATGAGGGTCATGAGAGCAAGAAAAAGGGGCCTATGGGTTGGGTGTCATAAGCCACACTCAAGTTAAAAAATTTTTCATTTTATATGACTACAAATATATGATTTAGTGAAAAATAAAAAGATTGATTCTATCATTATTTGATCTAATTAGTCAATTTGCACAATTAGAGGTGTTATTTGGTCAAAATTGAGAACCTAAACCAAATTTATATCTTAATGGATTATATAACATGTATGCAAAAATTACATGTCAAAACTCACCCCACTTTTATTAAAAATGCAAACATGAAGGAAATTATCATAAATAGTTAAACAAGCAGCTCAAATGTTCTTTAATTGCCTTAGTGATAGGACCTTATATTTGAATTATTAAACCCTGAAACCTATACCATTTACATTAAACCCTAATCCATAAGCCTTAAACCCCAAACCCTTTAAATTATATACCCTAAATCCTAAACTAATAAATTTAGCCTCAATTAAATCCTTTATATATAGTAAGAATTATGATCATAGTGATGAACTTGGTCAAAATTGCATCACTCATTAAACCATAATTTACTTAAATAGATCAATTTGGGATGATGTGGGGGATAATCGAGCTCAAAATCACATTCTTTACTTATAGATATAGGTTCAAGAAAGTCAAATTTGTCCAAGTTGCCTTCATAATTGTTACTTATATACCCTAAAACCTATACCATAATCCCTAATCTATAAAATATAAACCATAAATATAAACTCCTTAAACCTTGAACCAATCATTTTATCCCAATTTAAAATCATTGAGACTAAGAATTAAGTTCACAGGGTTTGGTTTAGCCTAAATCACACGATTGATTTCCCCATTTGACTAATTCACTCAATTTTCATGATGACATTGAGGGTATAATGACAACCCAAAAACAAATTCTATAGTCACAAATGGGTCCAAGTGATTCAAATTGTCCTTAAGTATATTTGCGATTGACCCTGTGTACCCTAAACCATATATACATTAAAACCTAAGATGTAAACCATACACCCTAAAAAATATACCCTAGATTATAAACCATAAGATTTCCCTATTTACCAATCAATTTAGTCACATTTAACATCCTTTGTAGTAATAATTAGGTTCACATGGCATAGATTAATTAAAAGAAATGTGTGTGTGTGTGTGTGTGTGCGCGTGCGCGCGTTTGTGTGTGTGTGTGTGTGTGTGTGTGTGTGTGTGTGTGTGTGTGTGTGTGTGTGTGTGTGTGTGTGTGTGTGTGTGTGTGTGTGTCCTTAAACCTAATATTATTCCCTGATACATACAACATAAATTATAAGCCCTATACCCTAATTCCCACTACATTCTACACACATACATGCCTTAAGATATAACTGATTTTATTATGAGATGTCATAAAATGCATTTTTTAAACCTATGGCCAAAACCTTTAGAGTACCAATCTAGCTATGCATTTGAAGTAAGTTGGGGATATTTCAAGCCACTTAAACCTAGTTTCATGACTATAAAATGTGATTTGGGTGTTGATCAACTCTAATTTTCCTTAATTACCATCATGATTGTACCTTATATACCCTAAAACCTATACCCTAAGCCCTAATGCTTAAACTTCCTAATCCCTAAACTATAAACCATAAACATAAACTCTTTAAACCCTAAACCAATTATTTTATCCCAAATTAACATCATTTAGATTAAGAATTATATTTTTAATTGATCCTATGTACCCTAAACCTAAGAAATGATGAGACCATAAAATGATGCATTATATTCAATAAATAACATCCTTTTTCCTTGCATAAGAAGTGGATCTAAGTGTAGTTTCTGAACTTATGATTTATTTAGAATAAAATATATAATTATGTCTTGGTTATTCTTTTATAAATCATTATCTTCTTGTTTATTTATTATTTTTACTAAATATCTAGAAAAAAACAATTAATATGTGTATATGCAGCCCATAATAAGCTATATTAGACATGAGCATGAGGTGCCAACCAAATATCAGCTTTGAGGTGAGCTATAGGCATATAAACATATCTATTAATCACCTAATCTAGCAACAAACTTGCTTAGATTTACTATGGACTCACTCATTTCATATCTAAGGACTCAACAAGTATCTCTAAATCTATGTGGTTCATTGATTCAAGACTAGTTCAAAGAAGAAAACATCAAGGGAGCAATCATAGTCATCAACAGTTCAAAGAATGTAACTTGAAGAAAATATATAGACTTTGTAGGTTCTAAAATATATGGACTTTTCAAGTTCTAAAATCTATGGACTCTGTAGGTCTAAAATCTATAGACTCTATAGATCTAAAATCTATAAACTCTACAAGTCTAAAATCTACAGACTCTGTAGGTTCTAAAATTTATGGACTCTACATGTTATGAAATCTATGGAATCTATACATCTAAAATCTATGGACTATGTAGGTTATAAAATCAATAGATTATACATGTTTTAAAATCTACAGAATCTGTAGGTATATCTATGGATTGTGTAGGCATATCTACGAATTGTGTAGGTCTATCTATGAACTAGCTTAGGTTTGTATCTAAATTTTTATTTGCATAATTTTATTCCATAAATAATTCTCTTCATGTTTTATGAATATTGAGATTATTTTGTAAATAAATAATAATATCTCTCTCCATATTTTGTGAAAGATAGAGATAAGCTAAAATATCTAAGTTGTTATAATTTTATCCATATTAGATAGAGAGCATCTAAGATTGGTATTCATAAATAAGGAGTTAGTTAGAATCATGAGATTATAAATGTAACATCCCACACCATTTTAATCAATATTATTATAAATAATACATTTGGAAGCTTTGTGACATAAATCTAGTGTTATGATTAAAATCCTCTCTCAAGGAATGAGCTGGCCACTCATTCCAAGAAAGATAGATAAATGTATTTTTATTTATTTATTTAATATGTCATCATGATTTTTAATTTTTATTATTTATTTTTCATGTAAACATTTATTTTATATAAATTTCATTTTGAACTTGTAGGTAATTTTTGTGTTTATCATTTATTTTCAATTCAATAATTTACTTTCTTGTAAGTGTGATTTACTTTCTTGCAAGTGTGATTTACTTTCTTGAAAGTGTGATTTAATTTTTTACAAGTGTGATTTAATTTTTTCAAGTTTTCTTCTCTATTTTTTCAAGGATGATTTATTTTTCTACAAAGTGTGGTGTGATTTACTTTCTTACAAGTGTGAAGTGTGGTAGAAGAGACCAGTTGCTAGATATCTCTTTCTCCTATTGCATACAATCTTGGACACCAGCCCTAAATTGACATTATTAAATGATGAATTGATGACTCATCATTTTTGGTGCCATTTTTAGGGATCATAATTTTATTATAAGATTCAAAATTTTTTAAGAGAATTGTTTAGTGGCAGTAGATAAACAAGTTCCTAGTGAGAGGGAATGTCTCTTTACAAATTTTGTTATAGGGGATACTTAGTTAATGGTTTCTTTAGAATTTATCTTCCTGTAATATATATTAGAATTTATTTTCCTAAAACATAGATTAGAGTTTATTTTTTTGAAATTATCTTTAGAAATTTTAATTTCATACAAAAACCCCCCCATGCCATACTAACCTTGTTGCATAGGAAATAACAACTGCTAACACCGTACAAAATGATTTAAATGTTGATGTAGGTTGGAGGAAGAAAATGATGATCTAAAATAGCATAAAAGATGGAGATTATTGGGTTAAGTTTTTGTAGATATTCACAAAGATAAAATTGGAATTTATGCCCCTATACCTAACATGCCTATTGAAGCATTAATCTACCTATTTGAGTAAAAGAATTGGGTTAAATTTTTGTAACTATTCACAAAGATAAATTTGGAATTTTTTCCCCTATACCTAATATGCCTATTGAAGCATTAATCTACCTATTTGAGTAAAATAATTGAGATCACCTATATGGAGGATGAAATATAGTTAAACTTTTTTCAAAACCATCAACAAAGGATCATACCACTTTTAGGTCAGTTGACTTTAAAAATATTGCATGTAATTTTATTTTTATAATGAAATAATGAAAAATAATCAATTAAGTCGATCTCATTCTATTATAAGAAGGATATGATAGGTCATATATTATATCCACATGCATGTAGGAAGTGTAGTGGAATTGTAAATTTACATATATGCATGTATAAAATTGGATTTATGATTTTGTATTATTTTAAAATGCATACATAAAATCTAATAGATTCATTAGGTTATATGCATGCATACAATAAATCTAGCAAAGTTAATTTGAATGATTAAATGAATATAGGATATCTATGAGTTATACACATATCTAGCAAATATAATTCTTTTCATGATAAAAAAGACATGTCTAAACTTTAGGAGTTCATATTCCATGCCCATATACAAATAGTCTACAATCCCAGTTTCATGTAAATACACCCAAACAAAAATATTGTGGATACTCCATTTCGTGTAAATTTATGAAAAGAATGCACAAACCACATTGACCAAAATATTGCATGCATATATTCATGTATAAAATTTATTTATTTTAGATGAAAAATTATGTGTATCAATATAAACAACAAAATTACATGCATAAATTTAGATTGTAAGATAACATACATGAAGTTAATTACATAAATTTAGATTGCATGCATAAATCTAGGTTTAAAGATAACATGCATGAAGTTACATAAATTTAGATTGCATGCATAAATCTAGGTGGAAAGATAGCATGCATGAAGTTAGTTGCATAAATTTAGATTACATACATAAATCTGGATGGAAAGATATCATGCATGAAGTTAATTATACGCATAAATTTAGATTACATGCATAAATATAGGTGGAAAGATAGCATGCATGAAGTTATTCTCATAAATTTATATTACATGCATAAATTTAGATAGAAAGATAGCATGAATGAAGCTAGTTGTTTTAGATGGATTTTATGAGTCAACATAGATTTGGTAAATAATCAAAAATGCATGCAATACAGATTATATTGTGCATATTTTTAGGGTTGTTTAGGGTTGAATGTTTCACACAAATATTGGAATGGGTTATGCAATAGATTTTACTTGCATTAATATCCTTCTAGATTTTATGGGAAAAACTATCACATCCTAACATTATAGATAGATTTTAATAATACCAAATGAAGATAAACATAGAGAATATATGGCTACAAGGAGAAGCTTGAATGCTTTATTTCAAGCCTAGGAAAATAATGATCAATGAATATGAATGTACTAAAAATATTAGATGGGTTAATTTTGATTTTAATGGAAATGTTAATATAAATAATAAGGCTAAGGTTGAGGTATTGAAATTAGCATTATAATAAATACCTTGGTCCAATCCTTGATTGTTAAGACTAAGAAAGACCTTGATCTAATACAGTAGCAGCAACAAGGATAACTTACAGTATAATCTTATATATGAATAATATTTAGGTATATTTTCCTATAATCTACTTTAATTTTAGATTAGTATTTTCATACCATTTATCCATCAACTAATATGCATACAAATCATAGGTCATTGTATGTTCACTTTATCCATGCATTATCTTTTAAGGTATGATATATTTTTATAAAATTAACATCTAGTTTTAGCTAAATATTTTTAAAAAATATATCATTATCCCTGTGCATATGATAGTTAGAATTTCCTACTCAACCTATAAATAAAAATATTTTATGACATTTATATTCATTTCATTCCATTCCATGCATTAGTAAAATCCATATCCACCAATCATAATAATAGAACTTATCTAAGGGAGTTCTTTTTTACATAATAAAAATCCATTAGAATTTCTAAACCACCAATCATTCTTAAATAGGCTAAAATATATTCATTCATGTGTTTTTAAATGTTCCTTCCATTCTTCATATTATTTACATCTATAATTATTTTATTTGGATGATACTATGTTGGCCTAGAAAGTTTTTATGGTTTTGAGTTCTTGAAGGATAATTTCATGAAGATAGATCAACTAGAAGCTTTCAAGGCAAAATAGAGGGACACAAATTTGCTTCATCACAAGGGTGAATTATCTCACAAGGTTGTTCCTCAATGAAAGATATCATAGGAGACAAATCAATAGGTAGGTGTTTAAATGAAAAAGAATCACCTATAGGCCTATGCCTTTGTGTATATAGACTCAAAGTTTGGAGATTATGGAGTCATTTGAGAATATAAAAATAACTCAATTTTTATCCATAGCTTCATCAGGTACATGAAAATTTATCCTAAGATAACAACATAATCAATAAGAATCTTCCACTAATGATTGGGCATCACTACATAGACCAAAGATGAATAATGTCAAACATGCAAGAAATTTATTGATACATTTGAAAATAGTATGAAGATGTATATAGTCTATTGTTAACATTTTCTCTATCATCATTTTTGCATATATATAACCAAAAATGATAACCCTCAAGTATTTTTGGTAGTCTTGGTTTGAAAACCAACATACTGGCGGGTCAAGTACTAGAATTGATTAGAAAACTAGTTTTACTAGCTAGTCAAGGGTTTTTTTTTTTTTTTTTTTGAGAAACGTTAAAAACTAGTAATGGTTTCTTTTCCCACCTACAATAAATACTTGGTTGATGAATTTTTATGCTCTCATTTTCAGCATTTCTTGGTCTTCCATTCTTCAAATATCTTTTCTAATATGCTCTATGGGGTTGACATTAAGAAAGATAAGGTGAACTGATGTTGTGCCAAGGTATCTAGTTTCATTTATTTCACTTTTAAATTTATTTTCAAGTTTTGTTATTTCATAAAGATCCATTTTTTTTGGAATAAGTAAAAATAATCAAATATCCCCACACTTTATACATATTTACATTGGCATGCATGAGGCCATTCATGGGATTAGGTGTGGGAGAGGAGAAAGAGAATAGTCTCAGCAATAAATCAAGAATGTGGCTTAATAAAAATAAATATGGCTTTGATAGAGGCATATAGTTTCACCATTATTTTGTAAGAATCTCAAAAACAAAATTTACTTCATATTTTATATCAAATTTGCTTTTTAGTCCGAATAAATCAATGTATGCACAACAAGAAATTCTCAAGACAACAACCTACTTTCACCTCATTAAAAAAAAAGGGTATCGTGAGAATTCCACACAAGAACCTATGTCAAAAAGAAATCAAGGATATAAAAAAAAATTTCACACAAGAACCTATCCTTGAAAAATGTATTTTATTTACCACTTTAATTAGAGTATTTTTCCTAGAGGATTTTACAAGTTAAAAATAATTTTACTTATACAATGTCAAATCTGAAAAGACTATTTGAAAATGAAAATATCTAACTTATGCATTTGTATTTCAAAGAATTTTTAGATAAAGGACTGGTTTGCATGAGGACATGAATGAGGTTAGGTGTAAGAGAGATGATGAGATCATAAAATGGCTCATTATATCCATGAAATAATATCTTTTTTCCTTTAATAAGGAGTGGATTTAAATGTAGTTTCTAAACTTATGATTTATTTATAATGAAATATAGAATTACATCTTGGTTATTTATTTATAAATCATTGTCTTATTGTTGTTGATTATTTTTACTAAATGGATATAAAAAATCTATTAATATGTGTATATATAGCCCATAATAATATATATTAACATGAGCATGAGGTACCAACCAAATATCAGCTTTGAGGTGAGCTACATGCACTCTAGACATAACTATAACTCACCTAGTCTAGCTACAAACTCATCCAAATTTACTATGGAATCACCTAGTTCATATCTACAGACTCATCTAGTAGCTCCACATCCATGTGGTTTATTGATTGAAGACTAATTCAAATCATCAAACATCAAGGGAGCCATGGAATAAAATCTACGTACTCTATAAGTTTTAAAATCTATGGACTCTATAGGTCTAAAATCTATGAACTCTATAAGTATCAAATCTATAGACTCTATAGGTCTAAAATCTATGGACTCTACAAGTTCTAAAATCTATGAACTCTATAGGTCTAAAATATACAAACTTTATAGGTTCTAAAATCTATAGACTCTATAGGTTTTAAAATCTATGGACTTTACAGGTATATGTATCGACTGTGTAGACATATCTATGAATTGTATAGGCCTATCTATGAACTAGCTCAGGATTGTATCTAAATTTTGATTTATATAATTTTATTTCATAAATAATTATCTTCATATTTTATGAATATTGAGTTTAAGTTGTAAATAGATAATAATATCTCTCTCTAGATTTTATGGAAGATCAAGATAAGCTATAATATATAAGTTATATTTTTCTCCATATTAGGTGGAGAACATATAGGATTGTTATTCCTAAATAACAAGTTGGTTTGAAGCATGAGATTATAAATTCAACCTCCCACACCATTGTAATCAATATTGGTTATCAATAATACATTCTGAAGCTTTGTGACATAAATCTAGTGTTCTAATTAAAATCCTCTTTCAAAGAATAAACTAGCCACTCCTTCTAAGGAATATGGATAAATATATTTTTATTTATTTATTTATTATGTAATTATGATTTTGAATTTTTATTATTTATTTTTCATGTAAACATTTATTTTCTATAAAGTTTGTTGTGAACCTGCAGGTGTTTTCTATGTTTATCATTTATTTTTAATTTAAAAATTTACTTTCTTGTAAGTGTGATTTACTTCCTTTAAAGTGTGATTTTGTTTCTACAAGTGTGATTTTATATTTCTACAAGTGTGATTTACTTTTTTGCAAATTATGGTGTGATTTACTTTCTTGCAAGTGTGGCATGTGGTAGAAGAGACTGGTTGCTAGAGATCTCTTTCTCTTATTGCATATGGCCTTAGACACTAGCCCTAGATTGACATTATTAAATAAGAAATTTATGACTCATCAATCTGTAAATACTATACCCCAAATTTTAAACCAAAAACTTTCACTATTTACCAATTAATTTAGTCTTAGTTAACATCTGTTATAGTAAAAATTAGGTTCACACATTACATTAAGCAATTAGACCTTATACACACCCTTAAACTAAAACCCAACATACCCTATTCCCTATTCCCTAAACCCTAAAACATAAATTATAATCCATAATCCCTAATACATAATCCCTAATATATATTAAGTATAATGTGATTGCATTATTTAATAATGTGATCATGTTATTGTTAATATAAACAACACTTAGTTCTCAATGGCAATTTATAACCCCAACCGAGTATTAAGAATAATGTGATCACATTATTACATAATGCAATCACATTATTTTTAATATATGCTTCTCAATATGTTAGATGATGTAAAACCTAGTATAAAAAACAATGTGATCACATTATTATTATTATTATTATTATAAGCTCAATTTTTAACATGTATTGTTAACCTAAATCAAGAATTATGTCCCCACAAACATTCTCTATGTAATTTTATAAGATCTATGCTACCTGTGTATTTGAACCCACTCTCTTTGCCTTCCTCAAATAGTACTCTCCCTAGGATGCCATGCTAATATATGGAGACCCCTCTAACGCATTGGATTACTCCAAGGTCTGACTATGGGTCCTATACTCATAGCTCACTTGTATATAAACATGTTTTAATACAAGAATTATTACAAAATCAACACAAAATACATTCAACAAATTGTTAAGAAATTAATTTTAAACTACAATTAAAAATTAATTAAACATACACTTACTATAAGCTCACGATCCTGCTCAATCTATTTTTCACACTCAAATAAGTTAATGGCAGGCTCAAATATTTGAATAGGCATCTCAAATATGGGATAAACATGAGATGTTTCCTTAATAATCATCTAACTAGGACTATCAGATGTAATAAGATAAACTTGCATACATAATACATTTACATAAGTTATATTTCCCCAATTATATAGTAAAATTATTTTAAAAAAGTCTATTTTTACAATTCAAAATTATAAGTTAATATATGCCTCTGTCAGTGCCTATGTAGGTGACATTATAATAGTAATGCCTATGTTTGTCTCAGATCATAAAGAGAGAGGAGTGTCTACTTGAGCCATCAAATATTCATGTAAACAAGGTCTCACTTACTTTTATATAAAGCACCAAATATTATATATGGAAACCATGAATATCATTAAAAGACAATGTAAAATAAGAATAATGAAAGTGTAATTACCATGCAATGTGCATGTGATAAAAAGACAATGTAAACCAAGAATCATAAAAGTGTAACTAACATAAAATGTGCAATGGCCAAGAATAGTAAGTAGTTTTCATGTTTGAGTTAATATAAAAATTGTAATGCATGTAATAAGTGTGAGTGGAAGAATAGGATGTGGAAAGAATAGTAGCACTTTAATAGGGAAAATTTAGGGAGAGAAAAGGAATAAGAGACATATCAAGAACTCTATCCTTGTAAATCTTATTTCAATTTAGAAAAATACCATTATATATTTACTAGGAAAAGGTTGAGATATACATATATGTCCATCATCCTTCTATAATATGGATGATATCAATAATTTGTATCTCTATATATAATATATGGATTGATCTCACATTCATTTATAATAGATGGACGACAAGTGATTTGTGGGAAGCACCCAACCAATAGAAAGGAGTGAGTCATAGTGAATCCACCTCTTAATGAAGGTGTGTAAGGGAGTTCCTTGTATAATATATCAAGTTTTAGCCATCTAAATATATTTTCTTATTTTTTCTCAAGAGAACAAAATTGATAAATAGTTTGGGTGTTGATTTGGAAGAAACAACAAGGTGTAATTGTTGAGGCTGGAACATATTTTAGTACCAACACAAATGATGGCTCCCCCCCAAAAAAAACTTGTCAATGGGGCTACAAGATGTTGAGATCTAATGAAATTTTTTTTGGAATAAGGAATGATGAGTAAAGAGGTTGTCTACACTTTATACCTTTGTCATTACCAAATCAAGAGGTGTAATGAGGCATTACAATTGAAATCTAGACTTTTGTCATGGCCAAAGAAAAAGGTGTAATGAGATATTACAATTGAATTATCATTTGTATTACAAGTTTATGGATCAAACATGAGAAGGTAAGGTCAACACCAAAAAATTTATTCCCCCTTTCCCTAACTCTCACCTTCCTAAAAACCACACCTCTTAAATTGGTCATCAAATACTATAATCATGTATAAGATCTTGTAATAAATAAAGAAAGATTTAACTCCTACTATCACTATGTCTTAAGTGAAGTCACTTAATAAAATATAAATTAATTTAAATAACTATTTCATTAACTTTACTTAATAATTTAGTTTAATGTTAGTGCCTAAGTCATGATCCTTTATGTTTAAGAAGACTCTTAGAGTTGCATTGTTAAGTTAATGATCTAATAAGTATGATTGTTGATGTTTTAATAATAATTGAGAAATTTAAAGTTTTGATTGAGTCTACATTGATATTATTTGAAATTAATTCTATTTAATTTAACCAACTATTTTAATTGTGGCTATAAGTATGCCTTTAGTCCTAAAAAAACTAAATTTCAATTAATTGAATTTACAACCCATTTATGAGTTGGTTGTAGGTAGGTTAATAGTCAAAATTGTTTAATCAAGTTGAAAGTTCATAGATTTGGGTGGATTCTATGTAATATAATTAGTGGTTACATCAACCAATGAAATAAAATTGCATTGTATAAATTGATATATAATTAATGGATAAAGGGGTCAAATTCATGAGTTATCTTTACATTTTCCCACTATGATGGGTCTTAATCATGTTAAATATAACTCCTTATATTGTTACCCTTCATTTTCATTTATTCTCTTTTACCTTAGATTTCTTTGCTATTATCATTAATTTTCAAGGGTAACATTTGGATTTATGCATAATGATAATAATGACATAATTCAAAATGAGAATATGACTATATTTATCTTAGAAACTTCATTTTCAAGATAATGTTACCTAGAAGAACCCCTAGATATGTGTTCTTCATTTTATAAGTATTCTTATGGCATGTAAACTACCCTTATATAATATTAAATGAGATTATTCATGGGATATTTGTGGGATTTTCGAAAATTAGTTATATAAATACCATTTAGCCCATTCTCATAGCTTTCGATTATTGTGATTCCTATTTAATGGTTTGTGATACCTCATAAAAGCTTCTAAAGGTTCATGTTACCCCTAAGATGATCAACCCATCTCCAAAATTTGTGTACATGTGTACTTATATAGGAGGAAGAGGATTTTGAAGGTTTATTGTCAATTTGAGTCCATATGGTATGATTCCATAGTTAGTAGCCTTTAATTAGGCATAGGAAACCTAATTAGTCATGAAGGGTGTTGAGTTAGGTGTTCTCCAAAGAGAGTTAAATTATGAAATTTCATAAATGATCTATGTGATGTAAAGGGGTATCTAAATGTGGGTTTGGTTTGGCTTGGAGCTTTGTAGTTTACTTAGACCAAGGAAGTTTGCCTCAAAAAATGGTTAGTAGAAGGAAGGTGTCAAAGAAGAATGAAGAGTTAAGTGAAGATTTAAAGCTTTGGGGTTGTGTGGAATGGTTGGATGCATGAAATGAGATATAATTTAATAGGTAGATGCTCTTATTATTATTTTTAATGAAAAAATCAAGGTAGCATGTAGACCTATGAAAAAAAAAAGATTGTAAAGAAAAAATAAAGGATAAAGAGAGAGAACATGAAAACAGAGTATGAATTGAGGAGGTTGATGTTAAAAGGAAATATTGTAGAGACCTAGTTGATTAGTAAAATTACTTCAAGAAGAGAATAAGGATTAAGTGATAACAAGGAGGGTTAAGATCCATTGAGTAGGTAAGAGTGAACAAGAAAGACCTATTAAGTGCAAAGTGATCAAATAAATAAAGAGGTTGAAGATAGAATACAAAGAAGTACAAAAAAATATCAGAGCTAGGTATTTGGAAGAGGTAAGTGTGTGTTTCCATCCATATCAGGGAAGCTTGTTAGAACCTATGTATCAAAATAACTGATAGATAAATTTAAATTAAACTTACAAGGAAAATATACATAGACTAAATGTACATAGAGCATAATATTAACTCATAATTTTACCTCTGTATAAGTAAAAGGTGTCATCTTAATAAATAAATATGTATTATTGGATGGGATAGCAACTGGATCTAAATATGTAAACAATAGACATGACTAATCAAATGTTGTAGATGTCGACCATTATGATGAAGGCACCATCACCTTCTGTGACATAAAAAATGACATATATTATTTAATTTAAATGTAAAATAATTGTTAGCTAAATTAAAATTTTAAATATAACTTAAATTTAACATGACATTTATATAAAATATACCTACATTTGTGTAGTGGTTTATGTCTACACACCAAATGCACATGCCAAAAGCTCATCACTCATAATAATATTATCCAATCCCTCTTAACCACAAGTACCACATCATCATAAGGTGTAAGACGTATAGATCCATAAGAACTATAAGGGTGGGGTCAGGTATACACACACTAGGTGGTGTATCTGTAGCATCACTTTGTGATAGCATAATTGTATGCAAAATCAGTGTACCAGTGAGTGAATTAAGAGTATACAGACTATTGATATTCATAACCTAATGAACTACACATGGGATCTTAGACTCAAGTGGCTTTTGGATATAGATTCTTCTAAGATAATTAGGCAAAAAACATGTACCTAGTTGATCCTGTACAAAGCCTTTCCCTTGGACCGAAAACTCACAAAAATCAAAATAGTTTAGAATCTCATTAAGGACAAACTCATAGTAGAGTTTCCTCCAAAAATAAAATGGGACCTCATGGTTGTTACATAGTGGATAATTAAATACCATCCACTATCAATCCCAAAAATTAGCTATGCTTATGTTATGTGCATAATGATAGATTGGAAAACATTTAGTGGTTATGGGAAATGGGGCATTGGTGGTTGGATCAATGAATAGGGTGAAAATGTAGGATTTTTATATTTCTTTGTTCCTAACCTAAAGTGGTGATAATTTTTTAATATAATAATCCCTAAAAGGGTGGGGTCAGGTATACACACACTACGTGGTGTATCTGTAGCATCACTTTGTGATAGCATAATTGTATGCAAAATGAGTGTATCAGTGAGTGAATTAAGAGTATACAGACAATTGATATTCATAACCTAATGAACTACACATGGGATCTTAGACTCAAGTGGATTTTGGATATAGATTCATGTAAGATAATTAGGCATAAAACATGTACCTAGTTGATCCTATACAAAGCCTTTCCCTTGGGCCTAAAACTCACAAAAATTAAAATAGTTTAGAATCTCATTAAGGACAAACTCATAGTAGAGTTTCCTCCAAAAATAAAATGGTACCTCGTGGTTGTTACATAGTCGATAATTAAATACCATCCACCATCAATCCCAAAAATTGGCTATGATTATGTTATGTGCATAATGATAGATTGGAAAACATTTAGTGGTTATGGGAGATGGGGCATTGGTGGTTGGATCAATGAATAGGGTGCAAATGGATGATTGTTATATTTCTTTGTTCCTAACCTAAAGTGGTGATAAATTTTTAATATAATATTCTCTAAAAGGGTGGGGTCAGGTATACACACACTACGTGGTGTATCTATAGCATCACTTTGTGATAGCATAATTGTATGAAAAATGAGTGTATTAGTGAGTGAATTAAGAGTATACAGACAATTGATATTGATAACCTAATGAACTACACATGGGATATTAGACTCAAGTGGATTTTGGATATAGATTCATGTAAGATAATTAGGCACAAAACATGTACCTAGTTGATCCTGTACAAAGTCTTTCCCTTAGACCTAAAACTCACAAAAATCAAAGTAGTTTAGAATCTCATTAAGGACAAACTCATAGTAGAGTTTCCTCCAAAAATAAAATGGGACCTCATGGTTGTTACACAGTGGATAATTAAATATCATCCACCATCAATCCCAAAAATTGGCTATGATTATGTTATGTGCATAATGATAGATTGGAAAACATTTAGTGGTTATGGGAAATGGGGCATTGGTGGTTAGATCAATGAATAGGATGCAAATGGAGGATTTTTATATTTCTTTGTTCCTAAACTAAAGTGGTGATAATTTTTCAATATAATAATCCCTAAAATGGTGGGGTCAGGTATACACACACTACGTGGTGTATCTGTAGCATCACTTTGTGATAGCATAATTGTATGCAAAATGAGTGTATCAGTGACTGAATTAAGAGTATACAGACTATTGATATTCATAACCTAATGAACTACACATGGGGTCTTAGACTCAAGTGGATTTTAGATATAGATTCATGTAAGATAATTAGGCACAAAACATGTACCTAGTTGATCCTGTACAAAGCCTTTCCCTTGGACCTAAAACTCACAAAAATCAAAATAGTTTAGAATCTCATTAAGGACAAACTCATAGTAGAGTTTCCTCCAAAAATAAAATGGGACCTCGTGGTTGTTACACAGTGGATAATTAAATACCATCCACCATCAATCCCAAAAATTGGTTATGATTATGTTATGTGCATAATGATAGATTGGAAAACATTTAGTGGTTATGGGAAATGGGGCATTGGTGGTTGGATCAATGAATAGGGTGAAAATGGAGGATTTTTATATTTCTTTGTTCCTAACCTAAAGTGGTGATAATTTTTCAATATAATAATCCCTAAAACTATCCCTATATTAAGTAAATCTATCAATTTGAATCATTATAGAGTCAATCTAATGTAATAATATATCTAGGGAATTGGCTAGCTAGGTGTGGTGGGGGTTGGTGGAAGTAAGATACCTCATTCTTCTAATTAATTCTTAAATTTCAATTTTATTTCCCACAATGTTATCAGTTAGAATCTCTTGACTGCTAGGGGGTTTTATGGAACTATAAGAGGGTTAGGTGGAGGGATATGAGGAGGAACAAAAGGGTTTTGTGGAGGATTAGTTGGAGGGTTGGTAAGAGGAGGAACAATATGGTTCTGTGGAGGGTTAAGAGAGGTAGCAGGATGGGCTATTGAAAATAAAAAATTATAACTAAAAATTAGGGTTAAACAATGAACATAATGAAAAATTAGGGTTAACAAGTGTATATTTGTATCACTTACATCTTATAAATGGTGGCATTGTTTATTAGTAGCTTCCTAAGATGAATTTTTTTGATCCATGTCACTCCATTTTATATCTCACACAAAATGTGATCATGAAAGCTAGAGGAGAGAAAGGAATCTTGAATACAAAATGATGAATTTGCATTTGGGTTTGGGTTTTCATTTTTTTATGACATAGGTAATGTGATCACATTATTAACATGATATTTTTATTGAAAATAATAAGAACATGATCATGTTAATAATGTGATCACATTATTATTTAAAATAATGAAATCATGTTATATAATAATGTGATTTCATTATGGCTTGGTAATTATTTGGCCATATTTAAATAATGTGATTGCATTAATTAAATAATGTGATCATTTTATTTATTAACATGATCACATTACCTAAAATGTCCATATAATTATCACCCAAATCCATGCACTTACCCACATCATGGTTCAAAAAAATGTGAAGTTGAGAAAGTTTTCATGAATCCAAAAGAGAAAATTGAAAAGTGTTAAATTAGATTAGAAGAGATTAGTCAGGATGCAATATCAAGTAGGAATAAAGGAGAGATAAAAATATCAATCAAAGGATTTTTAAATAAAGCACTTATAGCTAGCATAAATTTCATGAGCAATAAGTCATTTGATTACCTTCATAACAAATTTTTCTTTTACAAACATCTATCATATGTTGATTTGTTCTAATGGAGTGGGTGTGACTCTAGGAACATTTTTTTTTAACCCTAGTTTAAGTAAGAAGAACTATTTAATCACCTCAAACATGTTTTGAGGTTTGTATATACTAGGTAAGGTGTGTTGTTTAGAGTCTTTTGTTTATGGTTTTCCCTAAATGCATTTAGCAAAATGTGTTTGCTTCCTATTATGTGCTTTGATGTTAGTTTAAATTATTTATAGGCATGATAGTTTCAATTCAAAGTTTAAGGGTGACTCCATTTCCCAATGGAATAATAAAGCCATTGATTCATTAGCATTGTTGGTATGGTACCCCTATTAATTACTAATTTGTTGACCAAATTTTTAACCCAAGTCAAAATGGGTCAGCAAATCTAGGTTTCAATTTTTCATGGGATTATCAAAACTTATATGTGGTCTTTTTATGGTCTTAAATGGTCTCCATATGGTCACATTAGTCATTGTCTAGCCTTGTCCAAGATTTAATCTCATTTGTACTTGTCTAGTCTTAGGGGTCACTCACAAAGTTTTGGTGTTGTTAGATATGGTTAAAGGTTTTACATGGTTTATATTAATTATAAAAGGTTACTAACATGTATTTAAGGTCATAATATCATGTATTAACTTTGTATCATGTCTTATGTGCTAAAATGTCATTTTGGCCACCTTTTGGCCTATTTTTGAGGATTTTTACATGCCACATTTAATATAAAAAGTTTAAATAAGTCCCCTAACTTAATTTATGTCAAAAATGGGTGAGGGAATGGTTAGAACCTAAAAAAATACATTTAAATTCTTAAACTAAGTAGAATACCCCTTTACAAGTACTTTTGGGAACTTGTACAACATTGGAAAATCATTTATTAGATAAAAATGGTTTCAGAGGGTCTATTGTAATTCAAAAGGTAATTTTTAGTATTTGGTTCAATTTTTAGATCTTACAGATGTAGTACACACTCTCTCCTCCATCACTACCTTCACAAGCTTAGAAAGGCAAAAATCAAATACATGGTAAAGCTAGGAGAGAGAAATTTGGGGTCTAAAACTTTGGAAATTTTTAGGGGTACTAATGAGATTTAATTTAGTATAATTGGTTTGTTGATTAATTTCCCCTCCTTTATGAACAATTTCTAAGGTGACAACAAGTCACTATGTCTTATCCATTTATGTAGGGTATGGTTTTGCTCCTATTTCTTCATTTTAAAAGTCAATGGATGAGAATGATTTTATGTGATATTTTAAAATATAAAATATATCCTTTAAATGGTATTTTAATTATCCAATTCAACTCCATGAAGTATCTTTAATAATAAGAAAGGTTCTTCAAGTGTGTGAGCATACCACCCTACTGCAAGTGTGTTTTGGTTATTTGAAGTAATTTCACTTTCATTATTTTTAATAAATAAATTTTTCATATAATATCCTTAATTATAATATACTTCATTTTATATCTCTCTAAAAATTTCCCTTTGTATATTCTCCTTCAATAAATGTTATGTCTTGACTGTTAGAAGCATGACCTTTGTCACAAATGGTCTACTACAAGTCTGAATGCAATATTTTCCCAATTGGTAATGAATATAAATTATAAAACATGATATAAACACTATTTAATAAGTTTTAAACTCAATAAATGAAAATTAATCTCAATCTACCCTCTAATGAGGGCTTTAGAGAAGTTTCATTCACCTACATGTCTACAAACCTATAGTTGAGAATTCATTAAGTCTAAGGTTTCATTTTGAAGTGTTCAATCCATTACAAAGGGTGACATAGAATCATAATCACTTATATGACCTTGATATGATCCACTAATATCAAAAAATTCATGATGAAGGGACCTAACCTCTATGCATAGACTTCCATACAAAGCCTTGAGCTAACTGATACATAGGCCTGTATAGACTAAATGGATAATTTGAAGTGCAATAATGTTTGATAATAGATATATAGGATTTTGGAGAGAGTGATAATATATAGGTAAATATTTTATACATATTAAAAAATTAATACTCAATAAGTTTACTCTCTAATAACATATTCAATCAAAATGAAGACCTATAGGTGATAGACCTATAAGTCCTCATTTTAGAATACAAGCTAGTTATCCTCCAAAAAATAACTAGGTAAATGTAGGAATAATTAATAAAATTCAAGAATAGGAGAGGAAAAAAACCATTTAAATCACCTAAAATATTTATAATTCAAGAGATGGTTAAAAATATTAAGTTCACAAGCTTAATATGCCTACACAAGTCTGAGTACAAGAATGAGAAGACAAAAGTTTATGAACACTATGAGGTAACCAATAAACCTTATGAGGAAGTGAGAAAGAAATATAAATGAGGTTTTAATGATTATAATTGTTAATAATTAAGTTTATGAATCCAATTTCAAGACCCCATGCTGAAACCCTAGTGCAATAACCACGTACAGTCATACTTGAGAAGGTAGTCTTAAACAATTTTGTATTAGGGAAGATGTTGTTTTAGGCAAGTTGAAGAGGATTTCTAGACTCAAAAACATTATCAAGTCTTTAAATTCTCAAATACATGGAATTTAAATAACTAAAATCCCTAAATCTAGTCAAACCATCCTAATGAGCACCTATAGGTTGCTTAGGTAATAAGGCTAGTTATATGCTTGAAAGAAAAAGGGTCACCTAAAGTCAGTGATATGGGAGTTTGGATGAAGTGATAGATAGGTTATAAGAATAATTAAATTACAAAAGGACTTAAAGTAGGTTCACTAAATTTTATTATCTAAAAGTCTCTCTAAAACCCTATCTACATAACCAATACAAGCTATAAGCTTGCTTACTTAGTCATGAAGGATACTTGTTTGTTTTGAAGGAAAAAAGGGTCTGATGGAGGGAAATATCCTAATATTGGTTTCATAGTGATGACATGACTCCATAAGTCATTAAAGCTCAATAAAAAGTGAAATAAACACCAAAATAAATATTTAGGCTTGTAGAACCTAATTCATACATAGGCATACCTATAAGGAAAATCATATAAAGGATAGGAAAATGGGCAAAAAATTAAGATCTGAAGGCATTAAAAAGTTTGAAATGAAATCAAATACCTTTTAAGACCATCCATAGATAGGGTAAATCAATAAAAGTGAAATTTTTACTCTCAAGACCACCTTGATATTTTCTTAAGACATGACTATAGTATAAAAACCAATATTCTATTGATTGTTGAGGCCATGAATCTATCAATAGAGATAAATGGATTTTAGAGGAGCTAGAAAAGTCCCCATACATTAATTACATGGTGTAAGTTTTTGGTTTAGAGTTTGAAACCTAAGAGACACCATCTTGTAGTCACACATCTCATAACGTTTTTCATGGGACCTATTGGTGTTTGGAGGTGGTAGAGGGGTCCCCTCACTATAATATTTTGGAATTAGGAGAATGAAATAAGATCTATTCTTTATGAACAATTCTTAGGAGCAAAACATGCCTAAAACCCTCCTAAAACCCTATCCTATAAAGCACATGAAATGACCTGATTTTATCATAAAACCTCCTATATATTATTGATGACTATAATTATATTCTTGAAGTGTATCTTATATGTACTTTTAGTTATATGGAATACATTAAATGCACTATTTTGTAAAAACTTTTAACATTTTATAGAGTTTTGAAAGGTTGGACATTTGAAAACTTATGGGATAGGTCACTTGAGATGTATTTAATATTTTTAAGCTCAAAAATATGTACTAGATAGTTTTGAAGTGATCAAACAAAGCTCATTTTTTAAGGTAGCCTCAAACAGGCCTAAAATGAGACTAGGTTTCAAGGCCATTTCATCGTTCTCACATTTTAACACGGTATCAAGGCCAACAATTTGGCATGGATATTTTTGATAGGAGAGATAAATTTAATAACATGATTTTATGTGGATTCACACATGTGAGAGTGTTTTGGATTATAAAATTAGACTTCTAGGCAAAGAGGCCTAATTGATGCCTAAGTAAGGAGAAAGAAAGGTAGAAAAAGACACTTCCACTCATTTTTAGGACCTAAAAATTATCATAGATATGTAAATCCATATTTTTCCATAAAATAATCTCTTATTTTTTCAATATTATTGATACACATTCCTATATAAGGAGGTTTATAAGTTTGTAGGGCTATAAGGAAAATAGGCCTAATGAGAGCTTGAAAAGAAAAATAGAGCTTTGGAAGTTATTCCAAGAGTCAAAATGGATTGACTCAGGTTTGATAACATATTATAGTTCCTTTCATGGAGATATAGTTCCTTTTATAATTATTAACTCAATTTTTTAGTCACTTGGACAATGCTATACGAGGGAAATGAAGAGTTTTAAGACACCTAGGCATATGAATGAAAGTGCCACTAAAATGTCAAATGAAAGGAGGTTATAAATTTATTTAAGGTATAAAATGATAATTTATAAAGGAATTAATGGATAATTTACTATTTATAATCCCATTTTAAACTCTTCTTATGCAATTAAGGGTAGTTTCCAATAGCATGATCAAGGTGTCAAATTGAATTCTATCTCCTACACTAATTAGAGGATGGATCATCTTTAGAGGAGAGAGACATGGATTTGTAAGTATATTTAGACTATAACATAACTCTTACTTGTTTATAAATCTCAAATTAACACTTGGAATTCTCCTTCTTATATGATCCCTTCCATCTCTCTTCCTCAATTCTTTATATAAGTAGCGACTTTTAGCCTAGTAAGATATATGCATCTAGTATGGAGAAGTTGTGCTAGTTTGAATACTATTTTTTACTTTCAATAAAATATTTAAATCTAGTTTTATGTTATCAAATTCTTTTATAATTGTGTGAATTAGTTCATGGTTGAATGATAAGTGATAGTTATCTCTCCTTGTGTTTGTCTCACTCTTTTATGCTTTATACAAGTAATATATCTTATAACAAGTCACATGATGTGTATTTAAGTGTAAGGAAGAGTATTAGTGTCTATTTTTAGACCTAATATTCATCTATGTTTATAAATACATTACATAATACCTTCATGTTAAAATAATTTTGTTAGGAGAACCTTGGGTATTGAGATTAGTTTTGCAAATTGACATTCATAGTGCAAGTTCAAATAGTATTATGGAGTTTATATTAGAAAATCACCTATATTAGGTTAGTGCTAATATCCCCTTTTTTTAGTATTTAGTATACTAGTGGTTAGTTGTAGCTTTGGTTCAAGGAAACTAGCCCTTTAATTTAGAGATTCATCTCTCCCATACGTCACCCACAACTTGAGAGATATTTTCATGTTAAATTAAATTTAAGGAGTTTGGATGAGACATACTTAGGGTAAAATTTTCATTTATAACAAGTAATAACCATGTATCATTTAGAAGGAAACATAATTGGATAAATATATCATTGAAGTGCGTAGAACTAATGTGATCATATTTAGGCCTAAGATGCATGATAAATATCATGGCAATGTCTATATAGTAACATAATAATCTTGACAAGAAAAAAAGGACACAAATAAGAACACTCAAAAAAATTTAAAAGGTAGTGATTCAAAGAGACTAAAAATAAGGGGCATGTTCAAATGCTGCATAATCAAAGGGACCTGACTTAGTCAATTGTCTATAAAGGTAAGAATGACATTTAAATATACATACAATAAAAAATGACATATGAAAATTTCAATGAAACCATACATAGGCATAGGGGCCACAAGCAAAGGATAATATTCAAATGGTCATAAAATGAAAACAAGACACTTAAATAAGTACATAAAGCAAAGCATAAGCAACTAACATAGACATATCATAGTACTTCATATCTCCACTATGTAAAAATGGTATGTCACATGTATAGAACATCAAGTACCCTATGTAACATATAATGATGGATAATATACATGTTTAAGTACACATGTAAACTCAAACGTGATAATGTAGAGTGATCACCAAATCATATAACATGTGTATCAAGATCAAATAAGTGGATGTCCCCAATGTCATCATGACATGAGTAGAATGAAGTAGAAGGAATGTCCAAAATCCAAAATATGAATGTATCATGTATCTATGTATGACTATATCACACTCAAGTATAAGTGTGACACATATGCGTATGTAAAAGTAACTGATTATGTTGTCCATCAACATGGAACTAACACATATATTCTAAGGATACAATAGAGCATGTATGTACTGAAAGGATTTTTGAAGTTTTTAATGTTTTGATTTTTTTAGAATAGAAAATATCATACGATGATGCCATCCAATGTATGGCCATATCTATCTCCCCACTATGAATATATTTTAATCCCTAGGTTGCACTATAAATGAGTATGTGTAGGGCTAATATCTATCATTTTGGTTTTAATGGTGCTCTACATATGTAAAATAGGACTCTATGGTCATGACACAATAGTAGGTGTAATAGGAGTAGAGGTTTTTGGAAATTATCATTAATTTCTTATTTGTTTATTTTGTATAGTAGTAATTAGTGTATTCTGAGGTGATCTAGATATTTGAACATGGTGTGTAGTAGAAGATTGGGATTATGTGGAATCCATTATATATCTATGATGTAATGTTCTCTCAAGTTTTGGATACCTAGTAAAGGAGATTTATGACTACCTACCCTTTTGTGATGAATTATCTATAGTAAGCTTGATGGATAGTTGTTTGGATATAAGTTTATTTTGTTCAGGAGGATGCTCATATGGAATTCCATAAATTATAACTACTTGATTGGTATGAATGTATTTTACATACCCATGTAATGTAAAAGGTACTAGTTGAAGGATGTGTATCTAAGGTCTTCCAAATAACATATCAAAGATGTGTGTGAAATGGATAAATGAAAATGTAGTAACCACATTTGTAGGACCAACCTATAAACGTAAGTCAATATCTCTATGAAACTTTTGGGAGGTCCCATCGAATTATCTAACTAAAATGGTAGATAGGTTTAAATAATTATGGGTATAACCCAAGTGTTTAAGTAATTTCATAGTTCAAATATTTTCTCTTTCACCATTATCAATCATAAAACTATGTATGGGTTGTTTTTAAAGGTATGCTTGAATGAATATTGAATTGAAATTAGAGTCAACATCTTTAATTTGATTGTCATCAAAAGAAATAGAAGGTTTTTAAACCATGGGAATTATATGTCACATGTAAGCACCAATAACCCCATCTAGTGGGTATCTATAATGTAGTGGAGAAGGATGTGCATTATATTCCATTTGGACTTCTAGTTCCTTCTTAAAATGGTCTTATAAAGGATTGCTGAATATTTTATTTTTATGGTGAACACTAGGTTGTGAACTTGATTCCTTTAAAGGATCCTCAAATATAAGTTTTTAGTCATCAAGAATATCTTATATATTGTGTCTCAAGGTAAATAATCTTCTTTTAGAATATCCTCATCCTTGATGATAATCATAATAAGCATTCACATCATATCATTTGGGTAGAGGTCAACTCATATCAACCTTGATAGGATGAGGGAGAGATATAATCTAACACTCTAGTAACTATGGAAGTAATGAAGTTTCAAACTCATGCAAATGTGTATATTGTCTCCTTGGTGCATTAGAAAATACAATCCAATTAGGCTACATAGAAATTGTGTTAACCTTTGTGGTTGTTTTCTTTTTGGGCTTAGGAGGGATTACCTTATAAATTAGTTTAATTATGAACTTGGTACTAAAATTACATGTAATTGATGTGTTTGTAACATACATGAGCTTCTTAAATGACATAAGATTAATTTCATGGTCTTGTACAACATGGAATAAGGCATTGAAAGATTTTAACTTCTTAAAAACAATGGACTCATGTAAAGGAGAAATCAAACTTTAGTTTAATATATATTATAACTCTTTGTCTACCATAGGATTGGTCATTTTGGATATCATTGTCTTATATCTCAAGACATATTAATTGATAGGTTCATTGGTTCCTTGTTTGGTTTTTATAATTTTGGCATATGAACCCTTTTTGAAAATGTTAATGGAAAATTATGCTAAGAATTGGTATGTAAGAGATTTCAATTCTTTGATAGATTGTAGAAGTAAATCATAGAGCCACATCAAATCATAGTCTTTGAGGCTTCTTGGAAATAATTTGGTCAAAATTTTATCTTTGAAATCATAGTAAATGCATACCACATAAAATATACCAAGATGTTATTCAAGATCACCCTTTCCATCATATAATGTGAACTTTGGTGCAACAAATCTAGTTGTGAAGGGGTGTAAAGATATTTTAAGTTAAATAAGGGTAGGCAACACATCTTACAAATATATGGCATGAGGGTATTTTTAATATTTTTATTCAATGTTTACAATCTTTTTTTCTAGGGTTTTTATAACTTAAAAGAATGATTGAACTGTATGCCTAATGGGATTTATAATAGTAAGTTGAGTAGTCACCAAAGGTGATGAAAACATGTTTTTAGAAGTAATATGAATTGAAACTAGTATTTGTGTTGAAATAATGGGTAATTTTTTCATAAATGTATCAATAGTTATTTTAGGGAGTAATGCTTTAACTAGATAACTAGTGCCCCCACTAGATGTATGTAGATTGGTAAGTGTGGGATGAGTTATAGTACCTTCTAAAGATTGACCATTACTAGGAGAGGAAGCCTTAGTTTTATCTTATGTAAGTATTTCATCTGTTTTAACATTAAAAAAATCATATATTAATCCCTTATTATTGATATGAGTAATCACTACCTCTTTATCTTCCATTTAAAATTAGGTTTCTCATTAACATTTCACAATGATTCAAAAATGAAAAATAAGATTTGTAGTACAGTATAATAATAATAAAACCCTAAGTGACCTAAGGTTTAATGATCAAAGATTAGGTTCACCAAATGTTGAATATAGCATTAGATTCTAATTAAAGGGGTATATAGAAATGAAATGGTACAAGGGTGATAAGTAAATATATAAATATCTACTTATATGCAATACTAAGATATAAACATATACTACATTTATTATGCTTAGATAATCTATATATAGAAATTAAAATTATGATAGATATAAAAATGATAAAGAAGTGAATTACTTATCTAGTTCTAATGCTAATGTAGTTCTATATTTGGAACAAGTTAAAAATAGGTAGTAAGTAGATTCTAGAACAATCTTCAATTCAAGATCTGATGCCTTTAGTTCTCTTGATAGTGATGTTAGCGTGGGATGGTTGTGTTGATGTTAATATCTAGGTTCATTGTTAGGGTTCTATACAAAATATCTTTTGAAATAGGATGTGACCACTTAGATTCTTCTAGATTTTATTTTCGCTTCACTCTTGTGCATTTAGATCTATGTTATGGATAGTCATTACTTGTAAAATAGTAAAACCCTAGCTTTTGATCTTTAATTTGACCTTAGAGAAAAATGGGTTTATGGTCACATAGTGTCTAGATGGCCCCAATGACCCCCGTATAAAAGGATGCTACATACATATCCTATACTTTGAAGAGAGCCTCAAACTGATGTAGTTTTCCCCTATTTGTTGACTTGTGTTTGAATCATACAATGTCTATAAAATAAGTACAATAGTGACATAACTTGTAATTTTTTAAATCAATATCTTCAGCTCATCCTTTAGGAATTTATACCTATATATGTTTTGTACATATGACTAGTATATAAATATGGAATATTATAACCATTAAATGCTTACTAGAGTACTTTTGATAAGTGCCTTGGTCTCTTTGGTCTTTTCATAGGTTAGGAATGAATGAGGGTTAATTTTGTATTTATATCAATACCTTTGGATTAATAACTCACATTAAATCACTTATGTCAACCATTAGGATACATTTCATTTGCAAATTGGATGATTTTATGGAATTGGATACTTGCATCAGGTTAGGAGAGTAACATTGATGGTATTATATGACATAGACATTAGTGTCTATAGGAGTAGGAGAGTAGGTACAACTTTAGAAATTATAGAGATGGAAGATAAATACATTTTAATCATTGTGGGAAAGATAAAATATTTAGGTTATCAATATAATATTGGTCAGACTAATAGATATAGGCCAAGTGTCACAAGGATAGAGTAGATGAGAGATTTACAAAAGTAGGAAAGAACTAAGAGGAATAGCCAAGGTCTGATCTTTCCAAGTTTAAAAGTCTAAGGTGTTATATAATCATAAAATATCATCTACACCAATAGATGGTTAGTCTGATATAGGCATGTGATAGTTGCTAATAGAAATTCAATCATGGAAGCAGTGAATAAATTTTGAATTTTCAAGATAGTCAGGGAAAAAGGGAAGGCTACTAGTCAATAATTTCATTCACCTCTTACCATCCAAATAATCTCCTAACCTAGGAAAATATTCTTAGTATTTTTTCTAACATGTTTCTAAATTTGGTAAACTTTCTATTTGAGGAAATTTTATTTTTATTTTGTTAAAATAGGAATATTGATGTAAAATATAATAAGACAAATATAGGAATATGAAGGGTCAATACATTCCCTCATACCTATATAAATAGGAGAAATAGAACTTATATAACATAGTTTATAATATTTACTGTAATGTTTCTTACAATGAAAATGAAATAATCTTTATGTTCACTCTTCCATTGGGAATACAAATAACTAATGTCTTGTGTTATTTTATGTAAATGTGTTCTTCCTAGGTTTAATACATCATTTTCAACTCTAAAACAATAATTGATTTATTGTCAAACTATCAAAATACATTTACATTTCATTTTTGTGTGCATAGGATGAGATATGTGTTTGCTTATCCATGTATGAATTTTCAAATTCTTTATTTTATATTTTTATTTTAGAAGTAAATAATGATAAAATATAAAACCAAATTCTATCTATAAATATTATAAATAGTTTCTTTTAGTTTCTTTTTTAATTAAGGAAACCTCCCCTTTAAATATAGGATTGACTATGGCCCCTTCACTATTTCAAAAACCTCATATTTAACCACGTGCCAAATATTTTTCCAATAATATGAAAAGCCAAATAAGGGAAAAAATATTGGATTGCTCCAAGTGTCCTGAGATAATGCTAGATATTGGGAATGGATTAGGGTATATTCATGTAAATAATGGCTTAAATACTATAATTATGCATGTTAATCCCTCTTCATGAGTCCAATAATCATAATTTTGTTTGAAGGTAACATTAAAGATATACTTTGTAGGATCGAGATTAACATTTTTTTTTAATAACGAAATCCAAAATGATAACTAAGTCATTAAGATGATTAATGTGATGCTTGTATTTGTCTATAAGGTCACTCACATAGGTTTTGACTATTTATTTAATGTGATTACTAAATATTTGGTTCATTTCACATTAGTAGTTTTCTTCGATTTGTTAAGCCAAAACACATATTAATATATAAATATTTTCCATATTTTGTGGTAAAGGTATTCTTATGTTGATCTTCAAGGTTATTCTGAATTTTATTTCACCTCAAAATACTATCCATGGTAGAAAACATGTCACATATAGCTATGGATTTAACAATGGCATCTTAGAAGGTAGAGGTAAATTTTCCTTAGCACATGATAAGTTAAGATCATAAAATTTAATACAAATGAAAATGACTAGAGTGAATTTATTATGAATGGTTATTATGTTGGAGACCCATTAAGAATAAATAAGGTTTTGATAAAATTATCATCTAAGATCTTAATTATTTCCTTATGACAAAGGGTGTAAATTTTATGAGGGAACTTTCATTACTTTTACAATTACATTAGGATATATAACTATGTTATGGATAATGTTATTAGATTCAAAACTAGGCATATCCTTATATGACCATGAAACAAATCACAATATATGTAAACAAATAAAATCACAATCTAATGTTATTAGAGATAAGAATGGATTGAGGAATTTTAGATAAACAAAATTTGATTGATTGATTTTCCTTAGTAAGCACTATTTTTTTGTCTTAGAAATGATATGGTTTAAAGGGAAGCTTAGAAAGAGGATCATGATTAGGATCAATACTAGTAAAAAAAATATTGAAGTAAGGATAATTGTTCTTAAATTGGTGAAGCTTGTGATGTTGGCATGTAATTTTATATTCAATTTCATTAAGGATCTCTAAAATGGTTTATTCACTTTGAAGTGACGTAATGGGACATAATGTTGTGCATCAACCTCAATATATATAGATTCATTACCTATTTGTAAATATATAAGTGGATCTATCTCACAAAAATGGCTTTGGCATCTAGAGTAATTTTATGATCTTATGGAGATGTGTTTGATTTTTTATGTATAATATTAGACTTGAAAATTCATTATGGTATAACATAACTATGATGAATTTTATCTAAAAAGCTAATATATTTTCAAGAAATAATAATTAGATTAGTTGTATCAGGTCTATTGATGTATTTTTATGAATAAAAATTGAGATGGTTGATATTTGTATAATGAGAAGTAGGATTAAATAATATTGTGTTGACATAGGTACGATCATACCTAAAATAGTCACAAAATAAGGGGATACTAATAATAATATATTTATAGTGACTCTAAGGAGGTTGGTACAACTAAAAAAATCTAAAGGTTTAATTGAAACTATAGTGGAAATATATAATGAGTGTAATAACCTATGTCAAACCACTATAGACAACACAATATTATTTCCTCCTACTTCTCATTATACATGTATCAACCATCTCAATTTTTATTCCTACAACTACATCAATGGACCTGATACAACTAGACCCTATGTAACATATTCATAAAAGTAAGATTATACTAATAATAATACATTTATAGTGACTATAAGGAGGTTGGTACAACTAAAAACATATGAAGGTTTTATTGAAACTATAGTGGAAATATATAATGAGTGTAATACCCTATGTCAAACTAGTGTAGACAACTTTATATCTATCATTTTGTCATAATTATAGACCCTATTAAGTGTGTGGGAATCTTGGTGAGAGATTCTGAGTGTTGTCTTGATTGTATTCAAGTCTAATTATATGCATTGTTTTATATTGTAGACTAGATTATTTTGTGATTGAAAGGTTATTATTTTTGGACTAATCTAGGATTTTGATTTGAGTCATGATAAACTTGTATTGTTAAACACACACACACACACACACACACACACACACACACACACACACACACACACACACACACACACACATGTAATTTTTCATGTTCTAGTTATTAATTATTTATTGGATGTTTTCCACATAACATATGTATGAGGCATTATCCATTGAATACCCAAGTGCAAAATTTTAAGATCTTGAATTTGAGCTTATTATTGAATGTTCTATAATTATATGCCTATTACCAAAAGAATACTAATTTTATGTAAAATTATTTATGCTTGTGTGTTATGTGATTGAATAAAGGAGAGATTTTTAGGTTCTTCAAATAAATGGTAACTGAGACTGAATAACTGATGGCCATAACTATTTAGTTGTTACTGTAAGTAACTAACAGTTTACTCAAGTTTATAATATGTAAATAAGTAAATAAATATTTACTATCACAATTTAACAATAAAATATTATATTTCTCTACCTTATAGGTAGAAATTAAATATTTAATAGTAACATGCTTTGTTAGCTAAATATTATTTATCATATTAATAAATTGGTTTCATGAAGCCTAAAACAAGTGAGGTAATAACTAGACCCACTTAGTGGGTGACCAAGCATTTGGTGGGAGAAGTTAGGGTTTTAAAGATTAAACTAATAAAATTAAAACAAAATTGGGTGGAAAAAGGTCAATTTTTTTTTTGGGGGTTTTAAGTGTCATTTTCTCCTTCAAGCTCTTGCCTCCATAGGTTTTATTGTTACTAGGGGAGCCAAACAAGGAAGGGAGAAAAAGTAAAGGAATGGAGATTAGCTAAAAGGACTAGGTTTAGGTCTATTCAGGAAAGTGAACTCTATTTCATAGATTTGTCTCTTTTTTCCTCATATTTGCAAATAAGGTATACAGGAAAGGTAACTTCTTTCAGGTTTGTGAATCATATATTTTAATATTTGTTGGGTTGTTTTGTATTTTATTTTTTTAGAAAACCCTTTATTTGGGATGTTGTTTGGAAATAAATAAAATAATGAAATATGTACTTGTTGTATATATCTTCCTCCCTATATGTTTTGGTTGATTAAAATAAACATACATTACAATTATTTATATATATATATATATATAAATACATATATATATACATATATATATACATACATATATATATATATATACATATATATATACATATACATATATATATATATACATATATGTATATATATACATATATATATATATACACATATACATATATATATACACATATACATATATATATATATGTGTATATATATATATATATATATATATATATATATATATATATATATATATATATATATAAATACACACACACACACATATATATATATAATATGTAGATTTTTTTTTGTTTATATATATATTTGACAGTTGTTAAAAATTTATTTGTATATGTAAAAAAATTTGAAAAAAAATAATATATAAAATAAAGTTTTATTTCAAAAATAATAATAAAATAAAATGAATATTATATATATTTATATATGTCAATAGAAGAAGGAAAATTATTAATATACATATTTATATACTGAGTGATGATTGTTTTTAATAGAGTTTAATTTATAATTCATACTTTTATTTTGTTAATGTATATTTAATATTTTTTAATGTATCTTTTATAATTTATAATTTATTTTATATAAATTATAAATTATAATTTATATTTATAATTATAATTTATAATTTATCTTATATTTGATGAATGGAGATAGTAGAAGCAATTGGATAATGGATAAAGATGTAATGTGCATATATATAGGATGTCATTTTAATAAATATGACTATGTATAAATTTTGTATTATTATTTTTATTTGATAGGGGAAAAAACTAGGTTTTATAGTGATCTTAGAACCATAAAAGTGAAATATAAAAATAATCAATAGGCCAAACAAACGCCACCCAAAAAAAACATAAAAAAACAAATTATACTATACTAAAAGCATGGAAAAAATAAACAACAAAGATTGGGAAGGGGATCTCTCTAGTGGGTCTTAATCTTCCTCATGACTCTTCACAGGGATGCCCTACTTAACCTTTGAGATCTTAGCCTATGTGCGGTTACTAGGTCCTTTTGTTGCTTCTCCTAGAAATATCACACAAGGCCTCTTATACCCTTGGACCTTTAAGGGAGTCTTCTTTATGGGGGCCACTTTGGGAGAACCATGAGGGGGTTTCCAATATCATTGGAAATTATTTGAAAGATGTCTGAGCTAGCTTATAAGACTAGATAAAAGACTACACTATGGATTTGGCCTACGTAAGATAGCATTTCATTCTTATATAAGATTGGCAAGGGCCAACCTTACCTCTTACACCCTAGAGTTAAATTTCTCCATCTATTCATTATTAATTTTCATCTCCTCTAACAAAATGGATTTACCTTTTTGGGCAATCTCCTCAAGAGTTCCCACATCAAGGGTAATCATCTTGGGTTTGGGAATGAAGATCTTGAGGGGAAGGTCATCGGTAGGGGATTTGGAAAGACTAGCTTTAGGGGTGCTCTTAGAGGGTTGGTAGGATATTGAGGTGGGATCCTCCTCTAGGGAGTCCTCCTGAGATTCTTACCTAATGGAGGATCCCCCTTGGGGGACCTCTTAAACTTGTAAGGTTTTGTTGTGTTTGACGAGGAGGAGGATTAGCCCATACTGTAGGATAGGGTTGGTCTCCTTTACTTGATGAGACAAATCAATGTATTCAAGAGACTTAATCAAGAGGAAAGGTAAACCAATCTTATATCCAATAAATTGAATTAAAAAAAAATGGTGAGAAAATATTAGGGTGTATTTAACCTTAAGGGTCATATAGCACATTACCTAGAGATAGAGTTTTGGCTAATGGCAAAGAAATTCCATCTAGGGCAAGCCTTTTTTTTAATTCTTCATAAACTAATTAATCCAAAAAATAATTAAAGGAGATCCTATTTCTTTATTTGGTCTTTTAATGCCTTAGTCCCATCATAGGACATGTCGGTCACCTCCCTAATAAATTCCTTTGTAATAATTATTTTTATGCCATGAACGGTCATCTTGAATTTGTTTTAGGCCACTACAAAATCCCAGACCACTTCTACATCATGATTTATGATTTCACCATAAACTCAATGAGACCCCCATGTTTGAGATTATTATAGACCTTTTTTTACCCCCACACTTCTATACATGAGATAGGCTCAATCATTTCCTTCTCATCTCTCATCGAAGTTGTGTCAATACAGCCAGGGTAAGTAGGTAGATAGTTCTGAATGGAATAATTTTGAATAATGTGAATGGTTCTTGGGAATGCCACTGATATAACCCTATAACAATTATGCCTCCTTATATTATCATAATTATATATCATCATATTTGAAACCCACCCCTTGAATGAAATATTATGCACGTATGGTGACATGATGTCCCATTCAAATAGTGGTACTTTCATCCCATAATTTTTTGAGGATGTTGTTAGGAACATTGCTTGTTTCATGATAGTTGGTTATAATTGGAATTTTACTCCAATACTAGTGAGTTGATCCACTATCCTATTACCTTCTCAATAGGTATGAATAATTTGAATATGAGTCATACCCTCAAGAGTTGATTGACATCATTCATGTTTTATTTGATAGTATTAGAGGGGTTATTTTCCCTTCTAGAGCATTTAGGATATTTAACAAATCACCCTCCATGATGATTCTTTTTTTATTATTTTTTGAAGCCAATTAGATACCCCAGAGGGCCACTTTAGATCTACAAGGTGATTTTATTAGGTTTCCAAAGGTCCTACATAAGCAACAAACATCTCTCCTTTTGAGTTCCTTATGACTCCCCCTACTCTTACAAGGACCAAGTTGCCTTTAGATGTACCATCAAATTTTAGTTTCACCTAGCCTTCTGGTGGAGCCTTCCATTTTATATGTTTGTGAATTATAGATTTTGAGGGTGAGATTAAATGCTAATTTTTTTTGAGTTGTTTATAATATTTATTGATGAAGGAGATCCATATTATTTTTCCTTGTGGGGGAAAGTTTTTCAATTTTATGAAATGGCCTAGTAGAGATGGAATAAATCCCCTTCAAGCTAGTACCTTTTATTTAGGAAAAGGTCATCATTGTGGGCTTTCCAGAGATGCCAAAACTAATGAGGGAAAGGAAGGTAGCATATGAAATATAGAGAAAGGAGATTCCAAGGAGACTTACATTGAATTATGAGGTCAAGGATGTTATTTATTTTGAACCATGTCAGGTTAAATTTATTTAGTATCTAGTTAAACAATGTTGACCTAAAAGGACACTCTAGGAATAAGTGATGGATGGGATATTCCACATTCCAGCATATAGGGCATTTATTAGGGATAAATAATCCCCTTTGTCTATAATATCCACCATCAAAATTTTGTTTTATACCACTAGCCAAAAAAATAAATTTACATTATGAGTTAAATGCTTCACCCAGCTTTTTTTCCAAAACTTTCATTCAATTTATAGATTAAGATCAGTGGCATGTCTGCAGGCCACTGAGTAGGAACCATCATCTTTAGTAGCCCAAATAAAGTGATCTTCCTTATAAAGGGTAGGGATATGAACCTAACTCATTAAAAAGTTGAGGTATTAAATAGACTATGATTCTTCCATTGAGATTCCTTCACAAGGGAGTATTTTCCATCACTTTACACCTTCATTCATCTCCTAGTAATATTTTATTTTAGGTCCCCATATTTTATTGAGGTCTCTATACTAGCCATCAAAAATATATTGTGTGGATATGGGGCCTAAGAAATCCAATCATCTTCCTAGAAGTCAATTTTCTCACAATTGCCAATTTTCCATATGATGCCTTTCTTTAGGATATCCTTGTAGTTGGTGATATCTTTACAAAAGTTAGATCCATCCATAGGACCTTCTTCTCATAGTAAGTCCTCCACTTCCACTCCTTCCAAGTATTTAGATTTAATAATTAATTCTCCTTCACCATTTTCCTTCATCGACTGCCAACACATTTTTACCAATAGGGCTCTGTTCATAGATTTAAGCTTTTTTCATAGATTTAATACTTCTTAAGTTGAGGCCACCATTTTCTTTTAGAAGATAAATTTTTTCCCATGAAATGAGGTTATATATAATTTTTCCTATATTTATCCTCCATAATAAGTTTTTTTTTTAATTTGTACAATTTTAGTGGCCACTTGGGAAGGCATTCTAAAGATGGACATTTGGTAAATAAGAATGCTCTAGATTGAGTCCTTGAGTAGCTAGTATTTCCCTACTTGAGTAATAAGGTGAACCTTCAAACCCCCTTATTTCCTTTGTATATTGTCAATGAGAGGTTTCAAAGTTCATAATCCATTTCCCTTCAAAGAGAAAGATGCCTAAATGACTTGTCAATAGATTACCCAATTGATAGTTTAATATTCTGGTAATTTGTTTCTACTGAAAGAGAGGAGTGTAATGAAAAAAGAGAGATTTTTATAAATTTGATACACTTATTGGAGAATTTTTCATAATTATTTACAATTATTTTTAATTGATTTAATTCTTCTATAGAGGCTTCTCCTAAAATAATGGTGTCATCAGTAAACTATTCATGTGTGATAGGTTTTATATTTAGAGCCACTAAATTTCCTTTAATGAATCCATAAGTATGGGATTTTAGTAAGCTTCTACCTAAAATTTATTCTATAATAATAAAGAGGTAAGGAGATAGGGGGTCACCCTATATTATTCCTCTTGAAGCAATTAAAAAGCCTTTTGGAACACCATTTATGATAACATAAAATTTAGGAGTGGTGATACAATTCTAAATAATCTTCCTAGTGTCCTTGTTAAATCTTAGCCTTTATAGAATTTACATGAGAAATATCTAGGAGAATCGATCATAAGATTTGGACATATAAAAATTAATAAACATGCCCTACCTCAAGGATCTAAAAATGGAGTCAATTACATCATGAACTAGAACTATGCATTTGTAATTTGTGTACGAGCCACAAAGGCCCCCTGCCGCTCCCCAATGAATTTATCAAGGAGATATTGCATGTGTTTTACCAAGATAGAGGAGTGAATTTGGTATGTGGTATTTAAAAAACTAACGGGTTGGAAGTCCTAAACATTAGTAGCACCCTTATTTTTTTAAATCGGTATAAGGAAAGTGTTATTGATTTTCTTGAGGATAGATTTTGATTGAAAAAAATCTCTAGCAACTACTTCAATCTCTAGATGAATAATGTCTAAGAATTTTTTGAAGAAGATAAGGGGGAAATCATCAAGTCTTCTTTCTTTGAATACCTTCATTGAAAACACCACACTTTTTATTTCCTCATTATAAGGAACATTGGTGAGGGAGACATTATCAATAGCTGAGAAGACTTTATCAAAATTATTGAGAGTGGAAGCTAACAGATGATCATTTGGTACAAATTATTTCAAGAGGAAATTTTTAAGAAAATTAATTATATGGTGGGAGATATCATCTTCATCTTTGTTGATAGCCCCATTTTACATTTGCATTTGGGATATTTTATTGATGTTATTTTTGTCTAATTATAGAGTGATGGAATAATTTGGTATTCCTATCACACTCCTTTAGCCATGAACATATGTAATTTTATCTCCAATAGGCTTCCTCTCTTCCTTCCAAGTTATGAAAATGGAAAATAAGTTCTTTTTCCCTAGAAATTGTTTGATCATTATAAATTATTGAAGCACAGATATCTTCAATGATCAAAAGTTCTACTTTGAAAGCCTTTTTCTATAGGAACATATCACCAAAACCTTCCTTATTCCAAATTTATAACTTTTTTTTGAGGAAGTTGAGTTTTTTAGTAAGAATAAACATGACAATTCCCAAGAAGGGTTCTTTCCACAACTCTTTCAGGGACCCCATGAGATTGGAATGGAGAAGCCACATGATTTCAAACCTGAAGGGGTAACATTTGGGTTTTGAAATCTTGTATCCTTTAAAATTCAAAGGATTATTATCAGACCCAATTTTGGGTAAGGAGGAGAGCCTGTTGGATAAAAGGATATCTTAGTTTAAGGAAAATATAACTCTATCTAGGTGGACCTAAATCAAGTTTTCCCTTAGTCTACTATTAGACCACATAAAAGGGTTACCATTTAGGTCCACATCAAATAAACCTACATTTGTAATGAAGTTTTTAAACTCTAGCATAATTTTAGTGAGGTCTAAAAGGCCCCCTTTTTTTTCCCTAGGTGTGAGGAGGTGTTAAAGTCTCTAGCAAAAATCTAGTTCCAATTTACATAGGTCCTTCAGGAATACAACATGCTTTTCCAATGATGACTTTTAGTGTATTTTTCATTTGGGGAATAAATAATAGTTAAAATCCATCTATCGTTATTTCCTATATTCATGAACAAAAAAAATATGATAGTTATTCTTCCATAATAGGTCTCCTCCCCAGACATCTGGGTTCCAAAAAACCGCTAGATCACCCGAAGAGCTAGTAGACTCAGAGGATAAATCTTGGGATTTTTTTTAGATTTTTGTTACACATGATTTGAGTATAGAATTAGAAAATTTTGTTTTTTGAATGATAAAAATATATGTATTAACCCTTTTAATAATATTTTAAAGGGTCCTTTATTTCCTAGGGTTATTTAAACCCCTTACATTCCAAGAAAAGATTTTCATTTTTTATCCTAATGGATCTTAAGAGTTTATTGAGATCCATTAATAATATCTTTAGATATTTATAAGTACCTTGTGACCATATTTTTGGGATCTTTCCATAGGTTTAGGGGTAACACCAATGTTGGATTTTTTCCTTCCTCTTGTACTTTTAGAATTGGTGATGAACCCTTCATTTAGAAAAATGTCCTCAAGGGAGAAAGAGTTTTAGAACATTTCCCCTAATCTTTACAGTTCTCTAGTGATTTTTAAAAAAATGGGAGAGGGGGGAGCCTTGAGGGGGGAGGGAATTAGCCATCCAAGATATCAAAGATGGGGCTTTTCTACATAAGATCTTGTATAGACTCAAAAAGTGGGGAAGGCGAATGAGCACCTAAGGAAAGGTCGGGAGGAGGAGAAGGGGGAAGGGGAAAACACCATAGAGGATAAAATGGGGGAGGGAGCATCATAGGAGAAATATGGGGGGGGGGGGGGAAGAAGGGGATAGGTCAGGTTTGAGAGGGGGTGAAAGGGGAACTAGATCAGGGAAAGGGGCCAAACAAATCAAGGGGGTGACATGCTTGGGGGGTGACTAGCACCCCATGGGTGGACAAGGGGGGAGAGAGGATGAAGGGGTGAGAGCAGGGGGTGGGGTGACCTAGGGGAAAACTTTGGGAAAGGGAAGAGGGGGAAGGGGAGGGGGAAGGGAGTTAGGGGGACTAGGGTGAGGCTCCTTAGTGGGGCCCAACTCACATAAGGACTTTGGCCCAATAAGAGAAATAATAGGAGAAAAAGGGTTAGAACAAGGAGTAAATTTAAATTTTATAGAAGGAGAGGCACTTGGATGGGCTCAGAGGCATCCAATTCTAATAAGGGGTTTTAGCCATTAATCCATCTTTGCCTCTTCTTTAATGTTCTTCTTATGTGAAATAGCGGTGAATTCTTAGCCTTTCTTTGAATAGTCATGAAGCAAATGACTTGGAATATTACACCTTGGGAAAATGATTGCATTATTATCATACTTGATATTATACATCTATTTATTGTAATTTGACTTGATTTTTATCTCCTATAGTAGCAGCTTATTGGTAGGCAACAAAATGTGAACACAAGCAATAACCATTCTCCATTGAGAGAGAGAGAGTAATTGGATCAATTTTAATAGGTTAATCCTAGGCCCTAGAGATACTCGTGATGACCTTTGAATTCCAATATTCTAATGGAAGTTTAGGGAAAAGAACCCAAATTGTAACATCATCCATTGTTGTATTACTAAGGCTCAACTCATCCTTTTATCTATAGATAGAAATACTCACCTTTCCCATAAGCTAAGGACCTTATGAGAGAGCCTTGATGGAGTCTTCTTGAAGAGAAAATTTTACCAAGAAGAAACCCATTGCCAGAGCAACCACATCTAGGTGAGCTTTAGGTTTCTAATTTTGATTGACCATTTACAAAAGGCATCAATATTTTAAATATATTTGTTTACCCTAAAAATAATGAATTTAGTGAGCTCCACATCAGCCTACTTCATGACAAGGTCTAAAATAAGGATAAGAATCTCATTATTAACTTATTCTAGGAATATATAGAAATGTCAAAAGTCATGGCCCACTAGGATTTTTATTTTGATCATTTCTACCCACAATAATTTAGGGACATGAGGATCTAGTTTTTCTAGGATAATAACCTCTTTGTTTGACTACTTTAGGGTATATCTGATACCTTTGTACTATTGTCTAGTAAATATTATAGTAGTTTAATCACATGAGTGGGGTAGTGTGTGGCCATTTTGACCTCGGGAAGATCATTGTGGAATCCTTTCTCCATATAAACACAATGAACATGATCATTCTAGTTTTATTGCCTAAGTAAAAATTCAAACTACTAAATATCCTTTATAACATACATGGGTTTTTACCTTATTTTGTCAATTTATTACCGATATCTACACTTTTTTTCAAGAGAAATATATATTTACAAATATATATCAATGGATGTGGATAGAACCTTGCCTACGAATTAGTCATTTCATCCTTCCTTCCCTAAGTAAATAAAGGATTTAGGGTAAACTAGGGTGAATCAAATCAATGATACGTAATACCAGGATCATTAACATAACACTAACTCATGACTCGCATTCACACCATCTTGGCTATGTCCTCACCCTTTAAAGGGCTTAGGGTAAACTAGCATTAATCAAACCAATGATGTGTAACACTAGGATCATTAGCCTAACACTACACCTCATGACTCACCTTCATATATTTTATAGTATTTATATCAAATTAATAAATATATTTTTATGTTTGACATCATGGCATCATAAAAGTATTAGTGTATTATAAGTGAATTAAGTGTATTAAAAATTATGGGGTACAAATTAAATGAAGCATGTAAAGTAGTAAGTAGATGTAAAGGTGCACTGGCCTAAATATAAGTGTTTAACACATCAAGTGTTTTTTGCAGTATATCAAATAATATAGATATATTTTTGAGTTTATTTTTCTATAATATTCATGAATGGGAAAAATATGAGATTGGATTATCAAGATATGATAAGTAGTATGTATTATATCAGGTATAAAATGATATGATTTGATGTAAGTGGTTGTAAATAGTTAAGTTCAGTAAATGTTTAAGTAATCAGTATTAAGAAAAAAATATATTAGTGAATATAACTAAGGTATATAATGAAATAAATAAGTTGTTAATTATCTACTCCTTATTGAATTTTTTATAAATATATAAACACACACATGCATACACACACACACATACATATATAATAATATATTATCATTAATAGAAAGAATGTTGAATTTTAATTTTTATCTTCTTTATAATTCTTTAAAAAGAAAGAAAAATATTTGTGAAGGAATTTTTACTTTCTTAGTGTAAGATAACCCATTGTTGCCTATGTCTCAGTGCATGAGATAGATATACCAGTGGCAGACACATTTAGCTATGTTATGCCTATTATGTTGACATTTATAGTGTCTTGAATGTTATTCCATATGCATTTTCAATTGATATTTATTATATGGTCATTGAATAATTGGAAAATTTGTAAATCTTGTTGCTTAAGGTTTATCTTTAGCCTTGAGTTACATTGCTATTGAAAATATCCATATTGTAGATTATGTTCTTGATCACCATAATGGTTGTTTTAATATTAAATAATAACAATCTATAATGATACTTATTAAATATAAGTTGAAAAAAAATTATTTATAACTCTAGATGCATTGTCACCATTTTTAGGCTAGTGGTTGTCTAATAGAGTTACTCCAATAATGTTTTGGAAAACTATCTTATCTATGAGTCAAAAACCTTATTGAGTAGGTTAACTAAGTATTATCTAGGTGGTAATTAGTACTCATTAGATAAACAAATGTTATGGAATATATGATTCATAGATGGTTTATAATGTTAATGTAATAACACATAATTTAATAGTAAAATAACATTGACAATATTATATGGAAAGTGAACTTTGATAATTATAGACTTTAAATATAAGTTAGTTTAGTTCACTTTCATATTAGGAGCTTATAGATTAATATTAATGTGGAAAATTGATAAATAAATAATTTTCAGTTGACTTCTATAGTTGAAATTAATGAGCTGAATTAATAAATTCTAACTCAGGCTATTCTATGTGTCTTGATGTTAATAGAGTGACTCTATCTTAGCATTAGTGTTCTAAGAAACCATTTGGGTAGGTTGATCACGGTGGGTCTATAAATATCCTTTAGAATATTATTACAATAATGTAATGTATTTAAGACATCAATTCTATATTGTGAAGCACATGTATAGTTATATCATCCTCTAGGATAGTTTGGTGGATGGTTGGGCTATTGCACACACTTTTATGATATTATGTGCAAGTTTACATTATAAATTTTCTATTTTAAAATCAACCAAATCAATTCAAAGATAGAATTCAAATTAATACCTTAACTTTAATTTTCATGAAATGAAAGCTTTTAAGATGCATATTATCTTATGTGAATCAAAATATGTAAATGTTATGCTTCCACCCCATTCTAATGATTTTTTGTAGATTTGATTCTAGATTCAATTGGCAATTTTTTGAACCTATTTTTCCTTTTTAGCCTATTAAGTCAACTAAAAATTGAGTTGTCAAAAATAAATATAGGACTCCTAAAGAGAAACCAATGTTTGTTAGTGGCTCTTTTTACCTTTATATTTATATAATTTTTTTTAATTGCTTTCAGACATTTTTTTTTAAACCTTGTTTCCAACTTTGCTTATTCATAAGTTTCTTAGTAGAGTAATTTTTATCATAAAATCTCAGTTGAAATGTTGAGTTATTTTAGTATTAAAATTGATGGAGATTATTTTTGTATGTTCCTAGTGGTATTATATACCTAATATATTATGGAATAACTTTCATAGATACTTTTTTCCTTGTGGGAGTATTTTTCCATCACCATTTCATAGGCGATTTAACGACATTGAGACTGGATTAAGAGGTGAGCTAACCAAGACTATTTACTTTAGGTTTGAGCCTTTATTCTCCAACATGAATTGTTAACCTTGATTAATGTATCCATGGGTGGTATAGTGGTTATATGAGAGTTTGAGTTAAATTTTAGCTTGGGATCTCTCTTAGTTTTAGTTTTCTTGAGATCATAGTTTGTAATGTCTCATTATTGATGAATTGTTGGTAGATTATGTTTCTTACCCCTTGAGTGTAGATATTATTGGTATAAACTACACTTGATAGCCATCAATTATTGTGTTTAATTGTATTGAAAATAACCAATTCTAATATAGTTGACACAACACAATGAACTTGTTAAATGATTTGATGAATCTTGTATTTCAAGACTATGGGTGAGAAATTATGTAGTATGTATCATACATGGAGCGTGGATGCATTCCTTTAAGGTTTCCTTACTAGTGGGCATGAGTTGTAAGATGAATTAAATCATATCATGATTTTATGTGAATGGAATAATAGTTGAAGCATTCACTTGAGTGAAGAAAAAGTTACACAAAAAAATTGGTATTGTTTTAAGGTTTTTGATTGAGTTTTCACGAGGTGATTTTTTTAGGCTTTAAATTTTGGTATCATAACTTGGATTTAACACTGAATGATTTGGGGATTGTATTTAGTATTCATGATGATGTTTTGAAATTTATTATCATAATATTTATTGGTTTGTTTCTACTCATAATGACTTGAGATCATAAGTTAGATTGTTGATCATGTGGTTGGAGATTGGGTAAAATTTCCATGATTTTTATATTGGTGACTTTTTTGGCATGTCTTTACTTAAGGTTATTATTTTATGTAATACCTATTGTGTGATATATAATTACTTATAAAAGGTAGATTATTTTAATGATTTCTTATGATTGTGTAGTTTCTACTAGTGTATTGGGAGGTATATTTATCTTAATTCACTCTCTTAGTATTCTATTAACCAACCTGATGTAGAACATAACACCTTTTTCACACTTTATTCTTGATTCATGAATTACTTACTTAGGCTTGGGTTTGTAGAACCATTAATCATACAAATGTATAGATTGTCATAATTTTTATGTGGTTTTTAAATATTTATCATTATTAAAATAGTCTCAAGAGAACTCTTTACTCATTTATGACTCTCTCCCCCACTTCTATTTTCACTAGAACTTTGCTTATGCAAATATTCAATCCTTGTATCCCTATCTGATTGTAAATGGACTTGTACAATAAAAGTACAATTATTTATAAAACTCCATAATTATGTTCTACATTACCTTGTATTAAAACACTTGTATGTAAATTATTAGGGTCTAATTCTTCTTCTAGACTTACTTTCACTCTTTAAACCTATACAATTAGGCCTCTTTTAGCCCTGTCACAACACCACTCTCTAAAATATTGTATGAAGTGTTTGTACAAGTATGAGAATGATTTTTTATATTATAGTATGCAAAAAAACATAATAATAATTTTTTTTTTAAATTTTGGATGGTTCAAACTACTCAAATAAACTAAACCATAGTTTAGGGCTTATTCTGCCCTATCTTAGCCTAAGAGTGTAAATAATTAAGTTGGAAACATTTTAAAGGGTTTTAAAGGGGATAAAAAGATTATAAATGTATTCCTAAAATTATTACACATTTTTTCCATCAATGATGAAGCTCTCACAACCCTCAAGGCATTCATAATCCAACAATCTCAGTCATTCAACATTGTATACTACATGTTAGCAGTAGGGGTATGTAGGGTTTTTAGGTTTCTCATTATTAGAAGACTATATAACATAAAATAAGGTTATAAATACCTTATATTAGTATTCTAAACCCTTATATATCACATTTAAGTCAAAAACAAGATTCAATGTTGCCAAAGACAATGTACAAATTTTTTTTTAAGTGATTGTAGCTTTTCAATGAGTATATATGTGATCATGATCAAATTCAATTACTCTTTTCCACTTTATGTTACAAAAAATATTTATATTATATATTAATAAATATTTATTTCCAATCATCCATATAACTAAAATATAAAAGGATCAAACACTTAGATTATAAATTGAACAAAAATGTGGGATGCATTTCCTATGTAGTAGGCCTAGTAGACTTATAAAAAGTGACTTCCTCCAACATAAACTAAAATTACCTCTATAATTATAGAGATTATAATATTATAATAATATAGATAAATAAACAATCAAAAAAACTTCTTACCAATTTGATTATCCAAGCACACCATGTGCTCTATTTCAGCTGTGTAAATTTAATACACATAGAATATTGATATCATAGACATTCTTGTTTCAAGAAGTTTTATTTTAAATATCCATTATTAACCATCCACATCAAATGGAATTATATTATTAAAAAAAAATCCTTTATACCCTAGAGGGATACATAACTGATTCTTGCACCTCCTTCCACATAGGACTCTTGGATAAAACAACTAGTTATGGTCTCATTAATCACATAATACCATACCATGAAACTTGTAAGATCAAATAACCCATCTCAAATCATAAATATCCTAGACACAACATCATAATTCAATCCTCATAAATATTATGCTATAGTCCTTTAATAGGACTTACAATAAGTTCAAATTTTGAATAAGTGCTGTTGGAAAGAACTATAAGATTTAGATCTTGAACATCCTAGATAATTAGTAATGATAATAAAAGACTGAAAACTATATATCACTTATTAAACTATTTAAAATGAAAAAAATTATCATTATTACATCCCTAAAGGATGGCCCTACATCATACTACCAAGCTGGATAATGTTTCCCATTTGCTCTCATTGATGTACTTGGTGGGAAATATCAACCAGAGCATATGGGAAACAAACCCTATATTATTTTTTGAGAAGTATCCCTATTATTAATGATTTGTTTAAGTAGATAAAAAAATAACATGATAGGCACAAGATCTATAAAAAATAAGGAGATCGATTGACAGCTCTAAGAAAGCAAACATAAGTGAGACTTCTTTCTTATATTTGTATCATATAATAAAAAAATAATACAATTCTATTTTTTCTCATATATTTTAACATGAACTTGGGCCCCAAATTTAGGCCTCCACTTGCTCAAATTATTGATTGACATACCTACAAATAACATAATGGGGTTAAAGAAAACATATGCCTTGTTATCTTGAGCATTCTTTGAAGGTTTATTCCACTTTATCATATCTATAAATTGTTCAAATTATTTGTTGGATTCTTGTTGAAATTATTGTTCAAGTGTCTTAAAATCATCTTTCCTTATTCCTTAACCAATTCTATATGTGTTTTCCATGCTACCTTTTATGCCCAGTATTCCACTTCTTCTTGTTCCTTGCATGCTTCACATTGTTGTAGATTATTAACCTACTACTCATACTTATTATTGTATTGTTACTCCATATTCAAGGGGTATTTGTATAGATACCATATTTAATTGTCTTCCTTCACAACTTCTACCCATGCCTCATCCTCTTGACTCTTTACTTATTAATCATTATTTTATGATTCAAATTCTTGCTTTGTTTGGACCTAGTGTTCATTTATCAACTCATTTCTTTCCTATCCTTCTTCGATAATATTCCTAAAATAACTCACTTTATCTAAAACCCATTTTATATATTCACTACTATAAATCATTGTCAAATGCTTAGACAAGCTTGTAAATAGTTGGTTCACATACTCACATGAGAAAATTTGATCATATCGAACTGAAACAGTCACCTTAGGTTGAATGCTTGCCTAAAATTCTTTATATTATTGTAACAACTCCCAATTCCCTACTATAGACACCCTGAAATCTATACCAATTGGATTGTCTTATTATTTAGGCATTACTTCATCCACCTCCTACAGGTTGTATGATTACCTTTTTAGAATTTTCATGTTCTTCTAAGATTAACTCTTCCTTATATATGATTTCAATGAAGCTTTGAATTTATTCACCTATTATTGCCATGTCATCTAGTTGTTAAAATTTCTAAGGATAACAAAAGTTTGTGTTTGTATATTCATTTGACCATTCATCTTTCTTATCCTCATATTTCTCAAACTCTCTAATCATATCCTCTAGTTGATGTCTCATATGGGTAACTACCTACTATATTTTTATATCTTCCATCTTGTCCTTGAATGCACAATGTACTCTATTCTTAATCTTAATACTAAAATGGTTTTTGCAGGCCATTAACATATCTCTCAATCTCTCTTCCATACCTATTAATTATTTTCTCAACTCGGTAATATCATTATCCATATCCACTTCTTCATTTGGTACCTTATTTTTCTTATTTTTTATGTTAATATTCTTGTATTAATCCCATATTTACTCTTTTCTTTCTTTCCTTCACCCTTTCTTGAAAATTTCATTTTCACACTTGCCTTCTTGACCTAACTTGGGTCACCTCAATTCTCTTTCTCTCTCTTGGAATATCACTTGGAATCACCTGATTCTTTACTTTTTCCTCACTTGGGACTCCTCAATATCTTCTTAATCTCTCTCTTGAGATTGATTTCCTAGAGTTATCAATATCTCTCCCTGTTCTTTATAGCCTCTCTTGGCTTTGGGCTTCTTTTCCACACTATCCTTTTATCTACCTTCACCTCTTAAGGTTCTCTATCCTTTCACTTATCCTTCCTCTTATTAAAATAAATAAACAAATGAAAGCTATTTAAATAAAATCAACTTATCAAATAAATCATAAATAAGCATACCTTTTTATAAAGTGTACTAGCTTCTTGCCTTCTCCTATTCTACTTTATCTTGAACTTTGTCACTCACCTTATATCTTTTCTTTATTATTACGTAAAATATTGATAATTTTTTTGAACAATATAAATTATTTATCACTATATATCCTTATTGTACCCAAGGTATTTTCTAGATTTGATACCAAAATGATGCAAATCTTAGCACCTTTTTCACACTTTGTCCTTGATTCATGAATTACTTCCTTAGGCTTGGGTTTGTGGAACCATTAATCATGCAAAGGTATAAATTATCATGAATATTATTTTTTTATTAAATATTTATCATTATTATAATATTATTAAAATAACTCTTTACCCATTTATGACTCTCTCCTCCACTTCTATTTTCACTTACATAACTTTGCTTATGCAAATATTCAATCCTTATATCACTAATTAACTATAAATAGACTTGTAAAATAAAATTACAAGTATTTATGAAAACAAAAAATTATATTATACCTTACCTTTTTATAAAAACACTTGTATGTCAATTTTCAAGGTCTAATTCTTCTTTTAGACCTACTTTCTCTCTTTAAGCCTATCCAATTAGGCCTCTTTTAGCCTTGCCAAAACACCACTCTCTATAAATCCATACATAAGGGTACATAAAAGTTTGGGAATGATTTATTATCTTATATTACACAAAAAAACACAATATCACAATTTTTTTTGAATTTTGGATGGTTTAAATCACCCAAATAGACCAAACCCTAGTTTAGGGCTTATTCTACCTTGTCTCATCTTGAGAGTGTAAATAATTCAATTGGAAACATTTTCAAAGGTTTTAAAGGGGATTAAAAGTTTATAAAGGTATTCATAACATTTTTACACCTTTTACCTTTAATGATTAATCTCTCACAACCCTCAAGGCATTTGTAATCAAGCAATCTTAGTCATTCAACACTGTATATAGTATGTTAGCAGTACAGATATGTAGGGTTTCTAAGTGTATACTTATTCAAATAATATATAACATAAAATAATTTTATAACCACATTTTATGAGTATTTTAAACCCTTATCTATCACTTTTTATTCCAAAACAAGATTCAATGCTACCAAAGATAAAGTACAAAATTTGGGTTAATTGACTGTAGGTTTTCAATGAGTATAACTGTGATCATGATTAAATTAACTTAATCTTGTCCACTTTATATTAAAAAATATTAATAATATATATTTATACATTTTATGTTACCAATACTCCATATAAATCAAACATAAAAGGATCAAACACTCATAATAAAACTTGAACAAAATTGTGGGATGCATTTCATGTTTAGTAGGCCTGACAGACTTATCAAAAGTGACTTCCTCCAACACAAACTAACATTCCATATATCAGCATAGAGAGTATAATATGATCATAAAATATATCGATAAACATTAAATAAAATTTATTACCACTTTGATTATCTAAGCACACCATGTGCTATATTTTAGCCATGTAAATTTAATACGCATAAAAAATTGATATCACAAACATTCTTGTTTTAAAAAGTTTTATTTTCAATATCCATTCCTCACCATACACCTCAAATGGAATACGAGTTTTAAAAATAAAAATAACTCCTATATACCCTAAATGGATACATAACTGATAGTTAGATCTTCTTCCACATGGGAGTCTAAGATAAAACAACTAGTTTTGGTCTCATTAATCACATAATACCATACCATGAGACTTGTAAGACAAACGAACCCCTCTCAACTCATAAATATCCTAGACACATAACTTCACACTTCAATCCTCATAAATATTATTCTATATTTCCTTAAAAGAGTTTATAATAAGTTCAAATTTTGAATAAGCTCTTTTGGTGGGAAACACAAGATTTGAATTTTGAACACCCTAGACAACTAGTAATGACAATAAAAGACATATAGAACACTCTAGAATAATTTTTAAACTATTTAAAACCAAAAAAAATTCATGATGACATCTCTAAAGGACTTACCTTCATCATACCCCTATTTTAAGAGAGGGGGTATATGATTCACTATCTTTGAGCTTTTGTTATGGTATAATTATAATTCTAGAGTGATTTTCTCTTATTTACTATTTTATTGTTCACAAGGTATAAAGATGCTAGTGTTGTTTATAGTGAAGAAGAAGAGATAAATATTTATTATATGTAGTGATTATTGGGTTGAATAAGTTAAGTAGTGAGATATATAAGGTTTTTAATACATATTTATATCTTAGATTAGTTATGAAGTGATATTATGTCTCTTGAATTGATTATTCTTTGATCCAAGCTTGATCTCATACAACTTAGCCTATTTTGAACCTGTTAATAACCTTATGGTATTAAGGTAAATGTGGTAATATCAGGTATATTATATACTTATCCAATTGATGAATCGCATGACTATTGTTCCTTGAGGAGTTTATGACTTGTAGGGTTATTCTAGCCATGGAAATGCCTTGAGTAAGCCTAAGTTGTCTATGTTCCTAACTCTATACCACCTTATGATGGTTACTAATCTATTAAACTATTTTGAGGTTATGTAATAATCATTTCTCCTTTTAGTGGATCTTTTGAAATCTATCTTTGATTTCATCTATTTATAACCTAGTTATCTCATTAATAGATTCATTTTGAGATTTATCACCTTGTTTTATGTATAATAAAGAGGTTTTAATTAATAAACTATAAAAAAAATGATGAAAAAGAAAACAAGATCTTAATATTGAATCAATAAATAACTTGCAACCTTCTTTAGTCAGAGATTAATGTTGAAGGCTTAGGTTTCACCCTAGATAAAAGTAGAAGTGTTCAGGTCCTATTCTCAAACCTAATCTAACATGGGAATGACCCTAGCTTATGGGTTACCTAATCTTGGGTCATACCTCTAGGGTTTTTAATGAGGTTAACACCTTAAATTAAAAATATAGTTTTTATCCTAAACCTATACTTATACCAAGGAAAATGGAAAGGGAAGAAATCTAAAAGGAACAAAACCTAGTCTAAATGGTGATCCACCAAATTTTCAATGATCCAATCTTAGATTAGACTATTTTATGACTAATAATGAATCCAATTATGATAAGAACTAATTAGATTTTATGAAAAGGTTTTAAAAATGAGTATTTTTTATGAAGGCTAAAAATATACCTATAACTTGAAGGACAAAATGAGATAGGTTTAAGTAAAGCACTATGGGCTTATGAGACTTCAAGGGAAAAATCACTAGCTAACACTTCACACAACCTACAAGGAACCAATAGAATTGAAGAAAGGTACATGAAGGAAATACAAATGATGAATAGGAAATACACTCTATAGATCAAACTTCAATAAAGCACACTTAAAATTCAACTAGAATTCAATGTGTCTTATATTGCTTCAAAAGAGTTTTACAAAGTGATTTTAGAAAATATTCACTATATCAAGCTAATTGATCCCAATCAATAGATAAAATATTGAATTTATAGTATAATATGATGAGAGAGGGGAATTGATGCATGGGAGAGTGGAAATGGGGTCATAATTATCAAGGCTAAGATTATCATTGGAAGAAGTCATAATATCTTCTTAAGACTTAATCGAGCCCTTATCGACATTAATGCCACTATGTCTATTCTTGGTTTGGAAATATGGATCATGAAGGTTAAGACCACTACAAGAAGCAACCATCCCCACCATATGAATCCTTCTTGATCTCCTCTACATTAATGAACTTCATTATAAGGATAAAATCATTGTATTTATGTATCTCATAGAGTCATGACTATATCTACCTTTAGTAGCTATAGGTTCCCATTTGTCAAAGATAATATTGTGTTGAAGGATGAGATAGTTAACTATATCTCATTTATTTATTTTATCTACTTTAACCCAAATATATATTTACTATGGATTGAAAACAATCCAATTTATTAGTCTTCATATAGTCATTATATTGATACAGATCTATAGGTTGTGTATCCTCATTCCTAAACTATATTAGGTTTTAAAAAACCTATCATGCCTCTAAAATTTAATGATAATAGGGCATCATTATTATCAATATTGACTCTATGGTTGCATCTTCTTAATGGTTTTCAATCGATCTCTAATAGTGGTAAACAACTTTTGAAACATTTCCTCCTTATTTGACTTGAACAATGTTTGACCTCTAATTTAAGTCTCCTAATTTTAAATTTTGATATAGACCATGAAAATAAATCTATTCTTCTCAAATTATGCCAATTTTCAAATTTTCATTCATCTCATGGGTCTTATAGTTAGTCTTAGTTGGTCCTACACTTACACCACATGGTGACCTCATATTCGTCCTAAGATCATTCACTTCTTGAGATTACACACATCATAGATCTCCATTTGTATGGCTTGTACATGTATAATTAATTTAATTAGTAGTTATAGTGGTCATGACACTTGGAAACTTTACATTTGTTCCTAGGATCAACTAACTTGTTGACCTCTTGCTAGCTATTGATATTCTTTTGTATGATGGATCATGCACTATTGATCATATTGAACCCACTAAATTTTTCAATCACTATAAATCATTAGATATTATATGGGCACCCAAGATCTTTCCACTTATTAGATGCATGTTTAATCTTAGGATATGTTAACCTTTTGATTGTGAACTCATCATTGATCTTTGATGCGTAATCTAATACATGTTATTGGATATTTTAGACCCATTGACATCGATGATTGCCCACTTGTAATTAGATATTGACTAGAGATTTCATGATTTGACACTTTTCAGCTACATGTTCATCCTTGGAACATTTTAATTCAAATGGCTATTTGTTGTAACCCAAATTTGACCTCTATACACATATCCCACTATATAATTTCAAGTTTGAGGACTTAGACTTTGAGATAGACAACTCATCAATATAATAAAATTGTATATGATTTTTATGGGACAAAAATCATCATGTCTATTCATTATTTTATCTCTGGTTGACATCCCAAGTGTATTTAATAAATGTGCAACTAGGCTGACTTGTCTATTTCTGCATGATGTGTGATGATAGTCTATCTCTTATACACTTGTGTAAGAAATTATTATCTCTTTATAAGGATCCAATAAAATTTTAAAACTTTTTTCATGCCCATGAATGCTTGAAACACCATGAGAACCTACTAGTCTTTTTCACTTTGCAATCTTAGACCTATTTCCAAGCCTACTTCCCAAGGATCAATGAATTGCACTTTAAGTTTGCTTAAATTATTTGAAAATATTTGTAATTAATATGAGATATTATTATCCTAATTTTGGTCCACTCATTCCATCCAGAACTCTTCTAGTCTATTCAAATCATTTCTAAGAAAAATCTTCTTATCTAGGCCAAATTTGGCAAACCATTACTTCATGAGGGATCAATGATTATGATGGATTACCTTGATTATGTAGCTGTAGAGGTCTTATATTTGGCGTGAGTACTTTAATGAAGTAAAACTAGAATAAGTTATTTATGATAAATAGGGATCAAGTTATGTCCTTTGATTGGTCAAATATGTTACAAGAATTCTTGATACTTCTCTTTGTTTAGTATACTTGAAATGAATCTAGTTGTACTTGGTTTCATTAATTATGGGTACTAATATAGGATACATTTGGAAAATTTAGTTTTTTTAGATTCCTATAATGATAAAGACATTACGTAAAAAAATACTAGATGGAAACAACTAAGAATAGATCTTGCTTCTTAAGGAAAGACTTGCGCATTTCCATTTAAAGCACCTTGATACTATGAAAAAGGTTGACATGTATATTGTTTAATGGATAAGATAGAGGATGATGATGGATAATGATGATATTATAGATAATATATCTATTTTGGGCCTATAATATTTCCTTGACCATTATGTAAAACCTATAAATTACGTTATGTTATTGTGAAAGTTGTCCCAATTGTCATGAAACTATGTAAACCTAGTATTTATGTCATTCATATGAAATATTAACATGTGAATTTGTGTGCATCCATAATTATAAGATTTTATGTAAACCCTTATAGCATTTACACACTCATTAAACCTTAAAAATGATGGAGTTTTGATATGTAATTCACCTTTTTATGTGAATGTCTTAAGTATATGATTGAGTACTTGTATTATGTTACGTTGTTAAGGCCAATTGTATAATTGTGTATGTGTTTTGGCAAACTTATATGTGACCCTTATGTGTAAATTTTGTGTGAAATAACAACCCTTCCTAAGATTAATTGATGTCTAAAACCTAATTATGGTGAGATATAGTTGTAAGCTATGGTAAAAAACCTAATAATAATACCTTGGGACATTATGATATTAGATGCAAATATTGGTAATGGTTACCCCATTTTTATAGTTCATATACTATAGTAGAGGGAGTAGTTAGTGGGTAGCACTTAGATAGATTTAACTTTATAGTACTTTGGTTGTATACATTTAGCAAGTTATTAATTTAACATGGTTTTTCTCTATGAGATATGTTAATTGACATCAAATGGGTCACATGATAGTCAAATATGTGGGATAATATTATTACTTTTGGGTAATTTTATAGCACTGAGATACTATTTATGGGAGTTTTGTAGTTGATATATATTTTGATACTATTACTATTACTATTACTATTACTATTACTATTACTATTACTATTACATATGATGATGTGCAATTATTGAATTACCTATAAGAAGTAATTTATAGGTACTTCCTTACCTATAGGAGGTAGTAGACAATGTTCCTCTACATCTGAGAGGTGTTTGATATTCCTTGAACTACTAGGAGGTAATTGGGATGCCTCTTACCTCTGGGAGGTAATTTGAGATGATTTTATTCTTTCTCCCCTTGGGTGACTTGTAAAGTCACATAGTGTATGTGATGTGATTTATTTTCATATATAGTTGATTGCATTTTTTAAAAAATTGATTTGGTATATTATTTTATTTGAATATTTTAATCAATTTGTTGATTATGGAAATTATTATTGAAACTAATAGTTTGGATTTTTTTATATTATTTTAATCACTTAGATTGTTACTGAGACTAATAGTTTGGATTGTTGTTATAAATATTTTGACTACTTGATCTCATTTTTATTTATTTATGCCTTTCCATGATCAACTCATTTTATTAATTTATTTTACTAATTTTTGTGTTGGTTTCCCATGTATACATATGTACATAACTATTATGCCAGTGGCATGGTATAGGAGAGAAGAAGTATCTTATAATATACATGGTGGGATTGTAATTGGGAACTTGTTATACAAGTCGAGATACCAACATTTCCACCCCACCAAACATAGTGGTTAATTATTACATTCTATTTTACTAGCTAGGAGGTCTAACTAGTGATGTTTAAGCTAGCTAGGAGGTCTAAGGTGGTATGTTGATGATGGTAGGTATATGTAGATTACTTTTATATAGTTATTTCTTGGTAATTTATACATATTTATGGTTCTTTCATCATAGTTTAGTGGTAGAATAGTTTTTCATAGTTTAGTGTGATTTAATATTACCCTATATTATTTGCCAAGGATTATTCTCATGTCAACATATTATACTTTCAACATGGGATGGTGTTGATATTTTTCATTATGATTTGTGACATGACATAATTATTGTTATACACATTATTAGTTAGCATTATATTGTGGTAGATTATTCTTGGGATTTAGATGGTAGGGAAACATAATAGATGATAATATGGCCATTTGACACTATGAAAACTAATTACAAAAATGCCATCATAATTATTAATTTAAATCAAACACTAATTGTTATATATCATGATTAAAATATTCATAATATTAAAATGTGTAAACATTTATAGAATTTGAATCATGAAAAATTGATTAATTTTAAACTCAAATTTTCATTGCACCTATTAGCTACAACCCTACAGTGAGGATGATACTTTTATAAGGGGGGATAATGTAATACCCATATATAAAACCATCATAAAAAACCTTTATATTTATCACTTTTTCTTAAGTAGAGACCCTATTAAGTGTTTGGGAAATTAATTGAGAGATGCCTAATGTTGTCTTGATTGTATTGGAGTCTGATTGTATGTGTTATTCTATATTGTAGACTAGATTATTTTATGATTGATGGGTTATTTTTTGGACTAATATAGGATTATGATTTGATTCATGAGATAATTTTGCTATTGGACACACACACACACACACACACACACACACACACACACACACACACACACACACACACACACACACACACACACAAATGCGCGCACGTGCGCGCGCGCACGCACACATGCACACACACACACGTACACACATAAATTAAATTTTTCATGTTTTAGGTATTGATTATTTATTATATGTTTTCCACACAATAGATGTATGAGTTGTTATCTATTGAATACCTGAGTGAAAATTTCTAAGACACAAAATGTGATATTGTTATTATGTAAATTATAATTATATGCCTATTACCAGTAGAGTATCGATTTTAAGTAAAATTATTTGTGCTTTTGTGTTGTATGATTAAATTGATGGGGTTCATTTAGATCGCTATATGATTAACACAATAAAATAATCCTAAGAGATAAATAAATATTTTATTAAAATAATATATGTATATATATATATATATATATATATATATATTTCATTTGGGACAATAAAACTTTATAGGAATATCATTTATATAATTATGGATATTATCTCTCCATCAAACTCTCATCTTATCCTTATAAATATAAAAATATACTATGTTTGTAATATTGATATAATAATATTGTGACTACCTAAATATAATTAATAAAGTAACTCGCCCATATTATATTTACCTCTCAGTAAATATCAAACCCACATAAAATAATAATGTTACTAGATATTAATCTATAGCATTCACCCCCTTAACATTATTATCCCTAGTCGTACCCCCTTAATTTGAACATGGGGAGAAGATTATCATATAATGCATCTAAATTTATGAATATTTGATTTTTATAAGGACTACGAACCTAAAAAATGGTTTTTCCATGGCTAACCAAAAACTAATGATGGTTTTTCCCATGGCTTACCAAAAATCAATGATGGTTTATCCCATGGCTGACCACTAACGAAGTGGTTTTGTTGATTTAACACAAACCATGTCATGTATGAAAGTACATATTTAGTTCCCATCATTTTGAAACTTAGAGGGATTATAAAAAGAAATATTATTTACTCAAATAGGAATTATACTTATGTTTTTATTTAGCTACCATAAATCAAGAAAGCAAACACACTACACACAAATGAAACATAAATCATCACATCATTGGTATGTTCCCATCATTGGTGACTAAAGAGAGGTTGTTAAACGACCTCTAACCTCATATTCCTCCATCCTCCATTTGGTGAAAATATTCACTCAACAATAATGTTGATGAAGATCAAATGCATTAATTCAAAGAGAAATCCCCCCTTCAATGTGAAATAATATGTTTACATAGGACATCAGGTTTTCCTAATAATACATCCTTTTATTTGACTCTTTTACAAATATGACACACTAAAATAATTACTCATTTTTAACATTTTGAAAATATTAACAAAATGACTTAACTTAAATTAGAACTTTATATTTTAGTACATAGACCCATATAGACAACTTTTTGATTTTGACTAATGACTCAAAAAATTACTTTATCATTTTTGTTGGACACAAAATAACTATAATCAAGACTCATAAAATAATAACATATAAAATTTGACTCTAAATAATAATAAAAATTTAAATAAATACTAAAACCCCAAGTTTTGGCTAGATGGATATCATCATCTCTGATGTATCAAAATTAATCATCATCAATCAGTATGATTCATCAACATCAACAATCCAATTGGGATCCATCATCACCTCACTAGTATTATGGTGAATATGATGTAAAAATAATAATAATAATAATGAGGATTTAATGGGAAATAACTATAAGGTTTGGGTTTTCAACAAAATATAGAAGGATACAAAGGAAGATACAATGGTGAATACTAGGAAAGTCTAAATAATGAAAACTAACAAGCGCGTCAACTGATTCAGTAATATTTATATGGTGAATATAACCACTTTGCATGAAACTACCAAAATAATCTTCAAATAAAAATATACTAGGTATACTTTATAGTTTCAAGAATAAATCATACTAAATATTTTATAGTTTTATAGAATAAATGGAAATAAAATCCTATGCAAAATGTAAACAAGATAAATTTACAACCTAGGGTTATGTTTTATTTCAAGCAATCACAAGGAATTAATGTAAAAAGTAAGGATTTACATTGTTATAGATGCCACTATAATTATGCTAATATTATGAGAGAGAAAAATTTTATGTGTAAAATATCACAAGTCGTATAGAACATACAAAAAATAATGCATTAGAAGGTGATGCTAGAACTATTAATGCACAAATGTATGGGTAGATTGTGAGCATAATGAAACATGAAGGAGTAGTGACTATATTTATAAATCTATTGAAACTCTTGAGTACTTCATGAAATTAAAATATTTCACATCATGTTACAAATCTTCTGCATAATATGCTTGAGTCAACATAATGTTGAGGTCAACATACCCCCATTTTTTTGAAAATTGGGACCCTTGAGATATTTTGAATCTTAACCCTAAAATCATGGCATGTTTTGAACATTATTAGAATTTGAATATCATCTAATTTTTCTAAGATTAGCTTACAAATTTATGTTTTGATTTAAACTTGCCTAACATTGCTAATGATTGATCTTCATGTCTTTAAGTTATAGGTTTCATGGAGTCCTTGTTGAAAGATTCATGTTCTAAAATGATGGCATAAACCCTTTGTTCATGTTTAAATTCGAATTTTGTGGGAGGAAATTATTAAGAATACTTTAAAACTTGTTCTAGACTTACGCCTTATTTTTAGGTTAAGGATAAGTCATGGTTTTTAACATGACCAAAACTCAGCTTAAAAATTATCCTTGGTCCACTTTTATTTTCTCCTTTTTTCCTTTTTATATCTAATTTGGTCCAATTTTATTTTAGTAGGATCCTTTTTATTTTACAATGTGGTCTAATTTTATGCTAAGTGTCCCTTTTAAATTTCCTAGTAGTTTCCCTTTTATAACATGATCCTCTTTATTATAGCTTTAGCCTAAAGCCTTAACCCTAAGGCCCTGATCATGTTTAGTAACATGAATGTGACCTTAGTATTAATACTTTAGACTACATTTTTTATCTCCAAAACCTAATATTCATATTTTTAGGATCCTCTTATATTTAATTCATGGCTCCTTTTGTTATTTCCCACTTAGTCAAAGTCTATATGTTAAGGCCTCATTCGTATTTATTAATATGAATGAAACCTTATCCTAAATACTTTATCCTAAGTATTATTTCATCTTGGGTCTCACTTAAATATCATGTATTTTTCAAGACATAATGATCCATGGTACCTCACAACCTTTTGATCCAATGGAACAAGGAAATCTTGATAGAATCCAATAATTAGTCCTCTGACCAATCATGTTTAAGAACCTAGATCATGATTAATGGTTCTCACTTCATTACAAGACAAAGATAAAATAGAATGAGGATGTTATTGAAAATTCAAAACCTTAGAAGGCTTAGGAGTTTCCACATAGCATTCTTACATTAAAAGATTAAAACCAAAGGGTGCTGCATGTTAAAAAGGACCAATCATAAGCAAGCTCCAAAATCATGATCAAACGACTCTCACTTCATCATGATTTTCAATCAGATGGAGAAAATTAAGTATAATATCTTTGGAAACCCTATATATCCACCAAGAGGCACTCTCAGATTAGGACATAGGAGTTTGATGAGCTTAAAATTAACATTCACGTGACTATCATTTGACATCCATGAGGATGTATTTAACATTCATGTGATCATCAAATTTAAGCCCATGAGAGATAATAACTTCATGACATTAAAATTGACATTTACATTACCATCATTTAACATCTAAAAGGATGTATTTGACATCTGTGAGATAGTCAAATTTAAGCTAATGAATTATTTTGCTTAGGATCAATATAGAATCCAAAATGTTGTTAAAAGCCCATGAATGGAATTGAAGACTAATGGAAGCCCTTGAAGGATGTTAAAATACTTGAAATATTTGAACTACAAATATTGAAATGGTCTCATAGGCTAAACATTTGTAGAAATGGATTTAGTCTAAACCCATACACTAAGGTCCCTATTTCAATTGTTTGAATGTCGTGAACCTTAGGCTAGAGACTTATACTAAGTATTATTTTAAAATAATCTTTATGACATGAAACTTAGCCCAAATTATTTTAACTGAAGGTTTTATGGTGTTGATTAATACAATAAATTGCTATGTTAAAATTTGGCACTTGATCATTATATCATTTTGACCCCTTTGGACATGTTCTAAGATATTAACATAAGTATTTTAGACCAAAGTATACATTGTGTTTATTAAACACAATGTAGACTTTGGCCTAAAATATTTAACCATGGCCCCCTTTATATAAATCTATAAAACATAGGCTTAAACACTTTAGCCTAAAGTTCATTTCATGCTTGATAAACAAAAAATGAACCTTAGCCTAAAACTGTTTGTACCTAAGTCCCCACCTAAGCCCTTTGGTTTAAAATTTAGAATAAAATGTTTTAACCTAAGTCTCTTTATGTTCATTAATATGAAATAGACTTAGGTAAAATTATTTTAGCTTAAGTTATTTTTGTGTTTATGCATTGACTTAAATCCTATGCATCTTTGTAAATCCTATGACCCACACTTAATCATGGAATGATGATCCAATGGTGAAAAATGTTAATGACTTTTCAACAAGGCTCTGATAGATCATGAGATTGATGTGTGGTGAACACACATTCAAAGTGTGACTAACAAGGATATTAGAGCTTAAAAGGCCTATGAAGGTGTGAAGTGGCACAAATATGGGGCTCAGTACCAAAAAATGACCAATTATTAGTAAGGGCTCAGATCATAATCAATGGCCTATACTGATCCTTTGATCTTGATGTAATGGTGTGAAGTAAAAGGGCATTTTTAAATGCCAATGATTAGTGCTCTAAAGGAATTTATGAAAAATGATGTGAAAGGTTCCAGATTGATGCCACATAAGCATGACATAAGTAAAAAATGACAAAGAAGGATATCTTATGTGCCTAAGAACACAAACATATAAAGGAAAAGGTCTAAATAAAATCCAAAGCATGTACGAGTTGAACTCTAAATGAGATATCACCATTAAAGCTATAAATCCCTAAACTTGTATAAAAAAAACCCTAAGAAAATTGAAATGTTTATAGTGAATTTAAAAGAACTTCATTTTTTTTTCAATGCACAAAAAGTATCATAAAGATCAATTAAAATCTAGTTATAAATAAATTGTAAGTGTAGAATCCATGGCAGGTCGAAGTCAACAATTAAGAGATGAGATAAAATTCTATCTATCCATATACAATGAAGGAGTGTTTTCAAAGATACTAAGATGGATGTTGCATCCCTAGATAATGGTAATAACAATTGTTATATGTTCTTTTAGAACATATTATTAACAAGGAGGAGAAGAGGATTACCATAGTTAATATGAGGTATTATAACCTAGTTCTAGTTCAAATGGTTAGCATCCATCATGATGGTTCTAAACCAGAGGTACTCCATTGCATTTACATCCTTGCTTCAATTTTTATTGATTGTAGAATTACTAATGATTGGATTATCTATGAGGGAAGATCTAGGAGAGTCACTTTCATTAACCCATTAGCCTTTCATAGGTATTATAAACTACCAAAACCCTATGTGGATTTACACACAATAAAAGAATGGACCAATAAGAATGAACTAGATACCATCCTCAAGGGATGGTTGTTACAAGGGAACTATGTATTCTAGGACTTTAAGGGAAGGATGACAATTATTTAATCCAGATAAGGAATTAGGGTAATCATGACGCTATTAAATAGAATATCTAGAGCCCCTACAACCACATATGTTAACAAGAGTTGGGTGTCTTATCTCTACTTTATGGTAGAGAAAGAGATAGTTTCTCCAATGGGAGATATGATTAGCATCCACCTAGGGAAACAATTTACAACTATTAAGAGGAAAATAAGAAAATAGTTTTTCATGATGTCTTATTTTTTAGATACCCTACTAGCTTCCATTAAGATCCCTAACATCAAAAAATGGTCCCCTAAGGGAAAAACCACCATCTCACACCATTACTTAGAGCTACACATCTTCAAGTATAGACACCACATGCAATTCATCTATGACTATGTTTACCCTACTTTGGTAGAAACCATTATAAGTTCTTCCATGCCCAGGGTTATCCTTTTGATTAAAAATATGTGGAGTTGATGGGACATATCTCATTTTAATCAGATTGTACTATAATTAGAATTGAGGGAGTTCTAACCTAACTCTATAGATTGCCCATTTATGTTTTTAAAAAGCTAGTAGAATAGGAAATTGCATCCCAACTCCTTAATGGTGTTGATGGAATTTGTAAAGATAAAATTAAGTCCCTCCTCTACCCCTTTCTTTTGATAATTAGAAGAATAGTTTTGTAATATTGGAAGCAGGTAGACACCATGGCCAGGCATAGGGATTCCTTTATGTTTCAATTAGATGACCTCAAGCATTAAGATCCCACGAATGTAGTGGGCCCACATCTTAGGAAAAAATAGCTACCCAAGCCTATTTATGAGAATCAATTTGGTCCTTATGATATCTTCCACATCAAGGCTCACAATTTTGAGGATGTATTAGATAGATTTTAGAAAACCAACCTCAAGTTGGTGATAAATTTACTAGTGATGACAAACCACCAAGGGAGATATGGAAAATGCATCCTCTTCAAAATAATTTGTTGCTTATCATTGACAAGCCACCTCAAGATCAACCCTAGATAGAAGCACCACAACCCCCATCACAAATTTTATAAAAAAATGGCAAGGAGAAGTTAGAGGAGTGACTTGGTGAGGGAACATCATCCTTAGTTCTCCCTTAAGTACTACCATCCCCTTTTTAACACTTGGACATGATTGCCCTTGAACCTGATGAAATAATATAAGATGCCCTCAAGGTCATTATTGAAGCACATGGTTTTAATGAAGAAAAAGAGTAGGATGAAGAACCATAGACTCAAGAAAATGAGGCTAAGAAAGAAGATAAGGGAAAGGATGTTGCCCTAGATCTAGTCCTAGTGGCACAACCAAAGAATAGAAAAGAGGAAATTGCAATTGTCCTTGTTGGATAGAAAAGGTGAAAGTTAACTCTCACTCATCCCAAAAGTGAGATAAACTTATTCAATGAGGATTTTCCCATTTATGGACCAATAATCCATGATTGGTTTATTTATGGGAAGTTGTATAATATCCCTTCCTTGTCCCATTCATGTGTTCTAACGCAATCCATCAATGTTGATGTACATGAAGAAATCAAGCCATGTATAAGGGCCTTAATGAAATAAAAGTAAGAGATAAGAATAGTAACGACTATAGGGCCAGATGACAAGAAGATGGATGCTCAAAGAGCATCAAGCATTTCCTAGATAGAGGTCCCAAAACCTCTAAAATATATTGAGTCATCTAAAACTATTAAGTTCAATCCAGAGACAACTAGATTAGAGAGGGTCACAATAAGAAAATCCATTGTGGGAATAAAGGAATTCACATTCCAAAAGTTTTAACCTTTTACAATCTTCGCTCTAGTTGAAGGGAAATAACCTAGTGAACAACCCATCCATGATGAAGATACTGAGAGTCTGATAGAGGCCCACTTAACCCAAGTCAGAGCTGGCATGAGGGGAATGAAAAAAAGGATTTAAAAATTAGAGAAATAAAAGGAGAACTTAGATACCAAGGCCATTTTGTCAGTGCTTGAGGCTATAATGAACATGTTTGAAGCATCCTTTTTTGATATGTTTGATTCATTGAAATCAATCAAGATAAGGTAGGATGCATTGAGCCAACAAAGTGAAGTGGCTAAAGGGATGGTAACAAAGTGGTAGGATATAAAGGATAAAATAAGGGATCTTATTAGCATACTAATTAGAAATAATATTCCTATGTTCAAAACCATTATCCTAACCCACCTAAATTCTATACTAGGGATAATTTTAGATAAGATCTAGAGTTTAAGTGCTTGGTCAGTAAGCTTATATAGACTCCTTAGGGATGATGAAGAGTTAATTACCTTGATTAAGAAACCTCTTGGCACCATGTTGACTAATATTACCAAAAAATAGCCCTAGGAATCATTGATGATGAAAAATATAATCATATATCACTTTAGTGATGAAAGAAGTGAGGGGCAAAATCTAGGGCAAATCAGGTAGTCACAACAACAAGATTTTGGGCATGATCTTCATTACCAAATAAAACATTGTACAAGATAGAAGAATAAAAGAAGTAGTGACAAGGGATGACAAAGACTTTTAGGACTTAGTATACCAATAAGATGTCTCCCTCCTAAAGCCAACTATCGACTTAGAGCTTATCAAAGGGCTATGGAGCTTATGCAAGAGCAATAAGGAGACCCTTAAAAAATTGTCACACCAATCAATTAATATTCCTAATTGTAAAAGAAATATAATATTTAAAATGCAAATATTATTTTTTAAAGGCATATGTTAGTCTATTAGCATATTTACCTCTAGGTCAGTCTAGTTTTGAAAAGAAAATGTATTCTAGAAAATTTTGAAGGAGGACAATTGTCCTTACCTTTTGTATATTTTATATCTTGTAACTAACTAGTATACTACTTGATCTTTCTATAAAAGGTAGGTATTACCATATTTTAAAGTGATATTTTTTAGAAAAATTTGGATACTTGAGCAATTAATATAATCAATGAATTCTATAAATATTGTCCAAATTTGATGTGGCAATTGTTAATATAGATTTTTCTCAATTATTGGTTGTAAAACATGAATTTAAATAGTTTATTTTAATTTTAGATTTGGATTTCTGATACAGAGTTGCTAGTTTTTTCTTATGTTAGATTAGTTGAAGGGTATTGATTTTGTTTCATTTCATTTGTTTTATATTCATATGTGCTTATGTTATTTGAGTTTAGTAACAATTCCTTAAAATAAAGTCTAGTTTTTACTTTTATAATTCCATATTATCCTTAGAAATTTGCCTGGTGTGTGGTGAGATTTGAGATTTTGATATTTTTCATCATATATTGGTAAATGTAGGTTCAGTTGTAATTGAAACTTTATCATGATATTTGAGTCAAGGATTAATGATCACTTATTTTCTTTCTACCTTACCTTTCTTTTTTCCTTTTTTTATAACCATATTAGTATAGCTTAGATTTAATTATGAATATACATTTAGATTAATCTATAGTTTATGTTTTGATCATAATTCACTATAATTAGCAAAGATACTTATAATTTATAGATAATTAGATCATGATGGCTCCCAACCATCAATTATTATGAATTTTATGGAACATTCATACATACTCTACCACTATTTCACCACAAGTGATATCAAGTGACAACTTGTTACTCATGATTTGAATTCCTATAATTCTAAAATGAGAAGTTTTATTTGAACACTAAGAACCCCTATGATACATTTAGAGGCATCAATAAGAGAGTATTTTTTTGGTACTAGGAGGGCCAATCTTTGTGAATTGGTTGGATCTTTGCTTATCTTAGTTTATTTTGATCTAAGATTAATTCTATCTTTGAGATTTTGAGTAATGATTTGCATATAAGTGTAAATATCATTAATATTTGTGGTATTTTACCTATCTTTGTGCTTCCTTAGACAAAGATCAAAGTTCTTTGAGTTTTATGCTTGGTTTTGGTAAATTTATCTTGAACTTTGAAAAACCACAATATTTGAGGTTAGGATGGCTTGTTTTGATCAAAGGTTCACATATATTTCATAGACCTAATTTTATTTGAGCTTATATTTATAAACATAGACCATATTTACATAATTGGACACATCATTGAGCTATTTTAGTTAAAGACTCATGTCCTTTACTATTCTTTACACAATCTTTGTAAAATGACCTTAATGTGTAGGTTTCATCTTTTTTATTTATAAAGGTTAACTTGATACAACATATTTAAAATAGGGTCTTAAATATTTAATATGGAATTACCAAGGATTTTAACTAGGTCATACTAAGAGACATGGGAACTTTTGCTTAAACTTGAGGTTCGAAAAATAGCCAAGCATGACAAAGGTAGACATAGGAGATCCAAGTCTTTACCAAACTCACCTCTTCAAGGTAACTTTGCATTAAACATTTGTCTAGGTATGGCTTGGTTTGGAGACTCTTCAATTAATTTTATAGGTGTGGTAAATGATCTCCCATGCAACCCTAAAAAGTGTTTGCCTACATTTAGTCTAATTGGTATAGTGATTGTTGAACAACACATTAAATATTTTAAAGCTACCTTAAGGTTGATAAATGTGTTGCATGAGGATGTAACATGTATTTTTTTTTACTTTAATTTTAAATATGTGGCCTATGAATGGTTTTTTAATCTATTTGACAATTATGTTACTAGATGGGATGGGCTTACTAGTGTTTTCATAGACTAGTTTTGTAAGATTATTAGTCTCTATGTCATTTACCACTAGTTCACCATGATTAGGAGAGATGAAAGAAAGCCCATAAGGTCCTTTAATTCCAAGTTTTATAAAATGTATAGTAGGACCAAAGAACCTTATAAACCTGATGATGTTTTAGATCTAGAAATCTACAAAGATGTAGTAGATCCCATGACTTTTGTATTTCTAAAAAGGTCTAATCTAGTTATAACTTAATTATCCAAGGTTTATTCTAAATTAGTGATCATCAATGATAAAATGCATCCCCAAGGAAAAATGTCCTACTTAGTCCCAAATATCAACCCACATATGCCCATTCTAAACATCTTCCCCAATAACAACTAGAATATTCTAGCCTTAAACTAGCTCCCAAATATAAATTAATTACCCTTGAGTCATGTTGATCCCAATTAGAAGTTAGGAATATTTATTCATCCTACTAATGGATTCAATACAAATGATCAAATGGTTTTAATACCAACTATTAGTACTAACAATAAATAGGTGAAATTTTTTGAAAACCCCAAAAATGAGAATGAGTCTATCTTAAAAATGGTCCAAAAATTATTCACTGATTTCCTTCAGTTGTAGAAACAAGTAGGTAATTTTGGAGAAAAATCTAATAGGAAATTCTCATTTCAAAGGTTTAATAGGTTAAACAATAGGTTTTGATATATAGTTTTCATACTAATAAGAATAATGAACCATATAATGAAAAGAAGATCATGGACATTAATCTTACTAATATTTCATTACCTTATTATTGTAGAGTACATTGTACAACCAAGCATGGTGAAATTAATTACATTGAATTTTGCAAGGATTTTGAGGCTTTTCAATAATAATTAGACACATTTTAAGTAGTCCCTAAAAAGGGTAGTGATGAAGGCACCTCTAGATCCAAATCATCTAATCAAGCCTTTATGGTGGAGAACTTTGATTTCCATTTTCAAGAGGAGAATAAACTTTATAAGATCCATGAGGAGATCTAGACCTTTCAAAAATTATTGAATAAGACTTATCCCTTGAGGAAGAGAGAGTAGAGGTAGACCTTCACTACCTCGATGCCTCCAAATAACTTTTTTGAACTCCTCTAGACACTTCTTCAAACAATAATTTAGATCCACCTAAAGGGAGTACCTCTAACCCTAATGTTGATATTCTTAATTCTTCTAATAAAATTGGATATAATATTATTGAAGATATGAAGAAGATAAAGGATAACATCACTTTTCATGAACTATAGTAGATTATAAAACAAAGGGACATCTTGATGGAGTCGTTGTCAAAGAAGTCTAACAAACTACCCAAGGCTAACCATGCTTATGTGACTATGCACAAAGCTAAGGTAGATTTTCCTCCTTTCCTAGTCACTATCAGGATGTTTGTTAAGAATTTTCACAATTAATTAGTAGATTCTATAAGATCTACAAATATCATGCCAGTAGGTATTTGAAATCAACTTAGCTTAAACCTTATTAAGTTTGATGGAATTGTAACTCAATTATATAAATATAGATTCAAGGTAATTGGGGAGATTTTAAATGTTCATATGCAATTGGATTCTAAACCTAAAGTGTAATAGTTTATTAATATTCAATTTTTTGATATTCTTGATATTTATGGGATCTTGTTGAGTAGGGAAAGGACCAAGGATTTGAAGGTTTACATGTCCACTAATTGCTCACATTTGTGGTTGCCTCGGAAGGGAGTATCAAATCAGATTATTGTTGGGAGAGAGCACATGATCATTGAGTATAATTCCAATAATGAAAGGGTTAACATAATTGACTCAGACTTAGGTGTTATCACCCTAGAGACTACCAAGGTATGTTATCATAAAATTACTCATGTCATTCTTGGACTATAAAAGTTATATTTTGATGGTGGTAGGTGTAAAGTTGGATCTAGAGTTGGTATTGTCCTAACTGATCCTAATGGTAAGGAATGTCATGCATCCTATAGTCTCCAATTACCTTTCACTAACAATCTTTCTAAATATAAGGCCCTTATCTTAAGTTTGCAATTTGATATAAAGAATAAGGTTAAAGAACTACTAGTCTATGTGGACTCTGAATATTAGTCAACCAAGTGAGAAGATAATATCAATGAAAGCTCTAATACCTTAAGAGGTATAAGTTCAAGGTCTAGGATATCATTGGGTATTTTGATGCCTTTAGAATTATCTCCATTCTAAGAGAATAAAACCCAATTTTTGATGAGTTAGCATCTCCTACAGCCAACCTCATACCCAACCAAGACTTGCCTAACTTCAACATTAAGTCGATACCCTATCCTTCAATGTCTGATAATGTTAATCATTTTCAAGTCTTTAGTGATGATCAACAAATATTGGATTTCATGACTAATTTTATAGCATTTAATTCTCAAATTGTTGATGAGACTGATGATAATACACTTAGGGAGGACAAATTTGATGGTAAAGTCATTTAGCTAAATGAAAATAAAATTCCCAAAGGCATAATTGCCTTAAAGAGACTATTTGACCAAGATAAATTGGTTGAGGTTTCTAAGATTCCCAAGGTAAGTGGGAGGGACTACACTAAAATGTATCTTGGCCCCCAAGATCAACCCTAGCTAGTTAACATGGGAAAAGCCTGCACCAACATTAAGAATAAGAAGGAAAAAGAGTTGCTAATAAAGTATAAGGATATTATAGCATGGTCTTATGATGACTTAAATATCTTTGATCCAAGAGTCATCACCCATACTATACCCCTTAAATAAAATTTTAAGCCCTTTAAACAAAAGTAAAGACATGTGAACCCTATCCTAGAACCAATGATATTTAAAGAGGTCAAGAGATTAATAGATGCTATAATTATGTTAGCCATCAGGCATTTAACTTGGGTGGCTAATTTGGTGCCATTTAGGAATAAGAATGGTGTGATTAGGTTATGCATTAAATTTAGAAATTTGAATAAAGCATCTAAAAAGGATAACTATCCTTTTCCTTCTCTTGAACAAGTTATACAAGTTGTTTTAGGTTCAACCATGATGTCTTTTATTGATGGATTTTTAGGTTATAACAAGGTGTTGGTTGACATGGAAGATATGATGAAAATAGGCTTCACAAATAAATAGGGAAACTTTGATTACAAGAGAATTCCTTTTGAGATAATAAATGTAGGAACTACTTTTTAAAGTGCCATGGACCATGCCCTCCAAGATCTGATAGGTAAGTACATCATTATATATATGGATGATCTAACCATTTTTTCTAAAAATAGGGAGGAACACATTATGAACTTACAACAAGTTTTTGAGAGATGTAGAAGGTATTAAATCTCCTTAAACCCTAATAAAAATTATCATCTATGTTACTAAAGGTAAATTTTTGGGTCATTTCATAACTAAGGATGGGATCTATATCGATCCTAAAAGAGTAGAGGACTCATCTAGAATAGATCCCCCAAATAGCATAAAGGAGATAATGTCATTCTTTGGTAAGATAATTTTTTTTTCAAAGTTCATTTATGGATTTTTAGAGATTGTCAACCCTTTAAATGACATGCTAAAGAAGGATGCAAATGTCTCATGGAATGAATAATACAAGAAGGCATTCAATGACATCAAAAGAAGTAATTATCCAAGCTCTAGTCCTCATAACTCCTAAATTTTTAGAGGACTTGTATCTCTATTCTTTTGTATCTAACTATACTATGTATACAATTTTAACTTAGAAATTTAATGGATGTGATCAGCTAGTACATTTTATAAGTACTAACTTCAAAAATTCTGAATTGAAATGTTCATTAATAGATAAACAATCATATGCATTAGTTATGGCAATGAATAAATTTAGGTATTACATCTTTATAAATAAGGTGCATGTTATTCTACCTAATCCTGCCATCAAACTTATGCTAAGAGAGAATGAGATTGAAGAATTTAGAGGTAAATGAATATCATTTTTATAGGAATATGACATAGAAATGAAAATATAAAAACTATTAAGGTGCTAAGGCTTAATCTAAATAATTGCTAATACTAGCCCTAGGTTAAGTATTATTCAAGTGGATCAACATAATTTTCAAGCTGGTGAGTGATATAATTCCATCATTCATTTACTAATTAATGTTACCTATTTGAAAGGATTGACATGGGAATAAAAGAGAGATTTGAGGCTCAAGTTATCCCATTATTTGATCAAATATAGGGTCTTATATATAAGTAAATTTTAAGAGGTATACCTAAAGTGTGTCTCAAAAGAGGAAGCTAACAAAATCATGAGCATATTTCATGAGAATCTTGGCCATGGATACCCATATGGAAAGATTACATCCCATAAAATCCTTAAAGATGACTACTATTGGCCAAATATTTTCAAGGATGCCCACAAACACATGAGGGAATGTCATTCTTGCCAAATATTTATCACTAAGGAGCCTAAGGTAGTAATGCCTTTGTAACTAGTCATGGTTAATAAACCCTTTGCACAATAGGGGTTAAACTTTGTGGGGGTAATCAAACCCAATTCATTTGAAGCTCGAAAATTCATCTTAACTACCACATATTATTACACAAGGTGGGCTAAAGATATAACCACCAAATAATACAAGATGGAGGAAGTGATCAATTTTTTGGAGGAGAAAATCTATACTAAATTTAAAACTTGAGTCTCTCTAGTGTGTGATAATGGTTATGCATTTACATCCATAGAGATGACTCAATGGGCATATGATAATGGAATTTGTCTAAAGTTTCCATCTAACCATTATCCCTAAGGAAATGGAGTCTCTAAATCTACTAATAAGAACTTAGTGAAGGAAATAAAGAAGTTTGATATAGGCAAGACTAGGACCTAGCTAAAGCTGCTCGAATATGACTTATGGGAAAATAAGATGAGGATCTAGCAGGTCTTAAAGGCATCACCATTTCTATGTGTATGGCTAGGAACCCATCTTTCCTATCACTTTTAAGTTATCCACGTACACATTCATGTAGGAATATATGGTATAAGGCTAAGAGAATGAAAATTTAAGAATGTTAGACATAATTCAGATGGAAGATGCAAGGGACAAATACTTTCTAATTTTATCAAGAATCAGACCATAATGAAAAGGTGGTTTGATAAAATATCAAAGATCAAGGTGCTTAGATAAGGGGACCTAGTTCTCCTTTGGGATAAAGCTGAGTCTCAGGGAAAGCATGACAAATTCACACCTTTGTGGATTGGTCCATACCAAATTGTAGACACATTGGGAAATAACACCTTTAAGCTCAAGGATCTATAAAGATTCAAGTTCACATTGACCATTAATGGGCAGTACCTCAAGCATTACTTCTCTGATGCTCCTCCTAAGGTGTTTATGGAGTAAACTATAAGATGGGTAGACTTAGTGTAGGTAGGCTAGTTATTTTCTTTTTAGTTCTTCCTTCTTGTCCCTTATTTGTATATAATCATGTATGTGTTTGTTTACTTTTCAACCTTTGTTGTTGTGTGTTTTCTTTTTTTGTCTCATTCATTGATTCTAACAAGTCCTTTTGGACAACCCTAATCTCAAATTCTATTTAGATTGTTTGAAACCCCAAATCAAAGAAAGTGGGTTTGAACCTAATATATGTGCTAACTATGGATCAAAATGTGAGTCTAATGTTGTGATTTAAACAAACTAGTAAATATTAATGAATAGGTTAGCTATTTTATGATAACTTAAAAATTATCTTAACTTAGATTTGGTTTTAAGAAGATTTTGACTTGTAGGATGAAATATTAAATTATCTAAGCACATTCATACTTGCACTTAATAAACATCCTTACTTAGGACAATGATTGTAACCATAGGTGATTTTTTAAGGATCAAACACTTGAACAAATCCTTAAACCTGACTACCCTAGTTCCCAACCTTACTAAAATCACAATATTTCTAAAAATACAAAAATTGAAAATGCAATATCAAAATATTTTAAGCATAGGTGATTTTGGTAATCTCTACTAGGGATATGGATGCCTAAATAGTAGTGGAGCAAAGCCATGAGTGGAGCCAAAGGCATATCTATTAGGTTATGGATGCCTAGCTAGTAGAAAAGCAATGCCCAAACCTTCCCTAAACTAGAATCATGGTTCTTCATAGATATCTAATCATGCTCTAAGTTAGTGTTAATTATTAAAGATATGAAACCTATAATTTGTCACCTAAATTCCATAGAAAATAGTAATTGGAATAAAAGCACACACATAATGTGGCTGTCTTAAGGTTTGATACCAATTATTTAAGTGAAAGGTTTGTTCAACCATAAACTGATCTAGATAATGACATGGATCAAATGGAGTGGATGACTTTGTTGTTTATCTAAACTAGAGTTACTAGGTTCAAACATATTGTTATGTTTCCCCTAGAAGTTGCCATTTATTGAGGTCAACATACACCTAATTTTTTGAAAATTGAGACCCTTGAGATATTTTGAAGCTTAACCCTAAAATCATGGCTTGTTTAAACATTATTATAATTTAAAGATCATCCAATTTTGATAATATTATCTTACTATGTTATGTTTTGATTTAATCTTGCCTAACATTACTAATGATTGGTATTCATGTATTTAAGTTATAGGTTTGATGGAGTACTTATTGGAAGATTCATGTTATAAAATGCTAGTATAAACCCTTGGTTCAATTTTTGAATTCAAATTTATAAAGATCAAGTTGGTGGGAATACTTTAAAACTTGTTTTGGACTTAAGTGTAATTTTTATGTTAAGGCTTGGTCATGTTTTTTAACATCACCAAACCTCAGCTTAAAAATTATGATTTCTCCTCTTTTATTTTCCCCTTTGTTGCTTTTTATCTCTAACATGGTCCAATTTTATGCTGGTAGGATCCTCTTCATTTTCCAACATGGTCCAATTTTATGCTAAAGGTCCCTTTTAATTTTCCTAGTAGATTCCATTTTATAGCATGATCATCTTTGTTATAGATTTAGCCTACAGCCTTAACGCTAAGGCCTCGATCATTTTTATTAAGATGAATAAGACCTTAGTCTTAATACTTTAACCTAGGTTTTTTTATCTCTTAAGCCTAATATTCATGTTTGAAAGATCCTATTATGTTTATTTTGTGGATCCTTTTATTATTTCCTACTTAGTCTAAGTCTATACAATAAGGCCCTATTTATATTTATTAATACAAATAAAACCTTATCCTAAGAATTATTTCATCTTGGGTATCACTTCAATATTGTGCATTTTTTAGGATCTAATGATCCACATTGTCTCACAACATTTTGATCCAATGGAGAGATGAAATATCGATAGAATCTAGTAATTAGTCCTCTAACCAATCATGTTCAAGCACTCAAATCATGATTAATGATTCTTACTTCATCACGATCCAAAAATTAGATAGAGCAAGGACATTATTGAAAATTCAAAACCTTATAAGGCCCATAGAGTTTCCATCTTGCATTCCCACATTAAAAGATTAAAAGCATAGGGTCTCACATGTCAAAATAGACCAATCACAAGAAAGCTCTTAGATCATGATCAAATAGCCCTCACTTCATCATAATTTTTAATCAGATGGAGTGAATTAATTTTAAGATACTAATAATCCCCATAGAGCTACCAAGTGGCATTCTCACATTGGGATGCAAGAGTTTGATGAGCTTAAAATTGGTGTTCATGCAACCATCATTTGACATCCATGAGGACATATTTGATGTCTGTGTGACCATCAAATTTAAGGCCATCATAGCCAAGAACTTCATGAGCTTAAAATTGACATTAATATAACCATAATTTGACATTTGTGAAGATGTATTTGATGTCCATGAGACTATCAAATTTAATTTAATGAATTATTTTACCCAGGATCAAGATAAACTCCAAAATATTGTTAAAATCCCATGAATGGCATTTCAAACTAATGAAAGCCTTTGGAAGATGTTCAAATACTTGAAATCTTTAAACTAAAAATATTTAAATGGTCTCATAGGTCTAAAAATTTGTAGAAATGTATTTATTATAAGCCTATACCCTAAGGTCCCCATTGCATTTATTTGAATGTCATGAATCTTAAGATAGAGACTTATACTAAATCTTATTTTAAAATAATCTTTGTGACATGAAACTTAGCCCAAATTCTTTTAAATGAAGGTTTTATGGTATTTATTAATACAATAAATCTCTATGTCAAAATTTAACACTTGATAATTATATCAGTTTGACCCCTTTGGACATGTTCTTAGAGATTAAAATAAGTAGTTTAGCCCAAAGTATACATTGTGTGTATTAAACACAACATAAAAATTGACCTAACATATTGAACAATGGCCCCCTTCATCTAAATATATAAAACTTAGGTTTAAACACTTTATACTAACGTTCATTTCATGCTTAATAAACATGAAATGAACCTTAGCCTAAAAATGTTTAAACTTAAGTACCCACCTAAGCCCTTTGATTTAAAACTTAGCATAAAATGTTTTAACCTAAGTTTGTTTGTGTTTATTAATATGAAATACACCAAGTTAAAAGAATTTTAGCTAAAGTTATTTTTATTTTTATGAACTAACTTAAATCTCATGCATCTTTGTAGATCCTATAACTCATGCTTCATTTTGGAATAATGACATGAAGATGTCACTAAATTTTTAACAAGACTTAGATAGCCTATAGGATTGATGCATGGGAAACACATTTTCAAAGTGTGATTGACAAGGATACTATAGCTCAAAAGGCCAAAGGAGGTGCCAAGTGGCACAACCATGGGGATCAATTACAAAAAATACCAATGACGAGTAAGGTCCTATATCACAATCAATAGCTTGCATTGATCCTTTGATCTTGATCCATGGTGTGAAACAAAAGGGCATTTTAAAATGCCAATGGCTAGTGCTCCAAAGACTTTTATGAAAAATGCCATGAAAGGTTCTAGATTGATGCCACATAAGCACCATGCAAGCAAAAAATGAAAAAAGAGGAGATATTTTTTGTTTAATAATGAAAACATATAAAGGTAAAGGTCCAAATCAAATCTAAAGCATGTATGATCTAAACTCCAAATGAGCTACAACCATTAAAGCTATGAATCCCTAAACTTGCATAAAAGATCCTAAGTAAAATCAAATTAATTACAATGAATTTAGAAGAATTTTAATTATGTTTTGAGGGGAAAAGAGTTAGCACAAAGATCAATTACAATCTAGCTATGAAAAAATTCCATGTGTAGAAGCCATGGCAACTTAAAGGAAATAATTAAGAGATGAGATAGAGTTGTATCTATCCATAGAAAATAAAGGAATAATTTTTAAAGATACTGAGTTGGATGTCACATCCCTAAATAATGGTAATAAGAATTGGTTTGAGCTCTTATAGACCATAGAGGAGATTAAATCCATTACCAAAGAGGATCAAAGGATTACTATAGTTAATAGGAGGTACTATGACCTAGTTGCAGTTCAAATGGTTGGACTTCATCATGTTATTTCCAAACTAGAGGTACTACATTGCATTGATGTACTTACTCTAATTTTTATTGATTTTAAGATTGATAATGGTTGTATTATCCATGAGGGAAGCTCTAAGAGAGTCATTTACATTTCCCTAATGGACTTTGAAAGGTATTATAAACTACCAAAAAACCATGTGAATTTACCCATAATAAAGGAATGAATGACCTAGACACCATCCTCTGGCCGTGGTTATTAAAAGGTAACCATGTATTCTAGGATATCAAGGAAAGGATCCCAAGTTTTAAATTTAGAGAAGGAATTATAGTAATCATGACCCTATTAAATAGAATATCTAGAGCCCCTACAACCACATATGTTAATAAGAGCTGGGTGTCTTATGTCTACTTTATTGTAGAGAAAGAGCTCATTACTCTAAAGTGGGATATGATTATCATCCACTTGGGGAAAAAGTTTATAGATATTAAGAGGAAGACAAGAAAATAATTCTTCATGATGTCTTATTTGTTAGATTCCCTGCTAGCTTCCACAAAGATCCCTAGCATCAAAAACTAGTCTCATAAGGGTAGAACCACCATCTCCCACCATTACTCAAAGCTACACATCTTGAAGTATAGACACCACATATAAGTCATCTATGATTGTGTCAACCCTACTTTGGTAGAACCCATTACAAGATCTCCCATGCCTAAGGTTATCCCTTTGATTAAAAAATATGTGGATTTGATGTGAGATATATGGTTTTACCCATACTACACTATAATAAAAATTGAGGGAATTCTGACCTAGCCCTATAGATTGCCCATTTATTCTCCTAACAAGATATAAAAATAGGAAATAACATCCCAAATCCTTAATGGTGTTGATAGAATCTACAAATAGAAAAGGAATGGCCTCCTCCACCCCTTTGGTAATTGGAAGAATAATTTTTCAAGATTGGAAGCAGGTAGACACCATGGCTAGGAACATGGAGTACTTTGTGTTTTAATTAAATAACCTAAGGAATTAAGATCCCAATAATGTAGTGGGCCCACATCTCAAGATAAATAGTTTCCCAAGTCTATCTATGAGCATTAGTTGGGTCCTTATGATACCCTCCACATGAAGGCCCATAATTTTGAGTAAGTATTAGCTAGATTCTAGAAAAACAACCCAAGTTGGTACATAGATTAACTAATGATGAAAAAATACTAGGGGAGATATTGTAAATACATCCTCTTTATTATCATTTTTTGCCTACAAATTTTAGGCCACTTCAAGATCAAACCTAGATAGAAACACCATAAGCCATAACATAAATTATACAAAGCACTAGCAAGGAGAAGTTGGAGGAGAGACCTAGTGAGGGCCCTTCATCCTTAACTCTCCCTCAAATACCACCATACCCTATTGAACACTTGGACATGGTTTTCCTTAAACATGATGAAATAGTACGGGATTCCCTCAAGGTCCTTACTAAAGAATATGGCTCTAAGGAAGAGAAAGAGTAGTTGAAGAACCATAGACTTGGGAAAATGAGGCTAAGCAAGAAGATAAGGGAAAGGAAGTTGCCTTGGATCTGGTCTTAGTGGCAAAAAAAAAAAGAAGAGAAAATTATAATTGGTAATTGTCCCTATTGTACAAAAAAGGTGAAAGTTGTCTCTCATTCATTACATAAGTGAGATCAACTTGTTTAGTGAGGATTTAACCATTCATGGACCAATAATCCCTAATTGGTTCATTTATAATAAGTTATAAAATATTCCTTCCTTATCCCATTCATGGGCTCTGACCCAATCCATCAATGTTGATGTGCATGAATAAATCAAGCCATGGATAAGGGACTTAATGAAAGAACACGAAGAGATAATAATAATAACTAATATATGGATAAATGATAAGAAGATGGATGCTCTAAGAGAATCAAGTAGTTCTTAGATAGAGGTCATAGAACCTCTAAAATATACTGAGTCATCTACAACTATGAATTTTAATTAAGAGACAACTAGATTAGAGAGGGTCACCATAAGAAATCACATGGTGGGGATAGAGGAATTCATGTTCCAAAAGGTTGAACCTTTTACAGGATTAAATCTAGTTGAAGGGTAGTAGCTTGGTGAATAACCCATCCATGAAGAAGATATTGAGAGCCTAACAGAGGCCCACTTAGCCCAAGTCAGAGATAACATTATGGGCTTGAAATAAAGGATTCAAAAATTGGAGAAAGAAAAGGAGAATTTAGAGACCTAAGCCATTTTATTAGTGTTTAAGTATATAATAAACATGTTTGAATCATCCTTTTTTGATATGTTTGATTCATTAAAATGAATAAAGTTAAGGCAAGATGCATTGAACTAATAATATAAAGTGGCTAAAGGGATGGTATAAATGTCACAAGATGTAGAGGCCAAAATAAGGGATCTTATCAGCATACTGATTAAGAATAATATTCCTAAGTTCAAAACCATTAGCCTGGCCCACTTAAATTCTATACTAGGGATAATGGTAGATAAGATCTAGAGCTTAAGTGATTGGTCAACAAGCTTAGACAGACTCCTTTAGGATGATAAAGATGTGATTACCCAAATTAAGTAACTAGTTGGTACCATGTTGGATAATCCTACCAAAACTATAGCCCTAAGAATCATTGATGACATAGAATATAAGCATAATGTAACTTTAGTGATGAAGTAAAGGGCAAAATCTAGGGTAAATCAGGTAGTGATAACAACATGATTTTGGGCATGATCTTCATTGATAAAGAAATGATTGTAGAAGCTAGAATCATCAAATAAGCAAAGACAAGGGATGACAAAGACTTTGAGGACTTAGTATACCAAGAAGATGTCTCCCTCTTAAAGTCAGTTTTGGACTTGGAACTTGTCAAAGAGAAACATCAAAGGGATATAAAGCTTCTACAAGAGTAACAAGGAGACCCTTCGGCAATGGGCCTACCAATAAATTAGCATTAGTTTTTATAAAAGTTTTGTTATATTTGAAATGGGAATATTATTTTGTAAAGGCATATGCTAGTTTGTTAGCATATTTATTTCTAGGTCAGTTTAGTTTTGAAAATTAAATGTATTATGGATCATTCTAAAGGAGAGTTTTCCTTACCTTTTAAACATTTTGTATCTTGTAACTAACTAGTATACTACATGATCTCTCTATAAAAATCATATATTACCATATTTTATAGAGAGAGATTTTTGAGAAAAAATTGTACACTTAGATCAATTAATACAATAAATGAATTTTTCAAAGATTGTCCAAATATGATGTGTCAATTATTAACATATATTTCTCTCAATTATTGGTTCTGAAGCTTGAATTTGAATAATTTCTTTGAATTCTAGATTTGTATTTTTGATACAATGTTTCTAATTTGTGCTTGTGCTAGATTAGTTTAATGGTATTGATTTTTCTTCATTTCATTTGTTCTATATTTAGATGTGCTTGTGCTTTTTGATTTTAGTAACAATTCTTTAAAGTGAAGTCTAGTTCTTACTTGTATAATTCCATATTATCATTAGAAATTTTCTTGGTGTGTGGTGAGATTTGAGCCTTTTTTTTTTCATCATATATTGGTAAATTAAAGTTCATTTATAATTTAAACTTTGTCATGATATTTGAGTCAAGGATCAATGATCATTTTTTTTCTTTCTGCCTTACCCTTCTTTTTTTATTCTTTTTAACTAGATCATTGTAGCTTAGATTTCATTATAAATATCCATTTAGATTAATCTGTAGATTAAGTTTTGATCATAATTCACTAGCAATTGAAAAGATACTTATAATTTTACAAAGAATTGGACCATGATGGCTCCCAACCATTAATTATTATAATTTTTTTTGAACATTCATACATTACTCTATCGCTATTTCACCATATGTGACATCAAGTTGCCACAGCCTAATAATCATGCTTTGAATTTCTATAATTATAAAATGAGAAGTGTTCTTTGAATAGTAAGAACCCTTATGATACATTTATATGCATCAACACACAATGAGGGTAACAACATACCAATAAGGTTGTATGGTATGTAAAAATTAAAAATCCATAGGATGTTGATTCTAGAATGGATATTAAACTCAAGTATGAGGTACCTAATTATATATTTGACTTTGGGAGAAAAGTAAATATGATGCTAAGATCTACATGAGAGGCTATTGGTTGACTAAAAATAGGCTATAGTATGGTTACTCTTGGTCTTGAATATTATGGAAGATTATAACGAATTAGACAATTTGAAGATGTATAAATCAAGGTTATTGACTTAAGTTTGTGAGTATATTTTTAGGTGATTAACACAAAAATATATGATACCATTTATTCTCCATTGAATGGTAAGAAATGGGATTATGATGGACAAATTATTATCAATATGGTATAGAACCAATTAGAGGCTCACCAAGGAGATAATATAATTGTAATAACCTTGAATACATCTAAGCATAATCCATATGTTATTCCTAGAGAAACAAATTTAGCTTATGTTTATGAGGATAATATTTTGTTCAATATGAATGCATATAATCAAAAAAATGTTCTGAGTTGTGTAATACTAGTTCTTCAATAATAAACTAGAATGTCAATTACAGTCATCGTTAACCAAATAATTTATGTATAGACTAATTACAATAAAGATACTCACACACTAGCTTTAGATTTAATAATGTAGGTCACCCTCTATATGATCATGAACTAGATATGAGGTATATTTTTGTATAATTTAGGTTCAATGGCTATGGATTACATAGATCCTATTATGAAAGTTACCTTACCTCAGGAAGTAGCATCTTTGATAAGTGTAAATTCAAATACACATATGATGAAGCTGGTCTAAGGAGATCATGAGGTATGTCCTCTATGAATTGTGTTCACCACTAAATGAAAACTACCACAATAATTCATAGTTAACGATCTTAGTCAATTTATTTTAATTAGAGTATCATGTACCTAATATGGACCAGAGAGTAAGTTTACTCAATAATGCATTGGAGGTAACTCCCACAACCTCATGGGTAGTTCATAGGAAAAATTTATTATCTTGGGAGGATGTATACAAATTGATGTGAACACATATTAAGATACTGATCATTATTAGGGTAGATTGGCCATTATTTCAAAGATAGTGTCTATAGTTTCATGTACATAGGTGTGTAGACATATGGTATGTGCAAGATGTGGAACCTAAGTATTGGGTGCATGTTTTTAGATACACTTTGGTACCATTTCCTATTTCTTAGTATATGAATCAAGATTATAAGAGATAAAATAAGTATTAGGTGTAGTTTTAATAATATTTTGTTCAAACATTTGTTTTTAAAGATGTAAAACCTGTAGTATATACTGCTTTACAAAAATTGAAAAAAATTCTATGTCATGGGTAAGTGGAAGACCCAAGTACTATGACAAAATGGTCATTGCATAAATAAGTAGCTTACAATTTGAATGCAACTATACAAAATTATAAGAATAGTATAAATAAGGAATAATTTATTATAAAACCTTGTAATAAGATTCAAGATGAGGTAATAGGGTCTAGTGATAATGATGAACATCTAGACTTTAATGTCTACTTAAAACTAGAATGATAAGTTGAGCCACCAAAAGCCCAAATCATAGAAAAATTGAAGAAAAAATACAAAATTTCAATATTATAGAATCAGAAGGACAAGGAACTATATAAGATCCATTCCTAGCGAATATAATAGGATATAATAGGATCCATTGAAGAAAATTGTTGATAATATTAAGACAAAGTATGTGCCAAATCTTATGATTTTGAGAGATTACTACACTAAAAATGAAACTTTATAAGGGTTAAATGTATTGAGGGAATATCAAGATGTTTCTCCCTATAAATTTTTAGAGGTGAAAGGGGTAGATCCATAATTTGGGGAGATGAAAATTGAAATCAAAGAGTGTACATGACTTGTTAATAATCACCCATTAGATTTAATCCCATTAAGAATTTAAAGGTGAAGGTTAAACTAGATCTCATATTAGAAGTATAAATCATTTATCTAGTTGAAAAGGTGGACTAGGTTAGTCCCTTGGTTATGTAACCTAAAAAATTATGTGAGATTAGGGTATGTGGAGATTGTTGTGAGCTGAATGATTTTTACATTAAAGACCCATTTCTGATAGCTTTCATAGATGAGACATCATAATCAATTATAGGACATGAAGTATATACTTTTAAAAATGTATTCCTTGGTTATTATCAAATTAATATCATATATTAGGTTCAGAAAAAGATAAATTTTATAACTAAATGGTGTTATTTTTCATATAAGGTAATTCTATTTGGTCTAAAGAATGCTCTAGCTATATTTTCTATGCTTGTCGTGACACTTTCAAGGACTTTATTCATTATTTTATATAAGTTTATTTATATGATTGAGTTGTATTTTACTCATTTAAATATCACTTTTCCAAACTATAGATAATGTTAGAAATCTATAGAGCTCTACAAATTACATTGAATTTGAAAAAAAATGCTTATTTTTCACACCATTCAATGTTGTATTGGGCCATGTAGTTTGTAGTGAATGAATTTTGGTTGGTAAAGCCAAAATCATATTTATAGTGCCCATGTTTGAATAATTATATATAATTTGAGAATTTTTGGGTCATACAAGGTACTACATAAAGTTTATCAAAGGCTATGTAACTATCTCTATGGCCTTTGAGAAATTTATGCACAAGGATATGAGGTTTGAATGGACACATGAGTACCAATAAACATTTTTTAAACTAAATAAATGGTTAGTTATAACTCCCATATTAGTTTTTCCTCATTTTACTAAGTCTTTTCATGTTCATGTAGATGCTTTAGGTATTATGGTGGGATTTGTGTTAGTGCAGCTAGGAGATGGTGGACTTAACCATCCTATTCATTTCGTAAGAAAAAAATTATCGACTATAGAGAAAAATTATACTAATATATAATGAGAAGTATAAATTGTATTGATAGTGTTTGCATTATAGAATTTTTAGAATTATCTTCTTGTAATATCCTTTGAGTTATTTACTAATCACCAGGCCTTATGGTACTCAATTAACAAACCTATGTTTGGTGGAAGGATCTCTAGATGGTTAATGATATTTTAATAATTTCATTTAAGAATCAATGTTAAATATATACAAGATAATTTGGGACATAACTAATTCACAAGGATATAAAATAGAGAATAACTTGAAGAGTTTCAATATGAATCACCAGACACACATCTATTTAGATTCTTTGTGATCCTTGAGAACAAGGAGGATATAACCAGCTTTATAGAATAGGGAACCCTTACAATACACTATGTTGAAGGAAACAAAATTAAATTGATTAAATGATCTATAACCTACACTATCATAAATGTATTTTTGTATAAGATGTCGAAATATGAGGTGCTATGCATAGTGTATTTATAGTACCAGCAACCTCAACTTCTTAAAGAGGAACATTAAGTAATTATGGAATGGAATTTTGCAAGTGAATCCACTATGGGTAATATATTGTAAAGTAGTATCTCATGGCCTAATTTTTTCTAGTATGCACATCTAATTACAAAACACTATGGTGTTTGCTAAAGGATGTACAAACCTAACCATAGGGATGAGATTCCTTTGAACCCAATGCTCATAGAAAAACTTTTGTAATAGTGGGGTATTCATTTTTTTGGGCTTATAATCCCATCAAGTAATTGCATTCATGCAAGGTATATCATCACTATGACTGATTATTTTACAAAATGGGTTAAATCTATAGTGAAATCAAGTTGTAGTGTCAAGGATGTAGCTATGTTTTTTGTGTGAAAATGTCATTACAATTTTTAGTTATCCAATAAAATTGGTGAGCAATAGGGGAACATGCCTTTTGAATAATAAAATAGAAAATCTCATAGAATAATTTATGGCATCAGACCATAAAAATTAATCTCTATTACCCATAAGCAAATGGATAATCTAAATCTTTAAATAATGTCTTGTGGAAGATTTTAATAAAGATATAACATGTACTAGAGGATGAATGGGAGGATAGAATTCCTATAATTCTCTAGGACTATAGAATAAACTTTAAATATGCAATAGGATTTTCCCCATTTTAGTTGGTATATAGAATTGAGGTAGTAATGCCTATGGAATATATAGTTCCTAGTTTTTGCATTGCTATGAAAATGAGAGTTGGGGATTGAGAATCTCTACAGGCGTAGTTGATGGTTTTAACTAAAATGGAATCAAATAGGTGAAGAGTGAAATAGACCTAAGTTAGAAAACATGGTAAGATCACAATTTGTGACCTAAATAATTCTATCAAGAATAAGAATTATTACTATATGATAGAAAATTTAGACCATTTATGTGTAAGTTATACAATATATGTAAGTGACCTTATATCATTTATGATGTTTCACAACATGGAATAATTGTCCTAAAAAATCTTAAAGGAACCATTCTACCAAGATGTGTAAATGAATATAAGATTAAGCCTTATCATCAACAATATCTATCATTTATCACTAAAATTGAGAGAGATTATTGATTAACACCATGTAGTTTAGGATTTTTGTTCACTATTTTGTTTTCTTGTGTTGTTTTTAGGTTTGTGTAGATTTTTAAAATTATATTTTTATATCATAGGACATCAGAACTACATTTTTTTAATCAAGTGCATATAATGTGATATGGGGAAAAATTTATCCTAAAGAAGAGATAGCCTATAATGGGTACATGATCATCATTCATTAAGTATGGAAATAGGGTAATGACAATCCATGTATGAATAACAGATCGTAAATGGTCATTTAAAACTTATAATGATGACACACTTGAAATATTTCATCTTTACTAAAGAAGATCATATGTCAAAATTATAGGATATATAGTAAATAAAAATGGATAGGTGAGAATATTATATGTATAATCAATACATACCAATATATGGATCAATGTTTTTATACATAGAATCATCATTGTCACATCACCAGTGACTAGTTGGTATTAATTCCCTAGGAAAAATCATGTGTAACCAACCCAAAAAATTTAAAATTATTATTACAAATAGATTTGGGTTATAAAATATATATAATAAGGTGCCATAGGAATACAAGGACATTACACACTATTACAAATAAGGGAGCTCTATAATTTACATCTAATTCAATCAATTATGCACATATTTTGTGTTATCAACTATTTAACTAAATAACTTATTCAATTATATTAACACCTACAAAAATGGATCATGCAGAGATATTAATTCCATTCAAAGATGAAAAAAGGAAGAAATGGGGATTAGAATATCCTCAAGAAAAATAAATACCCTGATCCATACTTGTTTTATTACATTGATGTTATAAAATCTGCTCTATTTAGCCTAGCTTAACCAAATGTAACATAAGTAATAACGCTTGCACGTCAACACGCTCTATGAGGTTTTGATGCAAAAGGACTTATCAAGCTACCTAATTTTGGTAAATTTTATGAGTTAATGCTTATAATGCTGAGTAGATATAATGAGGATGGTATTCACCTCTCACAAGATGTTATAATTTTCATTAACCTTGTAACAATGGCAATAGAAAAAAGACTTCTATCTCATGAAAAATATATTTTTCCATATAAAACTCAGGCCCCACCCATCCACTCAAACATAAAGGAGAAATATATAAGGTCAATAAGAGGGATTCTAATTAACTCAGTGGAAGATAATTCTTTGTGCATTTTATCTTAATGCATCACTAAACATTTTTAGTAGACTACTAAAATTTCCAAGCAAGAAACCAATGGCATTGTTGAAATTGTGTATCAGATGATATGAATGCATGAGGATTTCAATAATCTATATTTTTTTGCCTCAAAAAATATTATGAGTAATGAGAAGGTTCTTGTCAATGCATCATAGGCATTTAAATAATAATTCATGGCCTTGATCCTTTATTTTATGCACTATGAGTCACTAAAGGTCCTAATGAATGTAGATGAATATTTTTGGCCTATTATTACATTTTACAACATTACTTGGATTAAGACATATAAATACTATAATAAATTAGGGAGATTCAATGCATGGTGGCTAAAGATACAAGCCATGATCATATAACACCCTAGATTATCCAAATATGTTATGTATTACCTAGGGAAACATGTATCGATTACAAAAATACATAATGACATTCATATCAAATTTCAGGAATTTGCTAAACCAAACACAAATCCACTACCCCTTTTCATTACTATGTTGGATGCATGGGTAGAATTTATATGTTAGAAATCCATGGATTTTAAGTAATTACAACCTATGTGGTCCATACCTCCATGTACACAATAACCTATGCCCACATAGGCATAAGCACAACCACATGCATTGTCAAAAATAGAAGTGAATTCATTGCATCTCAACATGGGTAAGAGGAAGGCACTAATGTGATGATAATCACCACCAAAACCAAATAAGGGGACACACCATATAAAGTCATGGCTAGATAATAATCATGTTTCAAATATAGATGTTGAGTGTGACCTGACAGAGTTAGGTGTTTAGGAAAAATAACTTTTATTGTCTATGATCATAGCGATCAACAATAATTTTTATGAGTAAAAAGAGGAAAAAAAGTTATTTTAGAATATGGTCTCCACTTTATAGGTGAAACTATAGGTGAGGTAAGCCTTTTGGGTTGATATAACTCAACCTCATATATCCATCATAGTAGATACTATTGGATAAGAAGTAGCATAATAATCATTTCAAGATGAGGTTTTCTGAATGGATCCAACTACAAGATCTTCTATTGCACAAATAACATACTCTGTAATGAAACAAAGTCCACATCTACCCAGGGTGCATAGGACAAAAACTCATTATTCAACTAAAATATCTCTTACAATACAATATATAATGGTTTCCTTTATACACATAATAAATAAGGATAGAACACAAGTATATGGACCCACAAAAAAAATTATCAGACAATCCAGACTGTGAAGAGGCTTAAGAAGACCCTCACCCCCTCCATCCTCTAGGAATAAGGATACAATATGAAAAGGTATTTTGGTGGATTCATCCACTTATAAATACTCATAATCATTTATAATCCATGATTCACCAACACCTATAGATGATCCTAAAGAGACCATCTTACTATAAACTATGCAAAAAGCTAAGCAAAAGGATGTCATAACATAAGAACAAGTTACTAAGGAAAAAGATGAGATAACAAAGGCACAAAAGGAGGAGAAGAATAAATTTTAGAAGGAGGAGGATATGGAATAAGAGGCAAATCACAATACTATCAAGGAGGATGAGAAACTAAAGTAGCAGGCCAAAGAGAAGGACTGTAGGAAAAAAATGAGGAAGCTAAGGTAAATAAAAAAATAGACAAAGAACTAGAGGTAATGAATAAAGAAGAAGATGAATAAGTAGAAGTAGAAGTAGAAAGTAAATATAAATAAAGATATAACTAAAAATTTTAAGCAATACAACAAAATAAATATGAAGTAGATGTAGTCACAAAGGTTCATGAGGAGCAAAAGGCTAAATAGTTACTATGCATCCAAGAGAAGCAATCTAAGTGGTAAGTCAAGGAACAAGAAGTTAAAGCTAAGGCAAACACATAATCCAAAGATAAGTATGAGAAATAACCCTAAGAGAGGAATAAATATAATCTAAAGATAATAATAAGACTTAAGTAAAGGCCAAAGCTAAGGCTAAGGTGAAAGTAAAATCTAAGGTAAAATCAAATCACATAATGTAATAGGAATTTCTAACAGAGTAAGTGATTAATACCACTAAGATGGTGCAAAAAATGTGACTTAAAATACACTAACCACATCTCCAAGATCATAATCTATTAGAGGAGGTACCTAGAAAGAGGCCTCTAAAATTATACTTCAAATAACTATCCATTGGATATGGGATGTCCTTACTTCATCCACCTAGTACATAATCTTTTATCTTACCATAACATAAATCAATAAGTAACCTATCCTAGATATAAATTCCATCATGGCTCTAATGATGATAGAACATGAAGCATCTCTTGATGTTTATCAACTTCCATTGGTTAAATAAATTTAGTGCACAACTAATTTTTATGAATCAATAACGTATAAGCCTTTAACCTTAGATAAATAAGTATTATAGCTAAAAATTACAATGCATACATATAAATTTACTTCACCAATGTGTACTATCTCATAAATAAAATTTATCCTATGTTAGTCACCCAATCCTTTGGTGAATAAGTCATGTCAGAAGAAAATAAGTTCTCATCCCTCTTGTCATAGCTAGTAAAGGACTAGATTATTATATGGAAGATGTAATCCATTTGTAGTTAAGGGAATATCATCAAAGTACAAATATAGCTAATTTATGATCTTTTGTAATAATATGATCAAGTCTTGGTTATGGTTGTGGTCCAATACGAATAAATTTCCCAAGGCATGCTTAATTAGAACAAATAACTGACTAATTCATTCTCTAAGGCTAAATGAGAGTTTGATAAGGTAGAAATATTCAAGGATATGATGGAATATAATTAAAATACATTTACATCAATGTATACTACACTCAAATAATCTATTTAATCACATGATAATATCATGTAGAATCTTTAAACTTGGAAAAATGAAATTGTATATAGTACATTTTCTAGAATTCAAACATAGAGGCATATAGATTAGTTGGAGGAGCTCTCCCAAGTCATCCATGTCAAAATTTCAAATTATATGGCACTCATCACCATCAAATATGATGAATATATTTAAAATCTATTGGTGACCCAAGTATCACTATGAAGATTGCTCACTATGGTAAGGGAAGTTCTCACTAATTGGAAAATTTTGAATAAATGTTTATAAAAACTAGAAAATTCCATCACATAAATTTTTTATGAACCTTAATTTATTCCTTTTGAATATATTTAAGAGGCGATCTAGTATAGGAAGACCATTGTAATTTCTCAGCTAGTGATCTAATAAAAACCACAACCTTCACCAATAGATTTTGAAACACCAAATTCTTCTTATAAATCTCAAGCATAGTCAACTTTATAGCAACCTGTAGCATAACCAACATAGAGCATACCACCACTTGATCAGTAGCTACTGTGCTCACTTAAAATTTTGTAATTTCTAAAAGACACTATACACTCTAGTAGGATGGTTGTAATCATTAAGAGTGGGGTTAGGTTGGTTGAAAATATGTAAAGGCCAATCACTTGGTTAAGTTAGTCTATTGAAAAATTAAAATTATGGTAGGCTAGTACACTACTTAGTTAAAAACCTAAAATGGTATCTAAGTAGTGTGAAAGAGGTGAAAACTAGGAAATGACACCTTCAACAATAACCACAATTTTTATTTCTTGTTTAGTTCCTTAGTGTAGTCAAATATTCAAGTTTAAATCTTAGGGAACATTTTATATGACTTTGTCTTAGGACAAGATAACTATTTAAGTCTAGGAAAGTGATGGGAATAAAATAAGGATAAAAACACATAGATTGTAACTAGTGGACATGTGTGTGACTTGCTTTAATTTGATCTTTTGTATCATTTTTTAATGTATTCAACCCTTGTAATCATATAAATTGTCTTCATAATGTGATGAGTATTTCCTTTAGATGTAGCAAAAATATGTAGTATAAAGCGATAACACTTTGTAAAAAACTATATATAAAACCTAATTGTATTTTGAAATGGTTGAAATGTGATAGATATTAATATACAATTCTAAAATGCTCTCACTTATATGTATTTTATGTTTGTTATATGTGAAATAATTTTCTATATTCTAACTTTGTTAATCATGTAGATTCCAAAAAATGTTTTTATATATAAACATGAATTTGTTGTCTCTATTTATTTTTTAGTTAACTAATAGATAAATTAAATCTTAAATACATTTTTTATATTATTTTGTCATTTATCACTTAGAGATCCTTGTATTATCATGTTCTAATGGATTTTCTGGGAACCTATACTAATAAAAGGAGGAGGAGAGAAGGAAATACAAGGAATAAGAGACAAAAATAGAGGAAGATGAGAGAAATAAATAAGAAGGAACAAGGAAAATATAGGAGTAAAAGAGAAAGGAAAAGAAGGCAAAGAATAAAGTTATGGAAGAAATAGAAAAAAATAGAACATAAAGAAAAGGGGAAGGGCAAGGAGGTTAGAATACCTTTTGTAAGATCTATAAAAACAAGGGATATAAGTAAAATATATTTATAGAGTGTTAAAGGAGTAGTGGTAAAAATTTATAGTAGTATATACAATCATATAGACCCTCTAAAGTGAATAAAATTAAATTTAGCACAACATAAAAAAATAACATCCATAATTGTGGTGCCACCTAGTTTTTTTTAACTTTATATAGGAGGAAAAATTATAGTAATACTATATAAACTAACCCCCATAGTAAAATAAATGGGTGGTGAAACTATTATTCATAATGCTAGGGAAGATTGAATTACACATAGTGTAAACCTAGAATAATATATTAAAAAAATGTTAAATTACCTTAACCACCACTAGAAAATTGCATGATCTAGACACAACTTAGCCAATAGATAAATGGTTGGAGTAAAGTATGGAAAATTTCATCATTAATGTAGGGGATACAGTGGAAAATATCATAATAAAACTTGAGGTTAGATCATAACATGAGAAATAACTATTAGGGCCACTATTAGGGGGAAAATGGGTTAAAATATTAGAATACAAAGAGTATGTGGAGAAACTGCAAGGAGCAATGAAATATACAACTACTTACTTTTCTTATCCAATCAGTTAGCTACTATTGACCCAAGATAAAAACAATTAATTGGAAGAGTTAGATAAATACATAAGTACTAATTCTACTACATTTTTAGCTTAACACATTATTTCTAAATCAAAATGGGCCAATATTATAAGTTTGCATGAAAAATATAAATAAAATTAGTCTTTATGCATTATTATATATGATGACATGGAATATTATGGAAATTTTATAAGCATTGAAATGGATAAAATGGAAGTTAAAATAAAGGGGCATGCATGATAATTATGTTATAGGTAAATTCACTAAGAGGGGCATGAATCAGTGATGTAAGACAATAAAATTCAATTCCCAAATATTAAACATTTAGCACACACAATCATGATGAATAGAAAATAACCATCGTAATGAATAATGAAGATATATCAAGATCAAGCACATAACATATGATATATGTAGGAAACCCTCTTAGGGGATAAAACCACTAAACCTTAAAATATATACTACAATCCTATAATATAAGATCCAACACTTAGACCAGTACCAAATGATCAAGTAATACCCATCCCATACTGTAGTGAGACACCAATCCCACAAGGAGCTATTGCCCCTATCTAGCTAAGCACCCACAACAACTAGACTTTTAGCAAGCTTTATCTTGAAAGGAGGAACCAACCCCATAGGAAAATAATAACCCTATTATCCACCTAAAATATATCATATAAAACACCTATTTCTACTCTTCAATTGATAATGACCACCTTGTCTTCACTCTTCACCTCTAATCTCTCTCAAGCTACCTTTTTAACTAACTTACTTAAACTACCTTGTCTAGGTTCGTTAGGTCAAATGACATATGTTTTATCTAGAATAAAATTTATTAGACAAGAATTACTAATCCTATTCACTCTTTATTGTTCCTTAATTACCTATACCTTATCTTTGAAAGTTTCTCTTCTTCACTTGAATCCACATATATACAACTAGCACAAATAGGCCAATAATGCCTTGTATTTATACCACTCTCTTTGTATAACCCATATTTATCAAACAATATGCTTAAAATAATTTCTATAACTTTGAAATAATTCCTCATACACATTACATGTAAGAAACACACACTCTTTAGGTCATCTAATACCTCATTATCCCCAAACCACCATTAGGCCTTGGTGAGACCTAAAAAAATTAGGACTTCATATTCATACATTATAAATTCAACTCCTTAGGCCAATTTAAGCTTTACCAATGATTAAAAAACTTTAAAATATCTCCAATATCTCCTTTCTCTCTCTCATATGGGTTCATTCCACCTAGAACACCAACTCAACACTTGAACCTACCAATTAAGTATCTGCTCTTTAGGCCTTCATATATAGAAAACATAGTCTCAAACATCTAAAGAAAAAACATAAATATTTCACATATAACTATAATTATATCATATAGGTGAAATATTAAATACCTCTATATTCTTTACACAATTATAAACAAGCTCCAAGCACTTAAATCAACTCTCTCAAAATGACCACACATATTGGTCACACATAATCAAAATATAGTTATATTTTTTTGACTTTCTATATCTAATCAAGGGAATATAATGAAATCAAATACTTTATAATAAGCCTTAGAGACTCATATAACATCTTGATACTCATTTTATTTTTTAGTTATACTCAAAACACCTTCAACTCACTCCTGTAACATGGTCACTCAATCTACTAGTGCATTCAACAAACACAATCAACATCTAAGAAATTATTCTAACTGAAAATGGATTGGTAAAACTTAATAAAATCCAAAAATATAGTATTAATGTATTATATAACACTATAAAATAGTTATTTCATCCTAAAATATCAAAATACTATAAAAAACAACTCAATTATCCTTCTCAGGTCACTTGTAGAACATGGTCAAACATAGAGTCAACTTTAGAGCTCAATATCTCTGACTGTGTATACATTAAAACCTTAAGATAAAATTTTATGGATGATCCTTTAATTAATTTATAACTTTTATTTTTACACTATCAATAAATTTGTCTTGGATCAAAATATATAAGCAAAATAATGATCACTTGTTTATCCTTTGCTAATTCAAATGCCAATGGTAACTATGTAATGCAAAAATTGTAGACATGTATTCATCTTGTGTCCTAACACAACTTTATTAATTTTTATCCATTGATATCCTTGAAATTATATTAGTATTTAACTCTTTAATTCTCATCATTTATCATTGATATGTTCTTCCATGATTAAGACACTTGGCACCTTCACGTGCCTTCTGAGCACATTGACTATTTGATTCCAATGAACTTTTGCCACTCGGCAGCCCTACATACCTTCTAAGCATCCTTAGAAATATTTAATTAATACTCAATATTAGATTAGTATATAAAAAAATCATGTACTTTTTATATCCTTATCTGGTGATATTAATTACTCACCGCTAGATCCTTGATCCAATTGAATGCTCGCCATAGATCTTTGATATCACAAATTTGGCTAAGTATGGGAACATAGAAAACTTTTTTTGAGAATCCAAATTTTCAACTTAATAAATTTCACTTTGAATAATATCTAGACCTAAAATCTGAACCACATAATCAAATATAATATATGAATCCATCCATTATCAAAATACTCTTGAAACCTTCACATATGTGAAATATGATGTCATTAAATTGCTTACTCAGCCTTATCCTCCAAGATTAATACTTGAACCTAGACACTCATATGACTTCTATAATGAATTCCATTAAATTATATAATCACACCAAGAACTCATAATATTATACAGGATCTGCGTAACATGTCCATACAATCAATATCATCCATCAATTACTTCACTAAGTCAAAAACTAATGAACCATGCAGGAACACTGAAGTACATTAAAGCACACTTTGTCATTGTAAATTTAACACACATGAAACCTCATCAAAAACATTGATCACCTTGTATACATCAATGAAAAACATCCAAAAATATCCTAATTTTTCATTGATTTTAACACCAATACAAATATTATACATGGACTTTGTCTCTCTTCAAGTATTTTATCCCCCTTTAACACAATGAAAAAGTGGGATCAAATCCTGATACTGTGGACTTGAAAAGAATTCAAGGACCAGCAATAGGAAGTTAAAACCTTTGATAGATGATTAAAACTTACCTTAACATTGTGAATACCTATTCTTACCTTGAGATTCTTCAAACATGCTCATGACTACACTCTTCTCTGATCATACATACCTGAACATCAAAAAGTGAATGAACTTACCTTAAAAAAATTAAGGACTCCCCCTAAATCATCTAAGCTTAGGCACCCTTTTGATCATCTTGAGACCATCTCCAACAATGATAAATTAATATAATTTTTTTCATACCTTCTCTCTCAACTTCTACCACACAGTCCTCTGATCCAAGGAACTCACCATTTACAAAGCTCCTCATTTGTTTATGCATGAGGATTCAATACATTGTCAAAGAACCTGATTTGGTTTGATCAAGTCATAATATCAACATTCTTTCATTCACATCTATATCAAACTTATTCATATCTCTACCATGACTAGAACATCTCACATATGACCCCCCTCACATTATGCACAACTCTTCAAGTCTTTCAAACTATCTAAGTTAGCTCCCCTTAACTCCATGGCATATATAATGTTTCATCTATAGAAATCAAATACCTTGTTCATTATATCAAATATATGACAACACATTCTCCTTATTTTCCATATCAACCTTATCTTTAGTCTTTTAACATTTGATCAATTAGTTCTTATGTTCAAGACCAAAAACGTTGAACACACCTTGAGCTCAATAGAACAAGATCAACGTAAGTTTATATAAAATATAATATCTTGAAAATACATCATGCTTTATCAAGCACTTAGAAACTTCCATTCCCTACTTTTAGACCATGCATACACAACTTCATTCTTCACTTATATTAACTAACTAGACCATTCTTCAAAGATTAGACCAAAACCTTGACTTTTGGATCACTGTCCCTGAATATATCTTCTAAATCATCTCATCACAACACTTTGGAGCAGATTCATAAAAATCATTGTTTCCTCTTAGCCAAGAATATTTTCAAAAGATATTTCTTATCCTAAAACATCAACCAAAAACTCAACTATCATCCACCATGCTTCCCCTTTCTTATAAGTGTCTCCTTGAAGCTTAGAGAGAGACACCCCTTTGACAAAGTGAGACTAAAACTCCCAAAACTTAGGAGACTCCCATATCTCCATACCTTAATTTGAATTGTAGTCCTACCTCATCATCTGATTGATTTTGAATAGATTCCTGACTTCATTTTTTGCTTCAAATTTGTTAACAAATGTTGATAGTAAATTTTCTTATCTTTCCTTAATGTTTATCATAGAAAAAAAACCATCTATGGTCTCATTCTGGTCTCTTGTAATAGACTTAGGTCTCCATAACCATGCATGACCTCTTCTTTGAACACTAGGAGCTACATACACCTTGTTTTGCTTTGATGACTCACTCAACCTACTCTTAAAATATCTAGCAATGTGACCAAACTAATTTCATGCATAAAAATGACTTTGGGATGTATATTTCATTGCATTTATTTCTCTATCTTGTCTTATTTCTTGCACTCTAGGAGCCTGATTGAACTTATCTTGACTTGATGGTCTTTACTTATAAAACCTAGTAATGTGACCAACTCTACCTTTTGTTTGAATATGGTAGTGATATACCTTTGAATTATTGCTTCATCTTACACAATCCTTTTCCCTATACTAAAAATATGAAAAACAAAATAATGGCCCATAAAATATTTTACATAACTTGAAGCATTTGTCTTTATAATTGGTTTCTTCATTTTTCCTTTGACCTCATCTAAATTATTGTATTTCATTCTACCAACATCCTTGTCTTATTATAATTTATTTTGATCTTCTTCAAGATTGTCTATCTTGACTATGACCTTTTCATGCTCATCCTTTAGGGATACAATATTAGCCTTCAATTGAACATGATCATCTTCTTTATATCTCATGTTTAAACCTACATCCTCTAATTAAATTATGAGATCTTTGATGGTCTTCTTATCATCCTTAGCTTATTTGGTCATGTCATCATTCAATATACATGATTACTCTTCCATAAACTTGATCAATTCTTGATTATCCTTTTTCTCTCTCATGGACTTACCTGACAAACTCCCATCAAGATACCTAACTTGTTCTTCGAGACCTTTGATCATATTCCTCATTTTATGATTCCTCTTTTTTTCTCCTTTAGTTCACTAAGCTCACTCATGAGATAAGCTTCTATATTAGCTTCTTCTTCCTCATTATCATGTAAAACTTCTTCATTAAACATGATGATCTTTTCACCTATATTGTACCTTGGATTACCTTCAAGTGGTTAAACTTACACAGAAGTTCCTACTCTGACACTAATTGTTATAGCTACAATAACTAAGAGGGGGGTGAATCAGTGATGCAATATTATCCAATTAAATTCCCAACTCTTAAAAATTTAGCACATACAATCATGATGCATATAAAATAGCCATTACAATGAATAAATAAGATATAATAAAATCAAGCACCTAACACATGATATATGTGGGAAACCCTCTTGGTGGATAAAACCAATTGAACCTTGAAAGATGGAATATAGTCCTATAAAATAATATCCAAAATTTATACTAGCACCAACTGATCAAGGAACACCCATCCCTTAATTTAGTGAGACACCAATCCCACCAGGATTTACTGCCCCTATCTAGCTTAGCATCCATAATAACTAGACTTTTAGCAATATTTATCTTGTAATGAGGAACTAACCCCATAATTAACTAAGCACCAATCAACTACCTATAAAATATCATCTAAAATAACTATTTTTACTCTTCAACTGATGATGATCACCTTTTTCTACACTCTTCACCTTTAATTTCTCTCACGCTGTCTTTAGGATTAACTTACTCAAACTACCTCTCATAGGTTAATTAGGTCCAATGACTTATGTGTCCTCCTACATTAACTTGATCAAATAAGCATGATTTATCCTCTTCCCTCTTTATTGGTCCTTAATGACCTGTACCTTCTCTTTTAAATTTTCTCTTCTTTTCTTTAATCCATATGTATAACTAGCATAGATAGGCCAACAATGCCTTGTATTTATACCACTCTCTTGTTATAACCAATATTGGTCAGATAAAATGATTAACATACTTGTTATACCATTGAAATATGTCATAATACATATGAAATGTAATAACCACACACTTTTTAGGTCATATAATACCTCATTAGCCCCAAACCACCATTAGGTCTTGGTGAGACCTAAAACAATTGTGCCTTCATATGCATATGTTACAACTTCAACTCTTTGGGACACTTTAAGATTTACCAATGACTCAAACACATCAAACCTATGTCCAATATCTTATTTCTCACTATCATATGTGTTCATGCCACCTATAACACCAACTCAATAGTTGAGCCTACTAATTAGGTCTCCTCGCTCTTTAGGTCTTCATATATAGAAAACACAGTCTCAAACTTTTGAAGCAAAAACTCAAATATTTCACATATTCATATGATTATATCACATTAGTTAACCATTTAGTATATTTTAAACACCTCCATTTTATCTATACACTTCAACATAATATCTAATCACTTAAATCAACATTCTCAAAATGACCACTCATACTACTCACACTCAATGAAAATATAGTTATACTATTTTAAATTTACATATCTGATCAAGGACATATCATGAAACATAATACTTTATAATAATACTTAGATACTCATATAATATAACAATGATCATTTTTTTCTTAAATTTCACTTATAAGACCTTCAACTCACTCCTGCAATATGGCTACTCAATATGCCATTGCATTCAACAAAAATAGTCAACTTCTAAGCAATTTTTCTCACTGAAGATGGATTGTTCAAACCTCCAAAATCCACATATATAGTATTCATAGAGTCTAAAATAATATAAAATATTTATTTCATCTTTAAACATCAAAATATTACCAATAATAACTCAATTATCCTTCTTGAGTCAATTACATAACATGGTCAAACATATAGTCAAATTTGGATCTCAAAATCTTTGATTGTATAGACATTCAAACCTTATAATAAAATTTTATAGATGACCCTTGAATTAATTTAATTTTTTTTTACACCATTAATAAATTCATCTTGTATCAAAATATATAATCAAAATACTAAGAACTAGTTTAATCTTTACTAATTCAAATGCCAACAGTCATTGTGTAATGCAAATATTTTAGACATGTGTCTTCATCTCATGTCCTCACATAGATTGATTAATTTTGATATATTGATCTCATTAGAAATATCCTGGTATTTAACTCTTTAATGATTACTATTGATCATTTATCTATGCTTCTATGATTAAGACACTTGGCACCTTCACATGCCTTCTAAGCACATTGACTATTTGACTCTAAAGAACTTCTACCACTTAATAGCCCCACCTACCTTCTAATAATCCTTTGACATATTAACTTAGTATGAACCATTCAATCACTATCTACCAAAATAATATACTCTATTATATTCTTATCTAGTTAGATTAATTGTTCAATGTTAGATCCTTGATTTGATTGAATGCTCATCGTAAATCTTTGATATCAAAAATTTGTCCAAGTATGGGAAATTAGTATACTCTGTCTGAGAAGCCAAATTTCCACCTTAATAAATTTTATTACACACCATGTCCCAAACTAAAATTTTAACCTCATTATCATCTCTCATAGGGTAATATATCCATGTATAAAACTACTCTTTAAACCTTCATATGTGTGAATTAGTATGGCATTAACTACTTACTTATCCTTAACTTCCAAGATGTCTACTTAAACCTAGAGACTCATATGACTACTTTCATTAGTTCTATTCACTTCCATAATCATTAAAAAAACTCATAACACCCCATAGTATCTTTTTAACATTTCCATACCATTAATATCATCCACCAATTTCCTCACTAAGTAAAACACTAAAGAACCATGTAGGAACACTAAAGCACATTGAAGCACACTTTTTCATTATCAATTTAACACACATGACACCTCATCAACAACCTTGGTCACTTTGGAGACATCATTGATAAACCTCAAACAAATTACACATACCTAAGATCTATCCATCTCTAAAATACATAGTGATGACATCCAAATAAAATATGGTAATAGATAATAAACTATTAGAGGCCAAGAAAATAATTTGGAGCTGAGGAATTTTTCAAGGAATTTATGAATAAGTACAAAAAATGTTTACCCAAGGGGAATCCACACCATTAACTAATAATTTGGAAAATTAGTTTTGAGATTAAGTTAGGAAAATTATTTTGATATCTATCAATATTTTTAGAATTTTTCTTCAAGACAAGAAAAAGTTATAAAATTCAACACATGTCAGAAGGATTCTTCTTTAGTTAAGGGCTAAAGTGAAAATATGATAGAATCTTCATGTTTATCACAATAATGTAATACATATATAGGATGATAGAACAAAGGATTATAGTTACTTGATAAATGCATTAAATATTTATCCTTTTGGTAATAGAAGATGACTTGATTAATAAAATTCATGTCTCACATAGACATTAGTATTGAATTGTAAGTTATTCAGTATTTATAGTTCAACCTTATAATATGATAAATATATCATAGAAGAGTTGGTGTGTAATATAGAAGTGTATCAAGAGGTAAAAATATGATTAACCATTGTAATATCATATAAAAGAGGGCAATTAGATTAAATAGTATGATGGTATATAATAGAGATATATGTGGAACTTGTAATCAACTATTATTATTATTATTATATTTTTAGAAATAAAGAGAATTTAGAGTAGAAATTATTATGTATTATGTATCGACTAATTTTGATTAACACACATAATTAAATTTTTTTATAAATAATACTAACCCTTGATAATATTAGTTTTAACTTAAGTTGAAATAACATAAAACATATGTAGCCAAAGCTTAATATTTTATGTCAATACATAACACATGGTTGAAGACACTGGTGTGGTGGACAACTCAACACTTATTATAAATATTTAAATTGTATAATGTGAAAATACAAACAAAAAAATTATTAAAACAATAATAAATTTGAATTAAAAAGTATTATATTCATAATAAATTAATTTCCATTAAATATACAAAATATGGAAAAGTGTATATGTGTAAAATATGCAATATAACTAGGAATACATGTTTTTGTTAATAAAAGATGAATTATTATTTTCTTATTTTTATAGAGAGAATGAAATAATGAATAAATATAGATTGATATAAATTAAATCTACACAAATCATGATAAAATTATCTTATCTTGTTTCTTTGTGTGATATCTCACTTCTCTAATCCATTATGGGGTAGATGGTTACAATATAAACATCATTATGAGAAGTATTTACAACTAATAATGGTTATATAATTGTGTTTATATATATTCAAATATAGTAATTGTTGAGATTCCTAAAATTTTACAATTTTAATTCCAAATTTAATATTCCATTAATAGTTTACTTTACATGTTTCAGACCTACAAGATTCTAGTTAGAATTTATTGTGGTAGAAAGAACTTGAAATGTGGATGTTGATTATGTTTGTACTTAAATGTGCAAGGGAATAACTAGGTGTTATGTGTGGTGTTTTGGTATAATTTATTGGTAAAAAAAGTTGAATTGATTTATGTGTACATGATGCATGTGTATGTGTTACATGTATCGATAAAAATGCTTATGTAGTGCATAAATTTTACATAGAAAGTGGTAGTGATATATCAAATCAAAAATGTGTGTGTGTGTGTGTGTGTGTGTGTGTGTGTGTGTGTGTGTGTGTGTGTGTGTGTGTGTGTGTGTGTGTGTGTGTGTGTGTGTGTGTGTGTGTGTGTGTGTGTGTGTGTGTGTGTGTGTGTGTGTGTGTGTGTGTGTGTGTGTGTGTGTGTGTGTGTGTGTGTGTGTGTGTGTGTGTGTGTGTGTGTGTGTGTGTGTGTGTGTGTGTGTGTGTGTGATGACATAATTTTTGGGTGGGAAACTAAAGGTATAAGTGATATTTTCTATAAATTCACAAAACCTTCTCATAAATTATTCACTTTATTGAGAAGAAATGGTATTCAGTGCATCTTCGATCAGCTATAAAAATTGAATCTAAACTTGCTAAATTTGTACCAGCTATCTTAATAATTTTATTTTCTTGCATCGACCATTGTAAAAATCTTGTTTTTCTTAGCGGGTGCATTTTTTTACTTCATTAAATACTATAATAATTGTTTACTAAGTGAAAATATCCAAGATATAAATCTAAAGGATGTTGAAGCTACTATTGGAATAATAAAAATTGGGTCTTATTAGTTAAGAATTTACACATTAAAGACTATATATTAAAATAAAATTATGATATGTAAATAATAAATCTTTTCTCATCATCTATGCATAAGGTGGTTTATATCATATCATAAAAGTATGATAATTTAGTGTGTACCATTTAATAATTCCTTAGAAATATGCAACTAGAACTTATCGTCAAACTTGAGCTCATGAGATGTATAATGTGCATCATGATTCTAATTATAATTTATTTTTTGGTATGAGATTACCTTTTTAACCATATAATTAGTATCCTTGATTTTTTTTAAATATTTTTCACCTTATGCACTTATTATTATTGTGCTCATGATTCCATGATAGACAGTGCATGGTATGATATGTATGATATGGCATTGATACAAGCTTGAGATGTCTAAAATAGACTACACCTAAAAGATATGAAAATATTTATTACAATCACATTTAATGTATACATTATTATCATACCAAGTACATGGATGTGAAATGTTTTAGATGCATAAGAAATGAACAAGTGAGAAATGGAATTTTTTTTATTGTTCATATATATTTGGATGAAATATGTTATATATATAATTATGTATCCATCATGTCAAAAATATTTAAAAATTAGCTGATAAAATATGAGTGAAGTATAGATACAATATATGTGGGTAAAATAATTTTGGCATAACCATGGTTAAATACAGAGGGTGTGGTATTTTGTGTGTTTATTCCATTATATTAGGCAACCATGTTTTCTATCATTGAAACAAATATAAAATATGACAAAAAATAAGTCATTATGGTGTCTTTAAGAAGTAATAAAGTCATTAAATCTATTTTTATGGATTCTTATGGCCAGGATGGAACCTAATAGGTGTGAGAATTCCATACTTTGTATTTTTTTCATGTATATGAAATAATAAATGCAAGATATGATGTGGTGCTCAAAATTTGTACTCATGTGTGGCTAATATAAGTATTATTTTAATGATACCATTATTTTTTTGATGATAAATTCTCATGCTACCTTGGCATAGTGAAACTCCCATATGTGGCTTTGAAGAGGTTTATAATGAGGAAATGAACTATGTATAAATGTGTAGAGAATAATTTTAGATTATTTCAACTCTTGAAAATGTTCACCCTGTAGAAGGTTGATATAGGATTATATGAATTTATTGTCCAATTTATATATAATCACTCATTTAATGAAGTTATGTCCATGTGTTCTTAACACTATGATTAACAAATGTATTATTGGTTTACTAAGGAAATATATAGACTTATTTGCAATTCCATTATTATGCTTTATCACCATATGGAACTATTTTATGTAAGTCATCTAATTCATGTGGCACACATTATAAATATTTATTTAGGTATGTAGGATATGAAGTGGATTATTAATAGAATGGATGCTTATCTCTTTACCGAAGATCTAGTTTTTTAACTGTTTATATTTATAAAACATGGAGTACCTATGAACCCTATTTTTAATGTCTCTAAGTGATATGTGATTGAATTTCCATGTTATGTGAGTATCACAATTATTACATAGTCAAATGCATCAATTTGAATCTTAAAAATTACAATGTCTGACATTTATAGAATATGTTTTATGTATAAGTGACATTTTATGTCCAAAGTAAAACTTTATTGTGCAATTTATGATTAGTATGTTTATTTTTTGTGTATAATAAGATTGAAATAAAATGTTATATGCAAGAAATAATGAAAATATTATTATAGAAGTTAGCATGTCCAAGAAAGGTCCTCAGTTAAATGAAATTACATGGAGTTTAAAAATCTTTTATTACCATGTTATTCTTCATATATACATGGATTCTTGTAAAATTAATGATTCAGCCTATGTATTGAATTTTTACAATGCCAAATGTACATTTTATTAATATATCCTATAACTTGTGTTGGCATAGTGTTTCTAATATGTATGAGATAATGACATAGAGATTTATAGAGTTTAATTAATATGAGGATTTAATCAAAGTAGACAATTATGAAATATATTATGAATGATTTGAGAATGTCTTTCATCAGGGAAATTAATTTTATTGGCATATAAGTCAAACTAAAATGCATACTCAACCATTCATACAATCATTATTCTATTTTCAATGTTAACTTCAAAACATACTTAGGATGGACTAATATTCAATGATATCCCTATATAAATTTGATGTTGGTTAACTATTCACACCTTATACATAGTCCAAGAGGCCTTTAATTATAGGTTTTGAGTATAAATTATTCATCATTATCTTATTGAATGTGAAATAGACAATACACAATATTTGAGTACCATCTTTTATTTTTCATGAGGACTATCAGGCTATCATAAATAGAAAAGATAATACTAATATATCCTTAATTAAGAAGATCATGGGTTTATAATAATTTTAAATACAAGATTGAGGAATAAAATTTTAGTGATGCTTGACCATGTCACATGTTGTAGACCTTTTGGATTTTCAATTTTTCTATATATTGTTTTGGTATATTACCAAACTATTTTTTATATGGTGGTGAATTTGAGACTTGTAAAATTTATAATGTCTTCTTAATTTATTTAATAGGTTCCTCTAAGTTAATCATGATAATAAATAAATATTATGTGTGTGTGACAAGCTTGTAAAATTAATCAATAGAGATCAATGTGGTTTTTTTATTGTAGGTGACTCTAAGAAGTTGATGAATCCTTGTTTATTAAGAAGAGTTAAATATTATATATTTACTTGATATATGTATCAATATTCATATAAATATGTTTATCCTATAAAAATGTCATAAAAATAAAGTATCATGATGTCACATTTAATGTTTTACTTAGAAGACTTGATTTTGTAGTGGAAATTACATTGTTTATATATTTTTTATCATTCCATCATTGAACCAAACCTGAAGAGTATAGGTTAGTATTTTATTTAGTGGTGAGGAAAAGTGACTATTTTTTTAATTTAACAATTATGTTGTTATATATTTGACTATCAATTAATACATTGATAGGTTCACCCTTCACCTAGAACTTAGTATGGAAAACACTCTCTCATTTCTTCGAGGTGTGTATATTAGTGAAATAGGGGCTTAGACAAGTGGAATATCTATCAATTTATTTTATTTACATATACCCTAATATAGGCTACTTAATTAATTATTTTTCTAAATGTCATTTAGAATCAATAACACCATCTTGGGAAAAATTGATAGCACCATTATTCACCTTTGTTCTTCTTTCCTATGCATTTCAAAAAAGACATTAAATTATTTTGCTATAGTGTGATATTTTTAGGCTTATCCACTCACATGACATTTTTTTAAAAATTTTGGTAGGGTTAAATGGTGTATACACCTATTTTTTTATTTTTTTTCACTTTACTAAAATTTATCTTGAAGGACTCATTGACACATCAATATCACCAAGTTCATGACCTAAGAAGTTCATAGAATAAGGGATATGGTCAACTAGTAATAGTGTGAGAGATATTTTCATAACATTTTATAATACCTTCATTACTATCAATAGGACCTAATTTGAGCCTCTTTCCCTCTTACCTATTCATATAATTTATTTACAATTTTTCTAGCCATCTTATATTCTTATTGTATTAGCGAGGTTGATATAGTATTTATCATGATTGTCTTAACCTATAATATAATGGTTTAGTTGATATAATTATAAGTCTACCCATGTTTTATTTATTGTATTGACCTAGACAATACAATTCTATTTCATTTATCATCCCATTATACTATACTATCCTAGATGATACCATCGTATGCGAGTCTAATGTCATTGATGGGTTTGGATCCATATAGATTGGGGTCAAATTTACCATTACAAACACACATAACACTAGTCTACTCTTTTTATACTCACATTTATTCCATTAAGTATTAAATTAGGATTTGGAGGTCAAAGTCTTATTATATCATGACCAAACCTACTTGACATTATTATTTTAGTTATTATTTTATATTTATGTTGTGTTGTTAAATAACTTGGACAATGACTACACTTTTTTAGTACATTATGATATTTTAGACTTTTTAATTTGATTAAATTTAGTGAAATGTTTAATTTATTTTATCATATATGATACATGTATTATTTATTCATTTTTTATGACTAAGTTTGTTACCTTGGTGTGATCTAGGTTTGAAATCATAGCATGTCATTCACTAGAAAACATAAGGTATACATGTATACATTAAGGTATAATGTAATTAAGATCATAAATCTAGAGCCTTGACCTTTTTTTAATTCTCATATTCATATTTGCCTTGGATTGTGTTTCCATATATGTTGTGTAGTCAAATTTATCTATTGGTTAAGTATGCATCCTATTATTTGGTAGTCTTAATTTAGATAATGGATGTTAGTAAAGTAATCTAGTTTGTTCATGGTGAAAAACTATGTCATTCTGACACCGATGAGCCAAAGTCTAAAATATAACTTGTGGTAAGTTTTTGTTGCATTTATAAATATTCAACATGATGGAGGTCACTTAGATCTTTAATGGTTTGCAATATTTATTATTTTAATTCCAAAACCACTAAGACTAGGACAAGGAACTAAGATCCATAGAACATGGCCATGGCATATGATTTATATATTTTCATAATATATAAGATAAATCCATAAGACATAGGATCAATTACATCTTGGGCCATCATTAACTCGGAATAATTCAATGATGATGATATTATTTTTTGACTTTTGTAGAAGGATATTGAAGGTATGATAGACATGCAATGGTTTTTGCATGGCATTTGATTAGTTTTACATGAATAACAATGAGGGTTTGGAAAATTAGTTAAGCGAGATCCCTGTGAAGCTCAAAGCTTATGAAAACAATCTCCGGGAGTTAATAAAGGATAACAGAAAGAAAATGGAGGAAGTAACGTCCAACATTTGTGCAGTTGCTATCAATATAGGTAAATGAGCCAATGAGGAGACCAAAGCACTAGAGGGTCCCAGCAAAAGGACAAGGCAAAGTTCCAGAAAGAAAGATACACAAAAAGGAGCTTTGCTGGAGGTTACCACCCAGGAAACTGCTTTGAAAGAAAAAGAAGCCATGAACTTGATACTGGAACTGGATGAATAATCTGGTCCTTCTTGTTGGTAAAGAAACTGGTACTGATCTTTGTTCTCCTTTTGTTAGCTTTTGTTTGTTGTACCACCAGACTTCTATTTCTGGGTTTTGACCGGATGTATCTCTTTTGGTTTCAGGACCATTCAAAACCTATTTTTGCTACCTATCTGTAGTGTTTTTAGGCGTTGCCTGTGGGCTTGTTGTTATTTTTTTGCTCTCTGTAAAAGGGTTTCGAGGCCCCTTCAAAACCTGCTTTTACCTCTAATCTAAAACAATGAGGGTTTGGAACACATTTATTTACATGAAAAAAAATTCTATGGTACCTATGATTTTCTTGAGATACTTAACATAAGCTACATTTGGTATAATAATTAAGTTTTCTCCCAGTTTCAACTTCAGTGGGTATGGAAAGAAATTTATAAAATGGAATAGTTTTCAAAGAAGGAAGCCATGGTGAAACATAAAGAGAAAGGAAGAAATAATTAAGTTAAGGAATGTTCAAATGACTACACATTGGTTATTTCCTCCTTAAATAAAAAGTAAGTTCTTGTTTTATTTTTAGACAAAGTTAAATTAGGTTTTACATTGTGTGAAAAGTATGTTTGGTTTGGAAGTATAAGGTAAATATTAATGAAAGACCTAAACTTGTTTTATAAGTGGCCAATGATAGCCAATTTTTGGGAGGTTATAAAGTTTAATAATACCCTTAGATGGCCTAAACATGAATTATTAAAAAATTAACTCTTTATCTAAATGTGTATAACTTCATATAGGTCATCATTCTAGTTTAAATCATTGTATTTATTTTTATGTCATGACATTGTCATTCTATTCAATTTTATTTTTATTACCATCTAAGTATTTAGACTTTTGAGCCTTTTTATCTTTTGTATGAAACCCTACACCCATTATGGATCTCATTCACATGTTACATTAAGTATATACCTATATATTTTAGATTTGAAATTATGTGCATATTCCCCTCTCCATCTGATAGTTTGGGTGGGTAGGGAACCACTTATGTTTCAGTTCATTGTGTATAAAAGGAGTTATAAACAAGATTTTTTTATGCTTGTTTCTTAGTATAATGAACCCCATTGCCTTAAATATTAGATTCCTTATATTTTCATTTGATGAAGGTATATAATGACCTAAAATGGCGACTATATGTTTCTTGGTGAATATCTATAAATTAGTGTGTGGAATTGTTATTGATGTTGTTTATTATCTTAGAGTTAATAAATATTTAAATGGAAATAAGTTAAAATTTGTCAATAGTTTTAATGGATTGATCATTATTTGAAGACTTATTTCATTACTTGTATAGATTTTTTTTTGTAAATTAATAAACATTTTAAATAATTTTAATGGCTATTAGATTCATTAAAATCATTATGATATAACTCTTTTATTCTATAAATGATTACTTAAGATTTATTATATCATTAGATATAAGTATGAATTACTTTTACATTATGAGTATTATTTAATACACATGTATAAATGAGTTCATTTAATTGATAATATTCTTTGAGAATAATAACTCATGGAATAAACTTGTTATTTCATTTACAATGAAAATATATTTTGAATAGCTTCATTGATTGATTAACTCAAACTTAATATTAGAGCTACTCATATATGGAACTTGACCTTATATAGTTCCACTCTAGGTAATTCTATGAGAAAATGTTCATATTTGTGTTTGTATTTTTATTTAAGTTACTTTAGTAATATGATATTATGTTGTTCATTATTTATATAATTACAAGAATAATGGAATTCTACTAGGTTTTGATATTCACTTGAATGAAATTTAAGATCTTTTTTTAAATAAATTTTAACATTCTGTGTTAAAAAGAAACACTATCATATATTGAAATTATAAATAGTTGCATTACTAAAGAGTAATAAATTGTTACTCATCACCAATAAAAACAATCCATTACCTTTAGCATGTTAGCATAGCATACATGAATTAATCATTTTGGTTGCCAATTTTGTTACGTGGATTTAATAAAAATTATCTTGTTTGTAGATTTTTACATCTTCAACCTTTTTTGTATTGCCACATGGATCAAATTATATGATCAATATAAAAATTCGCTATTTGATTTAAGGTATTTGTGATAAGTATTGAACTGTCATTCATCACAAATACAACTGATTCACTTACTATAGCTTGTAATTCTAATTTTGAGTTTTAATTATTTTTATAATTTGGAATGGTATTTTAATAGATTTACAATTTATACTTGTATTACTTCTAATACAACTATAGAGTGTTGTGTTTTAATTTATAATTAAAATGAATTCAAAGTAACTTGAATAGTATAAACATAATAGCCTTATGTTCTTAAAGTTACAGGATTTTAGACATGTATGAAGGGTTTCTTTTAGTTTATCACTTAAGATCAAATAATTTGATCTGTTTGAATGGTTACGCATGGTTATAATAATCTTTAGTAAAGAAATTGTGAGAACTAAGTAAGATTATTATTTTTATTTTATAGTGAAGCCATAACTTGTATAGTTCAAATGATTCGTGATCATCTTATGATTTAAATATCAAATTGATAAGGTTATTGTCAAATATATTATTAATACAAAAGTTTTTTTATCATTAAGTTGACTCAATTTGTAGACAACAGGGGACATATTACCTATATGATGTAATTCGATAAAAAAAATTTACTTTATGATTTCAAGTCTTAGCTTTATTAATAGTTATTACTCTTTTAATATTTTTATTATCTTTATGCATTAGTTATGAACTTATTTAGGAAAAATTATGCATGGAAAATAATAAAAGTTGATGAACACCATTATATAAAAAATGATTATCTTAGGACATTTTTAAATTGGAAAGAATGTTAGTTTCAGATTAGAAGTCCCATTTAAATACTAGAAAGGTCATGCTTTAATTCTAGATGACCTTTAAAGTATTAAATTCATTCAATTTTGTATTTTTTTAATTTATTTAAATTAATGTAAATGGATATGACTTATGTTAAACAGTCACAAATAAGGGTAGTTAGGCTATAAAAATCCATAAATGAATAGTCCACTATAAGCTAGATGGTGGAAACTATTTTAGTGGCATGATATACCTATTCCATTATCCTTTGATCAATTATGTTAAGTAGAAAATTAAAATATTATATTTATAAATAAATATTATCTCAATGAGTGGAGGTGGCATATGATTGAGCCTCGATCCAATACTCACATTATTAACAATCACAAGGAAAATAAAAATGTTTATTATTTAAGACACTAACATGGAGTTCAAAATTATAAATTGTTTAATTGAGTAAGTTGAAGCATCAACCTTTGAAATAAATATGTGATGAAGTAAATACATGTTATTTTAATAATTAATTCAATAATTAACTTGTCATGGTTAAGCCTTAAACTTTGGACTAACCATGTAAATAAGACTCCTTGATATGTTCTTTGTATTTTGTTCTAAATTGTTTAAGAAATTGCTATCACTACTGATATTAACTTAACTAAAGAGACTTCATGATATAGATGATTATTTAGAATTCCTATTGGAATGTGTGTATAATAATCTATATCAAAGGTTTTATAGACATATAATTACTTAAAAAATAGTTCTAGTTGATTGTATTTTTTTAGGAATTGATTAACATAACCTTACAAGTGAAGTTTGTTTTTTTTCAACTTAATTTATGGCGGTTATGATATGTGGTATTAGATCCTTCATTCAACAAAAAGTAAACTTAAATGGAAGAACCTATCTAAATACGTGTTTAATGTATCTCAAGATGGTAAGAACTAGAGTGAGAAGAGAAATATGGAATGCAAGAAGTGATATAGTTGATAATCATGATCAAGATGAGCATGCACATGTTGATATTGCTATTAATCATAATATTCACAATGATAAGGATCAATATAACCATAATAATTACATTCCTTAGAAACATAATGATGTTCTCCATGAAATCCTAGGTGCATTACATAATATTCAATTTAAAATGAAATGTTATATTCAAAGGTTGACTCACTTAGAAAATATATAAGAAGGTGGGTGTGAAAAAGAGCCTTATGATCAGAATCAAAGGCAGCAAAGCATTGTGTATCCCATATTAAAGGAGCTTAGGAATCTTCCTCCTCCCATATTACATAGTGGAGATATTATGGAAGTTTATGAGGCATGGATAATTGATTCTTATAAATATTTCACTTTGCATAATATGTGTTCTAACATAAAAGCTCATATTTGAGCTTACCAGTTGATATGTTATGTTGGCTTGTGGTCAAACCATTTATGTTATCTTAAATAGTATAATTACATGAATATATCATTGGAAAAATTTGATAGGTAGTCCAAGAAAATGTACCTAAATAATATCCATAAAGAGCAAAAAATTGTTGAATTTTAGTTACTAAAATAAGGAACCATGATAGTTTCAGAATATGAAAATAAGTTTTTAGATCTCTTTTATCATCTAAATTACATGTAGGATGAAAAAAATAAGTTTATAAAATTCAAGTTAGGATTGAATTAATTAATCATGTATGATATAAACATGACTAACCCATAACAATAGTTGATGCTCTAGAATCAATAGATCATGCTAAAGAAAAAGATAATTCTCACCATAAGACAAAGTCAAATTATATGAATAATAGGTTTTAGAAAAAATATAAGTAAAAATTCCATAAAGTTATAAAAAATTCATGAAAAGTGATCAGAAAATGAATTTTGGAAAGAACCATAGTTTTGCCATAAAACTTCAAAATAACAAAAAAGGTTCAAAACTAATTTAGTTTACAAGAGTGCTAAAAATAGTAACCAAAAACATGAAATATTAAATGGTCATGTCACATGAGCTAATACTATCCGTATACCTCCTCAAAATATTGTAACATGTTGGGTATGTGGTGATAATTATTACCATAAGGATTTACCTAAATTGTGAGGAAACTAGAATGTTTATGTGGCTGTGGACAAATAAATTCAAAATTTCACTCCATTCCAATTGAAACCCAAGGTATGATTTTATGTTTTAATTTCATAATTTTAATTGATTTAGGAGAAATGGATAGTTTTATTTCTCCTATAATATCTTTAAAATGTAAAACTAAACCTTCTATAATTAGAGAATGATGGGAGGTATAATTTGACACCAAGAAAAAGGTGGTGGTTTTGAAATGCCTTGAATAAATTGAGCTTGATATAGGAGTTTTTCATACTTGTGAAAACATGTTTCTTGACACATTAGGATCTTATGTTATTATCTTAGGTATGGATTGGTTATAATATCACAAATCCAGACTTGATTGCTATAATAATAAGATCTAACATTTATTTGAAGGTGGTAAACCTATATTTTTCCAAGGAATCATTAAGCCCTCAACTCAAAGTATACCTTAATATTTACAACTAAGAGATTTTTAATAAAAGGATGCTAGATATATTCTATCAAATTAAATAAACTATTTGAAGAGACAAAATATATTCTTCAATACTACCCTATTTTGAAATAATTCATGGATATGATTCTTGAAGAGAAACTAGGACTACCTCCTAAAGATGAATTTTATTTTTAAATAAATATCATGCCTCAATCTTATACTTTATCTAAATCACTTTATTGAATTAATGTATTATATCTAATAGAGCTCAAGGTTCACCTACAAGAACTAATGGATTAAGGGTTGATATAACCTAGTGTGTCATCTTGGGGAGCTCTAGTAGTCTTTGATAAAAATAAAGACATGAATCTTAGATATACATTGACTATAAAATGTTAAATAAGGTCCCATTAATAGTAGGTATCCTATCACAAGGATATATTTTATCTTTTATCAATGAGGTGAGAAACTAAATTTTATATGATAGGTATTTATTTAGGCTATCACCAACTCCTTATAAAATATTAATATGTTTATAAAATACTTTTAAAAAAATGTATGGACACTATGTGTTTATGTTTATGCCCTTTTTTCCTAACCAATGCACTAGTTACTTTAATGAATTTTATGAATATTGTTTTTTAAGATTTTATTAAATAATTTGTCCTAGTTTCATTTGATGATATTCTAATTTACTAATGGAATGATAAATAACATAAACAACACTTAATAATGGTGTTATAGATATTAACACATCATAAAATATTTGGTAAGTTATCTAAGTGTTCTTTCTTTGAAACATAAATTCACTATGTGGTATATGTATTTTGTAGTAGTGGTCTTGTAGTGTATCTTATAGAGATTGAAACCATTAATGAATGACCAACTCCTAATAGTGTACATTAAGTGTGAATATACATAGGACTATTTGGTTATTATCAGAGGTTTGTAGAAGAATTTTATAGAATTTCAAACCCCATAAATTCTTTATAAATCAAGGGAAATTTTTTATTTTATTTGATGAGGTAAACACTTTTGAAACCCAAGCTATGAACTAGATAAATGAAGGTTTTGATAAATATACCAACATATAGGTACAACAAAGAGGGTTAAAAAGATCCCTCTAACAACCAAGTACAGAAAAGAGGATTTGGAGGCTCCCATAACCTTTAACAAACACAACAAGTAGATTAAAGGTTTCCATGACCTTGTTGAAACAAGAGGGTTTTAAGGATCCCACAACCTAATGAAACACAACAAGAAATAACTCGAGGGTTTGAAGGCTCCCATAACCTTGTAAATCATGAGGGTTTTAAGGTTCCCATAATTGGGGGTTTTAAAGGGTCTCAAAACCTAAAGTACACAAAGATGTTACAAAATAGTGAATCTTAAAGGGATGACACCGTTTATCATATCTTTCCTAAAGACAATATAGAATATAATTCCATCTAAAGAAGGAGGTCTTCCACCATCTAGGTCTTTTACATAGCCTCCAAAAAACTTGGCCCACATACCAAACTTGCCTGAATGCAATTTAGTTTCTTGAGGATCAAGAATGGAGCAAGGATTAGACAAGATTTTTAGATGAAATTAAAGGACCAAATTGATCATATATATTTCAAGGATTTTGAAACACTTTGAGCTTGCTAATTTCTAAGGGATAGGTCTATAGTTATAAAGAGCAAGAATCTGAATAGATTTTCATAGTGTTTGAGCCTTTAGAGATCAAGATATAGTTCAAGCATAAGTTTGGAAGAGCCTAAAAATAAAATCTAAGTGTCAAATTTTTTTGTGTAAATCCTCACTTAGGAAATATTTTGGGCTTTCCTTTTTATAAGTTCAATTATTTTTGACCTTTTTATTTGGATAAGTGTTATTTATTTTAGGAGATTTGTTTTGGGTATTTTGGGCTAAGTGTCAAGAATTGTTTCTGATATTTTATCTAAAATAAAAATCTTGAAGGATCATTCTCTCAAAAAGTGCACCAAATAAAAATCTTGAATGGTCTTTTTTAGCCAAAGTGGTCCATTCAAAAATCCCAAAGGGTATTTATTTTAGGAAAGGGGCCAAGACAAAAGTTTTGAAGGACCATTACTTTGAAAAAATGTCCTATACAAAAATATCAAAGGGTGTTTTCTTGGGAAAGTGCCCTAAATGAAAAGCCTAAAAGGTCTTTTTCTATTGGGAAAATTATCTGAGTAATTTTCTCAATGGGTCATTTTTCAGTAAACTACCCTAGATAGAAGTTCAAAAGGGATACAAGTGCCATCCAAATTAGAAGTTCTATGGAAGAAGCTAAGTATAAGTTCATTTGAAAAAATTATCCCATGACAATTTCCCCAAAGACCTAATTTTTATTATACATTTTGTCCATAAGAATAAGTTTTGAAGACATGAATTATTTCAAAAAAAAATTCTGCAAGTAATTGTCCAAGGCAAAGATAAGGCAGACTTAGTTGTTTTAGGCAATTATCCCACAATAATTTCCCTGGACATTTTTTTTAATGCAAAAGAACCATAAACAAATTAATTTATATAAATTTGTTGCAACACAAATCCCACAACAAATGTCTAACAAAAATTCTAAAATAGATAGCTTGGTAGATTTGTGATCCACCAAAGTGACATTCACACAAGTTTGAAAATAAATATCAACAGCCATCCATTGGGGTCTAAAGATTGATGGTCACATAGATGTCATTGAAATTCCCACAAATGTCAATTGATGGGCACATGAACTTCAAATTCAGGCCCCAACAAATAATTATTGAAGTTCAAAAATCCTAATGATGGTTGTGTGAATGTCAAATATGTTTGCACATATGTCAAATATGGTATTGAGGACATAAAAATTCAAGCTCATTAATTATCCATTAGAATTCAAAAAAATAAGATCAATGATCAATGTTCAATCATATAGATGATCCAATGGTGAGTGGTGACTAACACGATAATGGGCCTAGGTATATCAATGGCTCACATTAAATCCTAGATCAAATCTAATGACAAGTGGTGACTGATAGGTCAGTGGGTCCAAGAAGATATAATAAAATGCATTGGAGTACACAAAGGAATATCAATGGCACTCAAATAGAGTCAAAGAGTCAATGAGCTAAGGATCTACCATGTGACATAAGCATGGGAGTTAGCAGACTGATAATGGATCCTGAAATCAAATGCATATTTGACACCTGGCATAAGCTTGGAAAAAGCTAACAAGTCAAGGGCAAGATCAATGGTTAGAGATTGATTGTACAAATCAAGATCAATGGAATAATTAAATGACAAATACATTAATGAGTCAAGTTATATATCAACAACCAATTAAAATAAAGCAGATCCCATGAATTTTGATGGAAGTTGGGAAGGCATTTTTGATAGAAGTAAATTCATCTTGTACGATTGTCTTATCACCATTGAATCTTGATCCAATGCCATTAAAGGGGCACACTGATAAAGTAATATATAAGGAACATAAGGGACTACCTTGGAGCTAAATATGGACCTCTGGTTCATAAATTATATCAATCAAGGTTATTTTTGTAACTATGTTCACCATTTTAAGAAGGGTCCATGCATATAAAATATTTTATTTCATGTAGAGATAAAATGGGTCTATTTTGACCTATTATAATATATAAAAGTGTTATATAGTTTATAGGTTCATATTTATATAGAAACTATATTAAAACCAATAGCCTTAGATTGGTTTTCCAACTATAGGATAGACTTATGTTCTAGATGTGAAAGTGGGGAAGATATGTGACTAATTCAAAGGGTCTTCATCCTTTAGCATGGACATAGTCTATAAAAGAAATCACATACAAATAATTAAGCCATGATTCGATCAGATCCATGAGCATGAGGTTTTATTCTCAAGTAAGAGATGGCATGAAGGATCAAATAAAAGTTCTAGTTTTGGGAATTGTAGCTAGGAGAATTCAATGCATCCTCAAAACCTTTGGGGACTTTCTCACTCAATAAGCTAGGGATAGTGTCTGGATTGATCAAAAAATTGGAAAGGTTTTCATTAAATAAGAAGGAAAAGGTTGTGGATTATATTTAATTAATGACCTAGGATAAAATGTTATTTTTATGATGGTGTGCTCCTTTTTCTGATGGCATGTTCCCATATCATTTCTTTCTCTCTCTCTTATCTTATATATCTTGATCTCATTCCTAATAAAGGGGTTATATGCTTTTAGAATTTAGCATTTATTTTCTAGGAAAATAATATTGATCGAGACTCTTGTAAAAGTGTTCTCATTTTATATGTTTAAACCCTATCAAAATATTATAAGAACTACCTTTTGAAGTAATAGGATCAACTCTTTGCCTATATCTTGTATTTAATCAGTGCTTAGTATGCTTCTGTATGGTAATTTTGTGAAGGAGATTATTCCTATTTTTTTATTTTATTTTTCCTCTTTTAAAGTGTTTTCAAACTAACTTTTAGGTTTAGACTAGTGTTCTACTTGGAACCTCTTCTATGAAATATTTATGCAACTAGTGAGATTGTGAGATTGAGTAAACCATAATTGTCTTTTGTTGATCCAATACATGTTCAATATTATATGAGTGTCCATTTAAATTTGGTGCATCACTATTTTAGCCTTATTAGGAGCACTTATAATATTTTTAACCCTTTTCCCTGTGAATCAATAGTTTAGCATTATTTTATGTGAGCATCAAGAGGAAACCAACCCTCTCTAGAGGTTCAACCACATTTTAGGATACCAATAGCTTGGGGTTATTCCCATTATGTAGCTTAGCTAGATAGAGCCTGAAGAACACTCTCCAAGGGTGAAAATTAATCTCATAATAGTTTGTGGCATGCCTAGTGGGACCCACTCTAAAAGGAAGATTGGTTAAAGTTAATGCTAGTTTGATCAAATTTGTAATATTTATGGTCTTAAACAATAAAATTTGGTGAACCCAAAAGGAATAATCAACACTCTCATATAGAATAGTAGTTTCATCTTATGCCAAAGGTGAAAATAAGGTTAGATTCAAGAGGTATTCCATTTTAATTTATTGAACTACATTTAAATTTAGCAAACAGATTAAGTTTTGCCAATACATATCCATATAAAGGAACTTTTGCTCCTAGGTCATTTTTAAGGATTACCCCTACAATAAGAACTTTATTAAACCCTTGCATAGCCATGGTAGACCCTATGTATTTTATGGATTTTAATGGCCAAATTCCCTTAGACCTTTTCCAATGTGATCCTATCCTAGATACAACCCTTAAAGTGTTCCTTATTATGATGGTAACCAAACTACAACACCTTCTAATCACCTCATGGACATAGCCAATTTTTGCAATATCCATAATCTCACCAAGGAAAATATAGATTTAGGTTATTATCTACTTATTTTAAAAGAAACGTAGTATATTGGTATGGAGGTCTTACTACCAATTCTATTCAAACATGGGACCAATTAGGCAAAGACTTGTGTAAAATATTTGAGGATAAAATGGATCATTTATCACTTTCAAAGCAACTAACTACCATTTCATGAGCTCTTCATGAATTCATGAAAGAATTTAACACAAGGTTCCAAAAAACTTGGGATAAAATCCTAGTCTCGGTTAGACCAACCCCTAAGGTTACCTTCCTATATAATTTAAAGTCTTTAAATAGTGACATAGAAGTGATGATCCAACATATAGTAGGAAATATACTTCTAGATGCATATGAGGTGGCCATCAAAGTAGAGAATTATCTGGTTCAAGCTAGAAAATTTACACCCAAACCACTAATATCCTTATTTCTTAAAATTAGACCACTTCCTATTGTTATTAATCCATTGGATGTCAATCTTCCTACACAAATAATTGTTGCAATCCCTACACCAAAACAAGATAAAGCTTCCACTAATGGAACTAGTGATTCACTAGAGCAAAATAACTTTCAATAAAAGCATGCTTCAGTCCTTAGGGAATGAGCTAGTAAATGTCAAAAGATAAAAGGATATCAATAGGCCTTATCAAAGTTCATATAAACCTCAACAACAATATTTTGAAGCAAATACGCCACCATATAAGGTGAACTACCAAATCTAAGGCCAATGCGAAAACCAAGGATAGGGGAAGCATGGCTACACTAGATAGAATAACTATAATCCTAATGTGTATATTACTTCCAACTCCTTAGTCCTAATTTAAAATAAATTGGCTCAAGAATCAGAGGGTACCATACCTTAGAATTAGTCTTTTGGTTAACATATTATCCCAAATAATGACCTTAAAAAGGCTTTAAATGATCAATGGCAACAAGCTACTAATTTTGGATACAACTAAGCTCTCATGGCCTAAAATTTAGAGGTACCTATGATGACCAAGCTAGAGGAGCCTCCATAAGTTTAAGGGTCTAATCAGGGACCAAATTAGCTAGATGCTACAATGATGAAATGTGAACAAGAAGAGTCATACACCTCTAACTAGTAAGCTAGTCCTAACTAGGCTTATATTCCAAAGGTAGTAAATACAAGATTTAAAATAAGGAACATGGATGGTAACCATAAAGCAATCAAAGATATTCCTTCCATTACTCCTTCATTGATAAATTCAATTGAACCTAATATCAATCCAAAGGTCCTAGTAACTCACAAAAATTAGATCCAATGGAATATTTGTATGCCCCAAGGCTCATAAGTTCAACAAAAAATAGTGGTGGATACCAAAGCATAAGAAAAATTTGGTGGTTCACCCATCAACATCATTGAACCAATAAAAAATTCAAATGTGAGTGTGCCCATGTGGGATATGCTCTCCATGCATGGATAAGTAGACATCCTTTAGGAAGGATTATCAAAGATAGATGTTTCAGACAAGCTACCAAGCAAGGTGAATGAAGTTATCAATAGTATAACCAAAGGGCCAAATGAAGGGAAATCAGGTAAATAAGGCAAGCCTCCTCCCTCTATATTTAAATGATCACTGGTAACTCTTTAACACATAATTACCTAGTAGATAGTGGGGCTATTACCTCGGTAATGCCAAAGTCCATAACTGATCAACTTGGACTGAAATATGAACCATAGTCCAAATAAGTGCTACAACTTTATGGTTCTTCTCTCAATACTTTTAGAATAATCAATGACCTAAATATAACCCTACATGGTTGTCCAAGTTTCTTTATGGCTTAAGATGTATTGATCTTGGATGTGCCTCCTTGCTTTACACTATGCATATCTAGAGAGTTCACAACAAAGAGAGGGGGCTATCTTGAAATAGATTAGTCCTATATGGCATTCAATACAAGGTATAGGGCCAAAGTGTTAATCAAATTTGAGACCATTGCACAATCCATATAGATCCCTATGGACCAGATAATGTCAACATCCATTACACCATCATGGATGAAGATGAACATGCAATGGGGAAAGAAGTGAATAATCATCTATAAGAGGTACCAATCATGTTCCTTGATGATCTATGGAATGGAATCTAGTTGATGGACCCCTTAAAATGTGTTAAAGAGAGGAACTTATGTGTCTATTATTTTCATGAAGAAAGTCAGCCCATGCCATCCCTCATGAGGACTCAAGAAGACCCTAATGGTCTATGGAAGTTGTTCTTTGATGGTTCAAGGAGAAATCATGGGGTAGTTATAGGTGTCATTCTAATATCCCATTCAAATGATAATTAATTCTCTTTATACAGGTTTCAATTCAGCTACTCATATAATATAATAGGATATGAGGGTCTCATTGATGGCCTTCAATGGGATAATAAGAGAAAGATCAAGAAATTTCAAGTCTATGGGAATATTGAATTGGTTGTACACTAATTCAAAGGCCATAATTCCATTAATAACTCCTTAATGAATTCCTACAAACATAGACTATGTGACCTAATTGATGACTTTGAGGCCTTCAACATTTAATCAGTCCCAAGGGGCCACAATCAACATGTTGACAAGTTAACAATTATGGGGGCTCATTAAGACATCCATAATGATTTGAAAAGGACCAAGGTATAAACACATTTCAAAGTGGTAATAAGACCATAAATGATAGATAATAAATCTCATTAGAAGGTCTTTTAAAATCATGAATAGATTACATGTTTCTTGCTATAAGAAGCAAAGTTCTCCTCCCTCAACCAAGAAAAAATGTAGAATAAGTATGGGGAGCAAACTATTTAATTAAGGTCTAATAATCTTCCTAAAGTGATAGTCACCCTAGAAGGCCTCTTTCATGAAATGGACCATATGAGGAAAGATAAAGTAGTGATGTCAATTAATGAAGATAACTATGAGAGCTCTCTTATCTTTGAATATAAACTCCTCAATGTTGGGAAGTTAAGAACTAAAGTTGAAAGGCATTCTTTCATAGAGATTTATATGAAATACATAGATGTATTTGCTTGGAAATATAGTGACCTAAGGGGATTTGATCCCAGATTGACCCAACACACTATAGAGATATAGGATAATACCAAGCCTTTCAAGTAGAAACAAAGGCCCATAAATCCAAAGATTTAAGAGCTCATGAGATAGGAATTGACCAAGCTTATTGAATCCAAGATCATCTTCCCAATAAATCACTCCTCATGGGTAGCTAATTTGGTACCTATCAGAAAGAAGAGTGGGGAGTTCAAACTATGTGTAAACTTTAGGGATCTTAATAGGGTGTATTTTAAGGATCATTACCCTCTACAATCAATGGAATAACTCTTGAAATTAATTTCTAGTTTAGAATGGTTCTCTCTCTTAGATGGATATTCAGGTTATAATTAAGTGCTAATGAGAGAAGATCAACACAAGAATGCCTTCATTACCAAGTGGGGGAAATTTACTTATCAAAAGATACCTTATGGATTATCTAATGTTGGGACAACCTTTTAAATATTAATGGACATGGCCTTACAAGGACTACTCAATAAAATATTGTTGGTATACTTGGATGCCATCATAGTCTTCTCCAAGAATGCTAATGAGCACATGGACCATTTAAGGCTAATTTTCTAGAGATGAAAAGAGTATGGGATCTCTTTAAATCCCTAAAAATGCATGTTCTCTAGGCATGAAGGAAAACTATTGGGTAATATCATTTCAAAATAGGGATTATCCATTAGCCCTAATAGAGTAAGTGCTACATTAGCCTTATCCTTGCCAAAGCATAGGAATGGGATCCAAAGATTTCTTAGGAAGAACAACTTTGTGAGAAGATTCATACATGGTTTTGCAAACTTGGTGAAGCCCATCACCACCATTCTAAAGAAGAGCCAAGTGTTTACTTGGTCAAATTAAGGTAAGGCATATTTTGAAGCCATCAAGCAGGCCATTGCCCAATCACCCTCACTCTTGAATCTTTATTTCTCCAAGGACTTCATCCTGTACACCTTTTCTAACATTGACAACATACCAACTATGCTAATGTAAAAGAATGGTCAAACAATGGAGCAACCTATTACCTTTTTTAGTCAAGAGATGGATGGATATGAGGTGAAGTACACTTTCATTGAGAATAAATTTATTTCAACCTTGAGAAGCATCAAGAATTTTAGGCATATGATCTCTAATAATAGGTTCCATCTTATGGTGTCTCATCTTGGAGTTAGGGATTTTGTCCTTAATAAGGATTTGAATGACAAGAGAGTAGGATGGATCATAAAGGTCATGGAATATGATGTAAATATAAAGGTCACCAAGATGGTCAAGGGTAAGGGTTGGTGTGAAAACATGGTTAATGGCCTTTAAGAAGACAAGGAAGCTATTTTGGTGATGTAGGATACCTCACAGGTAGGTATATTTCCACTTCAAAAGAGTTAGATTCAAGATATGGATCACTTCTAAGCAATAGGATAATGTCCCTAAGGTTTGGATAGAACCAAAATAAGGAATTTGAGGCTTCAATATATACCTTATGCATTATTTTATGGTCTTATTTTTAGAAATAACCTCGATGGGGTACTCCTTAGATGCATAGATGATGACTAGGGGACCAAACTCTTAGATCAGTTACATGATGGACATGTAAGAGATATTTTTGTACCTAGAACCACCATAAAAATGTAATTAGTGTTGGTTATTTTTTGCCCAATATTTTTAATGATTCTCATTCATATATTATAAAATTCCATAAGTGTGCCCTCTTTCTAACAAAGCAAAAACCAGCAGCCCTTCCACTCAATCCTATTCAACTAGAACAACCCTTCATGTAATGGGGGTTATAATTCATAGGGATGATCAATCCACCATAAAGTGTAGGGCATAAATGGGCTCTCACTATAACTAACTATTTCACTAGATGGGTGGAATATAAAGGAATCTAGTGAAGGTGTAGTCTTGGATTTCAATGATAGCCTTGTAACCAGGTTTAGTGTCCCAACTACCATAATTTATGATAATGTATTGGAATTACTTAGTATGAAGACAAGTGAGTGGGATCTCAAATTTGGAATCTACCTTATCACCTCTTCTGACTACTATCCTCAAGGAAATGGATTGGTGAAGTTGAAAAATAAGAGTCTATTGAGGATTATTGAGAAGACTATGGAAGAGAATCAAAGAACATGACACACCAAGATAAAGAAAAATTTATGGGATGAAAGGGTGACTCCTAAAAATACCATTTTAAATTATCTATATGTTTTTATTTATGAAAGGGAATCCAAATTTCATATCTCCCTTGATCTTTTTCAATTAGAGTTAGCCCATCATCTTGAGTTGATGCAGGATGAGTCCATGAATATGAGGATGATAGAGCTCATGAAATGGGATATAATCATCAAATGGGACTCAAATAAGTACAAAATAGGACACCATATAAAATTTGATAGCATTTATAGTGGTCCTTATTTGATCCATGGATGCAAAGAACATAATGCTTTTCAGCTTGCACAACTCAATGGAGAGGTTTTACCCATCCCAGTTAATAGCATTCATTTAAATACATATGATTAAATATCATTAAATCTATTGTAACATATTTTAAAACTTATAATATCTTTATTATTTCCTCAATGTTCCTTGTGCACATTTATTTTATGTTCTATTATTTCCTTGTCCAAAGTGCCTTAGGTATTTTGTTTTGTTTTATTTATTTTGATCCATTTTGCTTCAAGAGAGGTTTAACTTAGTTATAGAGGCTAATAACTCCATTCCCAATGGAATATATAAGAAAAATGGTTTAGTTTCTCAAATCATAGTATCCATGCTTCCTTGTGAGTCACCAAAGATGTTGGCCATTTTTGGCCCATATAGTAAACTTGCCTAAATGCAGTGTAATTTCCTAAGGATCAAGTATGGATGAAGGCTTGGACAAGATTTCTAGATGAAATTAATGGAACAAAGGGATCATATATATTTCAAGGCTTTGGAAACATGTTTATCTTGCTTAAAATTTTATCTTTCTAATTTCTAAGGGGTAGGTCTATAGTTATAAAAAGTAGGCATCTATATAGATTTTCATAGTGTTTGAGCCTTCAAAGATCAAGCTATAGTTCAAGCATAAGTTCAGAGGATCCTAAAAATAAAATCTAAGTGTTAAACATTTTTGGGTAAATATTTAGAAAATATTTTAGGATTTACTTTTTCTAAGTTCAATTCTTTTTGACCTTTTTATTTGGCCAAGTGTTATTTCTTTCAAGAGATTTGTTTTGGGTATTTTGGGCTGAGTGTTAGGAATTGTTTCAAAAATAATGTCTAAAATAGAAATATGAAAGGATCACTCTCTTGGAAAGTGTATCAAATAGAGATATTTAAGGGTCTTTTTCATCCAAAGTGATCCATTCAAAAATCCCAAAGGGTATTTATTTTAGGAAAGGGGCCAAGACAAAAGTTACCAAGGACTATTGCTTTCATAAAGTGTCATATACAAAAGTCTCAAAGGGTATTTTTATTAGGAAGGTGACTTAAAAATAAATCTTAAAAGGCCTTTTTCTTTAATGAAAATTATCTAAACAATTTTCTAGAAGGGTCATTCTTCAGTAAAATACCCTAGATAGATGTTTTGAAGGGTCACAAGTGATGTCAAAATCAAAAGGTCCATGAAAGAAGCTAAGTATAAAATATTTCAGGAAAATTATCTCATGATAATTTCCCTAAAGACCTCATTTCTCTCAAACATTTTGTCTGAAAGCATAAGTCCCAAAGACATGAATTCTTTCATACATTTTTTCCATAAGAAATTGTCTAAGGCAAAGATAAGGCAGACTCAATTCTTCCATGTAATTATCCCATGACAATTTCCCTAGAAATTTTGTTTGATGTAAAAGAGACACAAAAAAATTACTTTAGAGAAAGTGGCTGAGACACAAAGCTTGCAATAAATGCCTAGAAATTTTTTTGAAAGAAATAACTTGGGAAATTTATGATCTGGTAGAGTGAAATTCATGTGTCAAAAAAAATCTCAATAGTCATTCATTAGGTTTCAAAGATTTATGTTCATGTAGATGTCATTGGCATTCTCATGGATGTCAATTTATGGGTTCATGAACATCAAATTCAAGCCTTGAAAAATAATTGTTGAATTTCAAATATCCTAGTGATGATCATGTAAATGTCAAATAAATTCATGTAGATGTAAAATATGGTTACAAAAATGTCAATATTCAAGCTCAATAAGTAGCCATTACAATTCAAAAAATAGGATCAATAATCAATGTTCAATCATATAGATGATCCAATGATCAGCATAAACTAGTAGTTTAATGGGCCTAGGTAGATCAATGGCTCATATTCAATCCAAAATCAAATATAATGATGAGTGATAATGGTATTTTAGTGGGTCTAAGAAGATATAAGTGAGTGCATTTGAGTATACAAAGGAAAATCAACAACACACAAGCATATTCAAAGAGTCAATGAGATGAGGAACTACCATGTGGCATAAACACTGGAACTGACAAACTAATAGTGGATCTTGAAATCAAATTCACATTTGACATGTGGCATAAGCTTGGACAAAGTTGACAATTCAAGGGAAAGATTGATGGTTGAAACTTGATCATATAGATCAAGATCAATAGAGTGAGAAAAGGGCAAATATGTCAATGAGTTGAGTTTGATATCAATAGCCAATTAAAATAAAGGAGAGCCCAAGTTTTGATAGAAGTCAGGAAGCCATTTTTGATAAAAGTAAATAGGTCTTTTAGGATTGTCCTATCACCATTGAATCTTGATCCAATGTCATTAAAGTGGCACACTAATGAGATAATATATAAGTAACATAAGGGACCACCTTAGAGATAAATATGGACCTCTGGTTCATAAAATTATATCAAACAGGGTTATTCCTACATCTGTTTTTGCCATTTCAATAAGGGTCCATGCATATACAAGTTTTTATTTTTTACAAAGACATAATGGGTCTATTTAGGAATGTTATAATATAGAAAAGTGTTATATATTATATAGGTCTATATTAATATGGAAACTATAGCAAAACTAGTAACCTTAGATTGGTTTTTTTGACTATAGGATAAACCTATGATCCAGATGTGAAAGTGGAGTAGATAGGTGACTAATGAAAAGGGTCTTCATCCTTTAGCATGGCCATAGTATTGACAAGTAGCTGCATAAAAACCATGAAGCCATGATCTGGTCAGATCCATGAGTATGAGGTTTTGCCTTCAAGAAAGAGGTAGTGTGAAGGATCAAAGAAAAGGTCTAGTATTGGGAACTACATCTAGGAGCATAAAATTCATCTTAAAAACCTTTGGGGACTTTCTCACTTAATAAGCTATGGGAAGTGTCCTGATTGATCCAATAGTGGTAAGGTTTTCACTGGATAAAGAGTAAAATGTGGTATCATAGGTTCAATTAATGACCCAGGACAAAGTGTTCTATTTAGGATGGCATGTTCCTTTTTCTAATGGCATGTTCCCACATCCTTTCTTTCTCTTTCCCTTCTCCTATATATCCTAGTCTCATTCCCATTGAAAGGGTTATCAACTCTTCGAATTTAGAATTGGTTTTCTCAGATAAGGATACTCATTAAGACTCTTGTAAAAATTTACTCATTTGATATGGTTAAACCCTATCAAAATTTTATAAGAAATTCCTTTTAAATTAATAGGATCAACTCTTTGCCTATCAATTGTCTTTGATTAGTGCTTAGTATGCTTGTGTATTATAGATTTTTGAAGGAGATTCTTCTTAGTTTGTTATATTTTTGTTTAGATCTTTTAAGGTGTTTTCAAACTAATATTTAGGTTTAGACTAGTGTTCTACTTTAAACCTCTTCTATGAAATATTTATGCAACTAGTGAGATTATGAGATTAAGTAAGCCATAGTTGTCTTTTGCTGATCTAGTGCATGTTTAAGCTTTTATGAGTGCCCACTTAAATTTGGTGCATCACCCTTTTATATTTCTTGTGAGTCATTACCACATTTATAACCTTTCCTTATGAAGCATTATTTTAGGTGAGCATCAAGAGGAAGCTAGCCTTATTTAGAGGTTTAACCCATCATAAAATTCCCACAAACTAGGGTTGTTCCCATTATGTAGCTTATTTGGAGAGATCTTGAATAACCATCTCCAAGGGTAAAAATTAAGCCTATAATAGGTCTTCCACATAGCTTATGTGCAATTGAGATATAAAAAGTTGGCATTTCCTCCTACTAAAACCAATAAGGTGGATTCCTCTATCATCCACTCTAGTAGGATAGGATTTAGTTGGGAATCTTATATTCATCCCAATCCAAACTAACTTAAAATAATTAGTCTTCCAAAAAATTAAAATTTATCATAGCTTTCACCCATCCTATGCATTACCTACATACTATCAAAGTGAAAACATGTCTAGATAAAATCATAGCTCCCAAAGAGGCTTCATCTATATCAGATTTAATTACATAAAATATTATGATTATTGTTTGGAATCATGTAACCTTTAAAAATAATAACAAGGGGGGTTTTAGGATCCTATAACCATTACATGATGGTTTTAAAGGTTCCATAAAATTTAGTACAATTAAGGATTTTACAAAATAATAAAACTCAAAGTGTTGAATATCATTTAGTAAGACTTCCCTAAGGCTTATTGTATAGGGCAAGAATCCACCAGTAGAAAAGTATATGTTATCACCTAGGTATTACACATAACTTTCATGTAACTAAGACATAACAAATAGGCATTTCCTCATACTAAAACTAGTAAGGTGGATTCCTCTATCATTTAGTCTAGTAAGACATGATTTGGTTGGGAATCATATATTTATCCCAAACCAAACTGATTTGAATTGAGTAGGGTCTTCCATAGATTTGAATTTCAACATAGTTTTTACCCTTCCTATGCATTCCCTAAAAACTTTAGGTGTGTAAACATGTATAAATAAAACCACGGCTCCCAAGGAGGATTCATTCATATCATATCTAATTCCATAAAATCTTATGATGATTACTTAGAATCCTTTAACTTAAAAAAACCAATGGTGTAATCCTCTAATATCCACTCTTAAATAGTAAAATTAGGATATAATAAGGTAGGGTCCTCTTAAACCTAGAAACTAGATTTCAAAAAAAAATAGAACTTTAAGATAGACCAAATTATTTATAGTGCTTGGGTGAGATAAATGGATTTTTCCATTATTTAAGACATCAGATGGGATTAAATCATGGAATCCTCTAATATCAATTCCACTCAAAAAATAATGGGAGTGGGTTTCTTTAATATCACCCTAAAAAGGAATCCTGGGGTGGGATCCTCCATCATCCACCCCATAGAAGCACCATATAAGAAAACCCATTATTTTTATAGTTTTTTGGCTTGAAATAAAATTCAGACTATTGAAGGTCTTCCACGACTTCCACTCTTGATATTTTTATATTAATAGGCTCTCCTCATAGAAACCCTAGGTATATTCAATCCATTCCTAGGTAGGGGATCTTAAAGAAAACCAATAGGTGCTGTGAGCAACTTATGCTCTAATTTTCTTTTCCAAATTACACTTAGAAAGATCAAAAGGGAAAAACTTTTGATTTAACTCCAAAGTGTGCATAAGATTTAAAAACTCTAAAATATTTGCTAAGTTCAACTCCTATTTTTGTCATTCCTAACCTCGATCAAAATTTTAAAGTATGGGTTGATGACTTTAATATTGGTATTGGTGATATTATGACTCAATATGGCAAGGTAGTTTCATATGAGTCTTAATATCTTAAAAATCATGAGCACAACTAATCGACTCATTATTTGGAGATAGATACGATCACTATATGTTAAATAAATATAATAATCTCTTATTGGGAAACCATTTTACAATAAAATATTACCATATAAGTCTTATGCACTTGTTTGCTCAAGATGAGTTGAATGTAAGGAAAAGAAGATGGTTAAAATTTATTAGAAATTTTTATATTGATATTGATTATGTGAAATACAAGGATAATCAAGTAGTTGATGCTCTAATTAGGAGAACCTAAATTTTTTATATTTCCATTATGAAATCAAAATTTAGAAATTATGTTATTGTAGCATAAATTTGATCTAAAATGACTAAAATCCTATTGTGAATTGGGATTAAAAAAAAACTTGTTTTGATTTTTATATGGATATACCTAGTATATTAAGACATAAAAGTGGAATTTATATTCCTAACTCATGGAATATAAGGGAAAAAATTCTAAATGAAGTTCATGTGACACCTCATTTTTCCCATCCAGGTGTCACAAAAATGATGCAAGAGTTGAAAAACTTGCATTTTTATCCAAGAATGAAGTAAGATGTGAGTATATTTATGGATAAATGTTTATAATGATAACATGTTAAGGATAAACAATACAATCTTGTAGGATTTTTATATCCTCATATAATTATTTAAAGGAAATGGGTTGTGATATCTATGGATTTTATCTCTAGATTGCCTAAATCGTAGGGCAGACATGACCCATCACTTTTATGACTAATAAATTAATGAAGGTTTCTCATTTCATAAAAAGAAACATTATGAACTATGTTTCCATCATTTTAAAAATAAGTGGTTCACATACACAATGTGCCAAAAGTGATTATCTCTGATCGAGATAATTGCTTCACTTTGAGATGTTGGTAGAATTTGATGGCTGAATTTGGTAATAAATTGATCTTTAGTTCATCATATCACCCAGAAATAGATGGTTAAATTGAATGGTTGAATATTATTTTTGAATACATTCTAATGATGTATGTCATGGATTAATAATATAAGTGGGAAGATTACCTCCACTTGATGGAATTTACCTACAATAATACTTACCATTTAGTTATCAAAATGGCGTGTTTCGAAGCATTTTATGGGTGAAAGGGAAAATTTCCTTTAGGTTAAGAAATTTTAGAAAACTAAGTGTTTTAATTCCCAAAAACTTTATAAGAGTTTTATGAATAAATGGAAGTCATTTTTCAAAGATTAAAGGTTGGATTTGATCCATAAAAAAGTTATGCTAATGTGAAAATATCACCAAGATAATTTTAAGTATCTAATATATAGTTTTGAGGTTAATACATACAAAAATATATAGGAATCTTATAAATTCATATAAACTTGATCCACATTTTTTGGTCCTTTCAACATAGTGAAAAATTCATCCTAGTGTCTTATCATCTAGCTCTTCCTCCTTCTTTATCTATAATGCTAAGGAAATGGGTTTCTGATCCATCTCACCTTGTGGATTGGAATAATATTTATGTGGAATATGATGAGAAGATACAATTGTAACCCATCAATATTTTATCTTAGCATAACATTAATTTATGAAATAGAAATATTTAGCAAGTTTTGATCCAATGGGATCAAATGGGTGAGAAAAGTGCTACCTAAGAAGATGAATTTATTTTTCAGAAGAACTATCCTCACTTATTATAGGATCCATGGATGGTGCCATTATCTAGAGAGAATTTATTTCATGACCACATATACCTGATATTATTATTTGAGCTTTATGTTGTGTTGTTCAAGAACATGAAAAAATACAACAATTTTTTAGTACATTGTGATATTTCATACTTATTAATTTGATTAAATTTAGTTATATGTTTAATTTATTTTATCATATATGAGACATGTATTACTAATGTATTTTTTATGACTATACGTGTTTTCTTGGTATGATATAGGTCAAAAACTAGAGCTATCATTCAATGGTAAGCATAAGGTATACATGTATATGTTAAGGTATAATGCAAATGAAATCATAAAAACAGATCCTTGATCTTTTGTTTGATTCTCATATTTAGGCTTACCTTGTACTTTGTATTCAAGTGTGTTGTGCAGTCCACTTTATCTATTAGTTGATTGTTAGTCTTATTTTTTGGTAGTCTTGTTTTACCTTATGGATATTACTAAGGTAGTATATTTTGGTCATGGGTTAATAATGATGTCATTTTCAAACTGATGATCCAATGCTTATAATGGAAATTTTGTCAAGTTTAGTCTAATTTTATAAATTATTCATAGATGTTGGAGATTACTTGGACCTTTAATAGTTTGGAATAATTCTTATTGAAATTCCATATACACTAAGCTAGGATAATGAAGTGGTAGCCTTAGAACATGGCCATTGCATATGATTTATATATTTTCATAAAATATAAAGTACATAGGAGTTAGGATAAATGGAATTATGGGCCATTATTAACTTGTAATAATGTAATTAGAATGATATTTTTGGTTAAATTGTATGGGAAACCTAATAATTGATTATGGATTTTCATTATGGAAGGCTCTTAAAGGTTTGTTAGGAATTTGATAGTTTTTTCATGGTGTTTGATTTGTCTTGAATGGATAATAATAAGAGTTTGGAACTCATTAATTTGAATGCATAAAAAACTCCATGTCGTCACTAGTTTTCCTGGGATAGTTAAGAGAAGTTAGATTTTAGAGAAATGAGAGGTTTTCTCCCAAGTTGAACATAAGTGGATATGAAAGGAAATTAATTAAATGGACTAGTTTTTTTTACAATGAATACATGATGAAAATTGGAGAGACTAAATAAAATAATGAAGATAAGGAAGGTTCAAATTAATACCAATTAGTTTTTATTTCCTTAAATAAAAAAGTTTTTATTTGATTTTTAGACAAAGCTAAATCTAGGTTTTACTTTATGTTAAAAGCATGTTTGGTTTCGGAAGTATAATGTAAATCTTCCTGAAACACCTAAAATAGTATTATAAGTGGTCAAGGGTGTCCCATTTTATGGAGGTTATAGAGTTAAATCTCTCCTTAAATGGCATAAAGATGAATTGTGTAAAAATGAATTCTTTCTCAAACTGTATGTGACTACATCTAGGTCATTGTTCTAGTTTTAACCATTGGGTTTTATTTGTATGTTATGAAATTATCATTTTTTTCTATTTAGTTTATTACCATGAAACTATTTATACTTTTGGGCTTTTTGTGTCTTATATATGAAAACCTACACCTATTATGGATCTCATTCAATCATGTTGAGTTAATTTTTTTCCTATCTATTTTGAGTTTAGCATTGGGTGCATATTCCCCTCTCGAAATTATGGTTGGGGTGGGTATGGAACCAATTATGTTTGGGATCATTGTGTACATTATGAGTTACATACATGATTGTTTGATGCTCATTTTTCTAGTTGGATGTTCCCTACTACTTAAATCTTAGATTCCTTATATTTTTATTTGATTAAGCTCTGAAATGACCTAAAAGGGTGACTGAATGTATAAAATGGTGATTATGTAGGCTTGTTTAAAATGAGTTACATACATGATTGTTTGATGCTCATTTTTCTAGTTGGATGTTCCCTACTACTTAAATCTTAGATTCCATATATTTTCATTTGATGAAGCTCTGAAATGACCTAAAAGGGTGACTGAATATATAAAATGGTGATTGTATGTATGCTAGTTTAATTATATAAATTAGTTCATGTAATTATTAGGGATGTTGTTTATTATCCTATAGTTAAAATCAAAATAATAAATTGGTTATTTTTACTTGTATAGATTGGTTTTATTTTCAAAATAACAAAGATTTATACTCATTTCAATGATTTTTATATTCATTAAAATAATGTTGATGGATCTCTTTTATTACTTTGTAATTGATTCCTTCTTTAAATTTGTTAGAGAATTAGATAGAACTAGGAAAATACTTTTATGTCATGAGGATTCTTAGTTACACTTGAACGAGTGAATTTATTAAATTGAGCATATGGTTTGTTAATAATCTCTCATGGAATGAACTTGTTGTTTTGTTTAAATTGAAAACATATTTATTTAGCTTTGTTGATTAACTTAGGTTAGTAGTAGAGCTACTCATATATGGAATTCAACCTTGTAAAGTTCTGTTATAGCTAATTTTATGAGAAAATGTTGATATTGTTCTTTATATTGTAATTTAAGGTAATTTAGGAAAATGATATTGTATTTTTCATGATTTAAATAAATACAAGAAAAAGGGAATCTGACTAGGTTTCGATATTCTCTTGAATGAAATCTAAGATCCTTTTTTTAATAAATTTTAACATTTTGTCTTCAAAGGGAACACTATCAAATATTGGAATTATAAATAGCTACATTGGTTAAGAGTAACAAATAATTACTCATCACCAATATAAACTATACATTACCTATATCATGCTAGTATATTGTACATGAATTAATCATTTTTTTGTTAGTTTTTTTTGTGGATTCAATTACATTGTCTTATATGCAATTTTTGCATCTTCAATTTTATTTTGTTTTGTAACTTGGATCAAATGTTAGGATTAATAAAAAATTATCTATTTGAATGATGGTATTTGTAGAGTAAAAAATTACTCTACATTTCATTCTGATTTTTAGTTGCGCACTACAAAATTTTGTTCCCACATACTTCGGTTCGAGACAATGAAGTTCTTAAATAGAGTGTGAGCTCTATTTTCCTTTTGATTCATTTTTGTCTAAGTGTCAAAGTCAAGTGGAAGCTGCCAAGTGTCCTTGGTCGAGGCACCTTTCATAATTTTAATAAGGTAGTAGAGCATGCCATGTGTCACATAGTAACTCATCATAATGTGACAAGTGTCAGCATCTGCATTTCATATCAACATCCACATTTCAAATCTATTTTCAGTGAAAGGTTTCAACAAGCTAAGTGTCAAGATCAAGTAGAAAGTACCAAGTGGAAATCATGGAAGGTTTCAATTTGCTTTTCTAAAATTGCTAGAAGATGCCACGTATCCTAGTTGAAGAGAGCAAAAGCCACCATGTGTCGAGATCTGAATTACCTTCCTTTTGTTTCATAGATATAGCAAAGACTGTGGTGGGTCTTAGGTTTTGTTTTTAAAGTAAGCAGAAGCTGCCAAGTGTTGTTGTTTATGTAAATATGAAATGAGGCCTAATTGTTTCTATAATATAAATAGAGTGATGTAGAGACCAACACGTGTCACCTTCTATAGGTTTCTCAAAAGGTGGCAAAAAGCAGCAGAGATTGCCACATATCCCTAGTTAAGTAAATCAAAGATTGCCATGTGTCCTTTATTGAGGCAAGCAGAGATTGCTACCTATCCCTATGCCTCCTTTTAAAGTTACTCAGGTAAGAAATGTTGTGAGTCTTATTTCTGTTAAGTCGTTAAAGTTTTGAAGAAGTGAATTGCAATAGGTGTCAAAGGCAAAATGTTCCTGAGCAAAGATATAGTAAGAGTATAAGGTAAAGTGGAGAGCACCATGTGTCTTCAGTAAGTCTGTAGAACATGGCAAGTGTCATTATCCGGTGTCTCCTAAGTAATAAGAAGGTTTTCAAGGAATTAGCCAAGTTTCCTTTTTCATTTAATAGAAGGGAGTGTTTTGTAATCTATTTCAGCTAATGAACTGCTAGAAGATAGAGCATTTTAGAATCTAAGAAATATCTTCTATTAGACACTTTCATTTTAGCTAGATTTCAGTTGGGCCATTAGATTGGGAACATGCAGACAATCTGGAAGGAATTAAAGGGCATAAATAAGGGTTCAGAGATCACCAGGAGCATCAAATACTTAGAGAGAATTTTTTGAGAGAATTATTGTCAAGAGTTTAGAATTTTTAGAGCTATGATTAGGAATATCATTTGCCTTTGTTCTATTTTCTTAAGTTGGAAACTTTATGTAACTGTGCATGTTTATGTGCCTCTTATGTGACTGGAGAATTAATAAGAAAATTAAATCTTGTGCCTTTGTTGATATTTTCTGTGTCATTGCAAAAGTAGTCTAAGTTGTATTGTCAAGAGTTTAGACTTTCTAGAGCTGTGATTAGGAATATCATTTTCCTTTGTTCTATTTTCTTAAGTTGGAAAGTTTATGTAACTGTGCATGTTTTTGTGCCTCTTATGTGACTAGAGAATTAATAAGAAGATTGAATCCTGTGTCTTTATTGATATTTTCTGTGTCATTGCAAAAGTATTCTAAGCTGTGTTGTTAAGGGTTTTAGGCTTTTTAGAGTTGTGATTAGGAATATCATTTGCCTTTGTTCTATTTTCTTGAGTTGGAAAGTTTATATAACTATGCATGTTTTTCTGCCTCTTATGTGACTAAAGACTCAATAAGAAGATTGAATCCTGTGCCTTTATTGATATTTTTTGTATCACTACAAAAGTTGTCTAAACTGTGAGCCTCTATTTCTATTATTTTCATCTTTTACATTGATCATGCCTTATTTTCTCTTAAATGTAATTGAATCTTACATATAGTCTCACTGTGCTCAGGATTAAGGTCAAATTACATTCAGGTGCATCACCATAGTTAGATTTTCTTTCTTGCATTTGTGTTTTTGTTAAAATTCCTATCCCTTTTCCCATTATACACTTGATATAAAGAAGAGACTAGCTTCTTAAAAATTTGGAGGTTGTTTCAAGTCACAAGTCCCATATCTTGAAATTTCCCATTGTTGGTGTTAGAAACAAGTGCAATTTTAACCATCAATAGTTTTTGGCATGCCCAGTGGGACACTATATTGGAGTTTCTTTCAAGATTATATGAACCAGAGAGCTATGAGGAGTTAGAGCTATGGACTAGTAACCAAATCTCAGTCTGATATAAATCTAGGTATACTTTTACCACCTCTGGTAACTAGTCCTAGTAGAAGAGTCAACCAGTTTATACCAATACCAAGAGCAAATATGGGAGCCCCTATAGCCCCAAGAAATTATGCAAGTTGGAACACTGGTAGTCTATTGATTCTCCCAATACCACCAGCCACTTGGGACCCTATCCCAGTGAATGCATTGAAAGCTCTACCCAAATTCAGTGGGCAAGACTCCAAAACACCTGAAGAACATCTGTAGGATGTATTAGATATGTGTTATACATGTTATCACATAGTAAAATGTGGCCATAAGATTATTAGCAGCTTCTTTTAAAGGGAAAGCTCTAGAATGGTATCAGTCTTTGACCCCAAATACCATATATACATGGGATTAGCTTGGAGATTTTTTCTTTGAAAGATATGGAGAGAAGGGTGATAAGTCTTCTTTATTAGAGTAACTGATTACCATCCAAAGGGCACCACAAGAAGCAATGACTGACTTCAATTCTAGATTTCAAAAGACTTGGGAAAGAATCCCTACTACAGCTAGACCATTACTAGGTATGGCTATAGTTTTCTATCTTAAGGCTTTAAATTTAGACATATATGTTATGATTCAGTCACTTAGAGGTCAGACTCTGCCAAAGGCTTATGACTATGCAGTCAGAGCTGAAATTAATTTGATAGATGCTAGAAAGTTGTCTACAAGGCCTCCCATGCCCGTGCTTCTAGAGATTTCCTTACCATTACCTCAAGAAGCCCCTAAATCCATAGCCCCACTTGTGTCTATGTACACATATCCTCAACCACCTGCTAAAGAAATTGTCTCTACCCAGTCATCTAAGCTGGATGATATCAAAAATATCTTAAGGACATTTTCTAATGAGTTGATTAATATAAAGAGATAATAGAATCATTTCCCTAAGCCCCCATATCAAGTCTATCAATGAAATAGATTCTCATCACAACCAAACTAATACCAAGGTCCTTAAAGGCAAAATAACCCTCAGCCAACAAACTAATTAGTTACAGTCCCTACACCCTCATAGACTATTCCTTTCAATTTAAATAGGGAGATTGTTCCAAGGCAAAATAATTATGTAGATTGTACCAATGCCTAGTGTTTCCCTTGTAATAATGCTCATACACCTATAGATTGTCCCATGGGTAATCTATAACAAAAGGTGGTAGAGCAAAGAAGAATGGATGGATAGTTTGCAAGTTCCAGTGACAATCAAGCCTACCAATCCTCTGGTATGTAAAATTTAGTCTTAATGGCTCAGATGCAAGGGATGTCTTTACAAAAACAAGAAGAAATATCCCTAGAACATTCTTTGTTCTAATGGGTTGAAGATGAAGAATCAATTTTCTTGAATGAAGCTTATACTTCCAAGAAACCAGTGGTGCAATCTGATTATTATACTAGATCAAAGAGAAGGATGGTGGAACAGCCTGAAGTTGTAAATAGTCAAGTCATGGAGAATCCTCCATTTCAAGGACAAAAAACACAACTATCAAACAAGAAGTGCCTTAGCCGGTGCAAAATCAAGTGATTCCTGCATAAATTCAAGAAAAAACAAGATATCCTTATTCTCAAAGAACTCAAACTCTTGGACCAATAAATGTGGTGGATCAATTAAAGAAGACTCCAACACAAGTATAGATATGGGATATATTGGTGATTTTGAAACAGAAGACACTACTACAAGAACCTCTACAAGGCCAAGTAGTACCCAAATGTACTGGTATCAAAGGACTTTCTACAAAAGAAAAGCTCAAAGACACAGTTCATCTACAAACAACAACCCTAGTGAATAATGCACCAGAGGTAAGTAAATCCAAACCAGATCCCTTCTATTTAAATTTGATAGTTGGCAAGAAAAAACTACATAATGCAATGATAGATTCAGGGGCTAGTACTACAGTAATGCCTAAGCAAATAGCTGATGCTTTAAAAATAAAGTATGAACCACTCACTAAAGGAGTCATGCAGCTAGATGGAAAAGTAGTACAAATAATAGGGAGAATTAAACAACTCCCATTACAATTATATACTTGTCCCAATATAATTATAAATTAAGATGTAGTAGTCATAGATATACCTCCTATTTTTGGCTTATGTTTATCAAGAGACTTTATAGCCAAGATCGGAGGATATATGTCCTTGATTGGTCTCACCTCATCCTAAGAACCAAAAATGGTTCAAAGATGAAGATATTATCTAAGATATTATATAAGGATCACATCACCAACGAACTAATTGCAAAGTTAGAGGTAGCTCATGCTATGATGAATAAAGAAGAAAGAGTTTTTGTTGAGGAGTTAGCTGAATGGACTGAACACGATCAAGAAGAGGAAAATGATCATTTATTAGCTATGATACAAAGTGACCCATATGGAAATTATGACTCCATGGGTCTGGGTACTTACGTCATATTTGAGGAAGATCATAAAATCCCAAATGTTTTAAGGGAAGAAAAGTCAAAAGAGACCTTTTCTATTAATCCTTAGGTCTCTCAACATGAATTCCATATTCACAAGTGTATGCCTTAATCTCTAAGGAAGAAGAGATAATTTCTAAATTTCTTCTTACTTTATAAGATGATGTGGAGGAGCATGGACATTGCCTTGATCATGATTTGAATGATTTTTTTGAAATCATTGGGTTAGGTTATACTATTTTTCAAGAAGGCTGTGAGCTAGTTGCAAAGGAACAAAACAACATCAAAACACAATTACATATGCAAAATTATTGCAAACTTTTAGAATTATCCTTTTGAGAGATTGATAATTTTGAAGTCATTAAAGAGGATGATCATGCAATAGAACATGAGAGTGAAGTAGAAGGAGATAAGTCAATAAATGATATATATCAAAGGGCTTTTATTGATGAGTAAATAATCAATAATTTCTTGATAAGACATACCAGTATCAAGAACCAACATTTGACAAGCTTCCAAGAACAAGAAGAGTTTATATGTGTTGGAAGCAGTTTTGACTCAGACTCACTCAAATGCAGGCCAATCAATGTGGCATACAAAGAAAGCAAGTCACTAGAGTTACATCCAATTCAACCACTTGTCTGGCAACATAAGTCATCTTGTCATGAAGGAGACTTTAGAAATTCTTCTTTTGATCTAGGAGGGAGATAAAGATAATTGGTTAATGTATTATAGTTAGATAGTTTCTCCTTTCTATATTGTTTTATTTTCCCATTTTTGTTTTTCCAATTTTTTAAATAAGTGTTCTTTAAACACGTAGTCGACAACTCAGAGAGTTTTTCAAAATCTTCAAAATTTCTCAATGCATTGAATATCTTCCAAATCTTTAGAAATCCCCAAGGTAACTTGCACTGCCACTTGCATAATGTGTCTATCTCGCTGTCCCATAAAGATTGAGTAAGATTTGCTAACGGTTATCCAAGTTTAATGACATTTTGAGACTTGATAGGTTAATAAATACCTCTTAGCAAGAGTTAAAGCTTACAATTTCTCAAATAATTCTTACATTTATGAGAAAATATCTTGCTACTTGCATTTTCAGTGCCTAGTAAACTTGCTTCAGCAAAAGTGTTTCTATTTTGCAAAAGTTCATACCAATTATCACAGAATAGATAGAGAGATGGAGGGAGCACAATATTCACAACAAGGAGCTGGGATGTATGAATCCCTTGACATGTTTCTTATGAGTAAGTCATATGCTTCAGCTCCCATGCAACCATTGAAGACCTATCCATATACCAAAATCCTTGAAGTTGGTCAAGCAAGTGACCCAGTAAAGATAAAAGATTATGCAGATGGAGTCATGGACCAAATTCTTCAAAGAGCTAGTAACAAAAATCTTAGATAAGGGGCACATCACAGGTGTCTTCAGAGAGCTAGAGTGGGGCAATATGAGACATTTTCCATGAGGATATGGAATTCAGAACTAGCACAATTCATTGTCCCAGCTATACATCCATGTCCTGACTTGATCAAACTATGCGTAGACTTGTTCCATGCACCCTCAAGCACCACTCAATGGGGTCCATTCATGGTGAAAATCAGACTGTAGGCTATCGGGGACATGTTAGCCCTGTATCATGATAAGATAGCTACATTTCCCACTATTTCTAAAATGAAAATAATGTGGGCAAACATCAATACTTAGTTGAGGTTCTTGAGATCTGAATTGCAAATGGGTGATGATGACACTACTGTGCCTACACTCCCTGTAGCAAGAGCCCAATTCGCACAAGCTAGCCAAGATGCACTATATATGATGGCTTTCATCTTTGGCATGAAATATGATATGGTATTTTATGGAGAATAAATGGCTATCCTCTTCAGGCTGAAGACCATTGACAAAACTCAGGAGTATGGGCTTTATTTTTCTAAACAAATTGCTTTCTCAATGGTGGAACAACTGGCCCAGTTCAAATCAAAAGGGGTTTTTAGGTACTCTTCTTATTTGTTTCACCTCAGGTTGTATCAAAACTCTAACCTCTTTACCTAACATATGCATCTTGATATATATGACCCAAGTTTTGATCTTTAAAGGACAACTCTTGTGTCTACATGGACACATATTTTGTCAAAAACTAGTGATCCATATGAATTCTAGGAATTATTTGTTACCCATACTTTTTGTCACCTTAGCCTCAAACTAGTTATGAATAGACTATTCCCAAGTATTTCAAACCTTCTGGCTAGTTGCCCAATTCCTTGTGATTTTTATTTTGGATCTCACCATACAATTATAAGAGTCCATGGTTTTTGTGGGGAACTAATGTTGCTACCTAAGATTTTGACTCTTAGGTTAGCATTCTTAGAGGTCACCAGGTAGGTATCTATGGTAGATAATGAATATGGCTCTGGGAAGAGGAAGAGTAAAATGTATGACCTCCCATGGATGACAACCAACATGGTTTTGGAAATTAGAGACACTGAGATTGTGATAATTAGAAAGCTAGCCTTCTTGGGTTTCCTGCTAGTCGAAGACAAATGGGTATATGACCCAAATGGTTTCATAGCTTCCTAAATAAGGACTAATAGGGTTGTAACTAGAATTGCACATGAAGGTTTCCCCTTTTTGGAAAATAGGAAAAATCCTAGAGAAGATGCTCTTGGATTTTATGTTGAATTAGTAGACTTGCTCCTTCCACAAAATAGACCATGGGAAACTTTCTATGTTAAGTAGAGGGATTGTGATCCTAAATTCAGAATGACTTTTAGCTTAAGAAGGACACTAAATAATAAATATTGGGATGCTGAGAAAATAGAAGCCTATTGGAAATATAGGCAAGAAATTTGTCAAACAACCCATTCTTTTAGGAATGTGGGCTCAGATGAGAGATGGGAGGAACTCTAGGATGAGTGCCATCTCCCCCTATATGTAACACAGAGACAAGTAATTTTCCAACACTGGGTGTAGAGCCAAAAGCTAGAGTAGGGTCCAACTAAGAGTCACAGGCCTTAGGGCAAACTATAGCTATAGTAATTGTATCAGTTTGGCCTCAATCTCTTAGTGTCATGGAAAAGCAAAAGAGTGTGGTGCCTTCACCACCAAAAGCTTCCCCATTGGAATTAATTATTGAAATTTCTAGTTATCCACAAGCATCACTGATGGTAGTAGTAGATGTGGAAGGAAAAGAAGCACAGCCATAAGAAGAGACACCCAAGATGCAAAAGAGGGTGTAGTTTCAGTTTGATTCAGAAGAGGAGGTAGACCCCCCACAATGACAATTATAGAGTACTATAATTTCTCTTTAGTTAAGTATTATTCCTCTTTCTCCTTCTCAATCTATTTCTTTTCCTATTGGCATGATGATTCCATCTAGCCAGATGACATCCCCTGCCACCTCTGTCATTCCCGTTTCTCACTTTGCACCATCTATGCCACCTCAAGCTTTAACATTACCTCATTTTCCCCCCTTTATTCCTAAGAAACATTCCCCTCAAATTGCCCATAGCCAACAATTGGATATTCAATATGGTTTTCCATAGGGACATCTTTTTATGGGTGGGCACATTGACTCTCCTTCTACCTTCCAAACCCAAGTAGATGATGCTAGGAAGGCAAGGGAAGCTTGAAGAGAGAAAAAGAAGATCAAGGAAAATAAATCCTTGGCTACACCCCATTTGTAGTCACAATTTGACCCCATTCAGCAGTAATTAACGGTGATTCATTTATCACCAAATGTAATCAAGACAACTAAGCAGATGCAGTTAGAGGACTACATGATGAATGTAGTGGCCATCAAGATGTCCCTCTTTAGGCCACAAGACAAAATTGAGATGCTAACCAAATCCACTTTTGCAGTTGTTGAAGACTACTTGAAGACATCAAGGAAGCTACAGAAGATGGAGGCTGATTTAGCCAAGGGAAAGGCAAATTGTAACAGTTTGACCATAGAGATCAATAGAAAAGATAATGAAATAGATAATTTGAATAAAAAGTTGCAAGATACTATTTCTCTTTAGACTCACCAGGTAGTCCAGGCCCAAAATGATTCCTTAAAAGTAGGGCTAACGTAGGTAAAAGATGCGGTGATGACCCTAAGGTGGGAAAAAGTAGCATTACAAGAAAAATGTGAGGAACACCTACTACAAGTTACCCAATTACAATAGAAGCTACTAGCTGAATAGAATAATACCATGGCTATACAAGCCCAATTTCAAGCCGAGTAATAGAGAGCAACACAATTGATACTAGAGCTAGCCAATAGGCCAAATAATGTTAGAGTGTTAAGTTTGGTGAAGGATATCTATGAATCCATGTGGAAGAGAATCTCTTCAGGGATTATTCAGCTTAGGCCTTCTCTCACCTTCTTGCTAAATGCACAAAAATTGTGCAAAAAGGTGGAGAATTTAGTTATAAATACTCTGGCTATAGTTTCTAGGAGAGTAATGGACTCTGAAACATTGCTGCAAAAGATTTATGATGTAATAGATGCAACATTGTCAGCAGTAGGAATTGAGAATAGAATGGTCACTACTAAGCAAGTGAATGAGGTTCTCAATTGCAATTACATAGCCATCAGTTTCAAAGAGCTCCTAGATGTCATGAAAAAAGGAATCAGTGAAATGAAACAACATATTGAAGATCTAGTGTAATTAGGTCTTCCTTCTCCATTTCTTGATGACAACACGATGCTAATGGTTGATGAAATTGAACCTTTGCTATTGGCCAAATAGAATGATCAAACAATTTTTCAAGATTTAAGGGATGATTCATCAATCCTTAAAGAAGAAGTTGTCTTGGTTCCTATTTCCTAGCTCAAATTCAAATTTAAGGCTACAATTCAGATTTTGTAGAATTTTTCACACAAGGATATTATTAACCTTAATTTAGCATTTAATGAATTACAAAATAAATAGAGGTTATCTAACGATGAGTGGTCCACCTAATAAACAACATTGCTAAAGTTGTAATTTTGAAATTTTTATCTAGCGGGAGTTGTGGTTTCTTTTTGAGCAGGCTCAAAAGTCCTTAGGGTCACCAATAATTGTAGAGTAAAAAATTACTCTACGTTTCATTCTGATTTTCAGTTATGCACTACAAAATTTTGTTCCCACATACTTTGGTTCGAGATGGTGAAGTTTTGAAATAGAGCATGAGCTCTATTTTCATTCTGATTCATTTTTGTCTAAGTGTTGAAGTCAAGCAGAAGCTACAAAGTGTCATTGGCTGAGGCACCTTTCATAATTTTAATAAGGTAGCAAAACATGCCATGTGTCCCATAGTAACTTAGTAGAATGTGACAAGTGTCGACATCCACATTTCATATCCGCATCTACATTTCAAATCTCTTTTCAGTGAAAGGTTTCAATAAGTTAAGTATCAGGATCAGGCAAAATGTGCCAAGTGGAAATCATGGAAGGTTTCAATTTGCTTTTCTAAAAGTGCTAGAAGATGCCATGTGTCCCAACTGAAGAGAGCAAAAGCCACCATGTGTCGATATCTAAATTATCTTTCTTTTATTTCATAGATATAGCAAAGATTTTGGTGGGTCTCAGGTTTTGTTTCTGAAGCAACGAGAAGCTGCCAAGTGTTTTTGTTTGTGTAAATATGAAATGAGGCCTGATTGTTTCTATAATATAAATAGAGTGATGCAAAGAATAACACATGCCACCTTCCATAGGCTTCTCAACATGTGGCTAAAAGTAGTAGAGATTGCCACATATCCCTAGTTAAGTAAAGCGGAGATCACCACGTGTCCTTTGTTGAGGCAAGCAGAGATTGCCACCTATCTCTATGCCCCCTTTTAATGTCGCTCATGCAAGAAATGTTGTGAGTCTTATTTATGTTAAGTTGTTAAAGTTTTGAAGAAGTGGATTACGATAGGTGTCAAAGGTAGACTGTTCCTTAGCAAAGATATAGTAAGAGTATAAGGTAAATCAAAGACATCGTGTGTCTTCGGTAAGTCTGTAGAACACACCAAGTGTCATTCTCTGGTGTCTCCTAAGTAATAAGAAGGTTTTCAAGGAATTAGCCAAGTGTCCTCTTCCTTTTAATATAAGGTAGCATCCTATGATCTATTTTAGCCAATGAACTACTGAAAGATAGAGCATTTCAGAATCTAAGAGATATCTTCTATTAGACAGTTCCAGTTTGGTTAGATTTCAGTTGGGCTGTTAGATTGGGAACACGCAAACAATTCAAAAGGAGTCCAAGGTTATAAATAAGGGTGCAGAGATCACCAAGAGCATCAAATACTTAGAGATAATTTTTTGAGAGAATTATTGTCAAGAGTTTAGACTTTTTAGAGCTATGATAAGGAATATCATTTGCCTTTGTTATATTTTCTTAAGTTGGAAAGTTTATGTGACTGTGCATGTTTTTGTGCCTCTTATGTGACTAGAGAATTAATAAGAAGATTGAATCCTGTGCCTTTGTTGATATTTTATGTGTCATTTCAAAAGTATTCTAAGTTGTATTGTCAAGAGTTTAGACTTTCTAGAGCTGTGATTAGGAATATCATTTGCCTTTGTTCTATTTTATTAAGTTGGAAAGTTTATGTAACTGTGCATGTTTCTATGCCTCTTATGTGACTAGAGAATTAATAAAAAGATTGAATCCTATGCCTTTGTTGATATTTTCTATGTGATTACAAAAGTAGTCTAAGCTATGTTGTCAAGGGTTTTAGGCTTTCTAGAGCTATGATTAGGAATATCATTTGCCTTTGTTCTATTTTCTTGAGTTGGAAAGTTTATATAACTGTGCATGTTTCTGTGCCTCTTATGTGACTGAAGAATTAATAAGAAGATTAAATCATGTGCCTTTGTTGATATTTTCTATGTCACTGCAAAAGTAGTCTAAACATTGAGCCTCTATTTCTATTGTTTTCATCTTTTACATTGATCATGCCTTGTTTTCTCTTAAATGTAATTGAATATTACATATAGTCTCATTGTGCTCAGGATTAAGGTTGAATTACATTCAGGTGCATCACCATAGTTAGATTTTCTTTCTTGTATTTGTGTTTCTATTAAAATTCGTATCCCTTTTCCCAATATACACTTGATATAAAAAAGAGACCAACTTCTTAAAAATTTGGAGGTTGTTTCAAGTTGCAAGTCCCACATCTTGAAACTTCCCATTGTTGGTGTTAGAAACAAGCACAATTTTAACCATCAATAGTATTCATTATGAGTAACTAACTATTACTCATCAAAAATATGATTGATTCACTTTCTATAGCCTGCAAGGTTAATTCTAAGTTGCAATGATTTTTTTTTAAATTTTGAATGGTCTTGTAGTTGATTTATAATGTATAATTGTCTCCTTATAACACAAATATAGAGTATTATGTTTTATTATGGAAGTAAAATAAATTCAAATTAACTTTAATGGTATAAACAAAATAGTCTTATGTTCTTAAAGTTCTTAGATTTTTCACATGTACAAGGTATTACTTTCTGTTTATCACTTAAGATCAAATAATTAGATTAGTTCAAATGGTTAAACATGGTCATAATAATTCTTCATATGTAATTAATGGGAAGTGAGTAATATGAATTGTTGCATTGTATAATGAATCCATAGCTTGCATATTTCAAAAAGTTCTTGATTAGATTTTAATTTGAATCTTGAAATGATAAGGTTATTTTTTGATATTTTAATTAATATGGAAGTGTCCTTTATCCTTAAATTGACTCAATTTTATAAAATAGGGTGAAATTTACCTATTTAATGTAATTGGATACAAAATATTGACTTTACAATCTTAATTCATAACTTAATTAATGGTTCTTACCCCTTTAATGTTTGTATTATCTTTATGCATTAATTACATATGCATTTATGGAAAATTATATAAAGGATATAATAATAATCTATAAACACCATTATAACACATACGATTGTCTGATTGCATTTTTAAATTGGAAAGAATACTAGTTTAATATTAGAAGTCCCATTTAAAATCAAAACATTCATTTTTTAATTTTAGATCACCTTTAACGTATTAAATTCATGAAAATATATAATTAAATTTTATGTATTTAAATGAATATAAATAGATATGATTTGTTTTAAAAAGTCACAAAAAAGGTAGTCTAGATATGGAAATCCACAAATGAATAGTCTATTATCAACTAGATGGTGGCAATTGTTCTAGTGGCATGGTAGACCTACACCATTATTTCACAATCAAATATGTTAAGAGGAAAATTAAAATAGTAGATTTATAAAAAAAATGGATCAATGAGAAAAGGTGGCATATGCTTCAACCTTGAGCCAAGGATCACTCACCTAATGATGTTGAGGAGTTTCTTATTTAAGACACTAACATGGAGCTCAAAATTATAAATTGTTTAAGTGATCAAGTTGAAGCATCACCCTTTGAAAAAAAATTGTGATGAAGTAAATACATGTTATTTTAATAATTACATAAATAATTAATAGATCATGGTTAAGAATTAACCCATGGACTAACCCTCTAAGTAAGACATGTTAATGTGGGTTTTATACACACTTCAGAGAGTTTTAACGAGGTAACCTCTAACATTTTGAAATATCTATGTAACTAAGTTCCACTTTGGGTCAAATTTTTTGAATGAAATATAGGAAGAAATCAAGGATCTTGATTATTGTGTAACTATGTTTGTTCTATCTTCTTACCTTTCTATGTTATTAAATTTAAGGTTTCTTTAGTTTATATATTGATTCAATAATTTTGATGTGTGTAATTTCTACAGATGAATCTAATTGTTATGTTTATGAATGATTAATCCTAGATGTGCTACAAATATTAAAGGTTGATATGTTCATTAATTTATGATGTTAATATAGGTTTAATCATTATTTTAAAAGTGTGCATAAGTGTCTTAGTTGATATAGTATTCTATGTCTGAGAAATTGTTGCCTTAGAACACTTCTTGGTTTGAATTATAATATCTTGTATAAAGGTATGAAACAGAATTTTTGAAAGGAGAAACCTTCATTTGAGACCTAGTAACACCCTATATCTGATTACCTAGACTCCCAATCATGTTCGTTTGTAAGTGAGAAACAAATGCTAATAATAAACATTGGTATTTAAGAGACTTGTCGACTAAAGATATAGACTAAGAATCTCATATTCATAAAACATATCATCCTTGTTTTCTACCTTTCCCTTCGCTCTTGTGGGGTTTCTTTGAGATATACCCACCATAGATTAGTCTTTTTCCCAACCGACTCACATAGTGATTTGTATTCTTATTAGAAACCACACATTCACTCATAAAATTGGTTGAATAACCCATAGGCTTATCTTATTATTCCACCACTTAATTGTTCCAACTACAAACATAAAACTCATGCCCCATAGTGGAACTCAGTTCCACAAAGATCCAAAACTATTAGAGTTTACCTCATTTTAAAATCTCTAAGGTTTGCATTAAACCCACATCAATGGAAGAGAAAAAGTAACTTTTTATCTTCTATTGATGTGGGTTTTATGCACAACTTAGAGTGTTTAAAATGAGGTTACCTCTAACATTTAGGGATCTATGTGGAACTAATTTACACAGTAGGGCATGATTTATACGTATGTGGTTGGAACAATTGAGTGGAACATAATAATAATAATAATATTCATCTATAACAATTGCACATATCAGAATTATTGAATAGATTTACAAACTAAAAAACTCCAAATTTAAGAACATAGAAAAGGAAGAAGATAAAACAAACACAATTGAATGAAAATCAATATCCTTGATTTCTTCTTATATTTCATTCAAAAACTTTGACCCTTTGAAAGAGGGTTATAACTTATATGTATAGACTTGGGGAAGGGGTCAGCTCATCCTTCAATATTAGAATGCACTGTTTACATATCAATAGATCATAAGCAAAGTCTAAGTTACATAATGATGGACTATAAAATTGCCTAGCCATGTAATGTATACACAATGCTCAACATTTAGTTAATTATAATATATAAATGTAACTAAGACTTTAATATTTGGTTATGTCAGTTACATGCAAAATATGAAAAATTAGCCAATCTAAATTGGCTCCTTCTTAACCTATCTAGAAATTATTATGGGAACCATTATAGTAGTAGTTGTTTTTACCATCATAGTAAATAGAAGTAAACTCAAAGATGCACCATGCATTTGAACTATAAACACCATGGGGATAGTATCATGAGGTGGGATTGACATGGAAATTGTTCTCATTAGCAAGGTTGGTGGAATTGATATAGTAGAACTAGTAGGTTGAGCTTGTTGAGGAGCTTTATTATTTGTATGTAAGTTTTAAAATTGATTTTAGGCCTTAACATGTTGTGCTTCGATTAGACTCATATACAAGAGATATGGTCTAGTTACCCTACTAGTCTCACCCATTAGCTTATTATGTTTTGCTTTTGTTTCTCTAAAACCAACTCTGAATACCTCTACCTCAGTGGCCTTCTTCCTCACTATGCTTAACTTAACCTCTATTTATTCAATATTTGGACCTTGAAATTTTATTTTAAACTATCAAAATATTGTTGGATCATCTATTCAAATGTATATATAGTCACCAACCTACCTCTATTATCTCAAATAGTAGCCAACTCTAGTCCTAACAAAATTTTTTTGGCCTCTTTCTCCTTTTAAGCCAATTTATTGACTAATGCCTCTAAATATAGAACCTAATCTTGGGCCTCTTAGGTTCTTATTAATGCTCAGTTTATAGAATTATATGCCTCTAATGGGGTCATAAAATCTAGATGGATGAAATCCTTATTAGGTGTATATAGCATTAGGAAGTTCACCTTGTTATCATCTTCCATGAGGCTCATGAACAATTGGCTTATATTATTAACATGTGTAGCCAAGATGAATCTCAAAGAATCAATGAAATTAAGGATTTCATATAATATAAGGGAATCATCCTATTCATCTTGTTCAATTATTTGAGGAACCTAAATTAATTTTTGTTTCTCTCTAAGTGTTTCCAACTCTTCCTCGAGCTCTTACCTGGCCATTTTCCTTACTAAACTTAACTTAGCCTATATGTCTTTGATGCTAAGACCTTATAGGATTTATTTAAAAATGTTAGAGGCTTATTTGATCATTTTTTTGAATGTAGATCTAGTCACCAACCTATTATTATACCTATTTTATACACCCCCCCCTAATTTTTTAAGAATATTTAATTGCTGCCATAGAGATGACCATGTCATGAAACCTAAAACTATGTTGGAGACCCTATTGATTGATAGTATTATAGATGCATATTTTATTATGAAATAGTAATTATTGATTGATGAAATTTTATTTATCTTTATAAGTTGTTTCAAAAAACATGGTGGATTAATGAATAAAATATGCATATATAGTTATAGATGTGATTAGTTTTTCTACTATTCAGACTTAGTTTAGTTTTGACAGTTTCAGTTGATAAATGGACTTTCAATTTTCAGTCATTTTAGTTGATTTATGATGTGTTTTTGATCTTCATAAATTGATTTGTTCATGATTTATAATAAATTATGGTGATATGGCACTTTGAAAAATATTGCATTTACATTCAAAGATATTCTAAAGGTCTATGTTTGATGTATGGCTCAGTTTCATTCACTAATAATGATATGATGGATATTTGAAATACAAATATGTTAAGGTTGGTTTATTGATGTTGATATTCTAATTTATACAACTGGTAACATTTTCCTTTGATTTTTTAACTTGATATCTAAAATACATGATGCAGTTCATGGACACCTAATTGACATTCTAATTTTTCAAGATTTTAATATATATTCAAAATTCATGGGTCACACTCTAGAGACACGTTTATCATTTTGTATGTCACTAGGTGTATATGATAATGAATCAATTAGATAGCACATGAGTTACTAGAAATCATTACAAACTTCTTCAAAAGGCTGACATTTACCTGAGTTAGATCTTAAATGAACTAAAAGGGGCTTATTTATTACATAAATTACTTTAGAAGTTTAAGGGGTCATAATACTAAGGTTTAATTTTTTATTCCTTCATAAAATATGTATTTTGCTTAAAGAATGGATTATAGTTTCAAGAGTATTTGACCATGATACTTAGTGAATTAGTAATTGTAAATTTCATTGTGAAATGTATACAAGTCTTAAGTCCCTTTGATCAATGACAAGGAAAACATCCATCGAGTTGGAGATTACTTGGCAAAAAAAATATCAAAGTGGTGAGTTGGCATTAGCATTTTAGTTTGAGGGTATGGTTGTGATGCTTCAACATTATTTGAAGATTTGGTGGCATGAAATTTGATGTTAGGTGATGTCACCTTGAGTGGCGGAAATAAATTAAGGTTTAATTGAAGTCCTAGTTTGAAGGATAAGTGTCTTTAACTTTGGATTTTTTGACAAATAATTTAGTAGGATTACTTAACACAGAGTTAGTAAATATAAACTAATGAAAAGAACATGTCATACGATTAGCTATGGTGATAAGTTGGAAAATATTTTTTTTCTTGGTTATTGTCATTTGATACAAGCTGCTCACAGAAGCAAAGCTCTGGTTCATCGAGGTTTGGGAAATCACAGTGAAGGATTCCTAGAGAGCTCTATTGAAAAATGTTGGGAACATAACTAGATATGGTTTTCTTGTTTTGAATATTTTATTTTAAAATATTGAGGTATTTGTGAGAAAATTTCAAGTTGAGTGAAAATATAGTTATATTAAATTTGTATGCATGTGAATGAAAGATCATGATATTTCTTGTATGGCTTTCTTTAAAAGATGAGGATAATGATTAGGAAAGTATAAGGCTTAGTCTACATGAAAACTTTATATAAAATTTGAAATTGTTTTGGAAGGTTTCAAAGTTTTGTTGATGTGCATGAAATTATAGACAATGTGGTTTCAACATGACTTTAGGTCATTGACTCAGCAGTGTTTTTATTTTGTTTGAAACCTAGAAAATTATGGTCTAAGTTTTAGTAATACTCTTGCATGCTTCTAAAGTTTTATTATTTTCCTTAGCATTGGAAAATTTGTCTTCTTTATTGTTGAAACTTGATAATGGTCATGCATAGGTTGTATGAATGATAGAAAGTTTTCAAGTTGAAATATTTTTGGTTTGATCACCATGCATAAAAAGTTACATATTTTATTTTTATAGAATTTTTCAAATAAATCAATATACAAACATATTTTTGTCGAATCCAATACAAAACCCATGGTTTTTATCCTAGTCCAATCTATGATGAATACCTAGGTACATTCCTAAACAAAAAAATAAATGAGTATATAAATAATGATGGTGTAGAACATGGAAAATATTGAAGAAATTCAGTACATGTAGTTTTAGATTACATATGCGAGTATTATTTTTCAAGCCATGTTATCAAAAGATATATATGGTTAAGAGATTAGTACATGCATAAAATAAATTGCATTGAAAATTATTACAGGCTTCTTGTGAATTGATAGTTGAGTATTTGTTCTAATATTTTGATTCATACAAATCTATGTTCTAAAATATTTGAGTTTGTGGAAGTCATAAAGGCATTTTTGTCTCAGTTTGGTTATTTGTTATGAATTTTTTACTTCACAAGGCTTTAGAAATCCTAGTTTTAGTTCTAGTATAATATTTTATGGTTGATACTTGTGAGTCTTGAAATTATTATATATAGTTTGGATAACTAGGTCGGCTATTTTGTCAAAATATGTTGGATCAACAAAACATATTTATAGATATTTATGTTCTTAAACTACAATGGTGTTTTCAATCATAAGTGTTGATGTCTTTTTCAAAGAAAGTGGATAAGTATGAAATTTTGTTCAAGTATTTTTTTAATTCAATCATTTATCCCTTCTTTCTATGCAACTTCTCTAATATAGTACAACTTTTGTAGATAGACCCAATGGTACTTTATCTAATGGTTGAGTAATTGCTTATGCAACACATGTATATCCAATTTTATTTATCACTTAATACTAATTATCTAAATTTTTTTAATCTTAATATCTTTTGATGATTGTTATTTATAGTCTTATGCATAGATTCCAAGTATTTAACTTGAATAATGATGAATATTTCACTATTTTGTGACACTTCATTGATTTATTTTGATTCTAAAGTTGTCATTCAAGTTTTTTTTAGAGAAAGTGTGTTTGTTTTATCAATAAAGTTAACTTTTTTTGATAATGTGACTCTCTTTTTGAGACTCACACACCTTTGTAATTTATTTGAATCTAACTTTAATATAATTAGATCTTTCAAATTTATTCTAAATCTAATTTTTGTTTCTATTTTGATTATCTTTTAAATATAGATTTAATCTTTAGTTGTTCTTTGTATTAATTAGTTTAAGTTTGTTTCTTTTCTTTATTAGTTATTATTTTATGTTTTTCCTCTTCTTTATTTAGATAGCTAAAGATTAATATCTTTTAAGTATATAGATTTACATCTTTTAAACTTTATCATTAGTTTAATAATCTCTATATTTTTTTAAAGTTAATCATTTGATGTTTATTTCATAGCTTAGGTATTTTTAGTATATCTTGTTTTATATTTAATTCAAATAGATTATAGGCTTGATTTAATATTTAGGTTAACTTCCTTTGTTTTTCTAAGTTTCATAGTTACTCCTTAATTAATTTTCTTTATAGATGTAGTCTTGATCTTTAGTCTTTGTTTATATTTTAATTGGCTTAGCTTAAGGATAATTATCATTATTCGATTTCATATCTTTTCTTACCTTAAATTTGTTTAGTGATTGTTTCTTAGTTTAGATTAATTTATGTTTAAACTCTTTTAGTTGTTCTTTAAATCTTTATTCTTAGAATGTGTTCTTAGTTAATTCTTATAGCTTTAATTTTCATTTCTTATAGGCATTCTCTTTAGTTTATTTGTCTTCCTCTTCTAATTTTGTTTCTTGTTTATATTAGATTATATTTTTAATTTGATTTCCTTTACTAGATTATTCCTCTTTTTTGTAGGATTAGTTGTTTATCTTTCTTAATTTTATTTTCTTAGTTTGTTTGTTGTTATTTTTTTTGCTCTTTATTTTCATGTTTTTCCTCTTTCTATTTATTTGATCTATTTATTATATTTATAGTTTTTTTTAGAGTTATCTTGGAGAAACATTACAATCAAGAAGCAAAGATATTATTTGATATATATATATATATATATATATATATATATATATATATATTATAGAATTAGATTTCTATTCTTCAAGAGACTATCTAACTCATAGGTTTTCTTTGTCAAATAAAATAGATTACAAATTCCTATCTTAACTGATTCATGGTTGAATAAATGGATTTATGATTATTATAATGGAATAATTTGTCCTAGTAACTTGTTGATAATTTTATAAAATTTATAATAAAAACCCCCTTACATCTTTAGGATCCTAGATGAACCTTTAGAACCCCCACGATTAGACTGGTATGATTCCAATTTGACCTTTGTGATAGGACAAAGGGTTGATTAATTAATGGTAAAATTTACATCATCAAGACATACCTCTATTATCTTTAACAATGGCCAACTCCATTTTTGACAAAATTTGTTTGGCCTCTTTCTCCTCTTCAACCCATTTATTGACTAATGCGTCCAAAGATATAAACTAGTCTCAAGCCTCTTAGGTCCTTATTAATGTTAAGTTCAAAGCATTACATGCCTCAAATGGGGCCATCAAATATATATGGATGAAATATTTATTATATATATACACCATTAGGAATTTCAGCTTACTATCATCTTCCTTGAGGCTCATGAACAATTGAGTTATCTTATTGACATGTGTATCCAGGTTAACTCTCGAAGAATAATGGACTCAAGGATTTCATAAAATCTAAGAGAAACATCATGTAAATCTTGTTCAATGACATAAGTAACCTAAATTACTTGTTTATCTTTTAGTGTTTTCAACTCTTCCCCAAGCTCTTGCCTAGCCATTTATGTTCCTTGATGGATGGCCATGATGGCTTCTTTATGGGTCTCCATATATGATTTTAAGTCTTCTATATTAGGAGACTGACCCTTCTTCCTATATTTTTTTTAGATTATGGATTATACTTCTTCCCTCTCCTCCATGATCAAGCTCTTACCTAAGTTGTCTTATATTTTCTTCTTTTTAACCCTCTATACTAATGTAGTGGCTTTGTTAAATAAGGAGCTCACTATTGGTAATTATGTTATCTTCAGGTTGGCCCTCTTATAGGTTAAGGTTCCTAGTTCCTTAGCCAAATATGGAAGAGTGAGATTCAAGGTATCAGAGGGTAATGTTTCCACTCGATCATGTTATTCAGGTTCTTTCTCAGTTTGGGTGGACGGATTTAGCATTGTAGACCAAATAATCTTTGGCCCAGTCTATGTTCCTAAACTATGTCATTGAATGAACCATACAAAATGGTTTCCTCCTAGGTGATATTTTAGTTATTACCACTAAGGTTACTATAGTGGGAATGGAAGAAGTCAATGATAAACCTAATTGGGTAGAAGGGGATATAACTGGAGTGATTGAATGAGTAATGGAAGGAATGGGCAGAACCAACATTGTTGGAGTGGATGTCAATGGAAGGGAAATAAAAGGGATGAAGACCATAGGGATATAAATAATAGAAATGGAAGGGGGAAGAGGATTGATATTATTAGGTAGAATCATGGATGGGTGTAGAAATAATAGACTTGTTGACATTGTCTGTTGAGGAACAAATGTAGAGATAAGAGGGTAAAGGGTAATTGAAACTATAGGTAAAGACATTAGAGGGGAAAAAATCAATGGAGTAGTAATCAAGGGTACCTTACCAAATGATTCATTTTTCTAAGGGATGGATGTTAATGGAAGGTAAATAGAAGGGATAGATACCATAGGGATATAAATCATAGTAGAAGGGGGAAGAGGAGTGGTGGTGGTAGGTAGACTAATAAATGGGTGTAAAAATAATAGACATGTTGAGTTTGTATATCGATGAACAAATGTGGAGATAATAGAGCTAAGGGAAATTGAATTTATAGGTAAAGGCATTAGAGGGGAAAAACTCAATGAATTAGTGATCAAGGTGACCTTACCAGATGAGTCATTTATGATAGGTGCTTTGGCTTTAAGTGATTGTAGGCTTAGAACCTTTTCTTGTTGTATAATATCTTCATCTACCTCATGCGTTTAAGGTTTTTATGTTATATCCTTTGGATTCATTTGATATGTCTTGTTTTTTTCCCTACATGTGAGCCTATGGGTTGTGATGGAAGAGAAGAGGGAATTGTGCTTAGCATTAGGGATGAAGTAGTCAATGTTTCCTCTTTGTATGAGGAATATAAGCATATAACCCTATCTTAAATCAATGATTATACTTGTGCACTACCTCCAAATATATTTATCTCCTCATCTAACTCTTCTTTGACCTTAATTAGTTTAACTATTGAAGGTTGAAATAGGAGCACTAATTCTTGATCTTATGTTGAGGTAGGAAGTTTTTCCTCCTTATATTATTCTTCCTCTTATTCTCCACTAAGTGGTGTCTTGGCTACCAACTATTGTTAGTCTTAAGGAAATATTTGATCTTGTTTAGGATTAGGCCCCTCTCATTTAGGCTATTATGATTGCCTCCCATTTTAAAAATCTAAGGATCTCCATCCTTTAGGAGGTAGAATTCAAAAAATCACTTCACTAAGTGGCAAGGATGAATCTACTTGAATTAATCTCATCAAGCCTCATTTAACCCTACTATTATACCCCTTTCTCTAACCTTATTATAATCTTTGGCATTAAAGAAGATAAAGTCATGATTGATTGGCTCATGTTTTTATTCAAGACTGAGGGTGTGAATTTTATTTTAGACCTTTCAGTGAGGGTCCCAATTTTTGTGAGGAAGGGTGGGCAATGCATAGGTTTTATTGGCATTTTGAAACTGTCCAAACTATCTATGAATGGTGTACTAAATTATCCCAATGGTTACATGAGACCCATGGAAGGTGGCCTTATTATTTTTCATAAGTTATTCATTTATGCTATTTCAAATTTAATGATAAATTTATTTCTCAACCACCTTATCTATAATGAACTTTGGAAGCTAAAGAGGATTTAATTTATTCCCTAATACTATGATCAATTTAAATTCCATATATAATCAATAGTATCAAATGTCTTTGGTGAGTATTTAGTCTATGCTTGGGGAAATCATTGGTAATGACTCATTGTGAATAGCTGTCGATACCTAAGGATAAATGTCCTTGAAAATTTTGATTATGTCCCTTGCATATGAATATATATTCACAAAGCTATAGTAGTCACATATCCTATATTTGATGACTTTGATGTTAGGCTCCCACATGAATCCATTATGTCTATACATAGTTCCCTTGACTATGTCTAATAAATAGGATATCATATAAAAATTTCCTCCCAATGGATGCATGTCCTTATACAAAATCTTCTCATAGAGGTATTCACTAATGATTTCCCCCAATGTGTAGGTACACTTTGAGGCGGTCATAAGGTCTAAAAGGGGAACCCATTCTAGGTGAATATAGTTGATACTCTCATGACTAAATAGCATATTTATTAGGGAGATACCTACATGGATTCCCATTTTGGAAATGGTAATGGGGATCAAACTCTTGACATGTTCCTTCAAGGTAAATTTCTCCCAGGTAGTAGCCATTTTGAAAGAGCTTGATCTAGATGGTTTACCATTTTCCATGTCACTACAATAAGCAAATCATAGGTAACATCTACAATAGGAAAGCTTAGATACCTATTGAATGATTCTATTAATATACATGTGACAATAGTGTCTTTTTCCATGTAATGTATATATTCTCCATTAATGATTCTTCCTTCATAGTAAATCGATGCATGGCATCACTTTTGGTTTTGCAATGACAAAATGCAAAGATTGATGCTTGAATAAAATTAGGTATTTTATCAAATTATTATATTTAACTACTATGTATTCCTAAATTGAAAATTAATCCATTCTATCAAATTCTTCTCATAATGCTAAATAATTTAAATAATACCCCTTGAACCCAATAAGCTCAGACACAGTGTTGAGGTATTATGTAGGATCCTTAATCATGAACCTATATGGTGCCAAATCTCTCCTATAATTCCTAGATGATGATATAATTAAAAATATAATTAGTGTTTATATATTTCATTATTTTGATAATGGCATCTCGTTACTAAGCTAAATCTCTCAAGTCATAATTTGTTATGATAGTAATTAGGGCTCTTGAGATTACTTGATGTTAAAATCTACTCAAGATCAAATGATTGAGTGATGTGAACTCAATTGGGGGATTGGTATAAATAGACCTCCTACCTTGGATTATAGTTCATTGACCGTTACTCATTAACATATATTAGCTTATCACATTTATTTAATTATTTTTTGACCATTATGTCCTAGTGTGTATGCCACGAAGGATTCCTTATAATTTGGGGTGCCATGATGTAACCTTCCATTATTGACATGTTTCATTATATAACCTATAAAATAAAATTAAAAAAATTATTTTAGGTTTAAATACTCTAAATTATATAATTCCTTTAGTAAATATTTACTCCCAAAGTTTTTGAAACAAAAGTATAGATAAATAAAGTTGTGAATGAGTAAAGTTTTTGTGGACAAATCCTTATGATAGGAATTATTCCTATATAATACCTATAAAATGAAAATTTTTGATGTGAAATATCTTGAAACAAGCCTAATAAAATTAAATTTATTGAAATGAAAGTTTTGATGGCTAAAATTTTTGAAACAAAGTTGCTAAAATAATTTTTCCCAACATAAATCTACTAAAAGAAAGTTCCTAAAGTAAATTATTTGAATATATTGTTGATGGATAATTTATAGAAGACCAAGACCAAAAATAAATATTTTATTTTTAAATGGTGATTATGAATTAAGTTATCGACATGGATTCTTTCAATGAAAAGACTCTGAAATGAAAAATTCTGATACAAAGTTTTTGACATAAAAGTGCTCAACATAAAAGCCTTTACTAAGAATCTTCCCAAAGATAATGTTTTCAAATAAAAATTTCTCATTACAAATATTTTAAAAATAATCCTTTAGAAATAAAATTTCCCATAGACTAAGTTTATGTAGTGAAATCTCCAATAAAAATATTTCACAGAGAATCTTTCTATAGTGAAACTTTATGAAATAAATGTTTTCAAAATAGAAGCTCCTAAAGACTAAGACTATTAAAGGAATTATTTTGACACAAATTTTTTTAAATAATAATTTTTTTAAGTAATAAAATCTAACTACCTATCATTCAAAACCACTCTTTCTATCCTTTTCATTAATAGGTTAGTCTAAGCAAGTGCACTAAAGTTTACCACAAAATGATTTTAACATTAAAAACAATGATTTTTGCACAAGTATCACAAATATTTTAACCCTAAAAACTCACAATTACCCCTCCAAGTCTCACCATATTTCAAATAAAAATACATATTATGGTGTGTTGAATACAACAATACCCCTTGATAAGTTAGTTATATGTTGTTCTAAATTGTTTAGGAATCTGCTACCACTATTGGGACTACCTTAGCTAAAAATATTCCATTATGTGTATACATTATTTTATAACCAAATTTTTCACCCTAGGAGAATTTATTTAGACCTCTCCAAATTTGGTTAAACATGTGATTACCCCTAGACTTATGGGTTTTCTATAATAAGGGTAAATTTATAGATTGAAGGGCTACCTCCCCTTGATGAATCACTTAGACTCACAAACTACTTGATTGATTTAAAAAGTGAATAAATAATTTAAAAAAAACTAACTATAGTGGTGATGAACCAAACTTTGATGACTACTACCACACATTACACAATACACTAAGACTTGTAAGACAACATGAACATACACACATCCTAGACTGAACCTATTACATTAATGCTTTATATAAGGGTAAGGAATTTTAAAGCTAAGAGGGAAGATTAATTCCACTTAAAACCCCACAAAATATCCCTAATGACACCAACTAAAACTTGAATAGAAAAACAACAGCATGAGGCATGATAAATAGGACACAAACAAGGTGACATACATCTACACTTGCTAAGATCAACCATTTAAAGTTTTATCACAGCATGTAACCATATAAAAAGGTAAAAATTAATATATTTTATTGATAAAATGTAGTAAAAATTGGTAGGGATTATCCATACCTAGGTGGAGAATATAAACTTAGCCAAAAGTGGCTTAATATATAAATAATGGTGGAGAGAGAGAGAGAGAGAGAGAGAGAGAGAGAGAGAGAGAGAGAGAGAGAGAGAGAGAGAGAGAGAGAGAGAGAGAGAGAGAGAGAGAGAGAGAGAGAGAGAATATGTTTGATAAGTGTCCATGAGATAAAAAACAATAAGAGGAGTTATGGGATAGGCTATTGTACCTAAAAGGCCATGTATCTCACTCTTGATTCAACTTTAACCTTTTAAGTGGTGTGGGGGATAAAATTTAGCTTTGACACCCTCACTAACTCCTTAAAAATTTCCCTTTTTTGCATGAAAGGAGTGACAAATGGATATTTAAACCATTAATTCACCTTTAAATGATCTAAAAAATGTTTTTTAACATCTAACATGCCTTAATAAACTCAACTAACCTACCATTCAATCATTTATATGCATAGGTGTCTTATAAGTTTCCATTTCCCATGCCTATATCAGTCAAAGTGGCCTAAAAATCAAGTTAATCTTAGTAAAATCATAAAAACTAGATAAATGATCTTAAAATATGTTATCAGGTCTAAAAAAATCATTTTTATTCTTAGAATAACTCCTAAGAACTTATTTTGATTTCTAAGCCTTCAATAGCCCTAGTTTCTTTATAGCCTTTTTTTGTAAATATCTTTGTGTTGGATTTGTATATGTTATATTGTAAAAATAGGGTAATATTTTAGTACCCTCTATGTAATTATATTTCTATATCAAATTTTATCTATAGACTTCGAGTGTAAACTTTTTTTTCTACCTTTCTCTCTCTTGAATAAGGCCTCAATTAGGCCTCCTTGCTTTAGATATTATTTCCTTGCTCTAGACTTGTACCACACATGTAAAATCACCCAAAATAATTTTATTAACTTCATATATTCCATCACCAACCTATATGTCAATATTGTGGTCCTAAGACACTGTGGAGGTATGCAAACCAAGAAATGGCCTTATCACCTAGTCTCATTTTAACCTTGTTTGAGTCTACCTTGAAAAATGGACCTAGTTTGATCATATCTATAATATATTTTAAAATTTGATTTATTTTAATAGATATTAAAATTCCAAAATTACCACATCCTATGATTGGTAAGATCTCCCCTTCTAAGAACACCTGCAAAACATAAACAACATGCAAAATAGGGTATTTTGGGTAGTCTATAGAGTAGTACGTACAAGTTAAGTACATGGGGGTAACCTAATTATATTCATAAAAAAACATAAAATATGTTTAAATTTAAAAATATATCATTAGATTTTATTTTGAACTCTTTTCCCATGACTGGTCATTATAAGGATTTAAGAGAGGTTTTATACCTATTTGGGGTCTAAATGATCATTCATAAAAAGAGTGGATCATTAAATGAACTCCTTCCACTTGTAAAAAATTATTTATATCCATTAAAATATTCCAAAAGGATCATAATACCATGAAAGTTCTAGGCAATGGTTTGATCATCTAAACTTGCTCTTTGAATGGCTTGCTTAACATTCTCGGGCTTAGAAAAAGCTCTACTTCAAAAATTGGTTCCTGAAACTCATTCCCACTACTATGAGAGGCTAAAAAATATCTATAATAAAATTATAAATTATTTCACATCATTTTAAAATTTCCATTACCCCTCTATATAAATTTGGTATACTTGTCAGGGATTTTGAGGTTTAAGCTTGTTCTCTTTTTACTAGCCTTGAAGGGCACTTGGAGTGAAAAATGAAGTTTTCCTCAACCTAGGAATGCATGGAAATATCATATATTAACTTTAAATACCTAAAATTACCTTAATATGGTCTATAAATTTTTTTCAATCCTTTTTACACAAATATACCCCTAAGTCTCTTGACTACCCCTTGCCCAAGGAGTGGGCAAGGTCTGAGATAAAGTAGTGAGTACTTCCACTATTTATCTGACCTCAAAAAGACATTTTATATATTATTCCAATAATTATCATGTTTTATACCAGATTTAAAGTCATTATCAGGCCTATAAATACCTCAAATATCAATTTCCATCAAGATTGAGTATAGCCTCCTAGTGACTACATGGTTTTAGTCTTAGACTAAGTTTTGATCATTTTCTGATATTACTATTAGGTATGGGGATTATATAGGATATCCATAGATTTTTAGAGATTTTACAAACTCCCTTTATCCTTATCATACCTATTCATAGTCCTCATTATCCAATCTAATAAAAACTCCCCTAAAAGAGCAAACAAACCTATAGGTTTTCTCTTAGGGGCTATTTGACTGTGCATTTTTTCTCTCTTCTTTATATCACTAACCTATCTAAGGTTCTTGAACATTGTTTAAAGTTATCATTTATTTTCAAAAATCCTCTTTTAATGTCTTTGTCAAATCTCATTTACGTATGAGCTAACCTATCACTACCTTGAAGCATGTAAGTGTCTTTTTGGTTCAAAAGTGGATACCTTGAAATATAGTCCTCACTCATACCTCAAATGGTTCTCATAGTGATTTATAACTCAGATGTAGTTTCATTTAGGCCTTCTGAAACACCCTTCAAAACAATTTCCTACCTGTCTTATGTTTTGAGAATAAAACTAAACCTTTAAGCCACCTATAGGTGTCTTAGAAGATTTGATTGTGTTAGGTTTTAAGACCTTATCACCCTCTAACCTCAGTAACCTTCTTGACAATCCATGATATTAGTTGAGGTTATATTTAGTTTCAATACCTATCTCATACACCTCTATCAGTTTTATTTACTATACTTGTCCTTATGTCCTCCATATATTATACTATAGGTGGAATTTTGACTGTCTACTTAGTCCCAATATTGTCTTTGACTTGAGAGTGGCTGAATTATTTTTTGAGGATTTGTAACACCATATGAATGTGTAGGAATTAAAGATTCATGCTCAATTTTGTTTGTGTGTAGATAGAATTTCGATATTGGTCCAAAAAATGACCTAAAATCCTATGGCTTGTAGGTCACTATGAATTTTTTAGGGCTGTACTAAGACATTTATTGAATTCCTGAACATCTTTAAATTATCTAACCCTTACATACTCTCATCACTATTTCATCAGCCTAAAGAGGTTCATGATAGGATATTTCCATCTTAAATTTACCTTGGTAATTTGTAAAAACTTGTAGGTACATATTAGATTGTGAATAAGTTCTATATGACTATATGGATAACTTAATTTAAGAAATTTTGAAAATGTTAGTGAGGTGATTAAGTCCATATGAGAACATGAGGATATGTTTCAATCCTCCACCATAGAAATGAGCATCTCTCATGCACTCTACAATTGATACAAAGACATTTTGAAGAGACAATTATGACCTCTCATTGAAAGTGTGTGTTTAGACTTATTTATTCACTTTTCTCATGCTTAAATATATAAATATGACCTCATAACATCATAATATGATTTTACACTGGTTTTTGATCTAAAATTAACAATCAAACTTTGGTAGATTTGTTCAAACACTAACAATGTCTCCTAAAGAGTAAATACTTGAAGATATGATCAACTAACACATTTAAGACAAGTAGAACATGAAAACAATGAAATTAATGGGTTTCCCATTAATAATAAAGTATTATATACCTTTGAGATTCATCACCATGAAAAGGAGAGATGAACTTACAACATGATTGTTTGAAATAACTTGTATACCTAGACCTTCTTCATTCAAGTGAAATTAATTAATGGAGATGATTCAATTGGTCAAACCAAATTAAAGAGATATCCAAGACCTCTTAAAATCACCCTAAAAATCATTCCTCTCCATCAATTTATGAGCTATAAAATAGGTGTAAGGATAGACCCCTCTCAGATGCATAAGCCATAGTGACCTATTCTCACTCTTAGTAATTGTTCATAATAATAAAATATTATGAATAAAAATTACATTAATTTTAATATATTTAGGACCCATAACAATATAAAAAAATTATATCGTTACTTTCTCTCTCCTGGTTACATCATTCGATGCAATTTTGCCTTCTTGAGCTTGTGAAGGTAGAGATAGAGGAGAAAATTAGTTGGAGTGTCAATTAGAATTTAATATTTTCCCAAATCTTGGAAATGATGTGAGGGATCCAAATATATACTTAAAAACCACTTACAACTAACAATTGATTCTCCAAGGCCATACAAGTGCTCAAAAGTGCTTGAAATGTGCCATTTTTCTAAATTGAGAGATTGAACTTGCAATTGTTTTATTAATTGACTGATCTTGAATAGTATTTGACCTATTTCTAACATTAGGTTATTTTTTAACCTTATTGAAATAATCTATTTTAATATTGATATGTCCAACCCTTCCAAATGTGCCAAAAGGTGGCCAAAATGTGATTTTTTGCACATAGGAGTGAAACAAAGGTTATAACATGATAATATGATACAAATTACATCTAAATAACCTTTTTAAATTAACCTAAACTATATTATACCTTTTAACAAGTTTTACTATACAAGACCTTGTATTTGACCATGGGACTAAACAAGTGAACCTAAGACCATAACTTAGACAATGATAAAGAAAGACACATATGACCATATATGACCATTTAGGTCTATATTAAACAATAAAAAGAACACATAACAACCCTATAAAAATTTAAATTTTTATGGGTTAGCCTATTCTTAATTGGGGTCAAATTTTGGTCAATAATTTAGTAATTCATGGGGGTAGTATGCCTGCAATGCTAAATAGATTAGTAACCTTGTACTTCCATTAGGCAATGGAGTCATTTACACTCTGATACAATAAGATCATATTTTCACACTTTTACCAAAAATACAACTTGATTACCTAAACAACACAAAAAATGAATACACACATATAAAATCAAAGAAAGGAAGGCACACACATGTGCTAATAAGAACTTAGGGAACACAACAAGAACTTAAGAAAACTAAACTATATACAAACTAGCCTAAAACAAATTTTCTCCTCCTAGATCAAAGGGGAAACTTACACCATGATTTTCTCCATGAGATGGAAGAGGACATGAAGTAAATTTCCCTTTGAACCTTATTCTTGGTGTCTTCAACTCCTTCATACTTGTCAATCTTCTTGGCATTATTTCAAATGAAATTACAATAACTATAAACATATCACCTGTGAAGGTAAGTACCTCTTGTGACTCAACCATATTCTCATTATATTATTTATTTACAACTTGACCCAGTGGTGCTTCATCTAAACATGGTTCTTTATTATTCATAGAATCTTAAATAACATCATTTTTCTTATTGATTACAAGTTTATCAAGCTCTACAAGGAACTCTACATGCTTAGATCCATCTTCATCATTGTCTTGTTTGATTTTTTTTTTTAATTTCTTTATGGATATGATCCTCAACCTTGTAAATGCCTTCAACTTCTTAGAGAAGTTAAATATTGTTATTCTAATCATATTTGTCTTCTTTATCTTTAAGAACCATTACTTCTTCAAACTCATCTTCTTGGTCATTATGGACTTGATAAACATAAACTTGTTTACTTGAAGATTTTTTAACTTCAAGGTTCGCTATTACTTCAACAAGATTGGTACTTTGTAAGCTATCATGTTGTACTTCAAGAGGCAATGCATCTTCAATATTGTCTTTAACTTAAATAATAAGAAGTGGAGGCTTTTTAAGGGCCTCAAATTTTCCACATATCTCATTAAATCTTTACCATAAGTCATCTTATTATACATAGTAATCAATAGCTATTTCTTCTATTATTTTTTCAAATTTAATCTCTTGATCATGTCCATGAGATCTAACTAACTCAACTGATGTGATCTTTTCCTCAAACATATTTTCTTCCATACTTTGATCAAATTACTCATGAGAAACAACTACAACCTCATCTATATTTTATCTTTCTTCACTCAAGAAAATTTTGTTGTCTCCAAATATTGCACCATAGAAGAGAGTGTTAAAGTCTCTTCCAAATTTTGGAAATGTTGGAACATTTCTAGGCATGTGGGTATGCTTATAGAGGAAATGGACCTGTAGATTTAAAAGGCTAGCTCCATAAATGTATCTTTGTAAAATAACCTCTATCTAAACTTGTTTGATTTAAAGGAAAAGAGTTATAAATTGCACAAAAGGAAACCTACTCTAAGATTGGTGATGCACCAATATTATCTTCCACATAAATATCATATTCTAATGCAGAATATAACAAAATGTATAGACCATTTTCAATCTCTAAGGGGTTATAACACAAGTATTTTAGTATAAAGGTGAGATGTATAAAATGAAACAAGGTAAATTGCACATTCCAAGTATAGTTATACACTTATAATAATTCAATAGACTTGAACACACTATATATGACCTATTATAATAATAAATTTTACTCAAGTGTGAAGGATAAAGGATAGAAGGATGGAAAATCATCACTTACTATCACTATGCATCACTTACATGCTCAGACAATTATTTATAACTAGAAAGAAAACACTTTTACTAATGTTTAAAGGTAAAATATAACAACAATCTAGTAGGTTTTCACCATACACTATGTGGCTTTTTTTACACTATCCTAAGGGTTGTATTTCTAGCAAAAAGGAAGAGAGAGGAGGAGGCCTTTGGTGTCAAAATAGGAAAAAATATGTTAGAAGTCTCCATCTTCAACTGCAACCATCTTTTCAAATGATGCTCACTCAAGCCATTTTATTTATCCATGTCACATCAAGTAGTTACATAGTTAACCTTATCTATCAAAGATAATTCCCTAATGGTTGTACTAGTGAAATATATTTTAATATGACATCAATGTGGTTATGAAAAATGAGTCCACTTGTGGATTTTTATTGATACTAACATATTCTCACTAGCTCATTGAGGTGTGCAATAGCATGGGGAAATGTCCTTTTAATTCTATTAGCCTTGGAGAGGCATTAATTAGAGTCTACATGCATGCTTTCATGGCATTTGTTAGAATGATGGATTCATGTGTATGTCTACAAAAATCCCTTGAAATATCACCCCAACTTGACCTTAGTCAAATGTTTAAATCCTGTAAAGCCCCTTAGCTAATTATTCATTTGATTGGCCATAAAAAATGACTCAGATCTTGATCTGATCAATGGTGAGATGAACCCTTTGATCTGATTTAGTAGATGAATAATGTCATCCATTGGATCTTTGATCATTTGAGTGAGGACCATTGATCTACATGGGACCTACTATTTCAATGCCAATGGCTAGCTCATCACCTTGAAGTTGACATCCATATAACCATCATTCTATTGGGATCATTCCTTCAAGGCATTTTCTTAGACAATTTTCCCATGGACCCTTTTCTTCTTACCCTTCAAAAATCCTAAACATTCCCTTCAGCAATCTTGAAATGTCCCTTCAAAAAGGAAAGAAGCATCCATTTACTTGAGAAATGATCTTTCAAATTTTTTTAAGGTGTCCCTTCATAATTTTTGAACTAGACACTTTCTCAAGAAAAGACCCTTTAAACTTTTTGAAAGTGTACCTTTGGAATTTTTGATAATGTCCCTTCGTAAGAGAAAGATACTTTGGGAAAATTGAAAATGCCCCTTCCAAAATATTGCAAATGATATTTCCATAATAAAAATACCCTTAGAAAATATTATTTTGGACAAAATGTTTGAAACAATTCTTTTGAAAAAGTTGAAAGATCCAATTCCTTTAGAAAAGTTGGAAGAGCCAATTCATTTAAAAAGGTTGAAAGATCCAATTCTTTCAAAAAAGTTACAAGAGCCAATTCTTTTTAAAAAGTTACAAGAGCCAAATCCCAAATAAAGACCCTTCAAAAATATTGAAAATGTACCCTTCAGACTTTTTGCAAAGGACGCTTCTATGAGAAAAAGATCCTTCAAAATTTTTGTAAGTGACCCTTCAAAAATATTTAAATGGACCAATTCATTTAGAATTTTTATTTCAGAAAAAAATTCAAACAATTCCTTTGAGACTTGAATAAGAAACTAGAAATAAAACTTGTTGAAATAAATAACACTTATGCAAAAAGACCAAAATAACACATGTAAAAAGACCAAACAAAGTCTTTCAAAGGAAATAACACTTGACACTTTTCTATGGGGATAAACAAATCAAGAATGTTTCACTTAGCTAAAATGAAATATGCAAAACTTGCATGTGAAAATTGGCTAACATTCTTGGCAATTCTTAGGGGTGGCATGCATGCTATGCCTAAGATCAATGGCCTAAATCCTTTCATTGGGAATGTATTCACACATATAGGTACCTAAAAAATGAATTGAATAGACCCTTAGCTGAAAATAAAACACAAGCTAGTTGATCACATGCACAAAGGTAAAGACACACACTAAACAAAAGAAAGGAAACACACATGTGCTACAAAGCACTTAGGCAACACAAAAAAAAACCAAAACAAAACAAGACCAAACACACACACCTAAGCTAATATTTACAAAACATGTCCTACAAATAATAATAGTATAGCTTTAGATGTATCCCATTCATAGGGATAGGAAATTTTTCTCCATTCATATTGGTTAGCTGAAAGGAGTTACTTTGCTTACACTTGATAATGATGTAAGGGCCATCCACAAAGTGAAAAACTTTGTATGTATGCCCAATTTTGCTCTATCCTCATCCCATTTTAGGACCAAGTAACCTTCCTTGAACACTCTTTCACTTGATCTTTTTTCAAAGGACTTCTTCATGAGTAATTGATGGTGCTCCATGGCCTTGTGTGCATTTTCTCTTGCTTCTTATAGATATATTAATTCTATCAATATAACTTCCATTGTAGTATATTCAAGTAGTTATAGCTGATGTGAAAGTTCTAGAGAAGGAATTTCTTGAGATATGGACAACCTAGGCTCTCTCCCATAAACAAGCACAAAGGGAGAATCACCAATTGATCTCTAAAGAGTAATTCTATCAGCCCATAAGGTTGTCTTCAACTTATTGTTCCATGTTGTTTGATTATTCTCCAATGTCCTCTTGATTATCTTGATGAGATTCTTATTATTATATTTATCCAATCCATTACCTTAAAGGTAATAGTTGGATGAGGTACTCAAGTAAACTCAATTCCTATTTACCCAATCAAAAGTTTTATCACTTATGAAAGCAAGTGCATTATGCAAAATGATAACATGGAGAACTCCAAACCTTGTTATAATGTTCTCATATAACTCCAAGTTAGCATTTTCACTTGCCTCCTTCAATGAAATAGACTCTACCCACCTTTTGAAGTAGTTAGTAGCAGTAAATATCCATTTGTGTCTAGCACTTGATGGAGGGTTGATCGCACCAATGAAATCAAGGCCCCATTATATGAAAGGCTAGTCTACATGGATAGGATTCAATGGAAGGGCTGAAAGTTTATGTTTGCCTATAAACAAGGTACATTGAGGAAACATCTTAGCCTAATGGTAATATTATTTAAAAAGACTAAGCCAATAGTAAATATCCCTCATTATCTTTACAATTGTCATCTTAGGAGAGAAATATCCTCCATCTGCACCATTGTGAAACTTTTCCAGCAACATATCAAACTAATCACTATTAACATACCTTAATATCACACCATTCACATATTTCATAAATATAACACCATCTATAAGATATCAAGGAATGGTTTATAGTCTAAAATATCTCATTTGAGACTTGTTAAAGCCATTCGGATATCCACCATTTTGAAGAAAACTAATGATGTCTTGTGTCTAACTTTACACTTGTATGTCATCAGCTAGTTGGGGATGAACTTGGTTGATCAAGACTTCCTCTTTTGGCTCTTGAAAATATAATTCTAAATTATCACATAACCCTTTTCCTTTTACCATGTTTTTCACCTTAATATCCAAATCATACTCCATTACTTTTGTAATCCACCCAACTCACTTTTCATTAAGGTCTTTACTTAAGATAAACTCTTTGGTACTAGGATGAGAAACCATGAAATGTATCTTGTTGTTTGAAACCATGTGTCTAAATTTTTTCAATCCTCTTATCACTGTTAGAACTTACTTCTCAACAAATGTTTACTTGACCTCATAATCTTCCAATCCTTGGCTAAAGAATGCAATTGGATGCTCTACCTCTTCATCATTTTTTGGCATAAGTATAAATAATATTATATCAACATTATAAAAGGTATAGAGTATCAAATATTTCACAAATTCTGGGTTTAATAGAGTACGATATTTTTCAATTGATTTCTTTGATTACCTCAAAACTTCTCTTACCTTCATTTGTCCAAGCAAAAGCTTGGTTCTTCTTGAGCATGGTTGTGATAGGCTTTACCATAGTTACAAAGCCTAGAATAAACCTTATTACAAGGTTTATTTTCCATATGAAGCTTTGAAGTCCTTTATTATGTTGAGTAAAATGCAAGCCTAGAATAGCCTAAATCCTCTCGAGGTCAATAGACAAGTGTTCTTTTGAAATAATATAACCCTATAACTTATCTTCATGGACAACAAAGATGCACCTTTTTGGATTAAGGGATATTCCATACTCCCTAAATTTCTCAAACACCTATGTTAGATTTTCCATATGATTAGTATCATCCTTAAAAAAATAGTTATATCATCAAGGTACACAAGTAGAAACTTATTGATGAAACCTTTAAAAGCCATGTCTGTTGCCCTTTGAAATGTAGGTCCAGCATTAGATAAACCAAAAGGCATCTTCCTCTAGCCAAAGGTCCCCCATTTTGTAGTGACGGTTATATTGAATTGATCCTTTTGATTCACCAGTGTTTGATTGTAACTTGATTAACCATCAAGAAGTTAGAAGCATTTAGAACCTAAGATAACATGAAAAATTTGCTCCATGGAAGGTAGTGGATAATGATCCTTGAGAGACACTCTAGTAAGGTCTCAAAAATACACATGAATTTTGACTTCTCCATTCTTATTTTGGATAAGTACAATATTAGCCACCCAATTTTAGTATTTTATAGGAAAGATAATCCTAGACTCAATCAACTTGGTCAGCTCTTTCTTCATGAGTTCTTCCATCTTGGGATTGATAGGCCTTTGTTTTTCCCTGACTGGTTTAGCTCCAGGTTCTAATGCAATGGTGTGATGAGCTAGACTTGGATCAAAAAATTTAAAATATTTATATTCCTAAGAAAATATGTCATGGAACTCTTTACATAATTCAATAAAGGCTTACATCTCAAACAAAGAACATATCTTACCAATTCTTAGAAGCTTGTCCTTGTAAATCATGACTCTCTCATAGTTTTCTTCTTTTGTTGACATGCTCACTTTTTATTTATTATTTTTATCATCTTCATTGAAAAAACTATCTAAATTAATCATCCCCTTAGGTATCTTGTTTGTCTTCAACTAAATAACTTGTTCTTCATATTAATCATGCAGTCTCTTTTGGTCCCTCAAGGAGAATCCTTCCTCCTTTTGTAAGAAGTATGAAATGTGTTCATCACTTTATAATACCTACCATGACACTTAATTATTTGTAATATAAGGACTCACAACGACCTTGATATGAGACTGATCTTTCTCCTTTCCTAAATCAGTAATTGCCTCAAACTGTGCTCCTATGGCAGTGAATCTATCAATGTGTTTATTTGAATCCCTTGGTATGGGTTATATGTTGAAGGCATGAAAGTCTTAAAGTAGGTACCATACCATATGATTTTAGGATTTAAGAAAGGTATTATTGGCTGTATATTAATTTCTCACTTGGTGGATGACCAACTCACTATCCCCATAAACTTCAAATTCTTGATCCCTCTCTTCTTTGCCCATTAGAGGTCATTAACTAGGCCTTCATATTCTACCACATTTCAAGTGCAGCTAAAGTGGAATATATATGAGGAGTAGTATTGATTATTTTATTGAAAAACTAACATAATTCTAGGTATTTCACCTAATTTACTTCTTGAGCCATCAAAAAATATTTCCCAAATCCCTTCAAGTTGATGATCTTTATTAGTGAGTGAAGGGATTGAAACATCTTTTTCATGCATACAATAAACTCCCAAATCAATATCTTATGTGAATTTATATGGATCAAGTCCATGAATTTTAGTGCTATAATTATCAAGGAAAAGATCATAAATACCTTCAAGGGGGAAGGATTCTTCACCATCCATGATACATTCTTCTTTACTAATTAAACAATTATAATCTGAACTTGTCTCCATATATGGCTCAATATGAAACCTTGCTAAGGTATATGTAATTTTAGTCACCATGGATCCATATCTTATTTTAAAATATATAAAATACTAGTTATAAAATATTTACCCTCTTATCTTAGCCATGAAGTCCCTTGACAATCAGATAGCAAAATGAGTTGGAAGGTGTACTACCACAATGTCTTGTATAATGGGGAAACTTGTGCAATCATGTAGAAAGACTTTCAGACCCCTAACCAATCCCAATATCTTAGTTGGATTCCCATCAAGTTGTAACACACCTTTAATATATGTTTCATACTTCAATCCCATTTTATCAGCCACCACCTTAGCCATGATAGTGGTACTAGCTCTACTATCTAGAATACAATTGTGAACCAACTTGTCTCCCATAATGAGTTTGAGGTAGAAGGGTGGAGGATTTTAAAATTTGATGGAGGGATGTAAGACATGACTTGTATTATTGGTAAGGGATAGACTATTGTGTTTTTAAGTTTGGGGGGCTACATGAATGTTCATGAGATGTTATTTTAAGAGCTCCTTTTAACCAGGCATATGCAAGACTTCCCAAAGAGATATGCTTGTATTCAAAGAATAAAAAATGTTTAGAGGGGAGTTATTAACCTTTTCATGCATTTTTTAAGGTAGTGAGGGAGTTTTAACCTATTACATTATAGGCTTGACAACCTTACTTACATTCTAACTTTGTTGAGGAACATGACTGGTAGTAGGTATTGCACTAGAATTCACACTTTGTGGCCTTGGAGAGGCATCACTTGGAGTCACATGTACTCTTGTAACATCTCATAGAGCTCTCTTCTTAGCTATTGTGTTTTTTGTAATTGATGTGTTTTGATTTAACACATAATCATCCTTTATTTGAAAGTTCATCATACCTACACTCTAGTTGTTACCTTCTCCATGAATATCCCTTTGCATGAGATTTGCATCTTTTGATGTCATGTAAGGATATTCTTATTTTGATACCAATTCTTGGTTGTCTTCTTCACCATCATTCATAAACTAACCTTGAGTGTATCCTTATTGTCCAAATTATCCTCCCCTGTGACTAGGTTAGCATGCACTAGAACAATAACCTTCATAGAAGGAGTAGAATTAGGATTATAAGAATTGGGATACTTATTGAAACCTTTTTGAACTTGTCCTCTTTCTTGGTAGTTGTATTAGGGTGGACATATATAGCCTTGATGAGAATAGTATTAAGGGTTAGGTGGAGCACTTGCTTGGAATTGAGCTTGCTTGAGCTGGATCAGACTTATTCATCTTTGTCTATAGCATTATCAACCTTCTTAGGAAAGGTTCTCAGCTTGACATTGGCATTAGGAGCTTATGATACACTCAGAGATTCAATCAGACTATGAGATAACAAAGGCATGGAAACTCTTAGAGGTAGCTTTCCATCTTGTATTGATCTATTCTCAGCTTTAATAGCTATCTCATATGCATCTAGTAGAGTAGATCTTCCCATTAAATGCAAAATTATTTCCACATCAATACTGATAGCCTTGAGATAAGTGGGAAACACAAAGCTAGGAGGAGGTCTCATGATAGATGGAAACTTATGCCATGTCCTTTGGAATCTTTCATTAAAATCTCCCATAGATTTATTAGGACCTCTCTTTATCACATTTAGTTAGAGGATTAGTGAAGTATTGTCACTCTTAGTCTTAAATATAGTTACCAACAATTCCAAAAATCCATCCCAACTTGTAATGTAACCACCTTCCAAAGTCTTATACTAGTCAAGTAGCTTACTTCTTAGAGACATGGCAAGAAATCTAATGGCTATGTTGGATCGGGTGACATTATGAAAGTTAAAAAAAATTGAAATGTCCCTAATATGCTGATATGGGGTAATATAACCCTCTCCATTGAAATTAGATAGTACAAGTATAGTTATACACTTATAATAATTCAACACACTTGAACACACTCTATATGACCTATTAGACTCAGAACTTTTATTGAAGTGTGAAGGATAAAGGATAGAAGGATGGAAAATCATCACTTCCTATCACTATACATCACTTACATGCTCAAAAAATTATTTATAAATAAAAATAAAACACTTTTAATAATGTTTAAAGGTAAAATATAACATCAATCTAGTAGGGATTCACCATACACTATGTGGTTTTTTTTACACTAGCCAAAGGGTTGTATTTATAGTAGAAAGGAAGAGAGAGGAGGAGGCCTTTGACACCAAAAGAGGAATAAATCTATTATAAGTCTTCATATTTAGCTATAACTATCTTTGTAAATGATTCTCATTCAAGCCATTTGATTGATCCATATTAATTTAAGTGGTTACACAGTTAGCCTACTTTCTCAAAGATGCTTTCCCAATGGTTACACTAGCAAAAGATATTTTGAAATGGAATCAATGTAGTTATGAAAAATGATTCCACTTATTATGGATTTGTCTTGATACTAAAAACTTCTCACCAGCTTATTAAGGTGTAAAATGATGTGGGGAAGATTCCTTTTCATTCCGTTGGCCTGAGTGAGGCATCACTTAGAGTCTACGTGCATGTTTTCATGGAATTTGTCAAAATGTTTGCTCCATGTGTATGTCCACAAAAATCCCTTTAAATCTCACCCTATCTCAACCTTAGTCAAATGTTCAAATATTATAAAGCCCCTCAATCAATTGTTCCTTTGATTGGCAAAAAAATGACTCAGATCTTGATCTGATCAATGGTGAGATGAACCATTTGATCTATTTTAGTGGATGAAGAATGTGAGCCCTTGGATATTTGATAATTTGAGTGAGGACCATCAATCTACCTAGTACCCACTATTTAAACACCAATGACTAGCTCATCACCTTGAAGTTGACATCGATATAACCATCATTCTACAAGGACCATTTCTTCAGGGCATTTTCTTAGATAATTTTCCCATGGATCATTTTATTCTTACCCTTTGAAAATCCTAAACATGCCCTTTGAAAATATTAAAGTGTCCCTTCAAAAAACAAAGAAGCATCCCTTTACTTGTGAAATGATCCTTCAGACTTTTTAAAAGCGTCCCTTCAAAAAATTTAAACTAGACACTTTCTCAAGAAAAGACACTTCAAACATTTTGAAAGTGTCCCTTTGAACTTTTTGAAAATGTCCATTCGCAAGAGAAAGACCCTTCAAAAAAATTGAACATGTCCCTTTAGAAATATTTCAAAGGACACTTCCATGAAAAAAATGACCCTTTGGAAAGATTGTTTTGAATAAAATGTCTGAAACAATTCCTTCAAAAAATTTGAAAGAGCCAATTCCTTCAAAAAATCTGAAAGAGCCAATTCCTTTAGAAAAGTTGAAAGAGCCAATTCTTTCAGAAAAGTTACAAGAGACAATTCTTTTTGAAAATTTGTAAAGGATCAATTCTTGAGAAAAGACCTTTCAAAAATATTGAAAATGTACCCTTTAAACTTTTTACAAAGGACACTTCCATGAGAAAAAGACCCTTCAAAAAATTTATAAGTGACCCTTCAAAAATCTTGAAATGGACCAATTAATTCAAACTTTTTATTTCAAATAAAAAGTCCAAAATAATTCCTTTGAGACTTGAAAAAAAAATCTAAAGGAAAACCTTCCTGAAAGAAATAACACTTATGTAAAAAGACTGAAATAACACTTACAAAAATAACAAATAAAGGATTCCAAAGGAAATAACACTTGACACTTTGTTATGAGGATAAATAAATTAATAATATTACACTTATCCAAAATTAAAGATGCAAAACTTGGGTGTGAAAATTGGCTAATAGGTTTAGTTATGCTTATATTCACTAAGGGTAGTCCTTATAGTAAACTCTTCATCATAGACACTTGATTCAACTTCTTGATTAGATACAACTTTGGATTTATATTCTTCACTTATCTCCCATAGGATGGGTTATCTTTCAAGAAGGGATGAGGTGAGTGGGTGATGTAAAAGTTCATGGGTTATAGAGGGGGTATGCGATGTGATGGATGGATCATAAATGGGCATGGGAATGGAAGGAGAAATCTTGTAATTTGGGGTCTTGGAATGGGATATTCTTGAAATAATTCTTGGAGAGAGAGAAGGTTCAAATTTTCCATAGGTGTTCGACTCTCTTCATCAACCACCTCATCCTTCTCATAGTCTTCTTAAATTTCATTATTAGTTGTAACTTGATCACCCAACTTTTTAACCAGGGCCTTATTCTTGTCTTGAATGTTCTTTTGGATTGATTCCTTTGAGGGAAAAACTATAGGTTCTTGGTGAGATGGAAATGATGCTTTAAAAAACATAAGGTCTTCTTTATTGACATTAACTTCTTGGTCTTCAATCTCTTCATCTTTATTTCCCTAAGACTTTACTACTTGGTTCTAAGTTGGAATTTTTAAGCTATTAGGATCTTTTGAGGATTGGATTAGTTCTCTTAGAGGCTTCTCTTTAGGATAGTGAATGGTTTCATGAGGATAAGGGGCACAAAAAAATTGATATGAGATATAAGAGGGTTCTCTAAGAGAGGATAAAGAGACTTGCATAGGTTAATATTCTTCTACAAGAGTAAGCATGGTATAGTCAATAATGATAGTCCAATAAGGCCTCCAAGATTAAGATATCTTTTTTTATTGAGGGATAATAGGTGTTTATTTAGGAAGATTTGGAGTAAAATGAGGTGGAATATGGATAGGAGATGATTATTTGGGTTTCTTATATTGGTTCTCTTGATTCTCCCACCTCTTTAATATGTCTATCCACCATTCGATAAAGGTTCTCATTTCACTCAACTCATAACTCATAACATATTGGATTTCCTCTCCAAATGATATCCACTTATCCATGAACATTTTAATTAACCTACTTATCCTCTTTATGAAATGAAAATGGATCACATCAAGTTATTTATCCCATTTTCTCATCACCTCTTCTAGTTTTAGTAGATTTGGCTTGAGTGCCAACAAGGATATGTAGGTGAAACATAATTTTTATATGTAATTAAACTAGGAAGTGGGGAGTATGACTAATTCAAGTCTTGGTAAGGTTTATCTACAACATCATGGTCATATTAAAGTGAATTACAATAACCATAGGACTGCCATGGATTATAGGTTTGATAAAAATCTTAATATGGCTATTGAGGAACTTTGTATAGGTCATGACAAGGTTGGTAGGGAGGTGTTTAGTAGGAAATGTCAACATATCCAGCTATACCAACCTCATTAGTCAAATGAAACACAAATATTTTAGCAAATTCTTTTCACAATAAGTACCTAAGTTGATTATAACTAGTTGATTACATTCAAAGTCTCCATTGGTATTTGATGAATACCTCCAAAGGCTGATAGGAGAAAGAAAACACTGAAATTTATTCCATTCTTTTTGACCTTAAGTACCACTGGGTGTGCCAAAACTATTATAACCAAATTTCTCACCCTTGGATAATGTTTTTCAAACCTCTCCAAATTTAGTTAAACATGAGATTACCCCTAGAACTATGAATTGTTTATAATAGGGGTAAACCTCTAAATGGAAGGGCTAGCTCCCTTTGATGAATCACTTAGAATCACACACTACATACTTGATTTGAAAAGGTGAATAAATAATTTATATAAACATAAATAATGTGGTGATGCACCAAAATATACTGACCACTACCCACATTAAACAATACACTAAGACCTACAAGATAATATGAACATACACCCATCCTAGACTAAACCTATTGCATTAATGTTTTATATAAGGGTAAGGAATTTTAAGTCTAAGAATGAAGAATAATTTCACTTTAAAACCCACATGAGACCATTCATGATACCAAATAAAACATTTAATAGATAAAAACCACATGATGCAAGATAAATAGGACACAAACAAGGTGACATACATCTACACTTGATAAGATCAACCATTTAAAACTTTATCACTATCTTAAGCCATAGAATGAGGTAAAAAATTAGAGTTTTTACTGATAAAAGGTAGAATAAATGGTTAGGGATTCACCATACCTAGGTAGAGGATATAAACCTAGCTAAAAGTGGCTCAATATATATAAAATGGTAGAGAGAGAGAGAGAGAGAGAGAGAGAGAGAGAGAGAGAGAGAGAGAGAGAGAGAGAGAGAGAGAGAGAGAGAGAGAGAGAGAGAGAGAGAGAGAGAGAGAGAGAGAGAGAGAGAGAGAGGTGGTAGAATATGTTTAAAAAGTGTCCATGAGAGTTATAATAATAAGAGGAGTTATTAGATATTACAACATACTTATAATTCCATGTGTCTTACTCTTGAAGTAAATTCAACCTTTTAAGTGGTGTGGGGGTTATAATTTGGCTTTGACACCTTGACTAGCTATTTAGAATCTACCCTTATTTACATGAAAGGAGTGAAAAATAAACCCTCCAACCATGAATTATCCTTGAAATTATTTGAAAAAACTTATTTAACATTTTACATGCCTTAGGAAACTCTTATGACCTATCATTCCATCGGTTATATGCATAGGTGTCTTGTAACTCTCCATTTCTCATGCATACATTAGTCTAATTGGCCTAAAACTCGAGTGGATCTCATTAAAATCATAAAAACCAAATGAATAGTATTTAAATATTTCATAAAGTTTAAAACAAACCATTTTTGTTCTTCGACCAACTCTTGAGAGCTCATTTTTTCCTTCAAGCCTTTAATAACCCTAGTTTCCTTATAGCATTTTTCCTATAAATTTCCTTATGTGGGAGTTGTATGAGTGATATTTAAAAAATAACTAAATATTATAGGACCTAATATTCCATCATAGTTTCATGTCCAATTTCATTTTTAGACTCTGAGTGTAAACCCATTTTTTTGCCTTTATCTCCCTTAAATTAGGTTCCCTTGCTTTGGACCCTATTTTATTGATTTATACTTATACTACATGTTTTAAATCACCCAAAATCATGTGATTAAAGTTAAATAGGAAATTATAAACCTCCATGTTCATTTTTGGGTCCTGAGATGATTTGGAGGTATGCAAATCAAAAAATGGCCTTACCACGTAGTCTCATTTTGAGCATGTTTGAGACTATCTTGAAAAATAAGCTAGTTTGATGATATCAAGAATATCATATGTATGTTTTTGGATTTTAAAAACTATGAAAATTCACATATTACCTCATATCATGATTGGTAATCTCTCCCCTTCTTAAAACACCTATAAAACACATAAAACATGAAAAAATAGGGTATTTTGGGCAATCTGTACAGTAGTCCATACAAGTGAAGTAACTATGGGTAACCTAATTGGATTCCTAAATAATATAAAATAGGTTCTAGGAACAAAATATATAACTATATTTTCTTTTTAACTCTTTTTCTTATGACTAGTCACTATCAAGGTTTAAGAAAGCTTTTAGACCTATCTAGGGTCTTAAAATTTATTCATAAAGAATAAATCATTAAATAAACTCCTTATACTTATAAAAACTTATTTATATAACCCTTAAACTATTTTTAAGGGCTTATACTCTAATTAAAATTTTATACAATGGTATGAGCATCTAAAGTTGCTCTTTGAATGAATTACTTAGCATTCTTAAGCTTAAAGAAAGATTTAATTTGAGTTATAAGTCTTAAAACTCATTCTCACTAATGTGAGAGGCTCATAAATCTCTATTAAAACCTTATACATGAGTCCAAATTCTTTTTAAATTTTCATTAACCCTCTATATCAATCCAATAAACTGGTCAAGGCTTTTGAGGTTTAAGCTTGTTCTTTCTTTGTTAACCCTTAAGGGTACTTGGAGTGAAAACTAATATTTTCCTCCATTTTATAATAGATGGTGATATATTATATTAATTTTCACTACATAAAATCCCATTCAAATTGTCTATATACTTTTTTCATGCCCTTTTAGCTCAAATAGACCTCTAAGTCTCTTGACTGCCAATTACCCAAAGAGTGGGCAAGGTCTGAGATAAAACAATGAATACTTCCACTATTTTTTAAACCTAAAATAGACAATTTATATCTATTTTTAGTCATTTATATTTTTTTACCAAATTTTAAATCATGATCAGGCCTATAGAGCCCTCAAATATCCATTTCCCTCAATATTGGGTATAGCCTGCTAGTGACTGTAAGGTTTTAGGCTTAGATTGAGTTTTGATCTTTTTTACCATATTTACATTAGTTTTGGGGATTATATAAGATATAAGTAGCTTTTAAAACATTTTACAAACTCCCTTTCTCCTTTTCAGACCTATTCACAGTCCTTATTCTCCAATCTAAGCTAAAGCTCCCCTAAAAGAGCACATAGCGTTTTAGGAGTTCTATTAGGGGTTATTTGACTATGCATTATTTGTTTTTATCTCTCTTTATTTTATCAATAACCTATCCAAGTTTCATGAGAATTTTTTGAAGTTCCTATTTAGTTTCAAAAATCCTCTTAAAATATCTCTAATAACTCTCATTCAAGTCTAAACTAACTTATCATTGCCTTGCATCCTATAGGTGTCTTTTTGGGTCAAGGCTACATACCTTGAAACCTAGTTCTTCCTCATAACTCAAATGGTTCTCTTAGTTATTTTAAAATTATATTTATTATAATTTTAGACTTTTAAAACACCCTTCAAGATAATGCCCTATATCTCTTATTTTTTTAGAATAAAACTAACCCTCTAAACCATCTATAGGTGTCTTAAAAGATTTGACTATTTTAGGTTCTAGGACCTTATCACCCTTCTCATATTAGTAACCTTATTGACAATCCATAGCTTATATGAGGTTATATTTAGGTTCAATACCTCTCTCAGACACTTCTATCATTTTATTTACTAAACATGTCCTTTTCTTCTCTATACAAGGTACTATAACTGGGATTTTGACTATCTACTCAGTCTCAATAATATCTCTAAATTAAGAGTCACCTAATTGTTATTTGAGTTTTTTTAACACCATCTAAATATGCATAGGATTTAAGGCTTCATGATCAATTTTGTTTGTGTGTAGATTAAATGTTGATATTATTCTAAATGAGGACATATAGGCTTAGGTCCTATATGTCACTATGAACTATTTAGGACTACACCAGTACATCTCTTGAATTATTGAACATCTTTAAAATATTAAACCCGTAAATACTCTCATCACTATTTCAATGACCTAGATAGGTTTATGATAAGACATTTTTATCTTCAATTTACCCTATAGATTTATATAGACTAAAAGCACCTATCAGACTATGAATAGGGTTTGTATGATTATATGGACAACTTAGTTAATTGAATAAATTTTAAAGATGGTAGTGAGGTTATTAAGGACATATGAAAACATGAGGATATGTATTAACCCTCTAGGATATAAATGTGTATTTCTCATGCACTCTTTAGTTCATACAACTTGATTTTGGAGAGACAACTATGACCTATCATTGAAAGTGTGTGTTTGGACTTATTTATTCACTTTTATCATTCTTTAATAGTAAAATATTACCTCATAACTTCACATCATGATGTGCCACTAGTTTCGAATCTAAAATTAACAATCAAACTCTACTAGACTTGTTCAAACACTGACAATGTCTCCCAAAGAGCATATACTTGAAGATATGATCAAGAAACAAATTTTAGACAAGTAGATCATGAAAACCATGAAACGTATGGGTTTCCAAAGAACAATTAAGTATTATATACCTCTAAGAATGATAACCATGAAGAGGAAAGATGAACTTATGGTAGGATTGTCTAAAACAACTTGTATACCAAGACCTTCTTCCTTTAAGTGAAAGTACTTCATGGAGATGATAAAAATAATATAAATAAAATTAAATGGATATCCAATACATCTAAAAATTACCCTCAAAATCATTCCTCTCTATTTTTTTATGACCTAGAGAAATAGATGAAAGAACAAACCCCTCTTGGATACATAAGCCATAGTGACTTACTTCATTCCTAGTGATTGTTCATAAATAATAGGTAATAATTATATAAAAAAAATCCACTAATTTAAATATCGTTATGACCCCTAATAATTTCATAAATTTTAGATCCTAACTCTCTCTCACTCTCTCTCTCTCTCTCTCTGAAATGTAAATTTAACATAAAAAATTTGTCCAATTCTTGTAAATGATTTGAGGGAGCCCAAGAGATGCTTAAAAACTATGTACAACTAAAAACTAATTCTCTAGTGTCATATAAGTTCCCAAAAGTGCTTGAAAAGTGTCATTTTTATAATTTTAGAGGTTGAACCTACAGGTTTGTCAGTACCTAACTGACCCTAAACATTCTTTGAGCTTTATTTGACACCAAGGATGTTTTTAACCTTCTTGACATTTTATCTTTTTATAGTGGTATGTCTAACCCTTCCAAATGGGCCAAAAGGTGGCCAAAATGTGATTTTTTGCATATAGTAACCAAACAAAGGTTATATCATGATAATATTATACAAATGACATAAAAATAACCTTTTTAAATGAACCTAAACTATATTATACCTTTGACCAAGTTTTAGTATGCAAGACCTTATATTTTACCATATGACTAAATAAGTGAACCTAAGACCAGAACTTGGACAATGATTAAAAAAAGACACATATGATCATATATGACCATTTATGACTATTTTAGACCATGAAAAGGCAATATAAAAACCCTATAAAAGTTAAAATTTAAAGGGGTTAACCTATTTTGACTTGGGGTCAAAATTTTGTCAATGCATACTTGGAAATCCTATTGGAATGTGTGTATAAACATCTATATCTAAGGCTATCTAGACATATAATTGCTCAAAAACCTAGTCAATTGCTTTTCTTATTATTGAAATTAGATAAAATAAACATAAAAGTAAATTTTTTTTAGCTTGAAATTTGGGTTTTATGATATATTATTAGAGTTCAAATCTTACTTAACATATTTGGATATCAATATGATAATTAAAAAAAAGGATTACTCTTTCTATTTGGAGTCCCCAGCTAAAGATACCTAAGACTTTATCTTTAATTTGAGGTATTCATCTTACAACATATCTTGAAAAATTACATTAGAATCAAGTGGGGATTGATGCACTTGTGTGTCACCTAAAGGTAAATATATTTATCCTTAATCTCATTCTCTCTCTCTCTCTCTCTCTCTCTCTCTCTCTCTCTCTCTCTCTCTCTCTCTCTCTCTCTCTCTCTCTCTCTCTCTCTCTCTGTGTGTGTGTGTGTGTGTGTGTGTGTGTGTGTGTGTGTGTGTGTGTGTGTGTGTGTGTGTGTGTGTGTGTGTGTGTATCTTTATACATCACTTATGAGTCACCTAAAGGTAAATATATTTATCCTTAATCTCATTCCTTTATTTTGTGTGTGTGTGTGTGTGTGTATTAGTTATTATTATGCTAGTATGTATGTTGTTTTCATTATTTAAGTCCTCATTATAATAAATAAGTTACTATAATATAGGGTTGTTAGGATTATCATTACCACTTTAGACCACATAGACTACATTTATAGTCCTCTATTTCACCATTTAATTCTTGTTGGATTGGTATTATTTATATCTTGGATATAGGTTACCTTTTTCATAATATCCTTGTCGATAGTTATTATTATATCCCTGATACCAATTTTTTACCATTATTATATCATTTATTAATCTTAAGATATATTTCAAATATTACATCTTATCTTATGTGTATGCTTTGAAACCCTATACCATTGACATAGAGTTTATATTACCCTTTACGAGATCTATGACCACCCAAAGTATTATTTATATAATATAAAAATATATGTATGCTCTAAGTTATGATATCTTATTTGATATTCTACGTGAATCCTATCTCACTAATGGTTGGATTAAATTCATATTTTGCCTTTTACTTCTTATCTTTATCTTCACCATCATCATACATTTCGGTGAAGATCTTAATTTTTTCCCCAAATTTATTATCCAACACAATACATTTCCCTATGTTCTAAACTATATTGATAAACTTGACATAGTTCTTTATGTCTACAATCATGTCATCTAACGCAATAATGTTCCTTATTTCCACTAGTCTATCACCCAATGTAATATAATTTCTTATTTATCCAACTATATCAACCAATCTGATTAATTATTTATTTTTAGTTCTATTTTTACTATATCATCCAGCCTAATACAATCTAATTTTTTACCTCTGTGTTACCAGCTAAATTATCTAGAATAATATAGTTATTGTATCATCTTTCTTCACTATAATAATACATTTTGGTGAAGCCCTTAGATATTTACAAGATGTAACACATTATAGAGCAATCTCTTGGAAAAAATAACTAGTATTGAAGGGATTGTGTAACAGAAACCCCAATGCTATAGAGTTAACCAACACCCATATGGATTATAAATCTATGCCTTACAAATTTTATATTTAGCAAGATCACCCTAGGAAATAACCCTAGGAAATTTAAACTACTTGAAAATAATGAATCTCTACTCAAGATCATCTTGATAAATGGGGAAAGGATTTTGTAGTTATTTATCCCATAATGATGGAACCCTTTATGAAATATAATCCATTCCCTACACAATTTTTCCATGGTACTTGGATAAAATAAATTATTGACTTTGCCTCTCCCTTATTCATTTACCATGACTAGTCTAGTCATTAATATGGTATGTATTACCTTAAGTGGGCCTAACCAAAGTGTTCACATCAATGAAAATATTATTTATACATACAGTGAATATTAATGGGACACTTAAACCTATTATTCAAATAAAAATACTCTTAATCTTTAACAATTCATCTTGAAAACTATTAACAAAATGGCTACAATGAAAGCTTCTAATAATTTTCAAATGTTGACATTTCAAAACCAAATTATGAAAATATAATATAAACCTCAACAAGTCTAGTGGGGAAGGCCAATAAAATTTCCTACCACCCCCTATATATTTTATCGGTAACCTCATTTTGTAACCTCCACTTCATAACAAAGCTATTTAACATACTCAAAATAAGCCTTTAGTCATTGATATTGATGACATTGAAATTTGTGGAATTTCTCCTACAATATCTTATAATGAATCCATCAATGCATATTTACATATAAATGAATTTCAATATATTTATAAGCATTGGTTTAAAATTTACACCTTTTTTTCTACCAAACTTTTAGTCACAACCTTACCTAGTGATGTTTTATAATGGTAAAATAAATAAAAGTATAACTTTATCTCTAGCTTGGAGGAATTAATTAATGCATTGGTCCAGAATTTTCAAAAAAAAAAAATACAAATTTATAATCATAAAAATGTATAAGATTAGGCTGCCCATTATTTCATTAAATATTGAAAGCCTTAACTAATAAATCCAAACATAATATGATGAAAGAAATCCTCTTCCACCTCTCCACTAGCACATTTAACTCTATATTTTAATATATTTTTAGGTCCTTCACTCATAGATCATTGAATGAATCCTTATCACAAGTTAAATGATAGGACCATCTCTTAATATAATTCAACCCTTTGTTATATAAGAAAGGAGCTCAAGTTATTATGAGATTTCTTAATAAGTATTGCATTGATGATAGTATATATAATATTTATGAATATAATAGAACCATACCCATGGTGGGAGGACCATTCCATCATACTCCTCTTTTATCACATTATCAAAATCAATATTATCATCAACTTACTACTCTAAATGAGCTTATAAAAATAATTCATTGACCATCATCTATAGAGGTAGATGCTTCTCTCCCTACTAACCATTGGTATAATCTACCAAAAAAAAAAAAAAAAATCATTATAATAAGGGAATTTCTCCTAAAAATTTGAAACAAATTATTAATATATAATATTAGTTTATCATTTCTCATATATTTGATCATGATTCCATTATAATAAATTATCATCAAGCCTATGAAAAAGTTTTTAAAGTTGTGAAATTAAATTAGAGCATGAGGTACTCAACCAAGCTAATTTTTACCTTGCACTTTATACTAACTCTATTCCTAATTACTCTCAAATTTAAATACCGGCCTCAAAAAGTTTTCTAATGAGATTATAATTTTTTTGAAACCATCATTAACAATCACTATTATGATGATAAGAAGAACATAAAGAACATGAATCACATTGTTTTATTTATTGATTCTAATCCTCTTTGTTCACACATACCTACACTATATTAAAAAACATTTAGGCTTATGCTCCACATAAATATTCAATTATTTCATCTGATGATATCATAAATTATATATATTTTATCCAATTCATTTATATCATCCAACCAAATATAGATTTTTGTTAATCTAAATGTATGGATCAATATGACATAGTTTTATGTGCCTAAAACTATATCATCCAATTAAATACAATTTATTGTTGACCCTATTGTATCAACCAAAATTATATAGTAATTATATTCCCATATTAATCCAATTATATTTACAAACTTGATACAGACCATTTTTTCACACCGTTCAATTTTGAGTGCATCAACTATCTCTATATATTATTTTTTATGTCTAATTTTATTTATATTGTATTCATTAGCTCAATATAGTCTATTAATATCCATATTTATAATTATAATATATTTTCCAACCTAATATCATTTGTTTATATCACTTATTATGTCACCAAATGCATTGATGAAGCTGATAAATGTGTTATAGCCTACCTTTAAAATACTAGAAATTTTAAATCCTAAAAATTTAATTCCAAATTAGGTAAAACTAGGATGTGATTCATATAAAATCATAAATGATAATTTTTATACTTTTATTTCTCTTTTATAGTCCAGTTCATCTCATATTAACTTTGATGATTTGGATTAGATAGAAGAACCTTATATAATCCCATCTCAAATTCCATTTCTTGATTTTATGAGGACTTCTCTAAGATAAAAAAATTGTCTTATGTATCAATTGTTTAACATGAACATTTCTTAACCACTACCTATGGGGAAATAATATAACTTAATTAAGTCTGAGGATAATATCAGGTGATAATGGAATGATATGTATATCCATGTTGATCACTTAATTAATAAAACCATATCTATTAAATTACCTATTGCATCCATGATCCCTAAATAAATCCTTATTTATGTGGTTGAACCTTCTTTATTAATTAGAATACAAGTAGGCGATATCATATTCAATTGAGACATGATTTAAAAAGGTTATATCACTTGTGTCTCATATTTATATTTAATCAAACTCTTCATATACTCTCAACACAACCTAAAGTCTCCCAATAACATGTGTTAAAGATATGATGGAAGGAAAATACCTCCCATAGTATATGTTATCATGGTGACTCCCATTATGTTTAGGGTGAAGGTTATGATATTTAACTTACCCCTTATAATAACATATTTCTTGGAAATCCATGAACACATCACATGAAGGCCATAAACTCTTTTTTATTCCAATGCATGAAGTTTTCTTAATGGGCACTATCTATAAGGTAAAATGTGATGCCTAACTTTTTTAATTTTGAACATTTCCAAGCATGTGATGTATATAACAAACCTACCATTTAACCTTTACATATTATCCCATTTCATGAATACCAATGTTCTAAGTATCCCATAAATGTTACTTATAGGTTATATTAGCCACTACAATATTATGGGAAATATCTCACGAATCCTCACTAATTCCCATGATGATGATCCTGATAAGATTAATCAAAAAATAAAAACCTCAAACCATCCATGTAGTATCATAATTCAATTTTCACCTAATTTTCAACCCCCTTCTTATAAAAATATATGTGGTGAGATTCCTAACTCTATTATTCCTAACAATCCAATTTGTATTATATCTTCAAGTAACATAGTGGTTTTATCCCTCAATTTGAATATCACCACTTATGATTATGATAATGGATACGTGTTAGATGACACTTATTTTTTATTTCAAAGTTAAGGATGAAAATGTCTTACATTACTATTCATTTCTTCAATACATTCACAACAAATCCTCATTATCCTCTAACATTAACCTATTTACTCTTCCATGATCCATTAATCCTCACCCTCTATATTATCCTATTGATGTCATAGAGATATATTATTATCCTTCCTTTGATGTAATACCTCATAACATAATTCCTTATTTTGTTTTTTAGATATAAAATGGAGATAGTTCATATCTCTTCTACACCATTTTCACCTATTATTTATGATCCTCTTCAAATCACGATAGATGATTTATCTAGTGTAAGAACTTATCACTCTTATATATTGTAATCCTTAAATTCTTATTCCTCCAAAGATGGTGACCACAATTTTTGAAATAAATTAAGGACTCAAAAATATATTATCATTTTATTTTTCGTTTGGCAAGGCCTCCAACAAATTCAATCACTAACATAGAGATTATCAGAGATGTTTAGTGTATAAAATATTTCAAGGACAAGATCATCACTTGATCAATTCTTCTAATCCTAACATAAATATTTATGACATGGATTATTTTGATGACACTATTAGTACATTTATCTTTGTTACTCCTCAGAGTTTGGCTTGATCACCATGGCCATGAACACCAAAGGAAGAGATATATTGTGAGTTTCAAAAGACCTCTATAATTTTATCTCATGATTATTGAGCTTATAAAATATTTTTATAAAAAAAATTAATAAGTCAAGCTCTTACTATGGATATTCTACCACCACATTCATCTACTCTTAAACATTGTTGTTATTTACATAGGACTAGTACACATTATTAAAATCATTTTCAATATATTTGATAATATTTGGATGTAATTCATCTCAAGTTATATAATATTCCTCTCATGTCAAACTTTTCTCTTCCAAAGGTGACATATAAATATATTTTAAAAAATAGGGAAGTGTATTTCCTTTGGCATGAGTGTTAAACACATTAATGAATTGATGTAGAGATATTCAATATCACTTCTGACATTTTCAATGATTATACCTGAAGATACTCAACTGCATTCACATGACCCATCAAAAACTAAAGATTATCCTCCACTATAGAAAAATTCCTCTTAGATTATAATATTTGTGTCCACTTGGTTCATGAGTGACACCTCATCCTCATCATTTATGTTTTTTCCATCAAAAAATCCATGTCAGTTTGAAGATAGCATGCATACATTTTCTATACAACTCTTTTGTAAGTAAGCTCTTGCACAACTCTTGAAAAAGGTAGAAAGACTATGGTTTGAGTTAGATATTAGTTATATTGAGATTAAAGAGATGTTATTTATGATTATTTTTGAGATATTTCATGTTATAAGTGAGAATACACATCATTAATTCATATTATTCAATTCACATTTATCACATGATCCAATTTCATTTTATTATCTTTAGCATGCATGAATCTCATTACTTATCTTTCTTGTACCATGATATTTACTTTTTATAACTTTATTTTATTAGCATAATATTTAAAAATTTATTTCACCTTAAAATAAACCATTTTTATTTTTGTGTCACTTTGGTATCTTTTTATTCCCCCTCTTTTGGGATGTATTATTTCATTTAATGCCGACCTTCATTTCCACTGTTGATATTTCATATCACCTCCCAAATTTATGCAACCTTGGTATTTTAACTTGGATGCCTTGTAATTTATTTTATATTCTCATATATTTATCTTCAACCTTTGTCTCAATTACGGTCATTTAGTATCTTTTTCCACTCTCCCACTTTTAGGATGATTGATCATATCAGTTCTTGTATTAAACCCCTTATAAGTTTGTAAAATTTCACTAGTGACATGATTACCACATTTCATAGTTTTTCTCATTTTAATGTTTTTATTTATATTGATTTAACTAAATGTCTCTTTACTTCCATACCCCCTCTTATTCTTAGAACATTTTGAATCCAAACTCTCCCAAATTGTGGCCAACTACTATCTTATCATATTAAATCACTCTTTTTGTATGGACAAATCTTCCATGACCTCGATATTACACTTTATTTTCACTTTAGCCACACCTAGTCAATAATGAGACTACACTCTTTTATAAACTACAACATTAGGTGTTTATAGGAATTTTTGCTTCTATGTTATCCTCATTATCAACTATGTGTAGGATCCCTTTTATTAGTGATATTTAGCACCCATTATAGAATTTATGATTTTATATATATGAGGAATATATAAAAATCCAAGAGATACAAAAAATCTCATATCTTAAAAGAGGAAAAATATGTTTTAAAATTCATATGAAACCAAAAGACATAATATTTTATTGCCACATCCCCTATGTTATTCAAATATAAAAATCCACAAATTTCCTATTGATAGTTATAAGATCCATTTAGATGTAGGAGTCTAGTATAGTGGGTAATAGGTATCTTACATCTCTATATATTCTAGTGCCACATATTTTCTTATTCTAGTACCTAATCTTAATACTATATTAATGAATCTATAAGATGGCGTAAAGAGTGTGAAAAACAATATTAAGAGGGAGGGTCCTTTTATTTTACATGCATTTAGCATGAATGGGTTGACATTTATACTTCACTTTTCCCCCAAACTTACACTTTATAGGTGGGGTTCTATCGGTCCTTAATGTTGAAAGCTCTTATCCTTACCTACTTTATTAGAGTGTCTTATCTTTGATAACTATTTATAAATCACCCTTATGTCACCTTACATCCTTATATCCCCATTTTTATTTCCTAATAATATCTTGATATATATTGTTGTTAGTCTATTATACCCTTCTTATTTATATTCTAATTTTATATTTATTTGTTTCATATTTGACTTTTACCTTTTATTATGACATCTTGTTGCTTTTTACTTTGTGAGTTAAATTGTAATATGTTGGGGCATACAACTAGACATTCTTAAAAAAATCCCATCACATTATGCAATCACACCATATTTATTATCATACTTATGTATCTAGATGGTCATGCCTTTGTACATTATGATTTATCACAAGAATTTAATTAAATATTTAACTCATTAGAATCTTTGCTTCCTCTTTATTAAATGAAATTATCTAATTTAAGTATTCAATTATATTAATTTTGATGTTTCTTATAATAATTCTATATTTTCCTTTATTTTATTAGTTATCACTTATATTACATTGGATGATTTTTTAGTTTTTTTTCCATACCCTTGTTAGATTATATTTTACATTTTCTTACATTGGATATTTAATTTTATAGATATTTTTTACATCTTATGTTTTTTTATCTTTTATCTTTATATGATTGATGATATTTTATATTAAATGTTTTATATATTTTATGTTTTGGATTATTATTTTAATCTTCCTTACATTTCGTATCTTATAAATTCATTTATTATAATTATTTTTTAATTCTTTTAACTACTTAATATGTCATTTTTTCACACTTAGTTTTTGTTATTTTTGACTATGCAATTTCTCACACTTTCTATAAAATAATTAAACATATATACATGATAACATCCTCATAATATTATATTATCACTATAAAATGTGATAATGTCAAAACAAATTGCAATCCCATGTAGAGAACAAGGAATTTTAACAAATGATGTGTGTATGTGTATCTATCTATGTGTGTGTGTATGCATATATATGGTTGATAATAACAAGCATAATTACATTCAAGGGTCATATATCAGTTTAAAAGAGTGTGTAAGGTGGTTAAAAAGGATCAAAAGGGGCCCTAATATTGGTTTAGAGCTAAGTGTGTAAAAGAGTGGTCACAAGTGAATGTTTTATCTAAATGTTAATCTTACGTGTCTATAGTTTTAGATTAATGTAGGAAACTTTTGACACATACAAAAAGATATGTATATATGTATGTCTATACATATACATATGTGTGATTATATATGTATAGACATACATATATACATATCTTTGTATATGTGTCAAAAGTTTCCTACATTTATCTAAAACTATAGACACGTAAGATTAACATTTAGATAAAACATTCACTTGTGACCACTCTTTTACACACTTAGCTCTAAACCTATATTAGGGCCCCTTTTGATCCTTTTTAACCACCTTACACACTCTTTTAAATTGATATATGAACCTTCAATGTAATTATGCTTGTTATTATCAACCATAGACATCATTTTGGCCCTAACTAACTAAAAACATGATCAAACCACCCATAGGGCATGCTTGTCTTAAGGGACTAAATAATGGCTAATTTTATGAATTCAAGGATATAATAAGGTTGACCTATGTCTTTAATGATCCCCATTGGAATTATTTTTAATGATATTACTATATAAATACTTTGCAAACCATTTTTCACACAAGAGGCTTCCATAACAAAAATCACTAGAATCACACTTGCACATTGAGATAAAAATACATATTTCTCCCAATTATGATTGCATACAACCCTAGTAGTCCAAATATCAAGTATAAATATATTTTATTGGTCATGAGTAAAAGTTAAGTCACCTAATCACAATAATATCATCATCTAGAATATTTCACTAATTATTCAAACACCACCATAGCATGGGAAAATTACATGAAGTTTGATCCCTCTTTAGAGTATTATTATGTAGGTAATGATCAAAACATAGGGTGTAAAGGAATAAACCAAATTCAACCATTGAAATATTTCCCCCACTTATTTACATTAGTATTCACATGTCAAGGATTTATGGTTTTAAAGTAAAATTAGTCACACAATGGTGTATACAAGTGATTATGAGCTCTTACACTAGACACAGGTTCTACAGATGAATGTACTAAGAACCTAAAAACCCTAATTTCATCATTATAAGTGGATAGGATCACCCTAGGTTGGGAATGAGTTCCACATCTCTATTTTCCTCTTCTAAACACTATCATCTAGGCCTAGATCTAGTTCTAGATACCTGATTTTAGTCACTAAACCTATTTGCATAATAAGTTTTAGATCCAAATTCCTCCTAGAGGCATAATTTGTAACTATTTTTTTATTTTATCCTTAGACTTTAATATTTATTTATAATTTTAAAATTAGTGAATGTTATCATTGTTATATTATTCTCCTAATTTTTCACAATAGTGTTGGCATCTAGGGTTTTCACTTTTAATACCAAATTTTATAAAAACATATTAGTGAATTGGTCTCTTATTTAAATGTTTCCAAACCCAAACTATAGATGATCTAGGGTTTTTAACCTTATTTTTCCTTTTTTTTTAAAAAATTTTTATAGTTTATATATTTTTTTATAATAATAATTTTCCATGTTTTAGTTTAATATCATATGGATAGAAAAGAATTTCTTCCTCCTCTTCCTAACCCTTAAGGTTATGATAGCTAATTTCCATCTAACCAGGTCCATGCTATCACTATCCCAAGAGGTAAGGTATGTAATCCTATGGTTTAAAATTAATCTAATAAACCTATCCTTCCTAAAACCCATCAAACTCCAACATCTCCTCTTAATGGTGTATCTATGCATGTTCAATATGTAACACCTAGGGTTTGTGGTTTTGAGGCTATAAAGGATAAAATAATCACTATAGGTAAGCTAACATCAGTGTTGCAAAGTAAAATAGTTTTTTAGTAAAAGTATCACATTATTTTAACATAAAACTACATGTTTAAGGATCCATATTATTCTAATATTAATCATGTATGTGCATCTCCATATACCAATGTTATACCTAACAAGATTTCATATCAAAATGAGAAACTACAAAAAAGTACATATATAATAAGTGATTTAAAAATTATGCAAGTCAATAATAAGATTTCAAGTGAGATTCTAAGGGTGAATATTTAGAATAATTTCATCAAACTACCCCCTCTACATCCTCTAATGAGATCATAAAATTATTGTGCAACCATAGAATACATGGTATTTTTTTAGATTTGAAGCAAAAATTACAAAAGATAATTGACATTGGTGATCATGTCATTGATACATCACATAATAATATCTCAAAACATAATTGACAAAAATGGAATTAGTACAAAAAATGATACCAAAGGAGAAATCAATGTAATAAAGTGCTCAAAAGTCATAATTATAACAAGAAAAGGTTAAAAAATATAAGTTATAATAATAAATATCAAAAAAGGAAAAAATATCAAAAATAACAATTACAAAAAGGAAAATTTTCAAAGCAAAGGTTACTGTAATAAATAGTGACATTACAAAAAGAGAAGTTGACAAATCAAATTCAAGACAAGCAGAAAAATATTATTACAAGAGTATTTATATAAAAAGAGTCTTCAAAGCATGAAATAATTACAAAATATGGTTTTTAAAATGTGGCCACAAAGTGGGAAATTACAATCCTTTCCTCATATTGAAACCCTTTCACTATTACTGCTCACTTAGATGGTAAAATTTTTAAAGAAGTTAAGGCTAAGTAATATTAAAAAATAAATTTTTATTATATGTAATTTATTACATCTCTTGGGAATAACCATAAACACTTGGATCAAAATAATGCATCTACATCTATGGGATAAATTAAGTTAAAATTTATTTTGTTTTATAACAATGTTATCCTACTTTTTTTGTTATTTTATATTTAATTGCTTACAATGTTGTGATTGGAGGATCATGGTTAAAACTAATAGGGGTACCAATTGATAACAATAAAGTTTTAATATCATTCAATCATGAAGGCAAGGTCACATCTTTTTCCAAGGAAGGGATATATTTATATCCAAATCAACAAAAGGTAAGCATACTTTCAAATAACATGTACACATATATAAATAATGTAATATCACTAAAGGCAAAGGGAAAAATACATATTATAAAGAAAAAATCATAAAGGTCAATACCACAGTATGAGTAATATTCATTAAAAGGAATATTGGAATAACATTTATTTAAATATAACATAACTAGATATTAAGGCATAATATATCAATCATTTCATCCTGAATAAGCATGATTAATCAGTACAATAACGATAGTCATTCTAAAAAAGTAAATCAATACTCATATTCAAGATTTATTTCAATTTATTCATACACATATAGAATTTTCCATTCACATAAGGTTAGCATCCCTGTTTTAAACATAGGGCCTATTGATTGTGAGTCCCTTATATAAATCATAGGTTAATATCTCTCTTTCATTTTGTATATATATTCACACACACACACACATGCATGCACGCACGCACGCACACACACACACACACACACACACACACACACACACACACACACACACACACACACACACACACACACACACACGCGCGCGCGCGCGCGCGCGCGCGCGCGCGCGCGCGCGCGCACATGCACGCACGCACACACACGCACATGCACACGCGCACACACACACACACACACACACATGAAAAAATATATAAAAATAGTAAAATATTTTAGAAAATAACAAAATTAGGACCTAGTATGCTTATATGTATTTTTTCATACATTAATTTAGTTTTACATAATATTTTATACATGTTATAGTTATTTTTATATCATACATACTTCACCAAAGTACTTGAGTGATTGTAAATTATATAAAACATGAGCCCTAGACTCAGTGCCAGACATTTTCATTTTCACATACTTAAAAATTAAATTTAGATATGAGCATTGTTGAGGATAGGTGTGCACTACTCTAGTTTCCTTCACCCACTATCTTTTTAACGAGATTAGACTATCACTACTCAGTTCCAGACCTCATGTGGGATTTTTATATCATATATATTCACCATATATCTCACTAGGGATATGGATTACATTAGTTTTATCATTCTTTCCCATATTATCTTACTCACAACTCAGTACTTTACATTGTATTAAATCCTATGATGTTTCTTACTCACTAAAATTGTGATATACCACCTTTTAACCTAGTTATTAAATATACTCATATTGAAACTTAGCTCTTGTTGATTATAATACATAATCATTTGTACTTTTTGTATAGATTTTTGAGATTTATATCTTGTATGCATATCCATAATTTTTTTAGGATATTGGAATATGCCATTATTCAATGCCTTTATATCTCTAATTTTATGAATGTGAGTATATTTTGACATGTCTTTGTGTTTCTCTTGTTTCTATGTGTAGACATTTGAACATGTCCTTCCATGTTGATCTAATCCTCCATTATTTTCATGAATGTGTGTGAGGATATTGAATGTGTATGTGCATGTGTCTTCTAATCAAGTGAGTTACATTTGACCATGTACTATGTTTTTGATCCTTTCACATACTGTTATGTACTTTTTATGTTGTGCATGTAATATTTGATTATGTGTGTCATGGCCATGACACCTTGATTGATTCTTTTCTCATATTTTGATTCCATTATGGACATCATGCATCCAAACAACCCTTATAATCTTGTGATGGATATCATGAATTCTTCCCTAAGTAGTTATATTCAGTGATATATATATATATATATATATATATATATATATATATATATATATATATGTATGTATGTATGTATGTATGTATTTAATCATTACAGGCATGCTCCATTATTACATCTATCTAGACACACTTACTATGAGTGTTTGTTTCCATATACATCTTACATTATTACTATGCTCATTTTACATAGATGATGATGTCATGATTTTCCATGATGTAATTATTAATAATATTTAAATATTTTACATTATAACAACATACTTATTTACCTTTTATTTTGATTTAAGCTCTTGAACATGCTCAACAACTCACCTTAAAAGAGGGGGCATTCACAAATATTATCTTAGAGGCTATGTTTCCTAGAATAATATTGTTTACATGAAAATTTTTCATAAGGAAAAATGAATATTTTACATCAATAGTCACAAGAAAAAGTCCATATCCTATTAGTAGGAAGATATACCTTTAGTGAAAATTAAAAAATAATACAATAAATGAAACTATTCACATTAAAAATGGTTTTTAACAAGGTAGTACATTTAACCATAAAGTATCAAAAATTTATAGAAAGAGAAAATAAAAGGAAAGTAATAGAGGACATAAATGTGCATATAAAATTATAATAACAAGTCCAGTACGCCAAACTCAAAGACTTAATAGAAATGTCAAAAAGGAGGGTGAATTTACTAGAAGGAAATATTTATCATTTAATGGGTAGGAAAAATGTAAATGCTCATAATAACATATAAAACACACCAAAATAAATGTCTACTATTGATAAAAAGATTATGATAACTATATTTTATTTCCTTGTAAAATTAATATTTTCACCCCACCAAGGTTTCACTATTTTATGGAAATTAAGAATGAAGATTCAAATAATAAATTCTAAAACAAAATCCTTGTGTTTTTAACTAAGAAATCATAATATCAACAACATTAGTAAATAAAATAATCAAATATATATATATATATATATATATATATATATATATATATGAATATACACACAAACATTTTCCATGATATTTTAAACATAAAGTTTCTAAAATTTCTCCTTATACTGATTCTCTTTCATCTACACATACAATCTCTTCTTTCATTATTTTTATAGAAAAGTATAAATCTTAATAACCCTTATAAATGAGCCTTTCAATTTAATTTATAGGTTAAAATGTGTGGTTATAATTCATAAACACCTTTTTATTTTATAATCTTCCAAAATTACAATAGCAAATTTTCACATCTTAAAAACTTGAAAAAACACACTAGGTAATTCACATAAGCTGAAAAAATGCATTGTTGTTTTTTTACGACATGAAAAAATACAATCACAAATTTTCATAACTTAAAAAAATTCATTAGAAAATTTTCATGAATTGAAACTTGCTCAGAAAACATACAATGTGTAAATTACTATTACAAAATATGCAAATGAAAAATTACAAGAATGACTCAAAAATTTCCCGATAGGAAACTAGTAAACATTTGATGAATAACTATTCTTTTTCTTATTCACTAAGGACAATATAGATCTTCTCTTTCTCTAGTTGTGGCTTCTTATCTTGGTATTCATATAACTTTTTTAGGATTTATAATACTTTGTATTCATCTAGACCATCTAAATATGTGAAGGCTATATCCACATCGTAATGTAGGTTTATCATGTTATGTGTTATTCCTTAAAGCCTATTTAGTATTACATCAATATTATCTAAGTTATTCTAATATTTAATAAAATTTTGAATTAACTCATAATTGAATACATATTTAGGAGTTAGAATTTCCTCAACATTCTTTTTGAAATGATTGATTATGATTTCCTTAGAAACCACTTTCCCATCATCATAAATGTATGTGCAATTCAATTTCAATATTCCTCCCATAATTTCAAGGAGAGAATCACCTCCTATTGACTTATAATCATTTATTTTTTATACTTTCTTTGAAAATATGGATCATAAACTTGGTAACCCCTAGAAGCTCAGTGAGGTGTGCAATTTCTTATTTTTGAATAACCTCTTCTTAAGTGAGGTCATAGAGACAAGTATAAGAGAAAACCTCTAATTTTGGGAAGTAATACTTTTAATTTATGTACCTCCTTAGTATATTTGTATTTATATTTAGTTTCATGATCATATTTGATTGGATTTTAGAACACATGGTCATCACTGTATGAATGGTAGTGACGCCTTATTATATAATTTTCTCAAAACATTATTTATTTTCCTTACCTATATGACTATTTTATTTTGATATATTTAGTGTTTTGGTGTCCTATATTTAATGTGAAATTTAATGGGAATATTGAATATGGCTTACTAGCTTTTGTACCACTAATATTAATTGCTCAACCTTTTCTGTGGGTTGTTCTTTGGTCACATTGTCTTTGTCCATTTTCTCAAACAACATACCAATTTTAGATTGAATGTTTTCTTTCACACCTTACCTTTTATATTTTATAATGTGTACCTTTTTGATTTAATAATCAAAAGCCTCAACATTATCTTTATATTTATCAATGGGAGGAACTTGTGCCTTTGTATATCTATCCCCTTTCTAATCTTTGATTATTCTACAAACTATTTTAGGCTTCTTGATTGCATGAGGTGGAATAATTATGATAATGCTGAATTAAATATCCTATGGTTGTAAAATATTTTTTATTTTTTTAACTATCTCATTAATCCAATTAGGGACTTAATTACTTAGATATTTACGCATAAGAGAAATGTTATATCTTTTAGAGTCTCAGAGGTAGGAGGAATTTTTTTTAAGGATTGATATTTTTCTAATATAATTTCACCTTCCTCTTTTTATAATGTCTCATTTAAAGTAAGGATAAGATTCAGGGGGTAATTAAATATTTTGAGAAAATGGAAAAGTTAATGAAGTATCAGGCTGATAGGGAGTAGAAGATGGAAATATAAAGAATGTGTTAAAAGCTATAAATTGTTGTGTAATATTGGTAACTAAAGTTTGGGACTAGGAAAGGCTATCAAGAGGAAATTATTATAAAGGGGAAAATATATAAGTACTAGATAAATTTTTACCTAACCTTCTTACTTTAATCTTGACTAGATTTTTTACTAGAACAAGTTATGTGATGGATTAAACTTATATTTATCCATCATTCTTTTATGAGGCTTTATTAGTCCATGTTATTGAAGATGTTCATATTTCTACTTGATTTTATTGATGAGCACTTCCCACCTCATTTTTATTCATGGATAGAAGAAATTTTTATTTATCAACATTGATCACTTCAATTTTCAACCATATAAGAGTCCTTTTTATCACAATATGGGTTTTGTCAATGAGTGAAGTAGATTTTTAATTATTTTTATATACTTTAGGAAGAGGTTTTGATTTAATTAATTATTACTCATAAATAGGATCCAATTCATATTTTTAATTCATTATATTCTTATTGATTTATACTATATCAAATACAATGACTTTTTACAAGGTGAATCATGAGTAATCATGGATTCTCACATATCTTTCATCATCAAAATCCATGAATTTTTTTTTGAAGTGGTGCACATGTTGATATGAATAAAAAATAATATTATGAATTATGACTCTTACAAAAAAAATAAGGCCTAATTTTTAATGACCAAATAGTGACTCAAGTCATTTATTCATCAATCAATTTTGCTTTAGCCAAGGAGGCACAAATGTACCAACTAATATAAATAGGAAACTTTATTCTAGACTTGTGTTTGATAGAAAAAACCTTATGTGTCTCATTCAACTATATTAGTAGTTCCATTAAGTCCCATTAATCATTTTCATACCTTAGAATCATGTATGTAACAATCTCACAACCATAAAATGTTAGATAAGTGAAAGTTGGGAACTATATGAACTAGTATCCCCATCTAAAAATATCTATAGAATATCTAACTAATATCCTATATTTCTATGGTTATATTTAAATAATTTTAATTAAATATTATAAAAATGCATCATTTAATATGCACAAGTGATGTTCACTTTTGTTTAATGTGAGTGGAGGATAGAAATCATATATTTTTTTAGTTTGCATGTTGCCTACTATTCAAGCCACTATATAATCTTCCTCTATAAATAACATATATGAGATAAGAGTTAATGTATAATTTAGAAGTGGTATTGACATATATTAGTTGTTTATGAATATAATTAATGATCAATTATCCTAAATCTTTGTATTACTTATTATGATGAATGATCCATATGTATCAATACATTCATGTTTTAAAATTTATTGCAACTAGGCTCCCCACTAATATATGCAAGAGTGTGATCATATCATTAAATTCATTCATGAGTTCAAATTTAGAAATATTATTAGTAAGTTTTTTTTATGTATGTCTCATTTATTTCTACCATTTTTTGTTGACCCACTTAAAACAAGAACTAATATTGGAATCCCAAAATTTCTAAGCATATGTTGGAGTCAAATTAAAAAATGTTTGCCTGTTAGGTAACTAAATCAAGTGATAAATATGAATTTTGGATAAGCACAAGATATATTATTATTTTTAATTACTGACTTCTCTCTTTTTTATATCATAATGCTTAGCCACTATTAGGATAGTTCTAGGCACTTTACTAAAATTGGGAAGGTAGTTTCTTGAGATAATACACTATCATGGATACTTTAGCCATAATATATCTTATGGACCCCAATAATTCTATTATATAATTATTACATTTTTATGTGACCTATATTAGTATCTATTATTTATTCAACATTTGAATCTAAGTATGAGGGTGAAGCAACCCCTTGAAAGTGATACTTCATATCTTTGTCTTCTTATAATTATAGAATTTTTTTGGGAGGAGTCTTCTTTGGGGTAATTTTCTTAGGAGTATCTTTGATTTGGGTATATATTTTTGACATATAATTAATATCACCTAACTATGAGAGAAACTAGAATCTAATTTAATCCAATTAAGAGAGCAAAAAATTTTACCTTGTTCAAGTAAATACGAGAATCCAAAGAGTATTTATGTAGAAGGAAGAGTGTGAAGTATGTTTGATCAGACTATGAGATTTGATGTGTGTTTATGAAAAAGGTAGAGTGCATGTTATGTTTATATAGTATTCAAAGTTTGAGGGTTTATCTAATAAGTGATTATAATATGATGTATGTGTTGTCACCAAATCTTGCACCCTATAAGAGGTTGATCAATCATATTACAAATTTGGGCAATATGGGAACATTTCTAGGTATGTAGCTATACCTATATTGTAAATGATTCTCTATATTTAAGGGCTAGCTCCTTGAATATATCATGAAACATTTATCACTTAACCTATTTCTTACTTATGGGGTAAAGAGTTAGAAAAATCATGAATTGAACCTACTCTAAAGGAGGTGATGCACCAAAAATGTCTTCCATGTGACCATGATATTTCTACCATGATGAATTAAAACATACATATTAATTTTTAAGATATAATGGGTTCTAACATCAATATTTCAATATAGAGGTGAGATGCAAGCAACAATACAAGGTAAATGAACCAGAGGGAAGATTACACACTCCAAGGACAATTGTATACATAAAAATGCTTTACACACTAGAATACACTCTATATGCCTTGTTATACTAGGAACTCTTACTCAAACATGACAGGATAAGGGAAGGAAGGATAGAGAATTATAGCTTTTCATCACTATACATCACTTGGAAACTTACAAAATTATTCTAAACTCAAAAACTAACTTGTATTAATGTTCAAAGTCAAAATATAAATTCAATTCAGTAGGGCTTTGCCATACATGGTGTGGTAATAATTTATAATATCTCAAGAGTTATATTTATAAAATAAAGGAAGCAAAATAAAGGGAGCTTGGGTACTAAGAAAAGGAAGCAAATGAGCACAACTCCATTTAAACCAATGTTTCAATTACCTCCACAAAATATTCTCATTCAAACCTTTTGATTGATCTAGTTTGCTTAAAGTGGTTGCATAGTTACATCATTCCCTCCTTGATCTTCCCTGACATTTGTAATAATGGGATCAAGTTGCTTTGAGTTGGGTTCTACCATCAATGTATTTAGAACAATCAAGTCAATTTGTTAGGGATTTTTCTAGGTCCTAACTACTCTTTACTGGTTCATCTTGGCATGAAAGAGTGGACGAAAGTTTTTTTTCATGTAGTTAATCCTAGAGATGAAACCATTAATATCTATGTGTCCCTCTTAGTGGCATCATTTGAAAGGTTGGCTCTATTTTAAATTGGACCATGCTCAAAATTAGCTTCATGCCTTTTATTTTCCTTCCCCCATCCAAAATTACTTTGTCAACCTTTTTCTAAGTTACTTGGGCTTTCCTTCACTTGATTTACCATCAGAAACTAACTTGAATAATTAACCCCTTGACTCCTATTAATTTACTAATCTACCTGATGTGAATGAACACAATCCATATATCCTCTACTAGGACCCATGCACTTATACCACTTATCACCTATACATTCATACTCAATTTTCACTGACATCTTTGCGGTTCACTCATAATTAATCTTGATTTGCATGATTAAATGTGCTCTATTGATCTTGTATCAGCTTGAACATGCTCATGCCACTTATAAATCACACACTAATCTTAGGATCCCACTATCAATCTATTGCTTCATGTGCTTACACCACATGGTGACTTCTTGAATTTTTTGACCCATTAACCTACTCACATGTTGTTAGATATGAATCTATGATTGAATCCAATCAATTTATCTTCTTAAGCCCATTAAAATACCAATCACTACTTGTTATTGGGTCTCATATATGATTAAACACTGATCATTGATCCTACTATTTGAATTCTAACTACTTTATGAGCTCAAATTTTGACATCTATGTGAATGTATTTGGCATCTACATGATTGTCATTGGGATATTTTAACTTTAATGGTTATTTTTTAAGGTTTTAATTTGAAAACCATGTGACCATAATTTGACATCCATGTAGACATATTTGACATCCCATAAACCATCAAATTTAAGCTCTAATGGATGGTTTTTGAACCTAAAATTTGATACTTGTGTGAATATCACTCTACTTCCCAATAATTCTTCTATACTTTATGTTTCAGGCTTTTCCTATGAACCATTTTCCTTGAGATATTTCTTGTGTGAATTTTACTAAACATTTATTCTGGGATTTGTGTCTCAGCCACTTTAACCAAAAGAAATAATACTTAGTATTTTACCTCAGAACTAATTCTTTTATATAAAATGTCTGAAAGAATTCATGTCATCAAGAATTTTGCTTACAAACAAAATGTCTAAAAGAGTTTATGTCTTTAGGATTTTTGCTTACAAAAAAAATATATGAGATAAATGAGGTCTTCAAGGAATTATCTTGAGACAATTATTTTAATAGAATTAATACTTATATTCTTCCACAAAACTTTTGATTTATATTGCACTTGTGACCCTTTGAAACTTCTATCTAGGACACTTTTCCAAAGATTGACCCTTCAAGAAAATTATTTAGACAATTTTCCCAAAATAAAATGACCCTTTAGGATTTTTGTTTGTGACACTTTCCATAGAAAATACCCTTTGGGATTTTTGTTTTAGACCAATTTATGTGGGCCTTATGTTTTAGATAATTTATTTGAAAGAAACCTACCTTCAAAACTTTTGTCAAACATTTTTCCTAAATGAATTATGCCTTGGGGAAAATTGTGCACTTAATTTTCCTAAAAGAAATATGACACTTAGATTTTGATGAAAAAAAAATTCCCAAAACAATTAGGTCTTCTAAGAAATTTTTGTGGAACATCTACCCAAAAGAAATGAGTCTACTAAATCCTTGTCTTGGATAATTTTCTTGAAAAAGTCCCCAATACTTAGCTACAAAAAGTTGAATAATTTCTCCAAGAGAAATCTAAATGATCTAAAACTTAGCCAAAATTATAATTATATCCCAAGTGCAAACTTAGGCTTTTATAAACCCACTCTTTTAATTGATCAGCACCATGAAAATCTTCCACTTGTATGTATGATTTTAAAAAGACCATTAAAACACCAAAAGACATAAGGACTAATTAGGCTAGACCAAGACCAAAAATTATAATGGTATATAAAATGATATCAAATGAGTTGAAACATACCCTATGACATTATAAAAAAACCCTATACAAGATTTTGACTATAGGGGGTTGATCTATTTTGGTCTATGAAAAAAAAAGGTCAACATCTTTGGTGATTTCCCAAGCATGGAATGCTTGCTACTCCATGACTAGTTGCCTGATAATGTCCGTTGGGAAATGGAGTAACAAGTATATAGGATGGACATATAAAATACATGAAATAGTACACAAAAAATAATAAAATAATAGGAACTAAACATAAAGCAAGGGACCAATTAAAAACACACATGTGCTTCAAAAATACTTATTGGGACATAATAGAATAAGAAATGAAACACATACTTAACCTAATATTTACAAGAATAACCTCTAGAGGTGAAACATCTGATCATACCTCAACCAAGGTCAAAAATGGCTCCTTTGACATCTTTATCACTCCATGAAGGTAACATAGCATGAGGAGCATGTCCATCACCAATCACTTGCATATGTAGGTGATCAAAAATCCTATCACCTTTGAATATTATTAGGTCTAAAAGTGAATTATTTGGGACCTTCATTAATTATATTTATTTCTCTCAAATATCCTTGGTTGGAGTTTCAATCCTTTTTATCATTGCCATATCTGATATACATTCCTCATACTACAAAATAATAAAGATGACAATTCCCTCAACCTTTTAGTCTTCTTTCACATGATATATGTGATGTTTGGGAGTATCAAGTTATTATTATTTATGAACCAAACCCTATGAACATGGATTAATACCATATGGATATCCTAACTATCAATTAGGCACAACTTCTACTTAGACCTCACTAGGTCTTTCTAGAACTATAAGCTCTTGAATAGTAGATTGATTTCTATCTTCCTTAACAAAATTCCCTTTACTTTAACACTTTATAGAATACCTAATATATTTCTCATTAGTTTCATTCAAAAACACATTAGACATACATTTCTTATAAGGAATTACCAATCTTGTCAAATTCTTCACATATGGCCTCAAATCTTATCTATAGATCATCCTCTTATTCTTTATGAGTGTCACCATCCAGAGCATATTCAATAGTACAAATGAAAACATCATTATTCCCAATATGGTTTTAAATTAGGTTCATCAACTAATTATCATCATACTCATGAATCATATATTTAAACTCAATAGCATGAGAATTTTTTACACTTACCTCAGGTTTTTCAAATGGTTGCTCATGCATAATGTAAGTCTCAAGGTCAGTATGCATAAAGATCATGCCCATATGAATATACACCATACTCATCCAAGAATAAACCAAAAATTACTTCAATTATAGAATCTTCCCTATCCAAATTAGGCTCCTCCTTCTCATTAACAATGCAATTCATGTTGGAACTTACTTCAATGTAAGGTCCAATATGAAACCTTACAAGGGGTTGTGTCCTAATTATCACCTTGGACCTATATCTTGTTATAAAATCCAAGAAGGACCAGTTAAATGAGAGATAGCCACCTATCTTGGCTATGAATTCCCTTGATAGGTAGATTTCAATGTGAGTTGGGAGTTCAACAATAACTATATCTTAAAGGATAGGAAAACTAGGACAATAATGTAAGAAAACTTTTAGGTTTTTTATTAGTTGTATGGTCTTAGCATGCTACCATATAGCTAGAGCACTCCTTTGATATGTGTCTCATATTTTAGGCCTAAATTGTCATAGACAACTTTGGGCATGATATAAGTATAGGCTCCACTATAAACTATACAATTGTGAACCATTTTATCATCCACTATGAGAATGAGGTAAAATGGTGGAGGCTTCTCACTCCTAGTAGATGGTTAAAAAATAGTGTTAGGGACATTTTCAAGGACAACATGAATATTAGTTTGATTTGAAGATGAATTACTAGTAGTAATAGTGGAAAATTGTTTTTGTAACAATTCTTTTTGGCCAAGCATATGAAGGACATCCCATAGGGAGATAGATGCTTTGGCACTTTTTAGGGAATCCACTATGTTGAGACCATTAGTACTCACATTTTATTGTGTCCTTGGAGGTAAATAATTTATTTAAATTTAGGAATAGACGTACCCTAAACATACCTTAACACATTTTGACTTGTTGGATGTATAATAGACTTTGGAACTTCTACAGAAATAGCCATGCCTTCTTGCCTTATAAGAGGATCAGATGAGCTTGTGTGAATGTTGTTACCACCACCTATATTATTCCTCTTAACCCTTATATTTTTTACAATAGAGGCTCTTTAACTTATCACAAAAGTGTCTTCAACCAAAAAATTGGTGAAGATCTCTTCTTGAGGCTACCAATCCTCATTAACTTGCATCATGACCTCATCTTCATTTGATAGGAAGGGAGTAACTACCCTTTGAGCCACTAGAGATTGTTCTCCATTATAATTGGAATATATGAATTGGTATTGTCATTAATCCTTTCTATATAACAAATTTATATGAAAATGTATCATATCCCTTGCATTGGTGGTGGAGTTAAGATTGTACAGATTAGCAAACATCCTGATATTAGGCTACCATTAGCCTCTTCCTCTTTCATACTTGTTGATGATTTAAAATTTCACTTGATTATAATCAGCAACAATGGGAAGTTTCAAGATATGGGACTTTCATCTTGAAATAACCTCCAAATTTTTGATAAGCTAGTTCCTCTTTATATTAAGTATATGTTAGGAAAAGGGATAGGAATTTAAATCAGAAACACAAATGCAAGAATGGAAATCTAATCTATGGCGATGCACCTAAATGTAATTTGACCTTAATATTGAGCAAAATTAGACTATATGTAGGATTCATTTACATTTAAGAGCAAACAAGTGCATGATCAATGTAAAAGATGGAAACAATAGAAACAAAGGCTCACATCATAGACTACTTTTGTTGTGATATAGAAAATGTAAACAAAGGCATAGGGTTCAATCTTATTATTTGAATTTTTTAGTCATATAAGAGGCACATAAAAATTTACATTTATATAAACCTTTCAACTCAAGAAAATGAGACAAAAGCAAACAACATTCCTAATCATAGTTCTAGAAAGTCTACAGCCTAGACTACTTTTGCAAATGACACAAAAAATATCAACAAAGGCATAGGGTTCAATCTTATTATTTGAATTTTCTAGTCATATAAGAGGTGAAAAACATGTACAGTTATATAAACCTTTCAACTCAAGAAAATGAGACAAAAGAAAATGATATTACTTAGTCACAACTCTAGAAAGTCTAGACTCTTTACAATAATTCTCTCTCAAAAATTCTCTCTGATAATTGATCATTCTCCTTTTTGGTGATCTCTGTACCCTTATTTATAGCCTCAAATCCACTTTGGATTGTCTACTTGTTCCCAATCTAATAACCCAAATGAAATCTTCCCCAACTGAAAGTGTCTAACAAAAGATGTCTTATAGATTCTAAAATGCTTTGTCTTCTGGCAGTTCATTGGCAGAAATAGATTATAAGATGCTCCCTTCTCTTAAATGATAGATAACACTTAGCCAATTTATTATTATTACTTTAGGAAACATCAGAGGATGACACTTGTCATGTTCCACAGCACCCTTTAAAGACATGCGGCACTTTTCGTATAACTTATACTCTTTTGTGTCTTTACTTAGAAATGTTTTGCCTTTGACACTTATCACAATCCACTTCCTTGAAACTTCAACAATTTAAAAAGAACAAGAATCACAAAATTTCTAACTTGAGCAACTTGAAAAAGATCAATAGGGACAGGTGGTAATCTCTCCTGCTTCATTAAAGGACACATGGCAATCTCCACTTTACTTATCGAGGGTTACGTGGTAACCTCCACTTCTTTTATCCACCATTTTAGAAACCTATGGAAGATGACACATGACTTTCTCCACTTTACTCTATTTATACTATAGAAACCAATAGGTCTCATTTCACATTTCCATAGACAGTGACACCTGGCAGCTTCCTCTTGCTTAAGAAACAAAACTTGGGACCCACCACCATCTTTGTTATATCAGTGGAGTAAAATGAAGATAATTTGGATCATGACACATGGTGGCTTATACTTTCTTTGTTGGAGTATGTGGTAGCTTCCATCACTTTTAGAAAAGCAAAATTGAGGCCTTCCATGACTACCACTTGGTGTTTTCTACTTGATCTCGATTCTTAGCTTTTGAAACCTTTCGATAAAAAGAGATGAAACGTGGGTGCTGATATGAAACCAAAGACACTGACACTTGGTGTGTTCCACTGAGTCACTATGAGATACATGGAAAATTTTTACCAACTCATAGAAAATATAAAAGGTGCCTCAGATGATGACACTTGGCAGTTTCCACTGAGAAGGATGCTTCAAATGATGACACTTGTCAGCTTTCGCTTAACCCTGACACTTAGGCAAAATGAATCAAAAGGAAGATAGAGCCCGTGCTTTGTTTCAAAACTCTGCCATCTTAGATCCAAAGTATGTGAAGACAAAAAATTTGTGGCACGTGACTAAAAAATAGAATGGAACGTAGAGCAAATTTTTACTCTATAGTTATTGGCGACCCCTACGACTTTTGAGCCTGCTAAAAAAGAAACCACAACTCCCACCAAATCAAAAAATTCAAATCATAGCTTCAACAATGCTATCTGGTAGGTGGACCACTCTTCATCAGATAACCCTTGCTTACTCTATAATTCATTAAAGGATAAATCAAGGTTAATAATATCCTTGTGTGAAAAATGTTGCAAAATTTGAACCATAGCCTTCAATTTGAATTCAAGCTGGGAAACAGGAACCAAGACAACTTCTACTTCAAGGACTAATGAATCATCCCTTAGATCCTAGAAAACTATTTGATCCTTCTATTTGGCCAACAACAAAGGTTTAATTTCTTCTACCATCAGCACAGTTTTGTCATCAATAAACAGAGAAGGAAAACCTAGTTGTACTAGATCTTCAACATGCTGCTTCATTTCATTGATTCCTTCCTTCATGACATCTAGAAGCTCCTTGTAACTATTGGCTCTAGAATTACAACTGAGAATATCATTTACTTACTTGGTAGTGACCATTCTATCATTGATTCCTATTGCTAACAGTGTTGCATTTGTTACATCATACAACTTTTGTAACAATATTTGTGAGTCCATTACTCTCTCAGAGACTATAACTAGAGTATTTACAATTGAACTCTCCACCTTTTTGCTCAATTTATATGAATTTAGTAGGAGGTGAGAGATGGCCTGAGCTAAATAATATCTGAAGAGATTCTCTTCCATATGGATTCGTATAGCTCCTTTATCATACTTAACACTCCAACACTCTTTGGCCTATTGGCTAGGTCTAGTGTCAATTGTGCTGCTCTTTGTTGCTCTATTTCAAATTGGGCTTGTATAGCCACAATATTATTCTATTCACTTATAAAATTTTGTTACAATTGGGTAACTTACAATAGGTGTCCCTCACACTTTTCTTGCAATGCTGCTTTTTTGTGCCTAAGGGTCATCACCACATCCTTTACCCATGTGAGCCCTACTTTTAAAAATCATTTTGGGCTTGAACTACTTGGTGAGTCTGAAGAGAAACAATATTTTACAACTATTTATTTAGATTATCTATCTCATTATTTTTAATATTGATCTCTAAGGTCAAATTTTTATAGTTTGCCTTTTCCTTAGTTAGCTCAGCTTCCATCTTCTATAGTCTTCTTGATATTTTCAAGTAATATTCAGTAACTATAGAAGTGGATTCAGTCAGTCATTCAATTTTGTCCTATGGCCTAAAGAGTGACATGTTGATGGCTACTACATTCATCATGCAATCTTTTAGTTTCATCTGCTCAATTGGCTTTATTACATTTGGCGACAAATGAGTCACTGTCAATTGCTGCCAGATGGGATCAAATTGTGACCAAAAATGGGGTCTAGCCAAAGCTTTATTCTCTTTAATCTTCTTTTTCTCTCTTTAGGCTTCCCTTGCCTTCCTAGTACCATCTGTTTGGGCCTAGAAGGTGGAAGGAGAATCATTGTGCCCACCTGTAAAAGGATGTCCTTGTGGTAGGCCATATTGAATAGCCAATTGTTGGCTATGGGTAATCTAAGGGGAAAGCTTCTTGGGATAAGAGGGAGAGAAATGAGGTAATGTTAAGGCTAGAGGTTGCACATATGGGGTGAAGTGAGAAATGGGAATGGTAGAAGTGGTAGAGGATGTCATATGGCTAGATGAAATCATCATGCCAACAGGAGAAGAAATAGACTGAGAAAGAGAGGGAGGAATAATACTTACCTAAGGAATGATTACAGTACCCTATAATTGGAACTGTGGTGTCTATCTCCTCTTCTAAATCAAATTGAAACTGCACCTTCTTTCATTTCTTAGGTGTCTCTTATTCTTGTTTCATCCTTTTTACTTCCACATCTACTTCTTGTGGAGAACTAGGAATGTCTATAACTGGGGCCGATGGGGAAGCTTGTGATGATGAAGGCATCACACTTTTATACATTTTTATAGTGCTGAGAGTTTAAGGCTAGACTGATATAGTTACTACAGATGTAGTTTGCTCTAAGGCTTGTGATTCTTGGCTTGACCCGGCCCTAGCTTCATGCACTAAACTTGGTGTTGGAAAATTACTTGTATCTAGGTTAGATACAGGGGAGAGATGACACTTATTCCATAGTTCTTCCCATCTTTCATATGTGTCTACGTTTTTCAAAGAATAGGCTATTTGACAAATTTCCTACCTATATTTCCAATAGGCCTCTATCTTCTCTGTATCCTAATCTTTATTCTTTAATGCCCTCCTTAAACTAGATGTCATTCTAAATTTAGGATCACAATCCCTTTGTTTGACATAGAATGTTTCCCATGGCCTATTTTGTGGAAGGGGCAAGTCTATTAACTCAACATAAAAACCAGGAGTGTCTTCCCTAGGATTTCTTCTATTCTCTCAAAAGGTATGGCCTTCATGCACAATTCTAGTTGCAACCCTATGAGTCCTTACATAGGAGGCTATGAAATCATTTGGGTTATAAACCCATTTGTCCTCTATTAAAAGGAAACCCATAAACTCTAGCTTTTTGAGCAACACAACTTCAGTGTCTCTGGTTACCAAAACCATGCTGGTTGTCATCCATGGTATATTATACATTGTTTTTCCTCTTCCCAGAGCCAAATTCATTGTTAATTATGGATACCTATCTGGTGACCTCTAGGGATGGTAACCTAAGAATCAAAATCTTAGGTAGCAATATTGGTTCCCCACAAAAACCATGGACTCGTATAATGGCATGGTGGGATCCAAAATAAAAATCATAAGGAATGGGGCAATTGGCTAGAAGATTTGAAGTACTTAGGAATAATTTATTCATAACTGGTTCAAGACTAAGGTGGAAAAATTTAGGGGTGAAAAATGATTCCCAAAATTCATATAGGTCACTAGTCTTTGACAATATGTGTGTCTATGTAGACACAGGAATGGTCCTTTGGAGATCAAAGTCTAAGTCATACATATTAAGATACATATGTTGGGAAAAGAGGTTAGAGTTATAGAAAATCATGAGGTGAAACAAATAGGAAGAATACCTGAACACTCCTTTTGATCTAAAATGGGCTAGTTGTTCTACCATTGAGAAAGCAATTTGCTCAAAAAAGTTGAGCTGATACTCCTAGGTTTTATCAATGGTCTTTAGCCTGAAGATAATAGCCATTTGTTCTACATACACTACCATATCATCTTTTATGCCAAAGATGAAAGCCATCATTGACAATGCGTCTTGGCTAGCCTGGGTGAATTAAGCTCTTAGTGGAGGGAGTGTGGGTATTTTAGTGTCATCATCACCCATTTGTAATTTAGATCTCAGGAACCTTAACTGAGTGTTTATGTTTGCCCATGTTCTTTACATTTTAGCAATAATGGGATACATAGCTATACTATCATGATGTAGGGATAACATATCTTGGATAGCTTGTGGTGTCATTTGGACCATGAATGGACCTTGTTGAATGGTGCGTGAAGGTGCATGGAACAAGTCTACACATAATTCGACCAGGTCGGGGCATCAATGCATAGCTAGGATAATGAATTAAGCCAGTTGTGAGGTCCATATCCTCATGGTGAATGTTTCATATTGCCCTAATTTGGCCCTATGTAGACACCTTTGATTTGCCCCTTCTCTAAGAGTTTTGCTACAAGCTCTATGAAGAATTGGGTCCATGATGCCATCCACATAATCTTTTATTTTCATTGGGTCACTTGCTTGACCAGCTTCAAGAAATGTGGTCCATGGATAGGCCTTCAATGGCTATGCAGGAATGAAGCATATGATTTACTTGCAAGAAACTTATCAAGGGATTCATACATCCTAGCTCCTTATTGTGAAGATTGTGCCCCCTCCATCTCTATATCTTCTCTGTGGTAACTTGTATGAACTTTTGCAAAATAGAGACACTTTCACTAAAGCAAGTTTACTAAGCACAAAATATGCAAGTAGCAGGATATTTTCATGCAGATGCAAGAATGCTTGAGAACTTGTAAACTTTAAGTCTTGCTAAGAGGTATTTATTGACCTATGAAGTCTCAAAATGGCATTAAACATAGATAACCATTAGCTGATCCTACTTAATATTTATGGAACAATGAGATAGACATGTTATGCAAGTGGTAGTGCAAGGTACCTTGGGGATTTCTAAAGATTTGGAAGACATTCAATGTATTGGAGAATTTTTGAAAATTTTGAAAATTTTGAGCTGTCGAATATGTGTTCAAAGAACACTTATTTGAAAGAAAAGCGAGAAAATAAAAAATGGGAAAACAAAGCAATATGGAAAGGGGAAACTACCTAACCACATTAATCAAGCATCTTTATCTCCCTTCTGGATCAAAAGAAGAATTCCTAAAGTTTCCTTCATAACAAGCCAGCTTATATTGCCATATAAGTAATTGAATTTGATATAGCTCTGATGACCTACTTTCTTTGTATGCCATGGTGTTTGACCTGCATTTGGGTAAGTCTGAGTCAAACCTACCTCTAACAGAAACCTCTTGACATATATCATTTATTGTCTTAACTTCTTCTGATTCAAACTCTGGTTGTATTGCATGACCATCCTCTTTCATGACTTTAAAATTACCAATATCTTGAAAGTAAAATTTTGAAAGTTTACAATAATTTTGTACATGCATTTGAGGCTCAATACTATTATGTTCATATGTAACCGATTCACAACTATCTTGAAAAATGGTATAGCCTAACACAATAATTTCAAACAAATCATTTAAATCATGGTCCAAGAAATGTTCATGCTCCTCCACATTATGTTGCAAAGTAAGAAGAAAATCAAAAATTATTTCTTCTTCATCAGAGGTCGAGATATATGCTTGTGCTTTCTCACTAGGAATCTAGAATTCATAAGAGGTGTCTTTTGACTTTTCTTCCTCTAGAAAATTTGGGATTCTATTATCTTCATCAAGTATAATGTAAGTGCCCAGACCAATAGAGTCGTAATTTCCATATGGGTCCCTTTGCATCATAACTAATAAATGATCATTTTCTTCTTCTTGATTATAACCAGTCCAATCACCTAGCTCCTAAAAAAAAACCCTTTCTTATTTATTCATCATAGCATGGGCTGCCTCTAACTTTGCAGTGGGCTCATTAGTGATGTGATCCTTATATAATGGTTTAGATAATATCTTCATCTTTGAACCGTATTTGGTTCATAAGATGAGATGAGACCAATCAAGGGACATATATCCCCCTATTTTGGCTATAAAGTCTCTTAATAAACATAAACCAAAAATAGGAGGTATATCTATCACTACTACATCCTAATTCACAATTATATTGGGACAATCATATAAATGTAATTGGAGTTGTTTGATTCTCCCTATGGTTTGTACTACTTTGCCATCTAGCTGTATGACTCCTTTAGTGAGTGGTTCATACAATCTTGAAAGAAACTTCAAGATTGGTCCCATCAGGCATGCTAAAAACTATTGATGATTTATAATTGCACTTGATTATAATCAACAACAATGGGAATTTTCAAGATATGGGACTTGCATCTTGAAACAACCTCCAAATTTTTGAGAAGCTAGTTCTTTATATTAAGTAGATGTTGGGAAAAGGGATAGGAATTTAAATCAAAAACACAAATGCAAGAAAGGAAATCTAATCTATGGCGATGCAACTAAATGTAATTTGACCTTAATCCTAAGCAAAATTAGACTATATGTAGGATTCATTTACATTTAAGAGCAAACAAGTGCATGATCAATGTAAAAGATGGAAACAATAGAAGCAGAGGCTCACAACATAGACTACTTTTGTTGTGATATAGAAAATGTCAACAAAGGCATAGGGTTCAATCTTCTTAATTGAATTTTCCAGTCACATAAGAGGCATAGAAACATGTGCATTTATATAAACCTTTCAACTCAAGAAAATGAGACAAAAGCAAATGACATTCCTAATCATAGTTCTAGAAAGTCTATAGCCTAGACTACTTTTGCAGATGACACAAAAAATATCAACAAAGGCATAGGGTTCAATCTTATTATTTGAATTTTATAGTCATATAAGAGGTACAAAAACACGTACAATTATATAAACCTTTCAACTCAAGAAAATGAGACAAAAGCAAATGATATTACTTAGTCATAGCTCTAGAAAGTCTAGACTCTTTACAATAATTCTCTCTCAAAAATTCTCTTTGATAATTAATCATTCTCATTTTTAGTGATCTCTACACCCTTATTTATAGCCTCAAATCCACTCTAGATTGTCTGTTTGTGCCCAATCTAATATCCCAAATGAAATCTTCCCCAACTAAAAGTGTCTAACAGAAGATATCTTATAGATTCTTATATGCTTTGTCTTCTGGCAGTTCATTGGTGGAAATAGATTGCAGGACGCTCCCTTCTCTTAAACACTAGATAACACTTAGCCAATTTCTTCTTATTACTTTAGGAAACATTGGAGGATGACACTTGTCATGTTCCATATCACCCTTCAAATACATGCGACACTTTCTACATAACTTATACTCTTTTGTGTCTTTACTCAGAAATGTTCTACCTTTGACACTTGTCACAATCCTCTTCCTCAAAACTTCAACAATTTAAAAAGAATAAAACTCACAACATTTCTTACCTAAGTAACTTGAAAAAGAGCATAGGGATAGGTGGCAATCTATGTTTCTTCATTAAAGGACACATGGCAATCTCTAATTTACTTATATGGGGTTACGTGGTAGCCTCCATTTCTTTTATCCACCCTTTTAGAAACCTATAGAAGATGACACATGAGGTTCTCCACTTTACTCTGTTTATAATATAGAAACCAATGGGTCTCATTTCACATTTCCATGGATTGCAACACCTGGTGGCTTCCTCTTACTTAAGAAACAAAACTTGGGACCCACCACCATCTTTGATATATCAGTGGAGCAAAATGAAGATAATTTGGATCGCAACACATGGTGGCTTTTGCTTTCTTTGCTAGAGTACGTGGTAGCTTCCATCACTTTTAGAAAAGCAAAATTGAGGCCTTCCATGACTACCACTTGGTGTTTTCCACTTGATGTCGATACTTAGCTTTTGAAACCTTTCGATAAAAAGAGATGAAATGCGAGTGCCGATATGAAACCAAAGACACTGATACTTGGCACATTCCACTGAGTCACTATGAGATACATGGCACATTTTGACCAACTCATAGAAAATATAAAAGGTGCCTCAAATGATGACACTTGGTAGTTTCCACTGAGAAGGATGTCTTGGAATATGACACTTGTCAGCTTCTGCTTTACCCCGACACTTAAACAAAATGAATCAAAAGGAAGATAGAGCCTGTGCTCTATTTTGAAACTCTGCCATCTCGGACCAAAGTATGTGAAGACAAAAAATTTACGGCACATGACTAAAAAATAAAATGGAACCTAGAGTAAATTTTTACTCTATAGTTATTGATGACCCCCAGGACTTTTGAACCAGCTCAAAAAGAAACCACAACTCCCACCAGATCAAAAAATTCAAAATCACAGCTTCAACAATGATGTCTGGTAGGTGAACCACTCTTCATCAGATAACCCTTGCTTACTCTACAATTCATTGAATGCTAAATCAAGGTTAATAATATCCTTGTGTGAAAAATGTTGCAAAATTTGAACCATAGCCTTCAATTTGAATTTGAGCTAGGAAATAAGAACCAAGATAGCTTCTACTTTAGGGACTAATGAATCATCCCTTAGATCCTAGAAAACTATTTGATCCTTCTGTTTGGCCAACAGTAAAGGTTTAATTTCTTCTACCATCAGTATGGTGTTGTCATCAAGAAATAGAGAAGGAAAACCTAGTTGTACTAGATCTTCAACATGCTGCTTCATTTCCTTGATTCCTTCCTTCATGACATCAAGAAGCTCCTTGCAACTATTGGTTGTGGAATTACAACTGAGAGATTCATTTACTCACTTGGCAGTGACCATTTTGTCATTGATTCCTGCTACTGATAGTGTTGCATCTGTTGCATCATAAAACTTTTGCAGCAATGTTTCTGAGTCCATTACTCTCTCAGAGACTGTAGCCAGAGTATTTACAACTAAACTCTCCACCTTTTTGCACAATTTCTATGTATTTAGCAGGAAGGTGAGAGATGGCCTGAGCTGAATAATCTCTGAAGAGATTCTCTTCCATATGGATTCATATAGCTCTTTATCAGACTTAACACTCCAACACTCTTTGGCCTATTTGCCAGCTCTAGTGTCAATTGTGCTTCTCTCTATTGCTCTACTTGAAATTGGGCTTTTACAGCCACAATATTATTCTATTCACTTAGCAGCTTTTGTTACAATTGGGTAACTTGCAACAGGTGTCCCTCACACTTTTCTTACAACACTACTTTTTTGCACCTAAGGGTCATCACTGCATCCTTTACCTATGTGAGCCTTTCTTTTAAAAATCATTTTGGGCCTGAACTACCTAGTGAGTCTGAGGAGAAACATTATTTTACAACTATTTATTTAAATTCTCTATCTGATTATTTTTAATATTGATCTCTGAGGTCAAACTGTTATAATTTGCCTTTTCCTTTGTTAGCTTAGCTTCCATCTTCTATAGTCTTCTTGATATTTTCAATTAATCTTCAGTAACTATAGAAGTGGATTCAATTAGTCATTCAATTTTGTCTTGTGGCCTAAAGAGTCACATGTCAATGGCTACTACATTCACCGTGTAATCTTTCAGTTGCATCTAATCCATTGGCTTTATTACATTTGGTGACAAATGAGTCACCATAAATTGCTACTAGATGGGATCAAATTGTGACCACAAATGGGGTGTAGCCAAAGCTTTATTCTCCTTAATCTTCTTTTTCTCTCTTTGGGCTTTATTTGCCTTCTTAGCAGCATCTGCTTAGGTCTTGAAGGTTAAAGGAGAAGCAATGTGCCCACCCCCAAAAGGATGTCCTTGTGGTAGGCCATATTGAATAGCCAATTGTTGGCTATGGGTAATCTAAGGGGAGAGCTTCTTGGGAACAGAGGGAGAGAAATGAGGTAATGTTAAAGCTATAGGCGGCACAGATGGGGCAAAGTGAGAAATGGGAATGGTAGAAGTGGTAGAGGATGTCATCTAGCTAGATGAAATAATCATGCCAATGGGAGAAGAAATATACTACGAAAGAGAGGGAGGAATAATACTTACCTAAGAGCAATTACAATACCCTGTAATTGGGACTATGTGGTGTCCATCTCCTCTTCTGAATCAAATTGAAACTGCACCCTCTTTCATTTCTTGGGTGTCTCTTCTTCTTGCTACATCCTTTTTCCTTCCACATCTACTTCTTGTGGAGAACTGGGAATGTCTATAATTGGGGCCGATGGGGAAGCTTTTTATGATGAAGGCATCACACTTTTCTATAATTTTATGGTGCTGAGAGATTGAGGCCAGACTAATATAGTCACTACAACTGTAGTTTGCTTTGAGGCTTGTGACTCTTGGCTTAACTTGGCCCTAGCTTCATGCTCTAAAATAGGTGTCAAAAAATTACTTGTATCTGGGTTAGATACAGGGTATAGATGACACTCATCCCATAGGTATTCCCATCTTTCATCTGTGTCTATGTTCTCAAAAGAATGGGTTGTTTGACAAATTTCCTACCTATATTTCCAATAGGCCTCTATCTTCTCGATATCCCAATATTTATTCTTTAATGCCCTCCTTAAAATAGATGTCATTCTAACTTTAGGATCATAATCCCTTTGTTTGACATAGAATGTTTCCCATGGCCTATTTTGTGGAAGGGGCAAGTCTGTTAACTCAACATAAAAACCAGGAGTGTCTTCCCTAGGATTTCTTCTATTCTCCCAAAAGGAATGGCCTTCATGCATAATTATATTTGTAACCCTATGAGTCCTTACCTAGGAGGCTATGAAATCATTTGGGTCATAAACCCATTTTTCCTCTATTAAAAGGAAACCCATAAACTCTAGCTTTCTGAGCAACACAACTTTAGCGTCTCTGGTTTCCAAAACCATGCTGGTTGTCATCCATGGTATATTATACATTGTTTTTCCTCTTCCCATAGCCAAATTCATTGTTAATTATGGATACCTATCTGGTGACCTCTATGGATGCTAACCTAAGAGTCAAAATCTTAGGTAGCAATATTGGTTCCCCACAAAAACCATGGACTCTTATAATGGCATGGTGGGATCCAAAATAAAAATCACAAGGAATGGGGTAATTTGCTAGAAGATTTGAAACACTTAGGAATAATTTATTCATAACTGGTTAAAGACTGAGGTGGTAAAATTTAGGGGTGACAAATGATTCCCAAAATTCATATAGGTCACTAGTCTTTAACAAAATGTGTGTCTATGCAGACACAGGAATGGTCCTTTGGAGATCAAAGTCTAAGTCATACATATTAAGATACATATGTTGGGAAAAGAGATTAGAGTTATATAAAATCATGAGGTGAAACAAATAGGAAGAATACCTAAACACTCCTTTTGATCTAAAATGGGCTAGTTATTCAACCATTGAAAAAACAATTTGCTCAAAAAAGTTGAGCTGATACTCCTAGGTTTTATCAATGGTCTTCAGCTTGAAGAGAATAGCCATTTGTTCTACATACACTACCATATCATCTTTTATGTCAAAGATGAAATCCATCATTAACAATGCGTCTTGGCTAGCCTGGGTGAATTAAGCTCTTAGTGGAGGAAGTGTGGGTATTGTAGTGTCATCATCACCCATTTGTAATTAAGATCTCAGGAACCTTAAATGAGTGTTGATTTTTGCCCACATTATTTGCATTTTAGCAATAGTGGGAAACATATCTATACTATCATGATATAGGGCTAACATATCCTAGATAGCTTGTAGTGTGATTTGCATCGAGAATGGATCTCAGTGAATCATGCATGAAGGTGCATGGAATAAGTCTACACATAATTCGACCAGGTTGGGGCATGGATGCAAAGCTAGGATAATGAATTGAGCCAGTTGTGAGGTCCATATCCTCATGGTGAATGTTTCATATTGCCCTACTCTAGCCTTATGTAGACACTTTTGATGTGCCCCATCTCTAAGAGTTTTGCTACTAGCTCTCTACATAATTGGGTCCATGATGCCATCCGCATAATATTTTATTTTTGTTGGGTCACTTGCTTGATTAACTTCAGGAAACTTGGTCCATGGATAGGCCTTCAATGGCTGTGCAAGAGCTAAAGCATATGATTTACATGCAACAAACTTATCAAGGGATTCATACATCCTAGCTCCTTGTTGTGAAGATTGTGCCCCCTCCATCTCTATATCCTTTCTGTGGTAACTTTTATGAACTTTTGAAAAATAGAGACACTTTCACTGAAGCAAGTTTACTAATCACAAAATATGCAAGTAACAGGATATTTTCATATAGATGCAAGAATGCTTGAGAACTTATAAACTTTAACTCTTGCTAAGAGGTATTTATTGACCTATCAAGTCTTAAAATGGCATTAAACTTAGATAACCGTTAGCTGATCCTACTTAATCTTTATGGAACAATGAGATAGACATGTTATGCAAGTGGTAGTGCAAGGTACCTTGGGGATTTCTAAAGATTTGGAAGACATTCAATGTATTGGAGAATTTTTGAAAATTTTGAAAATTTTGAGCTGTCGACTATGTGTTCAAAGAACACTTATTTGAAATAAAAGTGAGAAAACAAAAAATGGGAAAACAAAGCAATACAGAAAGGGGAAACTACCTAACTACATTAATCAAGCATCTTTATCTCCCTCCTAGATCAAAATAATAATTCTTAAAGTTTCCTTCATAACAAGCTAGCTTATATTTCCATATAAGTAGTTGAATTTGATATAGCTCTGATGACCTACTTTCTTTGTATGCCATGGTGTCTGACCTGCATATGGGTAAGTCTGAGTCAAACTTGCCTCCGATAGAAATCTCTTGACATATATCATTTATTGTCTTAAATTCTTCTACTTCAAACTCTGGTTCTATTGCATGACCATCCTCTTTCATGACTTTAAAATTACCAATATCTTGAAAGGAAAATTCTAAAAGTTTGCAATAATTTTGTACATGCATTTGAGGCTCAATACTGTTCTATTTATATGTAACCGATTCACAACTATCTTGAAAAATGGTATAACCTGACCCAATAATTTCAAATAAATCATTTAAATCATGGTCCACGAAATGTTCATGCTCCTCCACATTATCTTGCAAAGTAAGAAGAAAATCATAAATTATTTCTTCTTCATCAGAGGTCAAGATATATGCTTGTGCTTTCTCACTAGGAATCTAGAATTCATAAGAGGTGTCTTTTGACTTTTCTTCCTCTAGAACATTTGGGATTATATGATCTTCATCAAGTATAATGTAAGTGCCTAGACAAATAGAGTCATGATTTCTATATGGGTCACTTTGCATCATAACTAATAAATGATCATTTTCTTCTTCTTGATTATAACCAGTCCATTCACCTAGCTCCTAAAAAAAAACCCTTTCTTATTTATTCATCATAGCATGGGTTGCCTCTATCTTTGCAGTGGGATCATTAGTGATGTGATCCTTATCTAATCATTTAGACAATATCTTCATCTTTGAACCATATTTGATTCTTAAGATGAGATGAGACCAGTCAAGGGACATATATCCCCTTATTTTGGCTGTAAAGTCTCTTGATAAACATAAGCCAAAAATATGAGGTATATCTATCACTACTACATCTTAATTCACAATTATATTAGGACAAACATATAATTGTAATTAGAGTTGTTTGATTCTCCCTATGGTTTGTACTGCTTTGCCATCTAGCTGTATGACTCCTTTAGTGAGTGGTTGATACGATCTTGAAAGAAACTCCAAGATTGGTCCCACCAGGCATGCCAAAAACTATTGATGATTTAAAATTTCACTTGATTCTAAAAAAAAACAATGGGAAGTTTCAAGATATGGGACTTGCACCTTAAAACAACCTCTAGATTTTTGAGAAGCTGGTTCTTCTTTATATTAAGTAGATGTTGGGAAAAGGGATAGGAATTTAAATCAAAAACACAAATGAAAGAAAGGAAATCTAATCTATGGCGATGTACCTAAATGTAATTTGACCTTAATCCTGATCAAAATTAGACTATATGTAGGATTCATTTACATTTAAGAGAAAACAAGTGCATGATCAATGTAAAAGATGGAAACAATAGAAACAGAGGCTCACAACATAGACTACTTTTGTTGTGATATAGAAAATGTCAACAAAGGCATAGGGTTCAATCTTCTTATTTGAATTTTATAGTCATATAAGAGGCATAGAAACACATACAAGTATATAAACCTTTCAACTCAAGAAAATGATACAAAAGTAAATAACATTCCTAATCACAGTTCTAGAAAGTCTATAGCCTAGACTACTTTTGCAAATGACATAGAAAATATCAATAAAGGCAAAGGGTTCAATCTTCTTATTTGAATTTTATAGTCATATAAGAGGTGCAAAAACACTTATAGTTATATAAACCTTTCAAATCAAGAAAATGAGACAAAAGTAAATGATATTACTTAGTCACAGCTCTAGAAGGTCTAGACTCTTTACAATAATTCTCTCTCAAAAGTTCTCTCTGATAATTGATCATTCTCCTTTCTGGTGATCTCTGCACCCTTATTTATAGCCTCAAATCCACTCTAAATTATTTTCTTATTCCCAATCTAATGTCCCAAATGAATTCTTCCCCAATTGAAAGTGTCTAACAAAAGATATCTTATAGATTCTGAAATGCTTTGTCTTCTGGTAGTTCATTGGTGGAAATAGATTATAAGATGCTCCCTTCTCTTAAATTATAGATAAAACTTATCCAATTTCTTCTTATTAATTTAGGAAACACTAGAGGATGACACTTGTCATGTTCCATATCACCCTTCAAAGACATGCGACACTTTCTATGTAACTTATACTCTTTTGTGTCTTTGCTCAGAAATGTTCTACCTTTGACACTTGTCACAATCTGCTTCCCCAAAACTTAAATAGTTTAAAAAGAATAAAAATCATAGCATTTCTTACCTGAGAAAATTGAAAAAGAGCATATGGATAGGTGGCAATCTCCACTGCTACATTAAAGGACACATGGCAATATCTGCTTTACTTATCTGGGGTTACATGTTAGCCTCCGCTTCTTTTATACATCCTTTTATAAACCTACAGAAGATGACACATGATGTTCTCCACTTTACTCTATTTATACTATAGAAACCAATGGGTCTCATTTCACATTTCCATAGACAATGACACCTGGTGGCTTCCTCTTACTTAAGAAACAAAACTTGAGACCCACCACCATCTTTGTTATATCATTGGAGCAAAATAAAGATAATTTAGATCATGACACATGGTGGCTTCCACTTTCTTTGTTGGAGTATGTGGCAGCTTTCATCACTTTTAGAAAATCAAAACTAAGACATTCTATGGCTGCCACCTGGCATTTTCTGTTGTATCTCGATACTTAGCTTTTGAAACCTTCCACTGAAAAGAGATGAAATGTGGGTGCTGATATGAAACCATGGACACTGACACTTGGCACATTCCACTGAGTCACTATGAGATATGTTGTACATTATGACCAACTCATAAAAAATATAAAAGGTGCCTCAAATGATGACACTTGGTAGTTTCCACCGAGAAGGATGCCTCAGATGACAGCACTTATCAGCTTCCGGTTTACCTCGACACTTAGACCAAATGAATCAAAAGGAAGATAGAGCCTGTGCTCTATTTTGAAACTCCACCATCTCGGACCAAAGTATGCAAAGACAAAAAATTCACAGCACGTGACTGAAAAATAGAATGGAACGTAGAGTAAATTTTTACTCTACAATACTATTACTGATAGGGGTGAGGATTATGATAGGCACCTTTTTTGATATTTCCTCTTCAAAAACTAGATTCTAATAATATAATATATGCATCTTTGTCCATTACATTATCTACTTCCTTAGGATCAACTTTAGGCTTGAAATTGACATTAGGAGTTTGAGCCACATTTAGAGCATTGGCATAAGCATGAGACAATGGAGGCATATTCACTTTAGGTGGAAATATTCCATCTTGGATGAGATTATTTTTATCTTTGGTAGTAATCTCATATTATTAAGGGAGTGTGGAACCTCCCATAGATTGAAACATGATAGAAATTATAGTCCTAATGGATTTTAAGTAAGTAGGGAACCCAAAACTCGTAAGAGGTCTCATAAGAGGAGGTAATCTATGCCAAGTCTTTTTAAACTTTTCATTGAAGTCATACATTATTTCTCTGGGGTCCCCTCTTTATCATGTTGAGATGACATATGAGGGAAGCATGGTTACTTTCATTTCCAAATTTGGATGTCAACAACACTCCAAAATCATCCCATGTTGTTATGCATCCACCTTCTAGAGTCTTATACCAATCAATAGCCTTATATTTAAGGGACATGGAAAAGATTTTAATGGTAATGTTCTATTTAATAATATTGTGTAAACTATAAAAGATAGAAACATATCTAATGTACTCACTAGGTGTGATATGAATCTCACCATTGAATGTGGGCACACAATTTTTGGTATTAAGAGGGATGGCATCATATGCATGAAGTTGGATTAGATTATCATTATTAAAGGTAGGAAAAGCATGAGTCCTAACTATGTATTCTTCAATATCTTTAACTTCATCATCCTCTTCAACCTCTTCCTCTCTAGAAAAATCTACTTATTCTTTAAAGGGTATATTAGGTTGTGGATATTAAATTACAAGGGGAATTTCAACCTAAATGGGTGGGTTAATAGGATTGGATGTTCTATAAGAGGATTCCCTAGTTAGGACCATGAATTATGGGAGAAATTTTATAACAAAATAATCATATGAAATGAGATTATTCTTTGAGGATTTGCCAAATGCTAAGTAGCACACCAATTTGTAGTTGGTGTTTGTCAAGACTAGAATTCACCTTGACAAGTTATCTTGAATATAATAGGTCCCATCAGGTGTGCCATAGCTAATTCCATCAAATATTTCACCTTATAAGAGGTTATTCAGGCCTCTAATAGATTTGGGAAACATGGGAACATTTTTAGGTATGTAGGTGTACCTATATTGGAAATGAGCCTCTATATTTAAGGGATTTCTCCCTAAATATATTATGTAACATTTATCACTTAAACTAATACTTACTTATGGGGAAAAGAGTTAGAGAAAGAATAAGTCAAACCTAATCTAAAAGAGGTAATGCACCAAAAGTGTCTTCCACATGACCATCACATTTATACCATGATGAAACTAAACATATAGACTAATCTCTAAGCTTTAATGGGTTCTAAGATGAGTATTTCAATATAGAGGTGGGATGCAAGTGGTAGTGAAAGGAAAATGAACTAGAGGGAATATTTCATAGTCCAAAGACAATTGTATACTTGAAAAATCTTTATACACTATATTACACTCTATATGACCTATTAGACTAGGAACTCTTTCTCAAACATTAAAGGATAAGGGAAGGATAGAGAATTATCACTTCGCATCACCATACATCACTTACAGACTTAGAAAATTGTTCCAAAGTTAGAAACAAAGTTATACTAATGTTTAAAGGCAAAATATAATATTAATCCAATAGGGATTTACCATACATGGTGTGGTACTACTTTATAATAGCTTAAGAGCTATATTTATAGAAGAAAGGAAGCAAGAGAAAAGGACCTTTGGTGTTGAGAAAAGGAATAAAATGAGCACAACTCCCATTAAACTAAATTTGTAATTAACTCCATAAAATATGCTCATTCAAACCTTTTAATTGATTTAGGTTACTTTAACTAGTTGCATAGTTACATCATTTCCTCCTTGATCTTCCCCACTGGTTGTAATAATGGGATCAAGTTGTTTTGAGCTAGGTTCTAACATCAATGCTAGTAGAATAGTCAGATCAATCAATTATGGATTTATCCTAGTGATAAGTACTCTTTACCAATTTATCTTGGAATGCAAGAATGGATTTAAGGGTCTTTTTCATATAGTTGGTCCTAGAGATGAAACTATTGAAGTCTACATGTCTATCTCAATGGTGTCCTTTGAAATATTGGCTCTGGTATGAATTATACAATGCTAAAACTTAATTCCATACCTTTTATTTACCTTGACCCATAAAAAATTACTATTTTGACCTTCATATAAGTAACTTGGGCTCACCTGTACTTGATTTGGCATCAAAAAATGACTCAGATCATTAACCCCTTGACTCATCTTCCTCCATTGATCTACCTAATGTGAGTAAATTCAATCCATAGATCCTCTACTAGGACCCATGTGCTTGTACCACTTGTCACCTACACATTCATACTTAGGGTTTTCTGACCTCTTTGACCCTCACTCATCATTGATCCTAATTTGTATGATTAAATACACTCCATCAATATTCTATCAGCTTAAACATTCTCATGCCACTTGTCAATCATGAAATGATCTCAATATATTATGGTTAGTATATTTATTTATGAACTTACCCTATATGGTGAAATATCAAGTGCCTTAACTCATTGACCTACTCACATGTTTTTAGATCTAAATCCATAATTGAACATGATCTATTCTTTTACATAGGCACATTAAACTACTAGTCACCACATGTTATTAGATCTCTTGTATGATTGAGTGTTGATCATTGATTCTACATTTTTAATTCTAATGGCTAATTTACAAACTCAAATTTTGATATTTTCATGAATTTATATGATGTACACAACCATTTCTAGGATATTTGAACTTTAATAGTTATTTGTTGGGTATTGAATTTAACATCTATATGACCATCAATTGACATCTATGTGGACATATTTGACATCTCATAGACCATAAAATTTAATATCTAATAGATGAATGTTGAGCCTAAACTTTGACACTTGAGTGAATGTCACTCTACTTCCCAATAATTCTTTTAGACTTTGTGTTTTGGCCTTTTGTTGTAGACCATTTTCCTTGAGCTATTTATTTCAGACCATTTATTGAAAAATTCCCCAATACTTATCCAAATAAAGTGAATAATTTCTCTAAAAGAACTCTAAATGCTCTAACACTTCACCAAAATTTGAAATATCTCCCAAGTATAAACTTAGGATTTTCTAGACATGCTCTTGCAAGTACTTAACACCATGAAAATATGCCACTTGCATATATGATTTAAAAATGACCTTTAAGCCACCAAAAGACACAAGGACTAAGCTAGACCATGACCAAAACTTAAAATGGCATATGAAATGACATAAAAGTGAGCTACAACATTCCCTATAACATTATAAAAATCCCCTATACAGAATTTTAACTATATGGGGTTCATCCATTTTGGCCTATGGGGAAAAATGGGCAACAATATAAATAAATAGGACTTGATTTTGAGTGATATGTTAAGCAAGGTATCATAGTCTTATAGTGTGTTGAATAACAAGCTAGATTTTGATAGTAATCCAAACAAGGTCAAGATCTAATGAAGAATTGAGAAAATATAGGAGTTTGTGAGCTATCTGAATAGACAATAAAATGAAAAAATAATATTGATAAAGGATCAAGCTATAGAATAATCTAACAAGACCCAAGGTTTATTTGTTTATCTAAATCAATTGATAAATCTTATTAGTCACTAAAATTATACAAAATCATGTTATAACACTTTAAAATCAAAACCATAGCCTTCAATCAATTGAATAAACTTGAAACATAGATACCTACAATGTAAAGGAGTACATGAAGGTAAGATTTCAAATGGGACCAAAGAGGGATTGAGGATGTAAGAATTGAGGAGAATATTTGGTGAAAAAAATGGAAAGAATGGAGGGATTTAATATAGGATGTTAAATATCCACATATGTGAATATAGGCGGTGGATTAATGATAAACATTTTAAGGCATATTAACCAACATTGAGATCTAAAAGATTATTCAATAGCATGTCAAGTTCTAGGGCTTACACAAGCAAATACTAGAACCCAAAGGGTGCGATTGTAGAGGTATCAAGATATAATGTGTGTTTTAACACATGTGAGGTTATATGGATATTTTTAACAAGGAGGGAAATACTACGATGTGCTTGATAACACATTAGTTTTTATTACCTACTAGATAAGTGACAACAATCTAAAATGAGTTTGGCTAGTCATAAAATTCTGACAAGACAAAGGAATTAAACAATTTTTAATCATTTCCTTCACTGAACATATTGACTTTCATAGATTAAAATAAATTTGAGCAATTTTTTCTATTTTTGAAATATTGGCCATTAACTTTTTGACCTTTATCAAAATACTAGTATAACAATTAGCTTTGACTAAGGAATTCAAACTGTAAGGGATGAGAGAATATTTCTAGACTTTGGTTTTGTGCATAAATTATTTTTAATAGGGTTACGTAATCATTTGAATTTTTATAAAATGATAGAATTTATACAAATCAAGAGAGGAATATGTAAAGAACTAACTAACAAGGAGAAAAACATGAAATAAAATGAAACAACATAAAATAATCCAACAAGAACAATGTAAGGGGAAACCCAACCAAAATTATTATATACATACTTACATGTAGGGGACAACTTGATTTCATTTGAAGTAATGTTTGAGATATTTCACATCCTAAAGTAATGGAAAATGTGTGCCATAATGATAAGCTAGGTAAAAGTTGTCTCCACAAAAGTATCTTGTTTTTAAGGGGCTCATCCATAATAAGCCAATTTTTTAATGACTTCCCTTCAGTTATTTATACTTATCCCATAGGTGAATAAGAACTCCCAATTTAAAATCCCTTCTCTTTGATTTTTTATCGAAAAGGAATTTTTCTTTAGCTTGATGCTTGGTAATTCTATCAAAAACATAGGATCTATCTTATTCAATGTTATTCAAATAGAGAATTATATTTTCCAAGGGGCATTCAATGTTATGATTCTCAATGGACCTATCTAGATGAAGTGTAGTCAATTAAAGTATTATTAAAACTATTTCATAAATCTCATAAAGTAATTAAAATGGATATATGCATATGTATTTATTTGGTTTTATGTGATCTACCCATATTTCATCATATTACTTCTTGTGCCAACTATTTTTATTCTCATCAACCAACTTGCGAATGATGGTGACCAAGTTGTTAATGATTGACTTATTTTGACCATTTTCTTATGGGTAATAGTTTAAAGTGTGGGACAATGATATGTCATAATCATAAAAAATCTTATAAAATTTAAAGAATAAAAATTTTAAGTGTTATACATTACTATTTTCTATGGAACACCATATCTCAGCAATATTTTTTCCTTGAATAAATTACAAACAAATTTTGAATTTGTCTATTTTGATGGGATGACTTCTACCCATTTGATGAAATAATATATAGTAGTAATAATATATGTGTTTACCACATGAATTATGAATGGTAGTTTCTACAAAATATAATCCTCATTTTTGGAAAGGTTCTTATATCACCACCAAATTAAGAGGAAATGCCATGAGTTTTGGTCATCCAATGAGCTAACGGCTTCACATTTCCTTACCCACTCAAATGAATATTTGAATAATGTATTCCAATACAAAGAATATCTTAAGATATTGTAAGTTATCTTTGGAGTATAAAAGTTTATTCTATAAGAATAATCATTAAAGTATTATAGGATATTATTCTATTTTTCTTTATGGACACAAATCAAGAATAAAACATTAGTACTCTTTTTGAATAATGTACCTTCCTAAATTATGTACTTTCTAGCCTTAAACTTGAGTGTATTACATTGTTTGGTATCCAGATGAGACATACATTATACATATATTAGAAATAAATATATTAAAAACACTCATCAATATAATCTAAAAAAATCAAAAAGGGGATGATCTTCATTATTTTGATCATCAAAGTTTATTAAAGAGATTGACTGATAATATATCTATTCTACTATGAGTTGACATAATCCTTTTCCTTGAATCAATTTTTTGGGTTTAAGTTTTATCTCATATTCATAAACCTTGGTTATCCAATTAAATTTCTTATATCATGGCTCTTTTTTAGTTAAAATATCTCTTAGTGATGTTCTTAACACCATCACAATTGAATATGAATGCAAAATATAGTACCTAAATTGCTTGACAGCTTCAATAACTATGTATACATGTTTATCTTCTAGAAAATATTTCAATTCATATCCATTAAGACTAAAACTCATTAAATAGATGGGAGATTCAATACCTTCATCATTATTCTAAATAAATATGGTCTAGAGATTATGTTTTGAGGCATAACAATAAATGATGAATCCTTATTTGAAATCTAGACAAACTAGAGTTGGTGCATGAGCAATAGCATATTTTATTTTCTCAAATTCATATTTGAAATAATTATTGCATTTAAATTGGAGTTTTATTTTCATCATCTCAATGATATATTTAGTTAGTTCTACAAAATCAGGAACAAATCTACTTAGGAAATTTACTTTTACAAATGAGTGTACCACTAGTTTTCTAGTCAACAAAGATAATTTTTGAATCAGTTCAACTCATTTTGGTTCAATATTTATACCTTATTTTTAAAAATGTTTTAAATAATTTTTTCTTCAATAACCCACAAAATATACTTTTTAGGGTTGAGATAAATACCATGTAGTCAAATTTTTTGAAATACATTATCAAGGTGTTCATAATGATCTTCCTTATTTTTTTGAAAACACTATTAGATCATCTAAGAAAACCATAATTATCTTGTTTTTTTAGATATTTAAAAATTAAATACATATTACTCTAAAATTTATCTCTTACATTGATTAATCTAAATGGCATTTGTTGATATGCAAAAATTCCCCATGTAGACACTACAAAACCACACATAGTTTTTGATGACTAAATACCCCAAGACCCCCTAAATACCCCCTAGAACTTATAAAAAATCAAATAAACCCTCTAAAACTAACCAAATAACTATTATCCTATTGACATAATACTATTAAAAAATACTATTTGAAAGTATTATTCAAAATACTATTCACTATCACTATTCACTATGGGACACACTATCACTATTCATGATGACATGCTAATGAAATGACATGTGACATGGAAAGTGACATGGCATGTGAAATATAATGTGACAAGGAAGGTTATTTATATGGAGATATTTCAAGTGACATGGCTTAGAAGTGAGGTGGCTTGATGTGGGACATCATACCCCACCTAAGACCCTTTCCCAAGGTGTTTAATGACCTCATTTAATCATCACAAGGGTCCCCATTTTAAATATGGAGAATTTAAAATTAAGGGGACATAATTAAACATTTATTTTTTCCTTCACACATTAAAGTGGCCTTAAAAATGAGATACCTACCTCTTTAGTTCTTTCGAAAAGACAAAGGGCACCCATTTTTGACATTTTAACCCAAATGGAAGACCCATGATCAAGGTGGGAATCCCACCACCCTAATTATTTTAAGAATTCATGCATACACATGTAAAATTGAACCAAATTTTATGTTTCATCTCTTTAATTACTCGTATTAAGATAATAAAGGTGGTGAAATGTCATTGGCCTCATTTAGACCCATGTGCATGATTCCCATTCAAAAATTAGATTCATGTACAAGGTGAGAGACACACCAACCCAAATGGGAGACCCATGATCAAGGTGGGTGTCCCACACACCTCATATTTTTAATCATTCATGCACCACATGGAAAAAATCACCATACTTCTACTATTCCCTCTTTTGGCATGATTCTTCACAACAAATGCTATAACAACCCCCCCCCCCCCCCTCTTATTCACCCAAGATTAAGTTGTAAGTTAGTATTTGGTTATTAACATATTTTTTTAGGTATTTGAAGGATTTAATATTTTTTTAGGTCATCCACATCTTGGAGTAAAATAATTCAAGGCAATGAAGCTCTACTAAAATTGCCTCAAGACATCTTCAACAACATCATCAACAACAACATTCTTCTTCAAGATTGGAAGGTAAAAGTTGCTTTTTTTTCTTCAATTTTATTTGATAATCCCCTTGTATTTTTAATATATTAATCCCAAATTATCCATTTTCTCCATTTTTCATTTCATTATCCCAATCCATTTTCTCACTTGCCATCTTTTATACATTCACAACTTTGCCACTTTTACCCTCCTTATCCTCTTCCCCCTTTGTCATCTTAACTAATTAAATTATTACCTCATCAACCATTAACCAATTTATCCCATTTAAATATTTACCTTCTATTAAATTAACCATTTATCAACCAGACAATTGACCTTTATTTAATCCCTTATTATATTTCGAAACCAAAACCGTAACCTTACTTCGACTAATTTTCAGCATTAGTTTGTCTATTTAGTCATTGTTTTAAAAGCACTTAAATTTCTTGTCTTAAACTAGTTACTTTTTGTTATTTTATTATTTTTAATTCTAGTTATTTTTTATTTAAAATTTGATTATATTTCATTTTTATTCAGAAACATAAGTGTTAAAAGTAGGTGGATTGATAGCCTCCTAGAAAGCTTTCGCTTATAGGATCTAGCTCATGCTAGGCAATCCACCCAACTACTTGTCTAACCAACAAGTTTTTTGGTAGTGATTTCTTATTTCAGTTCATTATTCTCTATCCAAATAGGATTTATCACAAATTATGGATTCAACATGCACACATTCAATAGGTATTCTTCTACACACCCTTCTTAACTAGTTTTTTCTTTTCACACTTGAGAAAAAGCAAAAATTAGACAAACATTTTGGCATGCCTAGTGGGACCCTTGGGTTTTCTTGGGTTATTAGATGTTTTAGAAAATTTAAAATTTCATTAGTTAAATTTATTTAGTTTAATTATTATAAAATTAATCTTCTTTCTTTACAAAAAAAAGAAAAAAGAAGAAAAAAAGTTTTAGTTGCATTTTTTAGAAAATTAAAATGTATTGCATTTCTAAAAAGAAAGAAAAGAGAATTCATCCTAGGATTAGGATTGAATTTTCATGTTGAATTTAGGTCAATTTCATTTTTTCTTGTCTTCATTCAAATAAATAAAAAAAAATCTTTTGGTTAAAATTGAGTGCATCCATTTACAACTTGCTTGATTTTAGCTCACCTAGTTTTATTAAAAGCATTTTGAATTAATCGTAGTTCACAAATGTTAAAAAAATCAAACCACTTGGAAAAAAAAATCAAAACACACTTGGGACAAGGACCAAATATGATTTCATTACCTATTGGATCGCCTCACCCATTTTTTTTTATCTTACTTGGATTTAATCACTGAGGGGATATCCAACTCAATTCTTTGGCTGAGTATAAACTGTAGAAATTAGTACATATTGGCTAAGCACCCATACTGGTTATAGGATTATAAAATTAGGGGAGGAAGACCCAAGTGCCAAGCCATGTACTCAAACCAATATAGACTTTAATTGAGTACCTAAACATGACCCAAAACCAAATATAAATTACATTGTTTAAGACCTATTCAAGCTTCACACTTTTCCAAGGCATAAGACTAAAGAGAGATTAAAAAGAAACTTAGGATTTAATGATATCTTAGTGAATATATTTTTTTTCTTGAGTATTTTTATTTATATTTTTTTGAGGTGTGAGAATTTATCATCCTTTTCTTATCTTCTCAAATGGTTCTCACTCACCAATAGCAGAAAGACCTCAAAGAACAAAACCCACCACCAAATCAATGATCACCAACTTCCACCTCTTCATCTATGGAACACATTTCTAAACCTGTAGACTCCCCTCACTCTCTGGGAAGTCCTATCTAGGTAGTCCTAGGAGATGTGTATTTTGTTGATTTCCTAAATAATAATCATACAACCTTACAACACTACCTAAGAACCATGTCTTACCAAATCCTAGTTTTGACCCCACCCTTAGATCCACTTTATCGTATGCCTCTCTACCTCATAAAAAATACCTCCACTACCATGAGTAATACTTAAATTTTATTTCCTTGAATGTTATCATCAACCAAAAAATCCCTCAAAACTAACCCACCAACCCAAACTACCACTACCCTTATACCTCTTACTAATCACTCACTCAAAATAGGAGTGCCTACCTCTAGCACTACCCATCTTCCTCTAGTTACCTCAAATCCATCAAACACTACTCCACTTCCAAGCCTTGTGGTGTCCATACCCTCCATGTTACCACCAATCAACATAAGAGTCACCACCCTTTCATCAGCCACTAGCCCAACCACTACTCTAACCCAACACACAACCTTTATATATCTTCATAACCCACAAGGGCATATGTCCAATATATAACCACTGACCTCTACTCAACCATTAACATCTACATACCAATATATATCTTTCACCCAACCTCTAAATACCACATACTAATACATAGAGTCATCTCAACCATATACTAATTATTCACACATTTCCCAACCTTAACAAAACATACCATATAAGTACGCATCCCAATAACCTCAAGTAGACTTCATGAAGTTTATCATGGATAAGATGACTACCCTTAAGTCATCCATCTCTAGAGCCCATAATCTCTTATCCTATGATCAAAGTTTCAATGAACCTATTCACCCTTCAATCCCCATCAGATCTTATCTGGCTAGTGGTAACTTCCAAAATTTACCAAGTTTAACATTAAAGAAGACCCTCAACAACATTTAAGAGAATTTAAGCCTTCATGTTACTTCATTTACCATGATGATGCTCTTCTCCTCTATAACTTTCCTATGACCTTATCTTAAATAAAACTGGATTGGTATAGTGCCATACCTAAACATTCCATCTTCTCTTTCACCCAATTAACCTAAAACTTCTTGGATCACATTTTGATCAATATATCTAAGAAACTTTCTATTACCGACCTCTACTCCATTTGATAATTTGAAGATGAATCTATTACCAATTTTGTGGCTCATTAGAGGAGCCTAATCAACCAACTTTCCTTTTCATTACCTAAAATTGAGATTATAAAGCTCTTCACCTAGGCATGTGTAGAATTAATTTCATCCACATTGTGTGTCCAAAGCTTTCAAACTTTTGATGAAGCTTTTACCATGGCTCATGAACTAAATAATAGAGCCATTAATGAAGGAAGGTTAAAATTAAAGAGCAAGAACTCAAATTACAAACCCAATGAGCCCTTTTATTCCAAAATAAATAACCAAACAAATCCCAACACTAAAAACAAAGCAACCATCATTGCCATTGTCCTCAAACATACACCACCACCATCTATCAACCAACAGAACTGAAGGAACCAAACTTTTGACTCCTCTAATTATTCAAACAAAAACCAAAAGAACCAAATTTTTAATAATCACAAGTAATTAAATCCACTTGGGGATCCATATACTTCTATTTTGGAAACATTACTAAAAACTAATATCATTCAAATTCCACCAATTAAACAACCCCAATTTTTTGATGGTTCTGGCCCTATACCAGGTTGGCATAATGGGAATAACTATTTCACCTTTCATCAAGTCATAAGATATGACATCAATAGGTGCAACACCTTTTAATACCTTTTCCAATCCCTCATTGACAAGGGGGATCTTATGTTGGATAATCCCAATGCACCACCAAATCAGGCCCTTAACATACTTTTCAAGTGTTTTCCTAATCATGCTCCTTTTACCCCTTACCATGAAAATAAACTATACCCATCTCATGAAGCACATACTATTAATCTGGTTACTAAAAAACCCATTATTAAAGAAAACATTACCTTAACCACCTATTTCCTCATTCCCCTAATGGAAGAAAAAAAATTGCCTTCTATTCTTTTGAATACCCAAACAAAGGAAGCTACCGTACCCCCACCTCTATTAGAGGATACCAAACTAGAACCTTCTATCAAAGGTCAAGACAAATTTAAGGGAGCCAAACTAGAACTTTTAAACCCTTCTTTGGAAGACCAACCTAGCCTCTCTAAACCAACTAAAACCTCCACCCAACCAACCAAAACCTCCTCCAAATTAATCAACCCTCAAACACCTAAACTCACCAAGACAACTAAAGTGACCAAATCCCCTCCAAAACCAACAACTAAAACAAATAAATAAGTAAAACCACCAAAAGGCCCAAAAATCTAAATTTTACATCCCTCAACCTTGCCCTTCATTTTTGATCTTCATCCCTCTACCTTGAACATAAAGTCCATAATTTTTACCAAAACCTCACCACCTTTATTGGTCACACCTTCATACTTTCTTTCTAAGACACCTTTACTCACTACACCAACAATTCCTAAGTTACCTACCTTGCCCTCCTCTGCCTCCAGCTCATCAACCATCTTTCCTAAACCAAAACAATCAACCAAGTGTAACACTTTACCCAAGACACTTACCACTAAATTTATGTGCACACAACCTTCTACTTCAACACCCAAAATAAAAATTGTTAAACCTTTACCACCTATAACTAAATCTTACTTAACCATTCTCTAGTGGTTATTTCAAACTTATTCTTTAAGCTTACCACCTATCAAACCCTTTCACCCTTCACATACCAAACCCTTATGGTTAAATGATAACTTGATATGTGCATACCATATGGCACTAAGACATGACAAAAAAAATTATAAAGCTCTCCAAGTACTTATTCATATCCTGTATGAATATGATCATCTATTATAAGATAAACCTCCATCCCCATTACCAATCTAACCACCAACTCAACCAACCCATCTAATATTCAGTCTCACCCAAAATTAAAGAGGAGGAACCAAAGCAACCACCCAATCTATAAAACCCCCTTATCCACACTATTCACATGGTTACCCAATCTATAAAGCCCCCTTATCCACACTATTCATAAGGATAAAGGGAAGGCTAATGCATCCATTCCTTGGACTTACCCCTCCCTAAACTCCTAAGAAAATAATACCCAACCATCTCTATCTTCAAATAAACCCAAGGTGTCTATCTTAGGTGCCTCCCCATCTAAACCCTCCATAACCTAACCCATATTTAATATCCATCCAAAAAGCTATACTCAAACATCTTCACCAAACTCTAACAAAAATGAGATTATATGAGTTAGCCTCTACTTCTCCCCATCACCACCAAGCACTCATAAAATCCTTGCAATCCATCAAGGTCTAACCCAATGACCCTCAACCTCTGGATACCTTTGTTGGTGACCTTCAAACTTCCAAATTTGTCACCTTCAAAGATTCATAAATACCTTATATTCATCTAGAGGATCCTGATCCCCCCTCTTCATTATGGCATACATTAATCAAACCTGCATTAAAAGGGTGATGAGTTATGGAAGATATAGCACCAATATTATCTCCTATCATGCCTATGACCAGCTACACTTACCCATGAACATCATTTCTAAAAGCACATTGGTTCTTCATTCTTTTAATGATACCATGACTACTACCTTGGGCACAATTGTCTTTCATATCTATGTAGGGCCTTGTACAATTCCCAAACATTTTGATGTTGTAGAAGGATAATTAAAATATAATTTTTTACTTGGGTACTCTTGGATTCATATTATGAGTTGTGTCCCTTCTACCTTACATCGATGTGTTAAATTTGAGCATGAAAGGCAAGTTGTGATTATCTAGGCTGACCCTAGTTCTTTCACATCTTGAAATAATACATATAAGCCTAATGACATCCTTCTTCTTCCTTCATCCACCTCACAACCATCTACTAATGACATAACCGCACAAACAAAAAAAATGATACTTACACACCAACTGTTGATGAATCTTCTACTAGCGCATTTATCCCTTCTTCCTAGATTCCTATAGAGAACCCCATGGAAAACACATTCCATCATCTTTACCTTGGGGAATATAGACTCTTAGCCCTGTATGTCTTCTCTACTCCCCAGGAATATGTGAATCTTAGACATGACCCTTCCTATGACCCCAACATTAGAACCATCATCCCCTTTGGGCTCCCTAACCATCAAAATAATTTCATTTATGGGGGACTTGATCAACCACTTCTATCCCCTACCACTACTTCATCTATCTAACCATTTACCTCTAACTTTTCCTATCTTAGCAAACTAAAGTTTTCTAAGTTGTATCTTCGTAGATGTGCTTGGAAAGGATTTTTCCTTGGTCTCTATGAACAAGGGCTTCATGAGTTACCCCATATCAAAACTTTAAAACCTCATGAGTCATCTAGCCTTAAGTATGAACCACCTAAATAACCCACTAATTCACCGAAACCCATTGCCACCATGGAGGAAGATATCACATCCTCACTAGCCCAACCACTTTCCCTACTTGAAGATCCTAACATCATCCCCACTAAATTTTTTTTCTAGTCAATACCATTAGTTTGGACTCTATCATCTACCAAAAGGGTGGCCAAACCAAAGTCTTTCCACTCATACACCCTAAAATGGTAGATAATGATTCTCCTACCATCAACATCATCCAACATCAAGACAATGATTCCATTATTACCTACCTCAGTATAGGGGATTATTCTATCCATAAATCCCTTCCTCATGAGGCCTTGACCATGTCAAATTAATATATCATTGATATCAATTTGAGCACTCTAGATAACCCCCATATTGTCAAATTGGACCTATCACTGAATGCTAAGGAACTTCAAGACTTCTCTTTCTTCCAAGATCGAAACATAGAATTTGCTTATTCTTATAGTGATATGCTCGAGATTCACCCCACCATTATTACCCATAACATAGTCACTCATCATGATGCCACGTTTGTTAAAAAAACTTTGATGCATGCATCCTCTCATATCCCTTCTCATTAAAGAATAGCTTTGTCATCTCCTATCTTTAAATTTCATTCAACCCATTGACTACCCATAATGGGTCTTTAATATCATACCTATCACCCAAGTCATTGGGGTTATATGCATTTATGTGGAATTTCATGACCTTGACCTCACATACTCCAAGGATGACTTTCCTCTACCTAACATTGACCAGCTTATTGATCTTATAGCTAGCCATGAGATGTTATCTCTCATGGATGGGTTTTCAAGTTATAATCAGATCTTGGTTGTTCTTGAAGATCAACATAAACTACCTCTACCACCCCTTAGGGAATTTTTTTCTATAGAGTCATGTCTTTCTAGTTAAAGAATGCTTGGTGCAACCTACCAATGTGCCATGACTTATATCTTCCATGATATCATCCATAAGATTTTAAAATACTATGTGGATGACCTTCTAGGAAAATACAAACTCCAAAAAGATCACTTGACTATTCTTACAATCATATTTGAAAGCCTTATCCATTATCATGTTTTCTTTAATCCCAAGAAATGCATTTTGGGGGTCCTTTTAGGAAAAATTATTGGATTTATCATCTCTCTTCATGAAATCAAAGTAGACCCTACTAAATTTAGAGTAATTTTGGACATGCCTCCTCCAAAAACCTTAAGCAACTATGTAGCCTATAGGGAAAACTTCAATCCATTCACTATTTCATTTCCCAACTTTTAGACTGGTGCCAACCTTTCCATAACAATTTGAAGAAGTATGTCTCTTTCAAATGGAATAGTTATTATTTAAAGGCTATTGATTCACTCAAATAGTACCTTTTGACATCACCTATCCTCACCCCTCCTAAGGATGACCACCACTTTTACCTATATATCTCTGCCACTGACTAATCCCTAAGGGAAATATTGGCTCACCAAGATGAATAACACAAAGAGTAATTTGTATACTACATTATCCACATGATTGTAGAATACAAAAATTTGTATACATATACTGAGAAACTCTACTTAATATTGACCTTTGTGGCCACCAAACTCCACCACCACCTTCTTAACCATAAAACCTATGTCATCACTAATACCAACCCACTAAGTACATGCACTCTAAACCATACCAAAATTAGTGTATGCCTAATTAGCTCATTCTCTTAGCTAAATTTGACCTCAAATTACTATAAAAAATTTTTAATTAAAGGGTAGGTCATTACTGACCAATTAGCTGAAGCTCGTTTACCAAAAAACTAATCACATCTTCTTGCCTTTTTGGATGAGTCTATCATGACTCCTTTTCAAGAAGATGGCATAACCTACCAAATGAACATGTTCTTTGATGTTTCAAAGTGACAATAAAGTGTGGGTACTAGAGTTATTCTCATTCCCCTTGATGGTGAACCCCTTCCTCTCTCCTTCAAACATGACTTTGAATGCACCAATAATATGGTTGAGTATGAAGCCCTAGTGATAGGTCTCCAAACTACTCTAGCTTTGGGAATTAAGACAATCCATGTCTTTGGTGATTCCCAACTCATATTCAACTAGGTTAATGGATCCTATCAATGTAAGAATGATGTTTTGTAAAAATATAAAATTTTAGTTGACAAACTCTTAGCATAATTTGAACATTACTAGGTCCAATTTATTCCTTAATCTATGAACAAATTTGTAGATACAATGGCTTACCTTGCTTCCCAAATCCATTTTTAGCCTTCCAATTCTAAAATCCCTATCACCATTCATCATGTTATCACTCCCTCTTATAACCAATCTAATCTCCCTTCTATTTTTAGTGTGGAGGAATCCCCACCTGACATTTGGTATGACCAAACTCTTAACAACCTCAATTTAGGCATTGATCCTCCCAACCTCTCTAGGAACACTCAAAGAGCATTTGTTCAGTGTACCTCTCATTACACCATAGTAGGTAGAATATTTTACAAACATGGTTTTCACGGTCTCTTTCTTCATTGCCTACATACATGAAGATTCCCATGCCATTAAGAAAACACATGATGGGATCTATGGGGGACACTTTAGCAACCTATTAGTCACTAAATTTATCCTTCATCTTGGCTTCTATTATCCCATCCTCAAGAAAGACTATTATGATTATGTTAAAAAGTGTGTTAAATTTCAACAACATGTTAATTTACATCATGTGCTAGTCAATAGCCTCTAGGTATCTAATTAATTTTGGCCTTTATCTCAATGGGGGATCAATCTCATTGGGGAAATTAACCCCCATTCTTCATAGCAGCATAGCTCCATCATCATAGCCACTAAATACTTCACCAAATGGGTGGATAATATTCCCCTTATCTTGACCAAAGTAGAAAATATTATCGACTTTGTCAACCATCATATCATCTCCCACTTTGGTGTTCCTCATAAGATCATCATTGATAATGGTAAATACTTAAAAAATAAGTAAGTCCAAGGTTTATGTGATGTATTTGGAATTGATTTAAGATTTCCCACACCTTACCAACCATAATCAAATGGATAAGTGGAAGCCTCTAATGAAATCCTTAACAAAATACTAACCAAATTTGTCATTGTTTCAATTCAAGATTGGCACATACAAATCTCGTTCACCTTATGGGCCTATCGTACTATCATTCAAACCTCTATGGGTGTTAATCCCTTCTTTCCAATCTTAGAGTAGAGGAAGTATTGCCTCTTGAAGTCCAAATTCCCTCTCTTCACATATCTTTACAAGATCTTATTTATGAATAAGATTATCATCAACATCATTTAGCTCAGCTTGAACTACTGGATGAGCATCATTTATTAATGCTTACCCATCTCCATACCTATCAAGAGAGTATCAAATGTGCTTATAAAAATCATCTAAAATAATGAGACTTCAATATCAGAGACCTTTTTCTAAAATCAAACCAACACGTGACCAATATGGAAAAGAGTAAATGAGGCAAGTTTATTTTCAATTGACTTTGACACTACATCATTACCCATAACTATGGATCAAGAGCTTATCATTTGTCCTCTCTCGAAGGCAAACTAGAACTAAGCCTCTCAATGGCTTCACATCTGGATCTATTTTTCTATTAAATTAGGATCAATCTCACTCCTTTTGTCTAACTTAAGATCATACCTTGATTATGATATTTTAACCTTCACCCATATTTCTCCTCTCCTTTTAAGGACAATTGATTACAACATAAAACCATGTGATTAACCATCATAATTATAGATTAATACTAAATGTGGGTACCATAACTCTACCCATAGAATTAGATACTTTTCATCTCTAACAAGATATAACCCCATGGTCATTATCTCTCAAAAACCACACCTTTTCATATCATTAACCTTCTTGTGTTAAAATTTTGCCTTCATAAAGGTAAACTTCTAAACCTAATTAGACTAGTCCATGTCTAAAAATATTGCATCTAGAAATAATTTGGATACCAAAATACTAATTGGGTTAATATCTTAAGAATTGTAGACTATTTCCTCAAAGGACAACTACCCAAATTTGTTTTTGCCAAGTATAAGGTAGACTGCTCCCTTGAAAGACAACTATCTTGACACCCTGTAATCAAGAAGCCTTTTTTATTAAATCATGACCACTTATTCACAGTGTTGAAGGGTTTATATTCATTAAGTTGATCCCACTTTAGGTCTATTTTTAGTCTTGGTCAAAACATCATGCCCTATTCTTATCTTAATGTGCTTGGTTGATGTTTTCATCATGACTTTTACCATCTAGTATTGAAACAATAATAATCATTCTTTTTACATTAATCAAGATTACAATAACCATAAACATACCAATCATAACCATGGCCATAATATTCATAAGTATCCACATAACCTTAAGCATGAAAACATTCAACCAATGACATCCAACACATTTTATACATGTTTACAGTAGACTATGTAATATTTTATTCAGGGTACAAGGAGTCGAATGACACATACAAAGTTATCATACTATCCACACTTTACCTAAGGCCCCTATATACATTATTTTCCTACCTAAGCACTAGGATGACTATTTGGTGACTCTAGATTTGTGTTCAACCATCCTTCTACTTGATCTTTCCTTGAACTAACATCTATGACATTCATTATCTTAGTAGTTACTAAAGGATGTACTTTGTTCTCCTCTTTCTCATTCATCCCCACAAAGTGAGAATCATATTTTACTCTCGATATTTCACCATAATTTCGAATCATAGCCATTACATCCTTTTTCTATAGTTATTCTACTCATAGAGTTACCACCAATCATTGCCTCAATGCACATCCCCTTGAATAGTGAGGGTTCCCTCCATAGATAGGTCGATGGTCATGTTCTCTAGCCCTACATCTTGCATAGGGAAATTATCACCTTATTCATTGCTATAGAGGTAAGAGTTCATGATCAAGCTTGGGCCATGGGTACCTATCCTCTTGTTTTGATCTAATAGTAATTATATTATCCTCATTACATGTTGTAGTAATTGGTATATCTACACATTCACCATATTAATTATTTCAGGTCACAAGGGTTTCTAATTATCTCCAATATTATTCCCATTTTTCTTCATCTTCAACCTTGTGTAGTTATCTACACTCTCTATAACCTACAAAACTAAACAACTCAATGATAAAAAGTCATCCTTATCATGATTCTTTAAATAGAATACCTAACCATTCTTCCTCACTAACATGATTTTCCATTCCACTGATGTGGAAAGTCATATGATGTCTTTTTTTCCCTTAAACAATCTTCCCACTTGAAACATCCATGTCTACTTGCCTTTTTATGTAGACACATACCCCTCAATCCACCTAGCTATTTCAATAAAGCTATCATGTTCCATCATGATTTCTTTTTTTCACCCTTATCATCCCATATGCATCTAATGTCTTTGACTCTTTTGCATCTTGTGATCCTTGTGGGCATAATCATTATCATGTTTACCTTAGTTGACATTAATTAGCTTCCATCCATGTGCCACTATAATGGTGATGCTTCCAAAAATGCCACTATTGTTGGTAATGGTAGTTTCTAAATCCTTGACATTGTAAAAAATCTTGCATTAGAGGTAGACAGTCTTCCATTCATAATAATAAATTCACCTTCTTGTCCCCTATACCCTAATATTACTACCATCCCATTTCCATAAGATCTGAATGTCAGACTCCAACCATTGGTAGTGCCTACTCAAACATGGTAGTCTTTTATTTTATGTGAGCTAAAATTTCATCTATAGAATGGGAATGATCACCTTCTCCAACTATATAACCAATCTCTTGGGCCATTTAGCTTCTTGTTGGTTAGGCCCAACCTAGTGATACCAATAAGTCATTAGCTCTGAGGTACTGGGATAGAGGATTTAGACATGGATGCCTTTTGTCTAGCTTACCCATATATATCTTAGATCATGAATGGTCCATCCTCTATCAATCACCACACTTCCAAATTTTTACCTTTTATAATATACTTATTTGTCAAAGAAATTCTTTGTAGGTTGTCACTTTGCTACTACCCTTAAAAATTAGCTCATACTGATGATGACCTTTTGCCAACATGACTATATAGATTTTGATAGACACTCACCTCTTAAAACTCATCTCATAGTGATAGATGTTGGCACTATAATTATACCCTCACATAATTTTAAAAATTGCAACCTCCTTACAAAGGCACCCCTTCTTTGGATTAGCTCCATTAAAGGTGGTTTGTGGTGTTTAACATTGTGCTCCCTTCAAATTTATCCTATCTTTCCCTTTCATCTCTCTCATCCTAATAAATGTGAGATCATTATGGTAACTATTCAATAATCTACACCATGCACCATCACCATCACCTTCATCAAAAATTAAAACCTCTATTTTACAAAACCTTCTCCATCAACCCAAACCAACCCATGTTGTCCATCAAATTAGGTTAGCCAATTTGAGCACCATTTTCCAACACTAGTTGAACTACATTGGCTTGATGTCCATTGACTATATAGGTGTTGCTTGATTTATAAGGGCATTTTAGCCACTAAAAACTAATTACCCTCCCCTTTTATTTATCATTAACTTCCATTTCTAACAATTCCCTTTTGCCTAGGGCATCATATGTTAGGGAAGATTTTGACTCTTCTTAATATCCTTGTATTTTAACATCACCTAATACTTCCTCTTTATTTTTCCCCAATTTCTAAGGGAACTACATTAGCCTAAGGTATTTTTGTACTATGAAGCTAGCATATAGTTACTGAGGTTAGCTCAGTTGCATCCTTTATTTTTTTTCCCTTCTTAACTAAAATATCTTCCTCCACTTCTCTACCTATCTTCTCACCACCTCCCTCCCTTCAACTTGTCAATATTTTTTAACCACTTTTATAGCTTGTCAATCTCTTTTAACACAAGGATTGATATCCTTCCTCATTATCCCCCCTTATCTCCTGTCAATCCACCACCTACTCTCTTCATTGGCCTCTCTGACACCTTTCCTTATGTATTATTCATGGCTTGCTTCCCCACCCACTTTTTGAGTTTTTTGCCTCACTCTCCACTTTTTACTAACCTTGCCCCTATCTCCTTTGTCTTATTTTCCATCTTTATAATTTACTCTTATCCATGGAAATTTATCACACCCTCTTCATCACTCTTATTTCCTCACCAATTCCACATCATACTATGCATCTTACAAGCTTTTTATTTCTTCATTTGTTGCACTTTTTCTTTATGTGTACCACCATTCTCTATCATTTCACCACTCTTCCAACCTTTACCATTTTATTTATTTTCATCCTTTCATCCCTTTCATATTATTTTTTTCCTCCACAACTAATTTCTACCTGGGTATTTGTCCATTGAGAAACCTTCCATAATTTCTCATTTTCTTCTTATCAGTCCCTACCTTTTGCATTTTTTATTCCCCTTTTCCTCTTTCCATCTCGGTACTCACTTATCTTTTGCATCTATGTGATTATCCATGATTTATATCCCTACTTTAATTCTTCCTTTTCCTGCTTATCATCCCTAATATTCATCCTTTATTTTCAACTCATACCCTTTCTTGTGTTCCCATATTTCTTTACCACCTCACAACTTCTGGCCATGTCAATCTCTTATAATCACCCATTCAACTTGTCAATCTCTCATAACAAGATGATTGATGCCTACCTTATCTCTTGACCTTCTTGTCTACCCATCCTTTTCTTCCCCTCATTATTCTTAACCCCTTTCCCATTTTCTATGCCATTTTCATATCCAAAACCACCATCTAATTTGCTTCGTTATTCCTCTCCTTGCCTATCATCATTCATGGTTACTTGTTCAAGATAACACCTACTTATTCACTCTCTTGTCATCATTTTTGTGTTCTCATTTCACTCTTTTTTCCTTTTGTTTCCTTTTCTTCCATTTATCTCCTTGTTTTTCATTTTCATCACCAAATTGTTTTCTCCTTGGTCTTTTTAAGATTTATTTTCAAACCTTTCATGGGTACCCATATTTCTCATCCTCCCCTTACCCTTCATAATTATTACACTTATCTCCCCATCCTTTTCAATTCCTTAATCTATCATTATTTAGTTCATCCATCACCACCCTCATCTTCTACCTTTTATTTTTATTTTTTCCATACCCTTTCATTTTTTTTCCCCCTTGATGACATTCCTTGTTCTTCTTGACCCTCTTTTTTTCCTTGTATATGTCCATGCCTAACTCCTTCCATCCTTCTCCACCTTCAACTTTATATGTGATCTCATTATTTTCTCTACTTATCTCTTCATCCATCTCCTAGTCTACCTTCACCTCATCCATTGTTGGATCACCCTTATTTTCTCCCATTCAACCTCTAACTCTGCAAAGTGAGGTCACTAGTTGTGATGCTTTTACGTACATCTCATTTTTTGCTTCCTTGTGTCCTCCATACCCTTGCTTTAATGCATGAAATTTGGTTAATTTCATTACTTCAGGTGCAGCCCTTTCTTCTTTTAATACCTTTGCATGTTAATATTGGATTCTCTTTTTTGTCCCTCTCTAGCTACTCCCTTCACCTTACCTATCACCTTTTTCCCTTTTAAACCCTCTACCAATTTTTCTCTTATATGATCATAATGTATAACATGATATGGCCTCAAAGGTCTTACATTCAACTCTAGTTTACTACAAGATATATACCTAACCCATGGCTCTATAACAAACTTGGCTAGGCCCGCAAGTTCATATGACCAACAAGTGAGCTTGAGCACTGCTAAGCCATCGAGATGAATATTCCTTCCCCACCCCCTCTAGTCTTGCCTATTTAAAACCCATTTTAATTCAACCTTTAGAGATGTTATAATGAAAACTAAAACAACGTTTGACTAGAATATTTGGGGTAACCATGTGTAGATGCTAGTTATACCGTCTCATGTGACCTACCTCCTAGCCAATAATTTCCTTTTATTCTCCCTACCTAGCCTACATCCTCTTATGCACTATAATATCCCTACTCTTTAATTACATTCCACCCAGTAACCTATTATAGGAGTCCCATCTTCTACCAAACTATTTCCCTCCTTGGTCTCTTTTAGACCTATTTCTCCCACCTTCCTTTTCAACTCCCCAATTTGTCTATCTTCATATATTCTTATTCTATTTTCCCTCTCAGTTTTCCAATTATACCATTTATTTTCCTTCCTATTTCAACCTGCTCCCTCATTTAATTAAAATTATTATTATTATTCACCTCATTCCATATTTTGAAACCCCCTAGAGTCTTTCTTTAAATTCCCTCAAAACTCAAAGCTTACTTATTTTGGGGCCTTACTGGCTCAAGGGTCAATGGTTCAAATATTTACCACTTCTTGTTTACCCACTCTGCTACTTTGCTTCCCTGAATCACTGAATAATACCCTTCCATATCTTGTTAATGACATTACTATGGAGTGTGCATAATGTCAACTTATTTAGATGGTGATGAAAGAACCCAATAGGTCATCGTGGCAATTCGATTAGCACCAAATTTTATAAATATTGGTAAACTATATTTCTCCCCCATTTTTTAATAAATGGTGGTATAAATTTTATTCTTGAACCTACTTATCTGTGGATACAAATTTTGTTTACATAGTTGAAGCAACCATCTAATTACCTCTTAAGTAATCTCATCTACCATTTTTACCAAACCAATCATAGCCATCATTTTCACCCCTTAGAGATTCCTTTTTTCCAACATCATTCAACCAGACATAACTACATGATACATCAAATTGGGGAAACCAAATTAACAATCACTCCCCACCTCATAAGAACTACATTAGGCCTAAAGTTAATTTTGGACATTACGTCCATAAAACTATGTAGGCAATGTCCACATTCCCATCAACCACCCCATTCCAACTAGCCAATCTACTTTCCCAGTACATATGGAATCTAGTTGACCACCCCATTCCAACCATCCATTAGCCACCACATTCCAACTAGCCAACCAACTTGCCCATGTCCACCTCAACATTGTCCATTTTTGACCTAAATTTTTTGTAAATTTTACGATGACCTTACCTTAGTCCTTTTGACTGCACCAACTATGCCTATCATGTTATACTTTTTATGCATCACCTCATTTGTAACTAGACCATTTATATTATTCTACAGGACCACTTGCTACCCTGAATACCTATGAATATCACTAACCTTGTCTATATCACTCGATAGGCTTAATTTAATAAATTATGACTAACATTGTGGAATAATTACCCTGTCATATGTCCATCTAGAACCTGGCCCTCTTTTTTATCAACATTGGTAGATTTAGTATTTGTGTAATCTTAACTATCATGAGCAGTCACATTTTATGAACCCATTAGCATTTCACATTCCTAGATACCTTGTGGCACCACCTAGTGCCTCCCCACCAAGTACCTATCAAACTTGCACTTGATTTATACTTTCCTCATCAACTCTCAATTTTAGGGGAAACACCTCCTCCCATACTACGAGTACCCTAAACTTTGACCAAGTGATTCATTTTTATTTAGTAGCTTGTTAATTCAAAGCCACATAACAAAAAGGGGCAAAATGTAGACACTAAAAAATTTCACACTTATAGTTTTTGATGACTAATTACTTTAGGACTCCCTAAAGACCCCCTAAACATTATTAACCCTTAAAAAACCCATCTTAACCTAAAAAAATCACTATTATCCTATTCACATAATAATATTCAAAAATACTATTTGAAAGTACTATTCAAAAGTTCTATTCACTATCACTATTAACTATGGGACTACTATCACTAGTCATGATGGCATGGAAATTGACATGGCATTTGACATGTAAATTGACATGGAAGTTGATTTTAGAGATGATATGGCTAGTGACATGGATTAGAAGTGAGGTGGCTTGATGTAGGACATTATACCCCACCTAGGACCCTTTCCCAAGGTGCTTAATGACCTTATTTAAGCATCAAAAGGGTCCCTCCCTTGAAATATGGTGAATTTACCCTTAAGGGGCCATAATTAAACATGTGTTTTGCCTTCACATATGAAATTGGCTTTAAAAATGACATACCTACCTCTTGGTGCTTTGAAAAAGATAAAGAGCACCCATTTTTGACTTTTTAACCCAAATGGGAGACCCATGATCAAGGTGGGAATCTCACCACCCTCATATTTTGAATCATTCATGAAACCACATGGAAAATGGCACCACATTTTGTCTGCCATCTCTTTAAGTGCTTGGATAAAGACAAGAAATGGAGGTGAAAAGTTTTTGGCCTCATTTAGACCCATGTTCATGATTCCCATTCAAAATTGGATTCATGTACAAGGTGAGAGACACACAAACACAAATGAGAGACCCATGATCAAGGTGGGAATCACACCAACATCATATTTTGACTCATTCTTGAACCATATGGTAAAAATCACCATACTTCTACTATTCCCTCTTTGGGCATGATTCTTCACATCAAATGCTATAAATACCCCCCTCTCCTTCACCCAAGGTTAAGTTGGAAGTTAGTATTTAGTTATTAACATATTTTTGTAGGTATTTGAAGGAGGTCATCCTCTTTGAGGTCATACAAATCTCATAGTAAAATAATTCAAATCAATGAAGCTCTTATTTAATTGCCTCAAGACATCTTCAACAACATCATCAACAACAATAAAATTCTTCTACAAGCTTAGAAGGTAACATTTGATTTTGTTTCTTTAATTTTATCTTATCATCCCCTTTAATTTTTAATCTCTTCATCCCCACTTATCCTTTTTATCCCTTTGTCATTTCATTATCTCAATCCATTTTCTCCCTTCCCATCTTTTATCCATTCACACCTTTGCCACTTTTACCCTCCTTATCCTCTTCCCCCTTTGCCATCTTAACTACTTACCTTCTTACCTCATCAAACATTCACCCATTTATCCCATTTTAACCTTTAAATTTTTATTACCTTAATAATTTATCAACAAACCAAACCACCTTTCTTTAATCCCTTATTAAATTTCCAAACCAAAACCATAACCTTACTTTGACTATTTTTAACATTAGTTGCTCTATTTAGTCATTGTTTTAAAATAACTTAAATTTTTTGTCTTAATTTAGTTATTTAATATTATTTATTTTTTGTTAATTTTATTTATTTTATATTTTAAATTCAATTATATTTCCTTTTTATTCACAAACTTAAGTGTTAAAAGCAGGTGGATTGACAGCCTCCTATAAAGCGTTCATTTCTAGGATCTAGCTCATGCTAGGAAATCCATCTAACTACTTGTCTAACTAAAATGTTTTGTGGTATTTATTTTTTATTATAGGTCATTATTACATATACAAATAGTATTTATCACAATTTCTTTATTCAACATGTGCACATTCAATAGGTATTCTTCTACACACCCTTCTTAACTAGTTTCTTCTTTTCAGACGTAAGAAAAAGTGAAAATTAGAAAGAAACACCTAAGTCAATTTTATGTTCATATTATTTTTCAACATAAATATAATTATAAATTGAGAAATCATCCAATAATGAAATAATTTTAGAACCTTTGACTACCTAAAGAACTTGATCCATGATGGGTAATGGATAATTGTCTTTCAGAAATGCCTAAGTCAAATTTCTAAAATTCACAAAAATTATGATATCTCTATTATTTATGTGAAAAATAAATATTTTTTAAATTTAATTTGAATGATAAATAGGGAAAACAAGATGTACATTCTTTATTTTCTAAATTTATGAAAAAATTGTTCCTGTAATCTTCAAATTATATTGTCTTTATTTATGTTGTAATGGCTTAGCATTAGGTTTTAAAGGAATTATATATTGATTTTATTTCAAATTAAAATACTTCGGATAATTATATGAATATGCTATAATTATATTTTTTTTTAAGTAAGATAACAAATTTTCTCTTTTATTCTAGTGAATAACATTTCCTAATGTTAACTAGCCTAGTTGTTCTTAAGAGTTAATGTTCACATTCTCATAGTCTGTTGAACCTCAAGATTATTTTTTATCTGCATTTTGATGAACCTATCATTATTATAAAAAAAATATTCCAATGAGACCAATCTTTTGGGAATCTTATTCCCTTTTAGTTTAATTATTCCTTATTTTTCTTTAAGAATGCCTTCCTTCTAAGTTTGAGATGAAGATTATCTATATAATGAATAAATACCTTCAAAACACATATTTATAAAACAAATCAATTTTTTTAATAAAATAAATTCTTTTTTGATCATCGTTAAATACTTTCCAATTTTGTGACTTATCCGGTACACTAGGTCAATATAATAATTCAATTGAGTATTTATCTATACCAAATTTTGATTATGGAATCAACAATGAAACTAACACTATAAGCATGTATAATTTTGATTTATTTTATATTTGGATAGCATGAATATATAATTCATCAAATTTTTATATATTATCATAATTATTTTTAGTGTCTGAAATGATCATTCTTTACCTGATACTAGCCTTTGATTTACTTTACAACTAGTTTTATGTCACCCAATAGTTTCAAGTTTTTACTTCGCATCTTCCACAATATATAACCCTAGTAAGAGTGTTTTACATTATAAAATAAAGTTATTATACTCTTACTAAAAATTTTAAGATAAATGAAATGTTTCCTTATTTGGTGATATTAGAACATTTTTTATAATAGATCTTGTTGAAGAGTAACTACTATCAAATTCTAACATCAAAATTTAATTGGGATTAATTTACTATTATAGCATCAATTTTTAGACTTTGAGAGGGTTATTTAGGATCTCTATAATTGAACTACCCTATGGTAGAAATCCCAAGATGTGGGTCACCTATGGTAGGGTTGGATATCTAGAGAAGGTTGGATTCCTCTTGATGGATCACCTATACTAATGTTTGCACTGGGAAAAGGGTTAGTGAAGGGGTAAAGGGTCACTAAGAAGGATAAAATGGTGATGCACCAAAGTCAAATTAGAACTCACATAAGCATGAAATAAACATTGAGGAAGCATAATACAATGCTAGTTCACAAAATATAACAAAACTATCTAGTTGTGTAATTGTTTCATAAACTAGGTTCAAGAAGTAATGAATGAAGGAAAAAAGGAGTTATAATACTTACTAATAGCTTTCATCAATAACATAAATAATACTAACTTAGACCTATAACTAAATTGAAGACACCTAGAAATGAGAAAAAATAAAGACAATGGGCATGGAATATTCTCCTTCATAATGACATCATACACAAGCTTAGATACACACAATTAAAAGGAAAAAGATAGGTAAAGAAAGTATTTATTGATTCGAGAGGTATTTCATTCAAATTTTGATAGGGTTTAGCCTTATCAAATGAGAATATATACTCTTCCAAAATTGAGAGAATTTCTTATCAAAAGTGAGAGTGACTACAGATGGAAAAGAATAAGAGATATGGAAGAAAGGGGAGAGGGGGGGACACACCATTTGAGATCATTAATTTTTATGCCATCCTTCTTGATTTTTGAACCATATTTGATCTAATTAGGACTAAAAATATTTGAGAAGAAATAAATGCTCCACTATACTCTCTAATCACTGAATTCCTTTACTTTGATCTTCTACACCATCTACACTTTCTTTCATTATAAGTACAAAGTCCTCATATATATGGACATGACAAAGCCATGCCTAAGTTTTCTTAAGTAGTTTCAAGTATATGTTTGTTGAATTTATATCTTTATTGAAGGACAAGACACTCCTACACATATTTCCCTACTCTAAACCTAAGCATAGGTCTATTTTAGATAAAAAAACCAATCCATTTATTAGTTTTATGATAGTTAATATCCATGAAGAGATTATAGATTCCATATCATGATTCTTATACTATATTAGGTCTAAATAGACCTATTTTACCTCTGAACCTTATGGGAATTGAGAAGTCATTGAAAACAAGGATCTCCCTTCGTGAAATGACATTGAAACCATAAGAAAACCAATTCTACATCAATTATATCATCCAATAAATATCTCAACTTAGCTTCAATGGAATCCTTTGAAATATTTTCTTGGTTAAACCTTAGGTTACATTTTTTCTCTATTAAAATCCCTTGGCTTCAAATTTTAATGTCAACCATTGATCTTGATCTAGGATTTATATCATGCCACTTGTCAGATCCACATAAATCCTTGGGATCCTACTGTTAGTTTTGGTGATTCCTATACTTGCACCATGTGGTAGCTTCACATTAATTTTGAAGATCCACTAACTTATTGACCTCTTGTTCCCCATCGATCAGTTTCCTCATGAATGAATGCACACTATTGGATCTAATTTATCATGAATAAATATGCACCATTAGATCCTTGGTCTGCTAGATTGAACGTGGATTGTTAATTTGATTTAGAGTGCATTAGGATTGACACAATTATCCTCACCATGTTTGTCCTTAGGATTTTCTGACTTGTTAACCTTTTGCTTGTCATTGATCTACTTTGTTATGATGGATCATGCGTTGTTGATCTACATAGACCTACTAGCTTCGTAAATCATCATACACCATTACATATCAACCTTAACTCTCACAATATTGACACTAATCAACTCTCTATTAAACCTTATGAATATTTTAATTTAAATGGATATTTTATGAGGCCCAAATTAGGTGTCTACATACACATCCCACTCTAGAAGTTCAAATTTGGAAGCTTATATCTTGAGATAGAAAACTCATCAAGATACAAAATTTAAAGGGGACCTTCTTAGTATAAGAAACATCATGTCCATGTGGTATTTTGGTCTTGACTAATTTCCTAAGCTTATTTATCAAATATGAATCTAAGCTAGCATATTTTTCCCTATATGGCATACTCATGATGATCTAGTTCTTCAAAACTTGTGCAAGAAAATGTTGACCAAATTTGAGCTTTAGTCAAATTGGGTCAACCAATACATATTTAAACTTTTCCAAATGTTTCCATATGACTAATAGGGTCTCATATTGGTCTAAACCTCTTATCTATCCTTGTCTTGGTCATTGTTGAAGCCTGCCTCCCTTGTACTTGCCTAGTGAACAAAAGTGAACTCTAGTCAAACATGGTTAAACATGGTAAAATTTATAAATTGTGTTTAATATGTTCTTTGAGATATTTTAATATGTCCACAAGTCATTAATTTACATTTTATTATGTCTCATATGTAAAAATGGCCTTTTGGCTACATTTTAAGCTTAATTAATGACTTCTATAGACTTTTCAAAGAGAAAATTTATCACCAAGAGATATTTAAACATGGAGGAGGTCAAGAGATGTCAGTGATAAATTAGATGTCAATCCAACAAGTAGTTATATGTAGAATAAGGTAGTTTGTCTTTGAAAATAGTCAATTAATGGCACTTGTACAGACTTGGGAAGTTATCCTTCAACAAAAAATGTGGGATAGTGTCTCTTTAGATACCTAAAGTCATTTTCATGCCTTGTGTGTATATATTTCATCAAAAAGTTCATTTTTTACTTTTGTTACTTCTTTCTTATCCTTGCAATCCAAGGAAGGTCAACTTTGCATGCTTGGTATGAGTCATACAAGGGAAGTTGGGAGGAATGATATTGGGGGTTGAAATTAATTTGAGTCTACTTCAAATAAATGGTAGGAAGTTTTGATTCCATTTATTCTCCCTTATGAATCATTACTAAGATGTTAGGCAAATTTTTATGCATTCACATCCAAAAGGGGCCACTATATACACTTGTTTCATAAAATCTTATTTTGGTTTGATAAATTTTATGGTTTCCTATGATTCTCAAGGACTCTTCATAGATTTCCTATGGTTATCTTGATCTTGTAAGTCTCAAGGATTCAAGAAGCCTCTTCTAGGCTTGTTTGTGCTTACAAACTAGTCCTCCCAAACTTACAACTTTCTCAAGTGCCATGAGAGAGGTTTTCCATGTTAAAATGAAAGAATAAATTTTGTTTCATATGTTTTGAGTCATGAAATTTCAATTGATGATCAACATGATAATTATGATGCAAGGAAACATGCATATCCTTGCTCAATTCCATTCTGGTAGCCTTCATAGTTATATACACACCTACAGGTGGCTTGAGTAGATGGTACAGGGCTCTCGTGGAGATTTTGAACCATAGGAGAAATATATTGTGCCTTAAAGTTGATTGGTACCATTTTTTTTATATTTTGATAACCCATTTGGTATTAGAAAACCATATTAAGGAAAAGGATTAAGTTTTAGCCTACTTTCCCTAAAAATCATCAAACAGAGGCTTGTGAGTTTTTTATAGGTGGCATATCACATGTTTGATAAGAATTTGAGGCATATAGTTGAGTGGATTTTTTTTCCTCTAGCAAAAGTAAGAATTATTCCAAGTTTGAGGTCAAGATACTAAGAAGGCATACAATTGGATGCCTAAATATGTTCTAAAACACACTGAAAACATACTATGACATCTATAGGCTTGTGAAAATATGAATGGTTTTGACATCTTTAGTGAGAAACCATGCATTTTTCCTATACTAGAATGATTTGAATTGTGAAATGAAATATATGGTCTAAAGTATTACCATTAAATAGGTACACTTATGTTTGATTCCCAAACTTGTTCCCAGTCCATACGCTATATATATCCACCTACAGTAGGCAGGGTGTATAAGGAATGAGTTGGCATAAGTTTATGTGTCTTTTAAAACAATCAAGGTGAATACAAGTGTGGAGGCATGTGATATGAAATTATAGAGTATAAAAATTATTTTATATTAAATTTGAAAATTTATATAATCCAATGACACCTACAAGTGTCCCCTCTCTTGAAAATATTTAGCACACATTTGAGTATGAGTGTCTCGATCAAGACATAGGCATAAAAATGGTGTTCGTCTAAGGATTTCCAAGTTAAATAGAAATTTAATAAGTGTATTTTTATTTATGACATGAAAATTATATCAATTCACATTTTAAACAATCTCATAATAGGTCGTGACAACCTACAGGCAGAGGAAGATGGGTGAATGACTATCTTAGTCCAATAGTGACCTAAAAGAGGTATATAAAGATCCTTGTAGAGAATTTGATGAAAAAAAAAGGTCTAAAAAATTATAAGATAAGACTAATGATCCATGGAGAGGATATAACATTCTCTCAAGGCTTAATCTAAACACAACTATCTACAGGGATCATCAAGTAAAGTTATCTTAGTCAACAAGGGTAAGCCTAATCCTATGTTTTCAAGGGTATAAAAGGTGTTTGAGAGAACAAAAGACTAGAATGATGTTTGAAGCCATAAAAACATGATCATTAAATATTAATAGGACATATTAAATGAGAATATGTAAAATCAAAGGTCTCCAAATAAGAAAAACATAGTTCATTTCCAAATACCATGCATAGACTATCTTGGGAAAGTTTACTTTGGAGATTGGGAAAGTTAGTGTTCTTGTGCTTGGAACTAAATTTTAAAATTTGGTATAGAGAACAATTTTGAGTTGGATTATCCCATAAAACACTTATATTATATAAAAAAATAAAGGAACATACCTTTGTTTTATCTCAGAGGTAGGGCACTTTTGCCTTGCATGAAGAGACAGTTTTGAGGGTAAAGGATGAAATGGTGGACCAGATCAAAAAAAAATACTTCAAGATTATTTGTGTAGTTTGGAAACACATATATAAACATGTAAACACTTTTTATATGGTTATAATATAGACATGGTGGTCTATCCAACAAGTTTTATAGGAAGCGTAGTTAGGTAGGGTTCAAACCTAGCCTCAAAGGAGGGACCACTTTTAGTTTTGGCCTTAGTGAAGAATTATAGTGATTTGATTCATGTAAATGGTAGTGTATCAAATTTTTTTGAACCTTAAAAGTTTAGGGTAATTAATTATAGAGTCAGGTTGAATAAAAGTTGTAGGTAAGGCCTATTAGACCTATTCTAAGCCTAGTACCTAGAAATAATGCATTATCATTTTAGAGATAGATGACTATTCAAATCAGTTTAGATATGTTATTTTGGAGGAATTAGGTGTATCTAATCCTTTATGTTGAAAATAAATACATAAATAAGCCATATTCTATCTTGAAGTGTATCTAGACCATGTAGAATGTGTAAGAAGAACTTGAGTAGTCAACTTGAGATGCTTATATCTCTCATAACACTTTTCATGGGAACCTAAGTTGTTTGAGGATGATTAAAAGGTTCATAAATAATCCATAAGTGGAATTTATATAGAGTTTCAATTTCTATTTTGTTGTCCCCAAAAATGCCACTCATTTTTGGGACAACCTACAGACCAAAATTTCTCTCTTCCCTTCTCAAAATTTGTTCTGAGCTTTCAAATTCCTCATTTTTAAGATTTTTTCATAAAGGGGATTAATAGGTTCAATAGGTTAAAAAAGGTTCTATAGGCAAGTTCAGTCAAAAGAACAAGCTTCTAACACTCAGTTGTTTCCAAGATTGGTTCAACGCCTTAGGTTCAATCAAAAGAGTTCAATCAGCAAATGATAAAGGACAAAGGCATTGAACCATTAAAATTTGAACCACTTTGGTTCAAAGGTTCAAAGGGTTCAATGACCAAGTTGGTTTAATGTGCTTAGTGAAAAATATCAAAAAGACTTAGCCAAATAAAGAAGGATGAGCCTATTGAACCATTGAACCATTAAACCAAAGTTGGTTCAATCAATAGGTTTAAAGGCTCAACCAAAGCTTAGAAAGATAAAGGAAGCGATGTTTGAGCGAGACACAGAATAAACCAATGAACCAATTAAACTTTGAACTGAAAGAGTTTAAAGTTCAATGGTTCAACATGGTTCAAAATTTCAAGGGTGGCCTCAAGCAAAGAGAGAAGCAACATGGATGATTCCAAAGGCAAGTTCAAATGAAAGCAATGGTTCAACCAAAGAGCAAGAAAGTGATTGAACCAAGAAATAAATTGAACCAAGGAGCTGAGAAGGCTGCCTAAACCATTGAAATAGTCAACCAATGACATACTCACAGATGACAAATTTAAGGTAAGGGAATATCTGTTGAAATTCAAATAATGTGTGGAATTTGAAGGAAGAACCAAGCAATTGGCTGAAAAGATAGCTCGATAGCTCAAATCACAATAGGAAGAGACAAAGCTGGAAAAGACAAAAGTGAAAGAAGGAAAAGCCTAAAATATCTATGTAAAATTAATTTTAGTAGGTGGAATAGTCCACTAAGTAGGTATTTTGGCTTGCAATTTAAGGATGCAGCCTATTTTTTCATTCCATGAAGTAAAGACAAATGGACAGCTACATAGACATCAGAGGGGACAGACCAGATGATCCAGACTTAGGAGAAGACATATGGCATGAAATGACATGCCATAGTTAAGATAGCTACCCTATTTTCAATGCAGTCTTTTAAAAAACTGAGAAATGCATTCAAGGCATTGAATGCACAGCATGGGCTATTTTATGAAAAAAAAGCACCCAAGTCTTTCTTGGAGTGATATATATTGTAATATCTCATTTGTTACAAGGGGAATTTTCATTTTTACAAGAGCAAAACTCTACCCATTTTGAAAGAGAAAGACTGAGACTTTAAGCTCAGGTTGTAATTTCATTTCCATTGTTATCTGAATGAGAAAGCAAGTTTTTCATAGACTTTGTGTTGTTCTGACTTGTGTCATCTGAAGCTGTCATATTCATTTAATTTGGTATGTAGAATTAGTGAAGGTAATAGGGAAGTGTCCTAAAACCAACTGTGGGAAGACTTTGTGCTTTCATAATTGATTTCAATCTATATTTTCCTTTTATTTTTGTGTTGAGGGTTTCAGGGTGACTGTGTGCCCCCATTATCCTTTGTGATATACTCTTTAAGAAGTTGAGGTGGAGACTTTGCACTCTATTTCATCCTACTATTACTATGCCCTTTTGATCACTGGTTATTTCACTATCTAAAAGAAACTCCTATTGTTTCCTGTAAGGGCACTTCTAAAAGAAGAGAAGTGCCTTCAGAATTTATAGCCAAGACTTTCTCCTTTGTTTGTGTGCATCATCTTTGAAAGAAGAGAGATGGATGGTTTGTCCCACCCCTATGTCTTACTTTCTACTTATTTATATTGTATATAGCTCTACATATTTAATAGGGAACCTCCCCTTGATGAGAGGAGAGATTTGTCCCTTGTTGATGTAGTAAACCTGCACACCAGGATGACCCATCTCCCTATGCTATGGTGATAAGAATTATGCTGGTCACTAGTTAGCTGGTTGACAAAATATTCACCCAACAATTTTTGGTGACTCTGTTGGGGATGAATGTGTACTCTAAAGCCTCAAGTTTTAGATTGAAGTAGTTCCTTCCCTTATCCATTATATTACAGACTCTTACAACTCCATTTCATGTCTTACCCATTATCATTATAGCCTTACCAGCTTCCTCCATCTCCGTTATATTATCTAGTCTATGAAACCAGAGCCACTGGGAAAAGCACATACTTTGAAGTCTCAAACTTCAAGCTAAAGTAGATCTTGCTCTTTTCCATTTTTTGTTCTGCAATCTGGCAACTCCACATTATACCAGAGGCTAGAAATTCCAAGGTGTTGTTGACCTTGCTTTTGAGTTGGTGTAGTAGAGTAATTTTGAGTTGTTTCCTCTACAACCTCACCTCCAAAAAATTAGGAGTCTTCTTCCTAGCCCTACCAGGCCACCAACACAAGGCAAAGCTTCTTTTTCTACTACTAGCAGAGCTTTGCCTACCTGTTCTCCACCCAGATTTGTGATCCCACCTTTTACATAATCAAATCATGGCTCAAGGCCCCTGGGGTAACTCTATTAGTTCACTTAATTTGAATCGACCCTTGCATGAGCTTCCACATAGTTCAAGGAAAAATTTCCCCAAATTCTTTGGTGATGGGAAAGTTCATCCTGATGAACACAATGCAGCTTTTAGCATAGCCTATGGCATAATAGGGGTGGAATTTGAAGACATAGTAGTTAAGCTATTCATGGAGACACTACAAGGTGCTGCTACAGACTGGTTCTACCACCTACAGGTTGGATTAGTGACTGATTGGGACACTCTAAAAGACAAATATGAAGCTAGGTTCAAGCCTATAGAAGATGTGCATGCCTTGCTAGCCTAGCTCACTTAGATGAAGAAAGAGCCTCATGAGCCTATGAGGGATTTTATTTCCAAGTTTTACAAGCTAAGGCACATGATTCCCATGGTCGCCTAGTCGATGCCTTAGAACCTCAAATGCTTCTTCATCAATTCACAACTGCATGAAGCAGGTTTCTTACTGAGATGGGCCAGACACAGAGACCTTACTATTGTTCAGGACTTGGCTACTGAGGTAGAATATGACCTTATCTTGGTAAGAAAAATAAGGAGAGACCCTAATAAAGGTAAATCCTCTTCATCTTTTGAGTATTCACCTGTAGTCACTACTGACCCAATGGTACAAAAGCTAGAAAATGAAATGTTGGCTCTTAGAAAGCAAATGGCCCAAGTTATGTCTACTTCTCTTAATTGAGATATGCCTAGGAGGACATTCCAGAATCAGGCATACCAAGGCAATATTGCCAAGAATTAGGGACAAAAAAATCGCCTTCCTCCTCCATAGAGGAACCTCACCCTAGAAGTACCTCCAAATTACTTAGTAGTTGGATACCTTGAAGCTAAAGTGGATTTCTCACTCTAGACTAAACTGAGTCCTAAAGATGATGCTAATCTCTTCACTGAGGATGAAGAAGAATTAGCTAGTGACACCCATATTGGTTTCCTAAACTATCAAGATAAACCCAGAAGTGAAGGCAATGCAGCTGAGGGGTCATATGTTGTATTCACCTAGTTTAAGAATCAATCAACTCAACAAGCTAATAAGGACAAAGTAGAGGAGCAACCTTAACCATTAGTTGTAATTTCTAAGTGGGGATCCACTCTTTCTTTCCAGCCAAAGGACCCTGTGGTTTCAAGAAAGGTAAGTACCCCAAATGCCCCTATGCCTTCTACTTCAATTTTGCAGTCCAGTCCTTCCCCTTTCAAAAATCAAAAGGATGAACTTCCATCCTCTGCTCTTATCTCATTCCAAATAGTTGATATCATTGACCATATTAAGAGAACCAAAATTCAAATGTCTGAATTTGAATTTTTGCAGTCCCATCCTAAGCAATTATATAGACTAGTTCAATGCATTAAAAACTAGAACATCCCTATTGAATGAGCAATTCCCAAAATAACACATGATGGTAATAGGAATGCACCCACTAGGAACAACCTTGTCACCACTCCCCCTACTTGTCTTGACAAGACTGAACCTTTCTATGTTTCCCTATTGATAAATGGTTACCAGCTCAACAATTGCATCATTGATTATAGGGCTTTAGATAATGTCATGCATGCTAAAGTGGTAGAATCTCTGGGTCTCACACTGACCAAGACATTTGGGAGATGTTTCTCCATGGAGAACAAACAAGTGCCACTACTGGGTCAAATTAAAGATGCCTAATTTGCATTTGCTGCCTTTCCAGACAAGTGAATCAAGATGACTGTCCTAGTGGCCGACATCCCAGCATCATATGGTATCCTTCTTGGGTGGAATTTTTGTAAGGATGTTAGAGGGGAATTAAGCATGGACTTGTCTTAGGTAAGAATACCTATGAAAGGTGTAATGCAGAGGTTACTCCCTGAGAAGGAGGTAAAATATGTCATTATTCAAACATCAAGGCCTGAAGCTCAAAATCTATTTGAGTCTTCAGGCAGGGGTAATTATTTTCTATCTACTAAAGACATTCATGTTTCAGTAGATGAAAATCCTATAGGTGATGATATAGGAATTAGTTTAGATGGAATAATACCAAGTACGCCTGGTAGCACCAATCATTTGTAGGTGTTGAATGGGAACAATCAAGTAATGTGTTGGACTAAACCAAAAGAGCAACCAATTATGGTAATGGACCATGCTGGTACGCATCAAAATTAGGAAAAGGAACTTTTTGCCAAGAGAGCAAAGATTCATGGTTTTTAGATTAAAAGTCAAATCTTGCTGTGGGGCAAGAGGAGAAAACCAAAGGGAGGACACAAAAAATTGGTCTCCTGGTGGGGAGTTCCATTCACCCATCACCGATTTGGGGAGAAAATGGCTTCTTGCTAGTTTATCAGGATAGAGTGCCATTTTCACTACCTCTCAGGGGGAAACATCTGAGGTAATTCAATTCTTGAAGTATTAGATAAGATCAGCTATACATAAGTATATTTGTATAGTCTTTTGCTTCATTTTTGTTCATTTTGTTTTCATTTTCAAAGCTTTTCTTCTTAGGTAGCATGACCATATAGCCTAATGGCACACTTCAAGGCACTGGAGATTTTGGTTTCTACTCCCCTCACCTGTATTCCATGTTTTCAACTAAAGGTAGTTCCCTAACTGGAGCCAGCTATTGTCCTTGAAAAATGCCACTCATTTTTGGGACAACCTACAGACCAAAATTTCTCTCTTCCCTTCTCAAAATTTGTTTTGAGCTTTCAAATTCCTCATTTTTAAGCTTTTTTCGTAAAGGGGATTAACAGGTTCAATAGGTTAAAAAAGGCTCTATAGGTGAGTTCAGTCAAAAGAACAAGCTTCTAACACTCAGTTGTTTCCAAGATTGGTTCAACGCCTTAGGTTCAATCAAAAGAGTTTAATCAGCAAATGATAAAGGACAAAGGCATTGAACCATTAAAATTTGAACCACTTTGGTTCAAAGGTTCAAAGGGTTCAATGACCAAGTTGGTTCAATGTGCTTAGTGAAAAAGATCAAAAGGACTTAGCCAAATAAAGAAGGATGAGCCTATTGAACCATTGAACCATTAAACCAAAGTTGGTTCAATCAGTAGGTTTAAAGGCTCAACCAAAGCTTAGAAAGATAAAGGAAGCAATGTTTGAGCGAGACATAGAATAAACCAATGAACCAATTAAACTTTGAACCGAAAGATTTCAAACTTCAATGGTTCAACATGGTTCAAAAGTTCAAGGGTGGCCTCAAGCAAAGAGAGAAGCAACATGAATGATTCCAAAGGCAAGTTCAAATGAAATCGATGGTTCAACCAAGGAGCGAGAAATCGATTGAACCAAGGAGCTGAGAAGGCTGCCCAAACCATTGAAACAATCAACCAATGACATCCCCACAGATGTCAAATTTAAGGTAAGGGAATATCTATTGAAATTCAAATAAAGTGCAAAAATTGAAGGAAGAACCAAGCAACTAGATAAAAAGATAGCCCGATAGCTCAAATCACAGTAGGAAGAGACAAAGCTGGAAAAGACAAAAGCAAAAAGAGGGAAAATCCCAAAATTTCTGCGTAAAAGTAATTTTAGTAAGTGGAATAGTCCACTAAGCAGGTATTTTGGCTTACAATTTAAGGATGTGACCTATTTTTTCCTTCCATGAAGTAAAGACAAATGGATAGTTGCACAAACATCAGAGGGGATAGACCAAATGATCTAGACTCGGGAGAAGACATATGGGATGAAATGACACACCATAGTTAAGATAGCTACCCTATTTTCAATGCAATCCTTTGACAAACATGGAAATGCATTCAAGGCATTAAATGCATAACATGGGCCATTCTATTGAAAATAAGCACCCAAGTCTTTCTTGGAGTGTTATATATTGTAATCTCTCATTTGTTACAAGGGGACTTTTCATTTTTACAAGAGTGAAACTCTACCCATTTTGAAAGAGAATGACTGAGACTTTGAGCTCAGGTTGTAATTTCATTTCCATTGTTATTTGAATGAGAAATCAGGTTTTTCACAGACTTTGTGCTGTTCTGACTTGTGTCATCTGAAGGTGTCCTTATTCATGTAATTTAGTACACATGATTAGTGAAGGTAATAGGGAAGTGTCTTGAAACCAACTGTGGGAAGACTTTGTGCTTTCATAATTGATTTCAATCTGTGTATTCCTTTTCTTTTTGTTTTAAGGGTTCTGGGGTGACTTTGTGCCCCCATTATCCTTTTTGATATACTCTTTGAACAATTGAGGTGGAGACTTTGCACTCTATTTCATCTTGTTATTACTACACCCTTTTGATCACTAGTTATTTCACTATCTAAAAGAAGCTCTTGTTGTTTCCTGTAAGGACACTTTTGAAATAAGAGAAGTTCCTTCAGCATTTATAGCCAAGATTTTCTCCTTTTCTATGTGCATCATCTCTGAAAAAAGAGAGATGGATGGTTTTTCCCACCCCTGTGTCTTACTTTTTACTTATTTATACTATATATAGCTCTACATATTTAATAGTGAACCTCCCCTTAATGAGAGGAGAGATTTGTCCCCTATTGATGTAGTAAACCTACACACTAGGATGACCAATCTCCCTATCCTATGGTGATAGGAACTATTTTGGTTACCAGTTAGCTGGCCGTCAAAATATTCACCCAACATATTCTTTATGAACAGATGTTAAGACCTAAAACAACATAAAACCCTAAAAAACCCCTCACTACAAACCAAATTGGGAAGAGAAAGAAAATAGAGCATCAATATGTAGTTTAAATGGCATGAAAGAAATTGGAAGTGATATAATACTCTCCAAGTCTCCTCCCCATGTGACTAAGGTATACTACACTTGAACAAATGGTGTAAAATAGGTCTCATTTTGACTAATTTGCATGTTTTATAGGTATGAAAAGTTTTCAAAAGGTGAAATCACTTTTGGGAGATACTTTTAGAGTTTTTCTAAGTCTCCATTGAAATTTTATGAGTTTTATAATCTCATAAGTTTTCCTACCATATTACTCATCTTAGCTAGTCATAGTGAATGGGTAGTGAACACTTAGAAAACATGGTGAAAATCCAATTGGGAAGCCTTTAAAGGCTTGTTTAATGAAATTTATAATGTTGAAACTATATAACAGTGTCATATATCATTTTTAATGTACAATATTTCATAATTTGAAAGGTTTTGGGTGCCAGTGTGAGAGCTGCATGAGAATGATTCATTTAAAACTATCAAGGATGATTATGCATGGTTAGAAGAAGATGGATGATTACAAACTAATACAATCCATATGAGGGATTTTTTTAACCCCTACCACTTATATCCATCATAAAACTTGATCATATGTAGTGATGAGGTAGTATCATGAAGGCAAATGATGAGGATAGTTTCCTATGCAAACACAAGGAAATCTACGTTACATGTGGAGGAGTTAAACAAGTTTGAGAGACATTTATCCTTGTTTGTATTTCAAGATTTGTATCATTATAGATACCATGCTAATTTAACTCCTTCTCATTTATTAACAAGTTTCTTAGTGACTCTTGATCTTCCCTTTCTCTTTCTCCTCTCATAATTGCTATGAATTCTAGCCTTTTTCGCTATTATATGGATATTTCCACTTGGGTATGGTGAATCCATACCAAATTTTTTCCTTTAGATAATAAATATAGTTATTTTTACCTCATTAAATATTTCACTAAGTGAACATAATTTTTTTTGGTCTTGTGTAAGTGTATTTTAGCTTTCCTTCACATGTTACTCTTCCTAGTGCCTTGTGTGTTTTGGAATCTCTCTTTTGTAGGTCAGCAACAACTATCTAATTATATTATAGGTATAGTGAGTATCCTATTCAATATTATTTCTTATAATTCCTATTTTCTAAGTAATCCTAACCTAGGCTCCCTTCAAGACCCCATGATTGAAACATTGATGTGAAAGAGAAGATTGTCATTGGATGAAGTGTATGTGCAAACTTATTCTTAGTTCTAAGTGCATGTTAAATGGTGTGAGTAGATATAATATTTGGCATATCACCTCATCTATAGTATATTTAATTTATTTATCCTTATCCATTTTCATTCCCAAATAATTATTAGTAGTTTGATCAAAGTGTTACATTAAGGGGAACTAGCCCCAAATATAAAGATCCACCTCAAAGTTGGGTCACACAAAGCCCTAAGGTGGTTCCATTATGACACTTAAATGAGGAGAGACTTATCATCTCCGCAAGGGGTGAAAGTTTAAGTGATAATAGAAACTATTGTCCCTTTATAAGGATTAAATAAACTTTTAATAATTTGTGCAACTTGATTTATTCCCTTGAATGCTTGAAACACCATGAGAACCTACTAGTCTTTTTCACTTTAGAATCCTATACCTATTTCCAAGACTAATTCTTAAAGGTTAATGAAATACACTATGATCTTGATTAAAGTGTTTCAAAATCTTTATAGGTGACATTTGAACTTAATCTTCATAATTTTTTCATTCATTTGATCAAGAACTCTAATTAGTTGGTTGTTCCACACTAGGACTTCCAAAAACTGATCTATCTAAGTGAGTTTCTATGTAGGCCAAAATTGGCCAACATTTTTAGTGATATCCTAGGATTCCATGCCTATTATGTAAATACTAGTGGCCTTAAAATGATCCATTAAGAATCAAGATTCATAGTCTTTTCTCTCATTTGATCATGAAAATGATACAAGGCTAGCCCTTTCTGAAACTTCTTATTGAAACAATAAGGACCAAAAGGTAACAAAATAAAAAACTATGCCCAATGCACATATTAAAGGGAAAGATGTAATAGAAAAGGAAAAGTGAATAAGGCACTTAGAGGAATACATGAAATATAATATAATATGTTACAATATTATATAATAGCTACAAACCCTTCTAATAACAAGGATTTAAATGAATTCTATTGACTGATATGGGTAATACCTCTCCATCAAATTAGATAAGCTGAAAAGCATTATATTATTTGCATCCATGGATCAAATAAGGATCACTCCACAAGCTATTAAACTAGGTATGGTTGTTTGGATTGGCTTTATTTGAGTCTCATTTGAGGTCTAGGTCCCCTTATTTTAAGTCCCTTACTTTAGATCTCTTATCAAAGGATTTTTTGACCTAAGCTTGGTGTGACTCTAATGTCTTCATTTTAAGGCCCTTAGTTTCTTCAAGCTCTATGAGTTATATCATCCTCATATGTATAGGCTCATTCTCCATCAACTCAAGTTGATGGGATAACTCCAATATAGCTAGTTTAAGAGAATTGCACAATTTGGATTCCCTTGCATATACAAGGACACATGGAGAATTTCTAATGGAAGCTATAGGAGTCACTCTATTATCTTATATGGCTATCCTTAGCTTTGTATGTTGTAGTCTTTGATTATATTCTATGGACCTCTTGATAATCCTTATCAAGTTCTTGTTTGTGGACTCTACCAATCCATTTCCTTGAGGGTAGTAATTAGAGGATATACTAAGGTAGATGTCTAACATAATTTCCCATTCACTTATCTTCTTACCAACAAATTTTAAGGATTTATCTAAAATTATAGTAGCTAGGACACCAAACCTAATTACTATGTTGTCATAGAAGAGTCTAATAATATTATTTCATTAAATTATTTCAAGGAAATTGCTTCCACCCACTTGGTGAAGTATTAATTTGTATTAATCACCCACTTATCCTTCACTTGAAGGTGAATTTATCATTCATATTAATTATAAACCCCATTTCATGAATGGTTGTTCCACCTATATTTGGTTGAGGAGAAGAGATACCAATCTTTGTTTTCCTACAAATAGAGAACACTTCTAACATTATTAACCCATGCATAAGAATACTTAAAGAGCATAGGATAGTAATAACCATATCTCATTATTTTTTTGTATTATCCTTGGATAAAATTTCCTCTTATAAGTCCATCATGAAACTACTCCAAAAGTTTTATCACTTGGTCATCATCTATGAGCCTAAGGAGCAATAAATTGATGTCCCTTATTAAAAACATCATAAAACAATTCATAAGGTATGGAATGAGTCTTGAAATACCTTATTTTTACTTTGTCCAAACCTTAAGGTCATTCTCCTATCATCAATATATGTGTCATGTCTTGAAGCTAGCTTTTATGAAGTAAAGGTGTATCTGCCTATGAGCCATCTTCTGTTACCAAAATAAATTATTTGTAATTTTTAATATCATCTACTATATTCTCACACAATACATTTCCTCTTACCATCTTGGTGACTTTGATCTCCACATCATACTCTATGACCTTGGTGATCCAGCCTACTCTTTTCTCATTCAGGTCTTTGTTAAGGATGAAGTCCCTAACTCCAAGATGAGACACCATAAGATAAACCTTACTATTATATATCATTGGCCTAAATTTTTTGAGTATTACCAAATATTTAAGAATATAATTTTCAATAAAAGTTCACTTTACCTCATATCTTTCCAGCCCTTGACTAAAAAGGGTAATTGGCTACTCAAGTCCTTCACCATTCTTCTGCATCAACATAGATGATATGTTATCAATATTGAGAAATGTATACAATGTAAAATCCTTTGATAAGTTAATATTCATGAGAGAGGGTGATTAGAAAATGGCTTTCTTGATGGCTTCAAAATATGTTTTAGCTTCATTTGACTGAGCAAACACTTGGCTCTTCCTCAGCATGATAGTGATGGGATTGACTAGGTTTGCAAATCTAGGTATAAACCTTATAACAAAGTTAATATTCCTAAGGAATATATAGATTCCTCTTTTGTGCTTGGGTAATGATAAGGCTAGGATGGCACTTATTCTATCAAGGTCAATGGATAATCCTTCATTTAAAATAATGTGACCCAAAAGTTTGCCTTCATAAACAATAAGCACATATTTATTGGGATATGAAGAGATCTCATACTCTCTACATCTTTGTAAGATCAACCTTAGGTGATCTAAATGTTCACTAGATTTCTCAGATAAAGTTGTGATATCATCTAATTATACCAATACCATTTGATTCATCAACCTTTGAAAATACATGTCCATGGCTCTTTGGAAAGTAGCCTTGGCATTTGACAATCCAAAAGTCATCTTTTGGTAAGAATATGTACCCCACTTTGTGGTGAAGGTAGTCTTATACTAATCTTCCTCTCTTACCAGCACTTGGTTATAACATGATACCCATCTTAAAGGGAGTAACATTCTAAACTATCAACTATCTAAAGGAGTTCCTCTATGGATAGTAAGGGATAGTGATCTTTCAAAGAGACCCTATTTATATCCCTGAAGTCAACACATAATCTGATTTCCCTACTCTTCTTCCTCATAGGTTCTGAATTGGCTACCCATGAGGAGTGTTTAATGAGAAAGATGTTATTAGATTTAACTAATTTGGTCAATTATTTCCTCATAATCTCTTCAATTTTGGGGTTTATAGGCCTTGATTTCTGCCTGATAGGCTTGACATTAGACTCTAGTTCTATAGTGTGTTGGGCCAACTTGGGATCAAATCCTCTCAGGTCACTATATTCCCAAGAAAAGTGTATGCATATTATTTACAATGTTATAATAAAGCATACCTTTCAACTTTAATACTTACCTTCCCAACCTTGAGGATCTTGTTCTTAAAGATAAGGACTCTTTCATAGTTCTCTTCACTTATTGACATCACTACCTTTTCTTTTCTCATATGATCCCCTTCATAAAAAAATACCTTTAAGGTTGACAAGACCTTTATTAAGCTTATTAGATCTCAATTGAATAATTTTCTCCTCATAATAATGTTGAAACTTTTCTTAGTTTATGAAGGAGAACTCCACTTCCTTCTCCAAGAAGTAGGCAATTTATTTATCATTCTAAAAGACCTACCAATGAGATTAATTATCTATAATTAATGGTATCTTTACCACTTTAACATGTGTATTTACCTTAGTATTTTTCAACTCATTGAGGATATCAAATTGATCTCACATAGCTACCAAACTATCAATTTATTTATTATAATTCGCCATCACTACTTGGTTGTTAAAGGCTTTAATGTACTTAATTATATCCCACAATCTATGTTTATAAGACTTCATAAAGGGATTATTAGTGATATTAAGGCCTCTAACCTGGTGCACTATCAATTCACTATCCCCATAAACTTGTAATTTATTGATCCCTCTCCTACTAGCCCATTGAAGACCATGGATAATACCCTCATATTTTTTTTCATTGTAAGACCAATTGAATTAGAACCTACAAGAAGAGAAATACTTATCATTTGAGGGGGATACCAATATTGCACCTATGCCCACTCCATGTTTGCTCTTTAAACCATCAAAGAATAGTTTCCATAAGCCACTAGGATATTCTTGAGGTCTAGTAAGGGATGGCATGGAGTGATTCTCTTTATGTAATTGGTAGACACCATGTCCCTATCTTTAACTCCTTCTAAGGGATCAACAAAATGATTGTAATTCCATAGTTCGTCCAAGAACATGTTTGGAATCTCCCCAGGGTGAGTGTTTAATTATTAACCAACCATCTATTCATCCTCTTCAAGAATGGTGTAATTAAGGTTTTTGTTGTCTAGCTTATAAGGTTCTATATGGAATAATCTAATGGGCTCTACCTTAATAGATACCTTGTTTCCATATCTTGTTATAAATGCCATATATGACTATTTTTCTACAAGAGAACCTCCAATATTTTCATTTAATTCTCTAGATAGGCATAAGAAAAAATGAGGAGGTACATCTAGGATTAACACATCTTGAGCCACTATGACATTAGGATAAACATGCAAGTTCAAGTTGAGGTCTCTGATGATACCAGATGGCTTGGTAGAAGAACCATAAAGTTACAACACTCCATTATATTAGGTCTCATATTTTAGACCAAGTTGATTAGATATGGGCTTTGGCATTATTGAGGTGCTAGACCCACTACTTACCAAAAATGCACTAAAGAGTCACAAATGATTAATAAAAAGTAGAAGGGAGGAGGTTTGACCACCTTACATGGTTGCCTTTAATTTGGTCATTTGGTTACATTAGTGAGTACCACATTCTCTTTAACTGGTGGTTTTTCATCAAATTGGATTCTTGACAACCCTTTTTGGAGGATGTCTACCTAACTAGGCATGGAGAGAACATCCCACATTAACACACTCACACTAGACCTTTTCATTTGTTCCATAATGTTGATGGGTGAACCACCAACATTTGGTTATACTTTGGGATCCATAACTACACCTTGAGTTTATGAGTTTTGAGGGATAAACACATTCCCCTAATTTTGACTCATTAAACTTATTTAAACCTTTGGAATAGAAATAGGTCCTTTTGGCTTTGATATTGAAGGAGTAATAGTAGGAGGCTCTTTTACCACTTCCTAATTACCATCCATGTTCCTTATTTTTAACCTTGTATTAGGTACCATTGGGATGTATGCCTAGATTATCCTATTGATTGGATGCATAACACTCCTCTTCTTCATAGTTCACCATTGTAGCACCTAACTGGCTTGGTCCTCCATTAGGGCTTTGACATTATTGATGATCTTCTAGTTTTATCATAATGGGTACCTCTATGTTATGATCCATAAGAGCTTGATTATACCCATAATTAGAAGTCTTCTACTATTGATCACTGAATTCTTGAGTGAAATCAATGTTTGGGATAATGGATTTACCAAAATACTAATTTTAGGCCATAGTTCCTTCACATTCATGAGTAATATTATTTTGAACTGGATCAGAGTGTTGGATGTGCTTGTAGCCTTAGGGTTGTAACTACTTTGCCTATTATAATTAGGTTGCTCTTATCTTTGGCCCTATCCTTGGAAATTTCCTTTGTATGGTGCCCTATTTGATTTATAATATTGCTTCTAAGATTGATATGAGGCTTGATAAGGCCTATTGAATTGGGAATGCTACCTTTTAGAATTCAACAATTCATTTCTCAAAGATTAGAACATGTTCTTAAGCTCTTAAAATTTCTTCTTCTCTTGGGAATCACTAGATTGACTAGTGGAAGACAATTCTTACTAATGTGAGGGTCTAACATTAATTTTAGGAATAGGAGGAATGATATTAATGGGAATAATATAAATAAGGTGAGGTTTGATCTCAGGGAACAAAGGCATTAGTGGTCTTGGTGCAAGCTTATTAGCCTGCACCAAATAATTTTTTGCTCTGATTGCCACTTCATATGCATTTGTAAATGTGTTTCCTCCCATGGACTACATCATTAATACCATTTCATTATTTAGGGTCTTCAAATAGTAAATAAAATAAAAGTTAAGGGTAGGCCTAATAGAGATTGGGATTCTATCCCAAGTCTCGTGGAACCTTGTGTTGAAGTATTGCATTATTTCATGAGGGGATCTTTGAATTGTGGTTAATTGCTCTACAAATGACAAATGGTCATTTTTATCTTAAAATATTTTACACAAAGCATCTCATAACTAATCCCATGTGGTAATGGCATTAGAAGTAAGGATTTTATACTAGTCTAAGGCTTTAGCTTTGAAAGAGATAGCTAACAACCTAATTGCCAAATTTTCCTCATTGATATCATGAATGTTTTACAATTAAGACATATCCATGAGGTGTTCAAAAGGGGTTGTAGCTTGGTATCCAATAAAATAAGGAACACTTTTAAGAGCTACTACTAGAATAAGATCATATTGAGGGAGGTCTAGATGACTTTGGACATTAAAAGCCATAACAAATCTAGCAATTGCCATGTCTATGGAAGGGATTAACAAATATCTTCTTGTAGGGGTAGGCCTAAAAATTGACTGAGGAAAAAATTTGCCTTTATAAGGGTGTATTCTAGCAAATATTAATCTCTTTACTAAGTTTAGATTCAATTCAATGAATTCAAATGGAATACCTCTAGAAGCTAACCTTATAGTCATATTTATCATAAGATGTAGTCATTGATCTACAATCAAAATGTTGGATCTTCTTCTAAAGTCACCAGATGTTGTTGTTTGGAAGCTATAACTAATACAAATTGATCAAACTAGAATCAAAGTTTCACCAATCTTATTTGAATTGTGTCCCACCAAGCATGCTATAAACTATTATAACATCAATTTTCACCCTTGGAGAGGGTTCTTAAAGATATCTCCAATTAAGTTACATTATGGGAACACTCCCAAGTTGTGGGTCACCTATGGTGCAGTTGGACCATCAGAGAAGGTTGGCTTCCTCTTGATAGATCACCTATACTAATGTTTACACTGGGAAAATAGTTAGAGAAGGGGTAAAGGGTTACTAATAAGGATAAAAAGGTGATGCACCAAATTTAAATGAGAAATCACATAAGCATGAAGTAAACACTAAGGAAACATAAGACAATGCTATCTCACATAATCTCATAAATATATCTAGTTGCATAAGTGTTTCATAAACTAGGTTTGAGAAGTAATGAATGAGGAAAAAAGGAGTTCTAATACTCACTAAGAGATTACATCAATAATAGAAAGAATAGTAACTGAGACCTATAAATAAATAGAAGACACCTATAAATAAGCAATAAATAATTAAAATGGGCATGGAAGATTCTCATTCACAATGCCATCATGCACAAGCTGTGATACATAGAATTCAAAAGGGATAAATAGGTAAAGAATGTCTTTATTTCTTTAAGAGGTCTTTAATATAGATTTTGATAGGGTCTATCTTTATCAAATGAGAGTCTCTGCTCTTCTAAAATTGAGAGAGAATTTCTTATCAAAAGTGATAGTGATCAATAGGTAAAGAATATGAGATATAGGAGAAAGGGGAGAGAGGGGGGGGAATGCCATCTAAGATCATTAAATGAGCTATCATTATTCTTTATTTCTTAACCATCTTTGATCCAATTAGGACTAAAAGGCTTTGAGAATAAATAAATGATCCACTATACTCTCTAATCCATGAATCCCTTTGCTTTGATATTCTACACCATCTCCACTTTATTTCATTATGAGGACAAAGTACTCATATCTATGGACTTGATAGAGCTACGCCTAAGTCTACTTAAGTGGCTAAAAGTACATGTTTGTCAAAGTTATAGCTTTGTTGAAAGACAAGACACTCTTACACATCTTCCCCTACTCCAAACCTGATCATAGGTCTATTTTAGATTCAAAACCAATACATTTATTGGTTTTACTATAATTAATATCCATGAGGAGCTTATAGACTACATAACATCATTCTTGAACTATATTAGGTCGAAATAGACATATTCTACCTTTAAACCTTGTGGGAATCAAGAAGACACTACACACGAGGATCTCCCTTCATGAAATAATGCTGAAAACATAATAAAATTGAGTTTACATGCATTGGATCCTCTAATAGAGGCCTTGATTGAGCTTTAATGTCATCCTTTCAAATATTTTCCTTGGTTTAACCTTAGGTCACATTTGTTCTCTATTGAAGTATCATGGATTCAAATTTTAATGTCAACCATTGATTTTGATTTGGGCTTTATATCATGCCATTTATTATCTCAACATCAATCTTTAGGATCTTGTTGTCCATTTCATTTATTATTGTACTTATGCTATATGGTAGTGTCAAATTCATTCCTAGGATCCATTGACTCATTAACCTATCACTCACCATTGATCAACTTTGTCATGATTGAATGCATATCATTGAATCTATTTTTTCATGATCAAACATACACTATTGGATCCTTGGTATACTAGATCGAATGTAGATCATTGATCTAATTTGGAGTGCACCATGATTGAGAAAATTTTCCTCATTACATTTATCCTTAGGATTTTCTAACATGTTGTTCTTTTGCTCACCATCGATCTACTTTGGTATGATAAATTACGTGCCATTGATCAAGTTGGACCCATTAGCTTCATCAATCATTACACACTATTATATCTCAACTTGAACTCTCATGATCTTGACACTTGTCATATTCATGTTTAACCTTAGGAATATTTGAATTTAAATAACTATTTCATGATGCCCAAATTTGACACCTATGTGCATGTCCCACTCTATAAGTTCAACTTTGGAGTATTATATATTGAGATAGAGAAATCATGAAGATATAAAATTTGTAGTGGACCATCTCAATATAAAAACATCATGCCCATGTGGTCTTTCATCTTTGATAAATTTCCTAAGTGTATTTATCAAATGTGCAACTAGAATATCATTTTTTTCTTACATGTTGTACTCATGATGGTCTAGGTATTCTAGACTTGTGCAATAAATGGTTCTCCTTTTAGATGTTTCCAATGAACTTATAAGACTTTTTGGAACCTAATTCATGCCCTTGAATGTTTGAAACAACATTAGAACATGTTGGTCTTTTTCACTTTGTAATCCTAGACCTATTTTATGCCTACTTCTCAAATGTCAATGACCTACACATTAATCTTGATTAAAGTGTTTCAAAATCTTTGTATGTGACATTTAACCTTCCTATTCATCATTTGTTCATTCATTCAATTAATAACTCTATTTAGTTGGTTGTTCCATACCAAGACTTCCAAAAACTGATCCATTCAGTTGAGTTTCTATATGTCAGCCAAAATTGGCCAAAATTTATAAATCTAAATATTTTTTAAACATTAAAAAACAATAAAATATACTTACATGTTCATACAATATATATGCCTTGGGGTCATTCAGTTTTTGAACTATGTACTTTGTTTTTAATTCTAGTTCAAAGCATTGTTTCACTCCTTTGATTGGGATCATTGCATGTCACACGTCTAGCTAAATTTATCAATTTATTTCCTTAAAAAAATTTATCCCTAAAATAATACCATAGTATTGTGGGATTTCATCTACTATAATGTTAATTGTAATCCTCTTATGATAAAAATATCCAAGGGAAACTTGGGCATATTTGATTTGGCCAATAAGTAGAACTTATTTTTCTTCCATCAAGTAATAATGGACACAAGTTTTTGAAAAAGTCAATCCAATGGCATGATAAACATTTAAAAAAAATTACATTATCATATGATCTTATATGAATTATATATTTACTAAATTTACATCCTTGTGAAATAAGAAAATGTAAAAAGGGTCAACCTTATTAGACTTGGAAATTACTATAGTCATGGAGATTACTAAACTGAAATAAGGTAGGGTGGATAATATTCCTTTGACATTAGTCTTTTTAGGATTGGGCTTTTTGAATTTAATTAAATCTATTATCTTATCTAGTTGATTTGGATATGCTCTAAATAATTTAGCTTGTGACATTTTAATTTTAATTTTATTGACATGGTCAATTATATCAAAATTAGGTAGGCTACAAGAAGAAGTGCATTTTAAAAGATGATATAGATTAAAATTATTACTGATAAGAGGAGTAGTATTTGAATAACCAAAGGTAGTATTCAAGGAAGACTCACTTATTTTAGTATTTGGTTGTTTCCCCTTCATCTGAATAGAAGGTAATGTTCCTAATGGAAGAATGACTTTCATAGATTCTTCTTATCCAACACTTTATTGAATTTTATGGTTATGAGTTCTTGTGAATACTGAAGATGATTGACTATTCATGTCTCCAATATTATCCTCATAATCATATTTATCTAAATTATATTAGAGGAATACATTGATGGATTCACCACCTAGTTCTTCACTTTCACATTCCTGAGGATATAGGTTTTTTGGTTCATTTTCCTCTTCAATTAATTCATACTCAAATTTTTATTCCATTTAAAAAACAACATTCATCAGTGTATTTATATTTTATTGAAGAGGATATTCTAGTGAAAGATTATACTAAGGATATTACAATGAAGGATAATTCTATTAAAAAGTCACAGTTTATTTTATGAATATATTGGTAAGGAGAGTAATGGCTTTTTGTGGTAGTTGTTTTTTCAAAGATGTTATATCATTATCCATTTTTTGTAGAATTTGTTCAATTTAAGACTAACCCAAACTCTATGTCTTAACTTTTGATGGTTCTTTATTTACTTTTCCAATCATTATCATGTCATCTTCGACGGCAATGTATAACATTTGGGTTTTATTCAAATCAACTATCTTACCCCTTCTCAACTAATAACTCACTTATGGAAATTGAGAATTAACCAAAAAGAATTTATGATTCTCACATGTTGGCTTAGTAGTATTTGGTATTTTATGAAGTAAGTTGTTGAATTTAGATACAAAATATCTCATAGGTTTGTAAGCTTATTTATTAATTTAAGTGAGTTGAGATAATAATTCATGTGAATCTTAAGTTTATATGAATCTATTTTCAAGGTTGGTTTTCATATAATTATAATTGGTTATTGCTCCTAGAGGAAGATGATAAAACCAATCCATTGCTCCATTTTGGAGAGTTTCAATGAATAATATTACTATAGTATCTTCATGTTTAACACCTATAATTAAAAATGCTTTAAATAAATTAATAATATGTTCATTTGGATATTTTTTACGATCACCTAAATTTTATATAAAATTATTTCATTAACCTTTCATAATTTTATGCAACTATCTAAAATCTAACAAACTGATCACATTACCCCATGGTTGAACCATGGTTGGAAAGAATGCTTATAATGGGATAACAACACCTGATAATACAAGGGATTGAATTTTGATTGATCCTCATGATTATATATCTTTATTAGGATTTTAAGGGAGACTAATTGTTCTCTTGAATTTAATATTTTTTCTAGGGTTTAGCTTGAAGTTTGAGGCTTCTTGCAGTCGATAAAATCGATCAATTTCACCATTTGATTTACTAGCTCTAGTGAATATTTTTTATTCCAATTTTTAAATATCTACTATTGATGAAGCACTAGTCCAAATTGAATAGTTCTCTAAGTTGGTACCCTTTGTTGAACTATGTTTGTATCTAGTGATTTATCTCTTTTTTATAAAACAACATGATCTTCTTCTTCTTATAATACCTCAATAATTCTATGAAATTATACTGAATTAATTATATTGTCCCAATAAACTTCTCTAAAATATAATGAAATATCTTCATGTGTCTCACTTAAACAATCAAGATTAGTATGAATTATTGGTGCTTGAATTTTTGGGATGGTCATGATAAGAAATTATTATTATATAAAGTCTTTAAGTAGATATATGAACTACTCTTTGTGCTTATCTTCTTGCTTGTCATCTTGAAACAATTTCAGCATTTCTTTAGATAATGAAAATATTATCTTATTATATGTCTATCATTGTGGTGATGGTGTTTAATTTATAATAACTTGTTTTTTTATCCCAAACTTATCAAAAACTTGAAGTAATGTCCTCTTTTGTGATTTCTATCCAGTTCAAACTAGGTTGATTATCAGGGTTTAGTAATTTTGTGCTATTTTATTTTATCTTTATGGGCCTCTCTACATGCAATGATTCTCTCTAACCTTTATAAATGATCTATTTTTAATTAAAAATTAATTAAATAATTTGAAAAGTAATTATAGACACTTCATCAAAAATCCTAGGCAAGTTATATAATATGTTAAATAATATCCAGCTATGTGTACTATAAAACATCTATGTTAGTCTGATATAGTAGTCCTTGAGTTGATGACAAATTTAGATGGACAAAAAACTCAAAATGTGGGTTGCATAAATATACACTATGGTGGGAACTAAAAAATATTGGCATAGAAATTTATGATAAGGATAAATGAATATCTTTCATCAATAGTCATGGGCCAAAGTCATTCTCTTATTAACAGGTGTAGATACCTTTATTGAAAACCAAAATGGGATGTGGTATATAAAACTATTCAAAACAAAAATGGTTTGTTATCAAGCTAGTAATTTTAGCCATAAAGTATACAAAAGATGATAAAAATGAAAATGAAAGTAATATAGGAAATAAATGTGCATAGAAAAGTAGAATAATAACAACTAAAGTAGACCAAACATACAGATTTACTATAAATGTCAAAAAGGAGGGTGATTTTACTATAAGTAAAACTTTCTCATTTAATGGGTAGGAAAGATATTACATGTTGATAATAACATACAACATACACCAAAATAATTGTCTACTATTGATAACAAGAGTATGAAAACTATTTTTTGCCCCACCAAGGTTTCACTATTTTGTAGAAATTAAGAATGTAGATTCAAGGAAAAAATTACACAACAAAATCCTTATTCTTTTGACTAATTATTCATAATATCTTAAACATTTATTAATAAAATAATCATATATATATATAGTATATATATATATATATATTAGAGTCGATATAAGGGGAAATTTTGTAAACTTTGTGTTTGAAATATATTAATGGATAATGTATGTGTGTACATTCATATATATATATATGAATGTACACACATACATTATCCATTAATATATTTCAAACACAAAGTTTACAAAATTTCCCCTTATATCGACTCTAATATATATATATATATATACTATATATATATATGATTATTTTATTAATAAATGTTTAAGATATATATATAAATGTACACACATGCATTATCCATTAATATATTTCAAACACAAAGTTTAAAAAATTTCCCCTTATATCGATTCTATATATATATATATATATATAAATGTACACACATGCATTATCCATTAATATATTTCAAACGCAAAGTTTACAAAATTTCCCCTTATATCGATTCTCTTTGAGATGTAGATACAATCCCCTCTTTCTCTATTTTGATAGAAAAGTATAATTGTCAAGAACCCCCAAAAATGAGCCTATAACTTGTATTTATAGGTTAAACTCAATGGTCATTGTGCCTAAACACTTTTTTCTACCTTTTATAATCTTAAAAATGTAAATTATCAAAGTTTCACATCTTGAAAAATTTGTAAAAACACCTTGTACCAAAGTTTTACATTTAATTTTTCTTCATCCACTTGACCTTTTTGTGTAAGACATTTGATGTTATGCATTTGACATTAGACTATTTTATAATAAGTTTAGCACTTACCATTTTGGGATACAACTCCATTCCTTAGACTAAGTTAGACCAAGTTCAGACCATTTATCCTCTGAACCTTGTTTTTTAGAGTTTGTATAACTTTGTGCCTTTTTTACAAAACATTTATCAGTGATATGGATATGTCTCTTTACACTCATAATGGATCCATGTATAATCTAGGTTATGATAATATGGTCGCACAAGATGAATTTGTTCAAGACCCATATACCAAAAATGTAGTTTATGAGATGGATCCTTATCCTCCTTATGTTGATCAATCTAGGTTATAGACTCAATATCCATTAGCCCACTATTTTGTTAACACACCTCCATAATCAGATTAGGACCAAGAGCAAACTATACAATATCTATATAACATACCATCAATTGTAGAATAAATTTAAAAAAAAAACATATTATGTTACTATCCCATAGACATATGATTATTATATGTTTGATCATCACTTTATTGAAAATAAGGATGGATTCTTAGTCAAAGTTGTGGACGTAGGGGCTAAATTTCTAGTAGACTTCCCCCATGAGAATTTTCTAAGTTTAGTTATAGTGCCTCTCAACATACCTTATAATTGAACCATTACACATGCCTCTTCTAGCAATCCTTAAATTCTCATGTTGATGTCATATCAAAACCCTAATATTATTTTCAAGGAAAGGGCCTCATGAAGGGCCACTTTATACAAATACAAAAAACATATCAAACTTGTTTGAATATAACACATATATTTAATACTATGGCCATGTCAAATACTCCACTCATCAAGCTAGATCCTTCAACAAGAGTATTAATCAAGTTGAAAGGTCAAGATAATATAGGTATATACCCATTTTTAAAAATTACTTCATTTGGTGACATGTTCAATGTCCCATATATTGAAGAAGTGATTATTGCTTCTACATAGACAAATGTGCCAAACATAGTGGATAGCAAGCATCTCCCAATCCAAGCCAATGTGGTTTAACTACACCAACAACTAGTCTACAATAAGTGCCTTTAGTTAACTCCATGAATGGTTCACAATAGTAGGGGGTAGTGACTCCTACATCCCAACCACAACAAGATAACTCTAATTTTCAACTAGATGCTTCTTTAAGCACACAACCATAGGGATTAAGTAATCAAGTACCAACTACTACTTTGATTCAACAAAATTTGACTAATCTTACTCCACCTCAATAGAGGATAAATAAAATTCCATAGTAATAGGAAAAATAAAAATACCATCATATCAAACATCAAACATTATGCCACCTTAATAAGGGGTAACAAATGTAACTCTAATTTTCAACTAGATGCTTCTTTAAGCACACAACCATAGGGATTAAGTAATCAAGTACCAACTACTACTTTGATTCAACAAAATTTGACTAATCTTACTCCACCTCAATAGAGGATAAATAAAATTCCATAGTAATAGGAAAAATAAAAATACCATCATATCAAACATAAAACATTATGCCACCTTAATAAGGGGTAACAAATGTTCCACCTTTACAATTCATGATAAGTATAATCAATAGTCATAGACCAATATTTATTTATAATTTTAAGCATTATCTAGTCAACAACATATGTCCATTGGTCAAATAAAAATAACTTACATCCAACAAATGTCTACTCCAAAATAAGTGTTCACATAACAAAGAGGTACTATTATCTAGCAAGTACCAATTAGGTAACAATTACCTTTTGTTCAAAATGTGCCACAAATCCAATGATAGGGCCTTAGTTCACAACAAGTTCCCATTATTCATCTAGGTTTAACTATTCAGTAGAAAGTCTTTACTTAACCTCAACAAGCCCAATATTTTTACCATGAACCATATCCTTCCATTCAAGTTGTAATTCCCTCAAAATCATGCCTATATATCAAATCCAAACTAGAATATTGAACCATAATATATGAAATTCCAATAACCATATCTTAATCCATAGATACATGTACCTAGTCACTTCACTCAAACCAAAATTCCATAACACACCATGCTTATACTATGCCACAATCAAGCTAATCCACTTTTGACCACCAAACCTCCACCTTAGGTCAATGTTCCATCTAGTTTCTTGGCATAAGAATTACAAAAAATGAAGGATGGAATTTCCACCATTTAAGTATGGAAATAGAAAAAGATGTTCAAGTTAGATTATGTGTGTTCCTACCCATTCAACATGAAGCATTTAAAGATACCATTTCTTCTGGCGTACGAACCACCAAAATTTGATAAATATAAGGGTAAAGGAAACCCTAAGGCCCATTTGAATTTTTTTTTTGTTACTTCTCATCTAGTGGCTTACACTAACATTTACCTCATATTTTTTCCTTGAATTCTATTAGGACAAACTTTGGACTGGTTCCTAAAATTATGAAATAAATTTGTGTCTGGTTGATGATCTCTTAGACAAATTTGTACAATATTTATCCTATCATCTCAAACATGAGATTTTATTGGTATATTTGATTTAGGCCAATTAGAAAATTGGTGAAAGCTTTACAATCTATATATAGTGATGGAGAGAACTTGTTATTCATTTCACCTATAACTTACCAAAGAAATAATTGGTCACTTTGTTTACCAAAAATTTGCATAGTGAGATATCCTATCATATGGAGCTACAATATGTAGATACTTTCAAAGATATCATCAACAAAGGTTTTTTAAATGAAAATGACCTTATCAATAAAGGGTTTATTTATCTCACCTTACCTATTCAAAATTAAAACCAAAACCAAGGAAGAAGGCAAAATCAAAACCCAAACCAAGTCCAAGTGCAAGCATCAACACCAACCTAGGTTAGTAATTATGAAAAATCCAAATAGTTTAACCATAACAATAATTTGTTTGGAAATTACGTAACTAATTCACATCATGTCCAAATGGTGCAAACATTATCCACTAAATTAGCTTTTCCAATGCAACCTACTACTCATCAATAACCTATTTTGCAAGCGCAACTTTTGTAGTACCATAGACTTGCTCAACAAACACAATAACCACTACATTTTTAAACTCCTCCTATAAGGATAAATGTGCCTCCTCATTGAGTCTTCAATGATCTTGGGGATATTATTGAATATATTCTTTACAAACTAGTTATAACTGACATGATTAGTTGGCCAATTTTAAAGCATTATCTTGATGGTATTATGTATCTAGACTGGTATAGAGAGCATGATTTCTATGAGTACCATCATGTATGTCATTTTTTTTATATGAAACACCTCATTGAAATATATTAGAAAATGGAGATTAGATTGGATAATAGGGAATTTACATCCAATAAGAATCTATCTATCTATCAAAACCCATTTCCAAACATAAAAATAATAATCAACAATAACACATGCCAGAATAACAATATCAATAGCTATGACAATAAAAATAATACCAGTAGTAATAATAACAACATTAACTAAATGGAAGGAACCAAGGCTAGAATGATTTTAATACCCAATATACTTACCATTTGGTTGTACACTACACTAAAGTTTTAGGTCATATTATAGGAGGTTGCATTTCCACCATTACCATTAATCCAAGACCAAGTGATAAAAAAATAGGACTATTTATAAATAATTCTAATCAACCCATCTATGTCAATGATCCTTTCTTAACTTGGGACCATATACAAGAGCCCTAACAAGTAGTGATTACTTATTTTAAACCTTATAAATATACCTCATCATTACCCTATGACCACATACAAGTACACCATGAATCGATATGTATCTTATCTGGCCCCCCTCCACCATAATTATATAGTAACAATGGTCTTGTATCTAATCCCAATTATAAAATCAAAATTTATCAGTCAAAGATTATCACTCTTGGCCCGAAACCACCTTCCATCAAACCCATCCAACCCATCAACTTCACTAGGAAAAAGTTATATACTACTATTAAGGAAAATACATTTGATATTGTGGAACAACTTCAAAATATATCCACAAAAATATCCATTTTAGATTTGTTTCATACTTTTATTATCCACAATAACATCCTAATAGAGTTCCTAGGCCAATCACAAGTCCACAATGACATAACCCCAGACAAATTCCAAGCTTTGGTTGGGCATTTATCCCCAAGCTAATAGTTGACCTTTGACCAAAGTGATATGTCATTCCTTATCCCTCTCCATAACAATCTGTTATACATTGAAGTTATCATAGCACAACATAAAGTTAAATGCATCCTCATAGGCAATATATCAAGCCTAAATATTGTGTCTCTAAATCTCATCAACCATTTCAGATATACAATAGATGATCTATATCTAAAAAAAATCACTATAAAGGCCTACAATAATGAAGAGTGGGAATCACAAGGCACTATAATCTTGCCTATTATGATTGGGCCCTTGACCCATGATACACTTTGTCATGTGTTAAACCTAGACTTATCATATAATTATCTCTTCGGTATACCTTGGATACATGAAATTCTTTCATTCCCTTCTATGTTGCACCAATGTCTCAAGTTTTCTTATTTTGTCATAAAAGTCACGATTATTGGAGATTTACATCCCTACAGACATTGTAAACATTTGGAGGCTGAGTAAAAAAGCTATAACTATCATTTTAGCTTATATATAATTCTTATAAAGGACAAAGAAAAATAAATACTTGTTGACTTACCATAGGCTAATTATATAGACATAGATAGCCTTAATTTATGCTTTCATATACCACCATTAGAAATTTCTAATAATTTTACCATCTCATTCAATGGCCAAGGAGAGTATTTGACCTATGATACATTTCACCTTTCTGAGCTTCCAAAAAAACCAAAATATTATGGAAGACATAAAGCTAATCCAACTTTCATATGGTGATGAAAGAGAAAAGGAAAACTTCACAGTCCACCTCCTATCACGTTTACACTGGCCACTATCCAAGAATAAGACCCACTTGCCAAAGATGAATCGTAGTTGTATAATGACAAGTTAGTCAATTTTTACAAAAATTCCAAATACCATATTCCTAATAGGATCATGGATAATCAAGCCTATTAAGATGGAGGTCATGGGATAAATTAGTAGGGTACACTAGAGTTAATTTATATAGCATAGTACAAAGGAACCTATGGTCTTAGATTTAACTTACCTGCGGGGTGACCCCATGTTTCTTATCATTCTTTTAATGCCAACATCTAGTGACAATGATGTCAAAAGTGAAGCAAAGTCTTATCATATTATTTATGAATACCTTACCAATACTAATATATTTGACATATATGCCATTTATACCATTATCCCAGTTATCTAACATAACCCACTTCCCTTATATCACCTTCAAATTATATCTTGGTACTAACAATAATACATAGTGCCTATAGATTATTTTTAAAATGATGAGTACATTTGTGGTTTTCTAGGCCTAAGAGACAATGTTCCATTGGGAGACCACAAACAATGTTTATCTATCAAATTGGATCTTATAGCCTATTTTGGAGAATGGGTGAACATCCTTATACATAAATAATTAAATAAAACATTGAGGTCCTGAAGTGAAAACCTCTTTGAGGTGATTTTGAACTAGTGTAAAAGTAAATATAAAGGCCAGTACTTTTGTAAGAACCTATTTTATCTTACATTAGATGGGGGTGTTTAACTTTCCTCAAATAAAGGTCAAGAGACCACCAATGATGACCTTACCTTTGGGTCCATGTTCATTTTTGAAGAACAACATTCTTTTGACCTAATTATACAAGAGTATCCAATAGTGTTTGTAGCATGGCCATCCCTACCATTGCGAGGTTTGATTCATCTTGTCTAGGAGAATTTGAAGAGCCATTCCAAACAAAAGAATTTATAATTGTAGGCCAATTCAAATCATTGACAAATATTATAGAAGATGTTTTGAATCTCGTATAATACACTAACAATTTGACATCAAGACTCTAGAGGACCCAAAATGGTTTAATTTAGGTTCATCCCTCACTGAGGAGGAACATGAAATCTTTATAACCCTTTTGAGGGAATTTATTGATATCTTTTCCTGGGTCTATTAAATCATTCTAGGTTTGGACCCTTCCTTATTTGTACATCACCTTGTTGTACATTTTGATTCCAAACATATGAAGTATAAATTACACAAGATGCATCCTCTCATTTTTTTATTAATAAATAAAGTGTTTGAAAAACTCTTAGAAGTCATATTTATTTGGTCAATCAACTAATTAGAGTGGATTTTGAATGTTATGCCTAACAACAAAAAGATAGAAGGAATCATAATTTTCATATATTTTAGGGATATAAGCAAGTATTTCCCTAAGGATGAATTTCCTATTGACATGATAGTTGAATCCATAATGGGGCATGAAATTCTTTCCCTTATGGATGGATTTTTAGGATACAACTAGATTTGGATTGTGATAGAATACCAACACAAAAACAACATTCACCACTCCATGGGGAACATTATATTATCAAGTTATGAAATTTGGTTTCAAGAATGATGGGGACACATACCAAATATCCATGACCATCATATTTCATGATATGATTCATGACATTATTGAATAATATGTCAACAACATATTAGGTAAATCAAAGACCCGTGTTGATCATCCATTTTCACTAAAAAAATATTTGAGAGGATTTGTGAATATAGATTCAAAATCAATCATAATATGTGTGTATTTGGATTTACTTCAAGAAAAATTTTAGTCTTAATTATTTATCATCAAGGCATTGAAGTTGATATTTCTAAAATACAAGCCATTATTAAGATGTCACCACCTTATAATCTGAAATAGCTCCATAGTTTACAAGGAAAGATTCAATATATGAGGTGATTCATTTCTTAATTATCCAAAAAATTCCATCCATTTACACACTTAATGGATAAGGGTGTCACATTTAATTGGGATGAATAATGCTAAAAATCCTTCTAGTGCCTAAAGGAATATCTTATCAATCTACCTATTTTGTTACCACCTATTATAGGAAAGGCATTCTTCCTATATATGTTTATAACTGAGAAAGACTTGGGGGCACTTCTATCTCAACATAACAACAATGAAAAATAACATGTGTATTATTTAAGTTGTATATTAGTCACGTATGAACACAACTATATGCCCATGAAAAATCCTATTTATCTATAGTCTTTGAAACATAAAAGATACAACATTACATGATAAACAACAAAACCATGGTTATTTTTAAAGTAGATCCATTAAAGTGTCTAATATTTAAGATAAATTTACAAGGCCACATGGCTAAATGGATCATGCTTCTGAGAAAGTTTGAGATAGAGTATGTTAACCAAAAATATATCAAGGGATAGGTGCTTACATATCAGCTTGTCAAAGCTCCCCTTATAGATACCAAACCTCCAACTTTCCAATTCCCAAATGAGTCTATTATGACCATCATTGAAACAATTCATGAAGAGTAACACTAGAAGGTGTATTTTTATGGATCATTCACATCACCTAGATTAGGTATAGGCCTATTATTTATTGCACCACATGGAGATCTCATCCCTAAATCATTATATATCAAATTTTATTATACTAACAACATGGTTGAATATGAAGCACTTATCATAGGGATTCATCAATAAGTACAATGGAATATGCAACATCTAATGGTTTATGGTGATGCTCAGTTAATCATAAATTAAGTTAAAGACCACTTTTAGACCAAAGATGACAAGTTGGTTCCATACAAAGCTATGATTAACTTTTTAAAATAATAGATCACCGACATACAATTTGAACACATACCCAAGGCTAGTAATAGAATAATAGATGACATGGCCACCATCAACTCTTTGATCTATCACATAGACAATGGAAAAGAATATTAATTCCACATTATACATTACCTAATGCTAGCTCATAAACCTTCAACTATCATAATAATCTATGATATTTTTGGTCCTAGATCTATATGGTATTCAAACCTCTTTAATCAACTTCATGACCATATTATGTCACTAGACCTATCATGTAAAAAAAAAGGCCTTTACCCATCAAAACTCAAGATATACCTTACATGGACTAACCCCTTACCACCATAACTTTAATCAAACTTTAATTAATTATTTAAATTTAGTATAATCAACATTATCATTATGAGAATTTCATGAATGAGTATGTGGAGCTCAGATGAGTGGGTCTATCCTATCTAAAATGATCATACATACTAGTTACTATTGGGCAACTATGGATGTAGATATAGATGATTACATGAAAACGTGTGACAAATGTCAATTTCATGCCAATCTAATTTATGCCCTAGAAAAAATACTAGAACCAATGCTTACACCATGGTTTTTTTCCACATGAGGACTTAGTCTCATTGGGAAGATTAACCTAACTTCATCTGATGGCTATAAACAATCCCTACCACTACCAAATATTTTACTAAGTGGTTTGAAGCTATACCCCTCACTTATGTGATATGAAAACAAATTTACAAGTTCATTTTCAATCATATCATTTATCATTGTAATATCCCATCTAACATTATCTTTGATAATGGTGGATCATTTAAGAATAATGATGTCAAAACACTCTATACCAAGTTCAATAGTACTCAACATTTTTATATTAACTATTACTCTCAAGGTAATGGTTAGGTAGAAGCATCTAAAAAACCCATTATCAACATCCTTAAAAATATTGTCAATGATGTTAGTTGTAATTACCACATCCAAATCTTTTGTGCCCTATAGGCATACCATACTAATTATCATACCCAAATAGGATCTATTCCATATTACCTAAGTTATGGCACTAAGGCCATTATTCCCATTGAGGTAGAGTTTCCTTCTTTATATATCTCAATAAAAAATTTCATAGACGATGAATATTATTGAGTAACTCACATGCAAGAGTTGAAGTTACTTGATGAAAAATTCATGGTTGATGTCAGCAACCTTCAAACATACCAAAACCAAATCTATGGCCACTATAACTAATGGGTTAAACATCAAGAGTTTTAACATGGAGATCTCATTCTCAAAGAAAACCAAAAGAACACCATGGCTAAGAAGAAGAAGGGTAAGTTCAAACCCAATTGGATAGGCCCCAATGTCATTATCGTAAATTATGGCTCTAGAGCATAAAGGCTCACTACATTGGATGGAGATGAAATTGATGAATTGATGAACATCATACACCTCAACCATCACTTAAATTAGAGACCAAAAGTATTAGCTATGTGGCTCATTTTCATTGTACTATATTTCCATTATTATTTTTACCATATTGTACACTATTCTACCATACCTTTCCTTTTGAAAAATGTTGTTTTTAACCCTCCCTACCCCACCCCTTTCACCTTGGTTCCATTACATTTATTTTTAATCACCTTGAGTGAGAGGATTTAGATTAAGTTTCAATATTTGATTCAGTATTTTAGATAGAGATGGTATTTTGGACCAGTCTAATCATGGTTTGGTAGTTGTATCCTTCATTTATTGTTTCATTTCATTTTGAGTATTTATGATTATAATCTCATTTGGAAAAAATAGTTTTCGACTCTGTGCTACTAATTATAACTCCTTGTGGTAAAATTAGTATTGTTGACCAATGCTATTATTTATTAATTATAAACACCTATGGGAAAATTAAAAACAACACCTTTATCATGCCTTGAAGTCCAACCTTTCCATTCTTATGTCCTATTATTCCACTTACCTAATTTGATAACTTATTACTACTTAGTTGGATTCCTCCACTATAAGGCAAAACTAAAATGACTTCAAGTCCTAATGGGACTATGTAGGCTATGTTCAATGCATATTGAGTTCAGTTTAGTCACCCCCTTTACCACACTCTTGTTATTTTAAGAATAATTTTAGTTTGAACTCTCTTGACATTTTATGAGTGAGACTATTTAGCATCTTATCATTGTTAAATTAAGTTGATGTACATTATAAAAATTCTAAAAACATTTTTACATGACATATAAAATCTTAAAATTTACTAAATCGACCACTTCTTTGCCTTAAAGATTCTTGGACCCCTAGTTAATTCATAGGGAACCAAATGTCCTTTAGTTTCCCCATCCTTGTTGGCCTACACCTTATGCTCTCTCCATTTTATGAGTTTCTATTATTCACATTATGTACTCAAATTTGATACATTAATTACTATTAGGATTTATCTTATGCTCTCTCTATTTTATGATTACTCTTTATTTTAATGTTCTTATAGTTTTGCGAGACCATTCCCATATTCCTCTACCTGATCAATTATTTTTATTATATCACATATCTTGGGATAACTACATTTGGCCTATATTTTATGTTTGACCTTGCATCCATAGAACTATGTAGGTAGTGTCCACTTGCCTAGTGCATATGGAGTCAGCTTGGCTAATCTTTTATTTTATTCTATTTCCCCCATTTCCTTTGATTATTGTCTCTTATGGCCTAGAGGCAATGTTTTTCATCTTATTTGTGTTTTTTTTCCCCTATATTTTATGGGTAACCTTATATCATCTTGTTTGTTCCTTATTTACGCTAACATTGTGATTAACCATTCATGTATTTGTTTCTTTTTGCTCTTGTTGTTTTGTTTTATTTTATGCATTTTCTTTCTTAATGTTTCATCTTTCTATCTATTTGATTTCATTATTGTGCCTTGTATTAGCATACATGCATTCACTAGGTGATTCATTGTTCATTATACTTAAGTCCAACCATATTCATACATCAACATTATCATCATGGTTTTTATAATTGGTGCATTATTTTCAATTGTTTATTGGATTGCATGTCAGTCCTTATGCATATTTAAGATAAGTTATCTTGATGCCCACCATCATGTGCTAAAAAAACATTATCTTAGGAAATATTACAATAAATGTAGTCACAGTACTTCTCCTTGGCATCTAAAATTTTTTAGATCTACCCAAATACTTTCCAACATATAGAGTAATTAAATCATGAAATAATTTTAATCCTTGCTAGTTAGGACATTCATCTCCATACTAGTAGGTTTCCAAAATTCATCTTTCTCATCTATATTAGCTTAATATTACTCTATGAGTATGGATTTATAATGTAATCCCCCTACTCCAGTCTACCATATTACTCCCATCATTCTCCCAATGATTCTAACCACCTTTGAGTAAATCATTATGTATCATCCCACCCACATAGCCAATGATTATAACTACCATTGTATTTTGATCTATCTAGAGGTTAATTATTATAACCACATTTGGGCAAATTATTATCTCTACCTACCTGATTCGAACACATTTTCGTTGATCCAATGATTATAAATACCTTTGGGAAAATCATTATGTTTAAATATATTTAGATGTTAATGATTCTATCCACCTTCGGGAAAATAATCATCATTATCTACCCAATTAGGCCAAATTTTCATTATGATAATGGTTATAACCACGTTTGAGAAAATCTTTATCTCTATTTTCCCAATTGGGGCATATTTTTATCCTGCCAATGATTATAATCACATGTGGACAAATCATTGCTTTCCCTTTAATGATTATAACCGCCTTTAGGAAAATATTTCTCTTGTTACCCTTTTACTTTGGTTAATGATTATAACCACCTATGGGAAATCATTATATTTTTAACATGCTATGTTGATTATTATAACCACCTTTGGGAAAATTATCCTTTTTATTTATCCCCTCGGGGCAGCTCCCCATGCCAATTATTCTAACTTCCTTTAGGAAAATCATCTTTTTTATGTACCTACTTGGGGTAGCTCACTATGCCAATAATTATAACCACCTATGATTAAATTGGTATTTTACCCCATTTTCCTTTTTGTTCCCATTATTTTTCATTTGAGGTACTGATCTTTGACTTGTCTTATTTTGACCGCTCCCTCGAGGGGCCACCTAGAGCTCATCCATCACCATTAAATCATTAGGCATATAGGACCCTTTCATTATTTTAAAATATTTTATTGTGCATATAAATTAAAATTCCTTCCAAAATAAGGGCATATTATAGACAACTAGTTATGTCCACAACTAGCTTATGACCAAACTTCAACTAGATTCCTACCAACCATTACAAATCAAGCCTAAGAATCACTAAACATCCCGACTTTTCCAATGCATCATTCATCAATGATTATAATCATGTCATCTCTATTTAGGATAATATCCTATATGAACCCATAACCTCTCATATATTCATCCCTAATCACCTTGTGGCATAACAACTGTTAGTTTGGCCTATGGACCCATTAAATGGGGAACTTGATCAAATCTTGAAAGAGAAAAAAATGATAATAAAATTGAATTAACTAATTCAACTAGATTAAATGCTTAGTTAAATTATCTATTTTCATTTAATGAATATCTAAAAATGGAAATTCCAAAATTAAAATATAAAGCCTTTCATAATTGGTTTTATGAGTTGTCAAGCTCTTCTAAAATATCCCAAAATATCTAATTCGAGAGCCATGCCTAGTAGTTAAAAATCATAATTACATGAAAAATATTAAATCAAATGGAGTTAGTATCATCTCACCTAGGGCTAGTTTTAACACATTCCATGTTTAAAATCAAACTTAAATCACCTTGGGTGAGAGTTAAATTTTGAGGGTATAAATACAAGGCCATCCCTATTGATTTCTAAAATATTTTTGGTAAAAATTTATTATGCACAAATATCTTCAACAAGCTCTCATAAGCCAAAGTAATAACTCTAATTTGTTGAGAGACAAGATTTTAAAGTAATGTTACCATGCCAAAATCATAAGTTTAAGTAATTAAGCCAAGGTGCCAAAGAAAAGTGAATCTAATAAATCTCCATTAATGAATATTTCTTGATACACAAGCCAAAGAAGCCATTCAAAAATCCATTTTGGATCTTCAAGTAAATTAACTAATGTGTTATTTTATAATTTAGTTTTTTTTTCATATGCATGCTTGTTACCTAATCTCTCCCTAGTGTCTAGGCTAGAGGTGTTAGAATTTTAGTGTGTTATTTTGATTTATTTTATTAGACTAACACAAGAATAACCTCCCTTATATGTATTATTTGTTCACAATTTCAAGGATATAATCACCTCATATCGACTTAGAACCATTTAATTTTTAAATACTTTCTTTAAAAATACTAATCCTGAACTTGGCATCCCCTAAAAACTCAGTGAGGATTGTAATTTCTTATTTTTAAATAGCCTCTTCATGAATGAGGTCATACGGATAAGTATAATAGAAATATTATAATTTGGGATTTGTGTACCTCATTAGTATATTTTTATTTATCTTTAGTTTCTTGATATTATTCTGATTGTATTTTAGAACACATGGTTATCATTGTATGAATGCTAGTGACACCTCACTATAGAATTTTATTAGATCATTCTTTTGTTACTTTACCCATACAATCAATTTATTCTATTATTATTGACCAATTTTGACCCCCAAGATCAAAATGTAAACATGTATAGGAAAAAAAATTATTTGTATGTATTGCCAACTTTGTTCATAGATTTTGCATGCCTTAATAGCTTTCAAAAAGTCTTCATAAAACCTTATTAGCAGTATTTAATATAAATTTGGAGTAATTAAGGTAATACTTTATCTTTGTGTGTATTATCCTAGTAACATCATGGTGTAATGAGACATTTTCAAGTGATTTCATATGTATTTAGGTGTTATTCAAGTTCATTTCATGCATTAATTAACTTATACAAGTATTGTATGATGATTTGGAAAGGTTACGGTCCTTTTATGGACTTTAACATATGTTTAATGAAGGAAAAAGGTGTTTTTAAATAATTTTCATGTATGTCAAAGGTCACCAAGTTAATAATCCATAAAATAAACTTCCCAAAGACTTTGTATAAGTTATATAACTTCTGTTTATGTCAAAATATCATAAAATGGTCAAAATCTTGAAATTTAATGCTTATAAGGGAGTTTGATGCAATTATATAGATTTCAAAAACTCACATTCAAGTGGAAATAACTCAAAGGTGTCATTTCATATCCTATAGGTTATAATCATGCATGGAAGGAATTTTTAGATCTCAAAATTATAAAATACTCTTTCTCTCTCCCATTGCTCTCTTCATAATCTCATGAAGGCAATTTTTAAGTGAATGGTATAGGCTGTACAGGTAGAGTTTGAGGGTAATATTTTAAATAGAGTTGGGTAACCCTATGCGATATAAATTTTTGTAATTATTCATTTTATTTATATCATTATCTTTATGAATAATTGTTAAGGATCTAAATTTCATTTTTGAGACTTAAAATCCCATTATCTCAATTTTTGGTCATCATAGTTGCATGTGAAAATTCATGGATACAAGGTGAACATTTTAGAGGATCCTGTACGTATACCAACCCTCATACATCATTTTCCATCACCATATATCCCATATATGAACTAGTTAAGCAAGAATGTTCTCTTCTACATAGTGTGCAAGTGGTTGTTAGTGTTTCTCTAGTGTTTCAAGGTTACATAGGGTTCATATGCATCCAAATGTTGTTGAACATGTTTATTCATCTTTTCATTTCATCTAATTTTCTCCAATCATCTGATTAATGTCCATACTAGTCTCCAAGTGTAAGTGTGCTTCTAGCTTGAGGATTATGCATACATGACTTCCTATGTAATATGGTTTAAAAGTCCTATTTTTACCTTGTTCAAGGTTGTATAAGAGTCTTGACCATATTAGGAAAGAAATTAAAAATTATATAAGGATGGTATCAATATCAAAAAGTCATCTTTTCACCAATATGAGGCATAAAGCATAAGAATGTAAACCTATAGGTCTACTTTTTATGACAGTTTGGGTATAATATATATCAAGAATGTCATGTTATGCACCTAAGTGGATAAATAATCATGGTTTTTTCACATTTTATGGATTTAAAATTCATATGGAATCATGTCCTCACTAATTTTGTGCTCAAGATAATAGTCATAAATATAGCCACACAGTTCACTATCACCTACAACCATGAAGGAACAAATGAAATATGGGATTAATGAAAGATTTTTATCAAATAGATTGAGAGGTTTATGAGGAAACTTTAAATAATGATCAAATTCACTTAGTTGTCAATAATTCCATTGAAAAGGTTCTCATCCCAAGCTTACAATTTAGACACCTAAACCACTACCTATAATTAGGATATTCTTGACACATAATTAGGCATGTTTAAAGAGGTGAACCATTCTCATATGATATCTAAGGATGTAATGAATATAAGGGTGGATTCAATTCCTAAAGAAGATATTAGAAGCATAATCACTAGGGGGTGAAACAATGTACCAAAAAATTTACTTGAATTACATCCAATCATTCCTGAACTATGAAAGCAACATTGAGATTTAGAAATGTATAAAGAGCCATTCACATGAGCATAACACAAGAAAAAACACATATGAGAGAGAAATACTCAAGGGTAAGAAAACCCACTATTATCTCTAAAAAATGACTATGATCCTATAAAATAAAATATCAAATATTGAGCACCAACTCAACTTGGAGCACCAACCCCAATGAAGTCAAGAACCCATTTGACAAGGCTTTAACAAGTAACTAATTCCAAGGAAGAAACAACCTAGACACCTAATGATATTTTTATCACCATACATATGCTCTGATATTATGGTCTCATTTCAAGACCTACTTTACCAAGTAATATATTTATTTGCTTATTCCATACACACTCAACTAGGCCTAAACTGCCTTGTATATACACAAGTCTCATAGTCACATACCACTTGGTCAAAAAAACACCTTCAACCTCTTAGGTAATCCATATAATAGATATTATATCATATTATGGACATTATTCAAATTAAATTTAGACCACTTTTTGTCTACATCAACTCAATTAGGCCTCATTTCTATTTTAAGCCTTATGGGGACCTAATTGCATTAGGCCTATCTTCTTAGCATCAAAACGTGATCATATTTGGCCTAGATGACACTATAAAATAATCTTAAACCATTAAATAAATTATATAATGAACTCTACTAATTTTTTTCACCAAATATTGTACCCTAGAATAGGTTGTTTAGGCCTCTTCTAGATTTGGGCAACATGGGAACATTTCTAGGTATGTGGGTGTACTTATATTGGAAATGAGCTTCTATATTTTAAGGGATAGATCCCTAAATATATCATGCACTATTTATTTCTTAAACTAATATTTATTTATGGGTAAAAAGAGTTAGATAATGAATAAATTAAACCTATTGTAAAAGAGGTGATACACCAAGAATGTCTTCCACATGATAATCATCTTTACACCATGATGGAACAAATCATATAGACTAGTCTCTAATATTTAATGGGTTTTAACATGAGTATGTCAATACAGAGGTGAGATGTGAGTAATAATACAAGTAAAATAAACCAAAGGGAATATTTCACACTCCAAGGACAATTACACACTTGAAAAATCTTTACCCACTAGACCACAATCTATATGACCTATTAGACTAGGAAATCTTACTCAAACATGAAAGGAAAAGGGATGGAAGGATATAAAATTATCACTTCTCATCACCATAAATCACTTGGAGACTTAGATAATTGTTCAAAAATTATAAACAAACTTGTATTAATGTTCAAAGGTAAAATATGACATCAATCTAGCAAGGCTTTGCCATACATGGTGTGGTAACATTTAAAAAGGTGAAAATGGTAGCTACTTATAAAATTTGAGAGAGATAAGGGGGAAATAATAAGCCCCAAAAAGGAATAAAATCAGTTTAACCTCATTTAAACTATGGTTGTAGTTGATTTTATAAATATGATCATTTAAGCTTCCTAATTGATCTAGGATACTTCAAGTGGTTACATAGTTACATTGTTATTTCATTAATGCTCCTTGATGGTTGTAATAGTAGGATCAAGTGGTTTTGATGTGATGTAATTTATGGCATAAATTTATTTAGAAAAATTATATCCATTTGTTAGAAACTTATCCTAGTATTAATTTCTCCAAATTGGTTTTTCATGATGTGTACAGTTGAGAGAAGAGGTCCCTTTAATGTAGTTGGTCCTGGAGATGAAACCATTGGATCCTAATTGTATGCCTTCACAAAATACATTGAAATAAAATCTCTTTTTCTAATTGGATCATGCTCAAACTAGTCTCCATATGCATGGGTATACTATAGATGGAAAACCAATACCAAACTATTGGTTTTCTTGTTAGGTCCAAATAGATTGTGCATAAGTCCTTTTCAAATAATACCAAACACAATTATATAAATGACCTTAAAATCCATAAAAATGTTGAACTATAGGTTTAAAGTAAGCTCCAATGGTGGTCATTTATATTACTTATACTTGACTGCATCACTTTGACCACTCCATGGCATTTGAACTAACTTCAATGGTGTCGAGATGACCCTGCAAAACCCTATTACCCTTAGCCAAAAATGGTTTCTCAACATTCCTCAAAAAACCTTGGGCTTTATTTTATTCTATTTCCCCATTTAAATTTGACTAGGTTCATTAACATATTAACTCATCTTGTTCCATTGATTTTTATTTGTATGAACACATACGAATCATTGATTCTATACTAGTTGAATGCACTATTGACACTTATCATGTAAACATTTTATTTTGATATTAACTAATTCCTTTGACCTCCACTACCTATTATATCTAAATTTATGATGCAACATGGACCATTAGATCAATTTTGACCCACTATTTAAACTCTAATGGCTAGTTTACAAAGCTTTAAAACTAACATCCCATGGATTGTATTTGATGTTCCATAGAATGTATTTGACATCCTACAAACTATCAAATTTAAGCATACATATGTCCTTGTAGTGTATTTGTTGTGATGTTAGTGTGAATGTCTTAGGTTTTAGGTCCAACTTTGAAGGCTTATAACTTGAAGTGAAAAATTCATGGATGCACAAAAATTTTAGGAGATGTTCTTGGTACTAAAAGGGATAAACCCATTTAATCTAATGGTCTCAAAAAATTTCTAAGTGAGTCTTAAAAATTCTCAAGTTGACTAGTCTATTCATTCCCACATGACATCTTGATGATGGTCTATTTAATTTGGCTAAGTATGAGAAACTAAGTAAAATCTAACTAAAGAGCCAACTTTGAACATGCATAACTTCTACCACAATTTAGTGGATGATCTAAAACTTAGTGCATAGTAACTAGTGACCAAGATAAATAAACCCATATGATCATTTTATCTTGTATCTACTTCATCTATGAGATATGGCCTCATCAATATTCTCACTCATCTTTATTTTAGATCCTTAAAAGTTAGCTAACTATGGAAACTTAATGGATTTTTATTAAGAGGCCAACTTTAGATCTTCATATCTTGTATTGCACTTAGGTGGATGACCTAGAACACGGTACATATGTTCTTGGGAATAATGTGAATAGACCCAAATGATGTATTCTCCTAGAATCATCCACATGTGGTAATTATGATGATATAAAATGGTCTACTCAAAATTTCTACCACTAAACCCAAGATGTCTAGATGAACACAATGAAGAACTAGATTAACACTAGGAGATTCCTAAGTCATTCCAAACACACTTAATATAATATAGGGTTTCTAAAACACTCTCCAATTTCTCATATATTAGTAACTTTATCCATTCTCTAACTACATTGATCACCATGGAAACCTGCCACTTGCATATATGACTCTAAAATGGTCCCTTAGACACTAAAAGACACAAGGACCAAGCTATACTATGACCAAAAATTATAATGGCATATGAAGTGACATAAAATAAGCTGAATCATACCATATAACATTATAAAAATCCCCTATACAATATTTTTAGTATAGGGGTTTGATCCATTTTGGCCTATGGTGGAAAATGGTCAACATCTTTAGTGATTTCCCAAGGGTGTCATGCCTGTTATGCCATGACATATTGCCTAACCATGTCCATTAAGATATGGAGTTATAATTATATAGGTTATAAATATAAATATCATTTAAAAAAACATAAAACATAAGTCAAAGAAGAAGCAACACACAAGACAAACATTAAGCAAAAACACAAGTATGCTTAAGAGTAATTATTGGGACACAACATACACAACAAAAGAAACACATACCTATTATAATATTTATGAAATATACCTCTTGCGGTCAAACATCTTATCATACCTTAACTAGGGTCAAAAATTGTTCCCCTAACATCTTTATCACTCCATTAAGGCAACCTAGCATGAGAAGCATGCTCATCACCAATCACTTGCATATGTAGGTGACTAAGAAGCCTATCACCATTGAATATTCTTAGGTCTAAAAGTGAACTATTTGTGACCTTCATAAATTATATTTTTCTCTCTCTAAGATCCTTGGTTGGAGTTATAATCCTTTTTATCATTACCATATCTAATATGCATTCCTCATACTGTGGAATAGGAATGATGGTAGCTACCTCAAACTTTTTATCTTCTTGTATAATATATAATTAATGCTTCGGTTGATCAAGTTATTCTTATTTATCCAAAACTTATAAAAAATCCTCAATACCATATGGATCTCCTAACTATATTTTAGGCATAAAAACTTCTATCTTGACCTCACTAGGTCTTTCTATAGCTATAGGATTTTGAATAGAAATTTGATGTCCATCTTCCTTAACAACATGCCTTTTACTTTCATAATTTATAAAAAACTTGAGAGGATACTCATTAGTTTCATCAAAAAACACATCAAACATACATTTCTTGAGAAAAGGAAGAATATTACCAATCTTTTCAACTTCTTGACATATGGCCTCAAATCTTATCCATAAGTCATCCTCCTCTTCTTCATGAGTGTCACCATCTAGATCATCTTCATCACTTTCAAGAATGAGAACATAATTCTTCCCCATATGGTTCTCAATTAGGTTCATCAACATATGATCATCATACTCATGATTCATATAGTTGTACTAAGCATCATGGGAATTTTTTACACTTACCTCAACTTATCGAAATTATTGCTCATGCATAATGTAAGTCCCAAGGTCAGTTTGCTAAAATTATGTGTAAGGATCATATCCATATGAATCTACACCATACTCATCACAAAATAGATAAAAAATTCCTTCAAGTTTAGAAGATCCCTCATCCACATTATTCTCTTCCTTATTATGAACAATGTAATTCAAGTTGAAACTTGTTTCAATTCAAGGCTCAATATGAAATCTTACGAGAGGCTGAGTACTAATTATCACCTTGGTCTTAGAAATTGTCCTAAAGGCCAAGAAATACAAATAATATAAGAGATAACCACCTATATTGGCTATGAATTCCCTTAATAGATAGATTCCAAAGTGATTTGGGAGGTCAACAATAATTACATCTTGAAGGATAAGAAAGCTAGGACAATCATGTAAGAAAGCATTCAATTTCTTGATCAACCCTATGGTCTTAGTAGGTGTAACATATAGATAAATCACTCCTTTGATATGTGGCTCATATTTCAATCCCATCTTATCAGTTACAATTTAAGGCATGACAAAAGTAGAGGCTCTATTATCAATTATATAATTATGAATCAATTTATCACCCAATATGAGAGTGAGGTAAAATGGTGGAGGCTTCTTAGTCCTAATAGATCATTAAAAAATAGTTGTAGGATCATTATCAATAACAACATGACTATTAATATTATTTTAAGATAACGGACTAGTAGGAATAGTGGATAATTTCTTTTGTAACAATTCTTTTTGGCTGGGCATATAAAGGATATCCCATAAGGAGATAGATGCTTTGGCACTTTTAAAGGAATCCACTATGTTTAGATAATTAGTACTCACCTTTTATTGTGTCCTTGGAGGTAAATAATTTCTTGTAACTTAGGAATAGAGGCACATTGAATAGACCTTACCACATTTTGATTATTTTGAGGTATAAAATCCTTTAGAACTACCATAGAATCCCTTAGAACTATCACACTTACAACTATGTCTTGTTTCCTTGAAGGAGGATTGTATGAGCCTGTGTGAATGTTGATACTACCTTCTATACCCTTCCTTTTGGATCTTATATTATATGCAATAGAGGATCCTTGATTTATCACAAAAGTGTCTTCAACTAGAAAATTGTTGAAGATCTCTCTTTGAGGTTTCCAACCCTCATTAACTTGCATCATTACATAATATTAATTTGATAGGAGGGGAGTAACTAATATTTGAGCCATCAGAGCTTATTCTCCATTTTTATTGGCATCCATGAATTGGTCTTGATACAAATATTTACCCTGCACCAAATTGCTATGAACTGGTACTATTTCCTTTACATTGGTGGTAGAGTTAGGATTATATGTATTAATAGGCCTATATGGGATTAGGTTACCATTGGCATCTTCTTCTTACATATTGTTGACCATAATGTTGCTAGTAGGGGTATGGGTTCTGATAGGAACCTTTTTACATATTAACTTGTCTATTGTGAGCCTCTAATAATAGGAACTTTGCTTTCTAATCAACATTGTTTTTTTCTTGCCTAGGAGCTACCTTAGTTTTGGTATTGGCATTAGGAACTTGGGATACATCTGGAGTATTAGGAAAAGCATGAGATAAAGGATTCATAGACACTTTATGTGTAAATCTTCTATCTTTGATGAAATTATTTTTATATTTGATATAAAATGCATATGCTTTAGTGTGGGTGGATCCTCCCATAGATTGAAGCATGATGACAATTTTTGTCCTAATGGATCTCAAGTAAGTAGGGAACACAAAACTAGTAGGTAGTCTCATAGGAGCAGGTAACCTATGCCTAGTTTTCTTAAACATTTCATTGAATTCTTGTATTATTTATTTGGGTGTACTCTTTATCACATTGATTTGATATATGAGATAATCATGGTCACTTTCATTTCCAAATTTGGAAGTCAATAACACTCCAAAATCATCATATATTGTGATCCATACACCTTCTATAGTCGTATACCAATCAAGAACCTTACCTTTAAGAGTCATGACAAAGATTATAATGGAAATGATCTCTCAAATGATATTTTGGAAATCATAAAAGTTAGAAATATCTCTAATGTGCTCAATATGTGTGATATGACTCTCACCATTGAATTTGGGTACACCTTTTATGGCATTAGGAGGGATGGCATAATATGCATGAAGTTAGATTGGATTATCAATGTTAAAGGTAGGGAAAGCGTGAGGTCTACCCATGTCTTCTTCTTCAAGATATTAAACTTATTTAGCTTCTTCCTCCTTTTTCTCCATATCAAAATCTACTCATTCTTCAAAGGGTAGATTAGTTTGTGAATACTGAATTACAAGACGGATCTTAGGCTAAATGGGTGGATTAATAGGATTGGATGTTATAGTAGAGGATGACCTAGTGAGGACAATGAATTATGGGGTAAATTTTATAACAAAATAATGGTCTAAAACCATATTTACTTTAAGGAGTCACCAAATGCTAAGTAGCACACCAATTTGTAGTTGGTGTTTTTCTAGACCAACATTTACCTTGACAAGTTATCTTGAAGATAATAGGTCCCACCAAGCATGGAAAAACTATTGTCACAAAATATTGTACCCTAGAATAAGTTTTTAAGGAATCTTATAGATTTGGGCAACATGGGAACGTTTCAAGGTATGTGGGTGTACTTATATTAGAAATGAGCCTCTAGATTTTAATGGCTAGTCCCCTAAATATATCTTACATTGTTTATTACTAAAACCATTGCTTATTTATGTGGAAAGAGTTAGAGAATGCATAAATTAAACCTAATTTAAAAGAATTGATGCACAAATAATGTATTCCACATAAGCATCATATTTTTATCACAATGAAACAAAACATACAGATTAGTCTCTAATCTTTAATGGGTTCTAACATGAGTATTTCAATATAGAGGTGAGATGTGAGTAATAATATAAATAAAATGAACTAGAGGGTAGATTTCACACTTCAAGAATGATTGTACACTTGAAAAATATTTACACACTAGACTAGACTCTATATGAACTATTTGACTAGGAAATCTTGCTCAAATATGAAAGGATAATGGATGGAAGGATATATAATTATCACTTCTCATCACCATACATCACTTGTAGACTTAGAAAATTATTCAAAACTCAAAAAATAACTTGCATTAATGTTTAAAGGTAAAATATGACATCAATCCAAAAGGGATTTTACATACATGGTGTGGTACCATTTACAAGGGTCAAAATGGTAGCTACTTATAGCATTTGAGAGAGAAAAGTGGGAAACAAGAATCCCCAAAATGGAATCAAATCAGCTCAACCTAATTTGAACTATGGTTATAACTACTTTTGAAAATATGATCATTCAAGCTTCTTGATTGATCTAAGATAGTTCAAGTGGTTTCATATTTATATTGTTATTTCATTGATACTCCCTAATGATTGTAACAAAGGATCAAGTTGTTTCAAGCTGAGTTATGGCATCAATACAGTTAGAACAATCAAACCCATCTACTAAAAACTTGTCCTAGTGCTAAATACTCCAAACTAGTTTATCATGATGTGTACAGTTAAGAGAAGAGGTACTTTTAATATAGTTTGTCCTTGAGCTAAAACCATTAGATCCTACATGTATTCCTTTGTCACATCTATAAAAATGCCATCTTTTGTTCTAACTAGATCATGCTTGAACTAGTCTTCATGCTCATCAGTCTACTATATATGGAAAACTAGTCTTAGACTATTAGTTTTCCTATTAGGTGTAAATAGATTGTACATAGGTCATTATTTTAATAATGGTGAATGTAGTTGCAAAAATGACCCTACAAGCCATAAAAATGTCAAACTAGAGGTCCAAACTAAGCTCTAATGGTGGTCCTTTATATTACTTATACCTAACTATATCACATTGTTTCCCTTAGTCAAAAATGGCTTCTCAACCTTTGTCAAAAAAACCTAGGCTTGCCTTTGTTCTAACTAGCCATGAAAATCAGATTTGGCTCATTGACATATTGAATCATCTCACTCCACTGATTTTGATCTATGTGAATGCTTGTGAGTCATTGATTCTTTGCTAGTCAAATGTACTATTGAAACTTATCATGCACACATTTTTTTTGAGATTTTATAATCACATTAACCTTCACTCACTATTAGATATGAATGTATGATGTAACATGGACCGTTAGATCAATTAGGACCCACTATTTGAACTCTAATGGCTAGTTTATGGAGCTTTAAAAGTGACTTCATGTAGACCATATTTGACATCCCATAGAATGTATTTGACATCCTATAGACCATCAAATTTAAACACACATATTATTTTTAGAGTCCTTATTCTGATGTTAGCATAAACATATTATGTTTTAGGTCCAATTTTGAAGGCTTATAACTTAAAGTGCAAAAGTCATGGAGGCACCAAAAGTTCAGGAAATGTTCTTGATACTAAAAAGGATGAAACAATTTAATCTACTAGTCTCAAGATCTTTCTAAGGGAGTATACAAAATTCTCAACTTGACTCATCCATTAATTCCCACATGATGTCTTGAGTAAGGTCTAGTTTATTTGGCTATGTGTGGGAAACTTAGTGAAATCTGACTGAGGATCCAACTTTTACCTTGATGTGATGGAAGATTTAAAACCTAGCACATAAAAATTAGGGACCAAGTTGAACAAACCCATATGATTGTATTATCTTATAACTTCTACATGTGTGATAAATGACCTCATTAATATTCTCACTCAACTTTATTTGAGATCCTTAAAAATTGGCTAAGTATGGAAACTTAGAAAATTTTGATTGAAAGGCCAAATTTGGATCTTCATATCTTCTACTACACTTAGGTGGATGAAATAGAACTTGGTGTATATATTATTGGGACTACTATGAACAAACCTAAATGATTGATTCTCCCTTACTCATCCACACATAACAATTATAACATCAATAAAGTTCCTACTCAGAATTTTTGACACTAGACCCAAGCTGTCTAAATGAGCACAAATGAAGAATTGAATAAATATCAAGAGCTTCCTAATTCCTTTCAAGCACTCTTAACTTCTCATAGGGTCTCTACAACACTCTCTATCTACTTATCCATTAGCAACCTGATCTACATTCTAATTGGATTAATCACCATGAAGACCTTCCACTTGCATGTATGACTCTAAAATGGTCTTTTAGACACCAAATGACATAATAACCAAGCTATATTATGACCAAAACTTAGAATGGCATATGCAATGACATCAAATGAGATGCAACATACCTTATAACTTTATAAAAATCCCTTATACATTATTCTAGCTATATGGAGTTGATCTATTTTGTATTTTGGGAAAAATGGTTAACATTAAACTTATCCATTCTTGGTTTGACCTATATTATTTTCTCATACCATGAAATCTCTTTTAGGACAAACTATCATATTAGGCATGTGTACCTCAAAAGTTTATCTTGAAAAAATGAAGCTTAAACACACTTAAGTTACTAAAAAATGACAAATGAAACATATATGTAGGTTATCCATGAATTTATTTTCATCACCAAATGCTTATAACACCTTCACTTAAGAGATAATAGTTCAAGAACATCTCTACAACTCTCTTAGAACTGCTAGTTTACTTTAAAAACTAGTCATGGTGACTTAGACCTCCAACACCTATGTAGACACTTGTCATGACTCTTTATGTATGTAAATGGTCATATGATATCTCCATACCATCCTCATATATAAATATAATATTATTTAAGTGAAAATATTGGTCTTGTAGACTAGTTTCTTGATCTTATATTACATAGTCTTATCTGAACTAGGGAGGTCATTTTATGAGCAACTTTTTCACCATATTGACTAACCTCCAAAACATATTCCAATAATTCAAAATAATTAAAATTCATAAATAAACTCTTCATTCACTTTTTTTAATTACTCTAACATGCTCATATCCTCAAATCCATCTTCTCATCTCTGCTTGGGTTTTACACTATTTACACCATTAGGTATGCTTGTGACTAACTAACTTGGATGACCAAATAAGAAAATTTGAAGGATATAAGATATCCATAAATATCATGGACATGGAAAATTGGTATATATATTCTTATGCCATCCATTTTCTTTTTTTTACCAATACAACTTTTAAGAGCTACAATAAATTTTTGACAAATAAGCATGTATCTATGCATTTTCTCTCTCATCTAACTAATCACCACCACCTTCAAGTACCTTGGAGAGTTTAATACATGATCTAATATTTTATCTAAACATTTGAATCAATTATAAGATGATTTAAATAATATATTTCACATTGGATCTTTATTAGGGTTTTAGGGAGGTTTAACATAGGTTTTGGTGTTAACTATTGTTCATAAAGGACTACACCTTGGATCCAAAAAATTCCTAGAGATCTTATCTAAGACCCTTCCCCATCTCCCCTTAATATCTAAAGTTCCAACGAAGAGGTTTCACATTTAAATGAACATCTTAAATTTATTCTCAGGTCTTGAGACCTCATTCCATAAACTCAAGAAGGCCTAAAATAGTGTTTTATGTAATTTCCTTCAAACCATGTTCTTTCATACCTCATTAAGCCAGGTAGGGTCCAAGGGAGGTCTAGGTGCACGATTAGTCTGAATGTCCTACCCCTATAGGCTCAACCCAAAACTCTCATGAATGCTTCAATATCTCAAATCCATTCTCAAATAGTGCCAAACAACCCTCACATGGCTATGTTCATTCATTTTCATGCACATACCTCTTCATTATATGAATAGGCTCATTATTAGGATTCCTATGCAACTTTGACAACAATAACCTATACATTCATGTAACCTTAAGGCATTAATTTCCTTAAAATTCACTCTTTCTCTTTCTCTCATGACAAGACTCTCTCAATTACCTCAATGGAAATTCTCTCTCAATGCATATTGTCACATCACATACTGCCAACTAGGCTTAGTCACCTTTGATATCAACCTTCTTAAAATTCTCCTTTGACATAAATGACAATACTCAACAATCTCTCCATTTATCATTGATGACTCATATAAATGTTTCTCAATAGGCTATTTGTTACTTATTATTAACTTTCTCCCCGTTTGACACTAATGACAAAGATATACCTGCAACTTCTTAGATCACACTTGTTTTAATCAAAACACTCAACACGTAATATTATGATTTTATGAAGAACCATATAAAAATTCTCTCCCTATCTCCATTCATACCTTCTTATCACTACACACCTACTCTTAGAGCTAATAAACCACCTAATTAGGTCCCCCTAATCACTTGACTTACTTAATGACTACTAGGTGATGGAAATACACCTAATTTTTGTATTAGATGTTCAAAAGTTGCCTTTGAAAGTGGCTTGGTAAAAAATTCTATAATTTTACCCTTTCTAAAATCATATTCAAGTTTAAAAATTTATTCACTTACTTTATCTCTTAGGAAATGTTACTTGATTAGAATGTACTTAGTTCTTGAGTGCATGATAAGATAAATTGAAATGCTTAAGGCACTTGTATTGTCATAATATATAGGAATATGACTATCATATTCAACCTTATAGTATTTTAAGGTTTGTTTCATCCATAGGACCTAAGTGTAACATGAAGCTACTACAATGTATTTAGCCTCACAAGTACATAGTGTCACTGATGGTTAATTCTTGCTTATCCATGATAATAGACACTCTCTTAAGTAGAAGGCTCCTCTAATAGTATTATTCCTATTATCTAGACTCCTTGCCTAATCTACATATATATAGACCATTAAATCAAACTCCTTACTCCTTAGATACCACAACCCAAACTCCAAAATCCCCTTGAGATACCTAAGTATCCTTTTAAGTTCTTACAAATGATTTTCCTTTGAGTCTGATTGAAATATTCCCACAATACCTACTACTTGAATAATGTTAGGTCTATAGGTAGTAGTATATAATAAAATTTTAATCATTGACCTATATTATGTCTAATTTAACCTTGGAGATTCATCTTATTTTGTTAACTTACACCCTATGATCATATGTATGCTAACTACATTGAAATCTTCCATTTCAAACTTATTCAACATCTCTCTTATGTACTTAGATTGTGAAATGAATATACCTATTTTTGGTTGATTAATTTGTAACCCAAGAAATAATGATACATCTCCTATCATGTATGTCTCAAACTCCTTCATCACCTCTACAAAGGCCTTAGTCATATCCTCAATCTTTCTACCAAATATAATGTCATTCACATAGACAATTAATATCAACTAATGGTCATATTTTATCTTTATGTATAAATTAATATCTAAAACTCCTCTTTTTAATCCTTGGTCTAATAGATACATGTAAAATCTAGCATACCAAGCTCTAGGATCTTACTTTAGACCATAAATATCCCTTGTCAAACATAGTCCTTATTACCTGATAATGAGAAAACTTTATGTTTCTCTATGTATACCTTCTCTTCTAAGTTCCCATTCAAAAAATTATATTTGACATCTATATGATACAACTTGAATCCTTTGAACCCTGCATATTCTAGAAACAATTATATGTATTCCAATATTGATACTAGAGTAAAGGTATCCTCAAATTTTGCCCCTTCTACTTAGGCATACCCCCTACATAACAATATGGCCTTATTCCTAGTCACTTCTCCATCTTCATTCAACTTGTTCCTAAACATCTATTCTATGGCAATTCTATTCTTGTATTTAGGCCTACAAACTAATTCTCAAGTCTCATTATTTTCTATTTGGTCTAACTCCTAATTCATATCACATATCCAAAACTTATCTTCGATTGATTTTACAAGGTTACTAGGTTCAATATTAGACAATAGAGCAACATTATCTTTATTTAGATTACTTACAAATCTTCTTCTTGTTTGCATATGTACATCATTGTTGCTAATGATTTGTGATTTGGTATGATATCTTTGAATCTATCTTGAGGGGTATTTTAAGTCTTATCTTTCCTAAATTTATTATTCTTCCTCATCAATATATATTGTTTCCTATTCATTATTTAAGTCCATATTATTTGATGTATCCTCTAACTATGAGTGTGATTTCTTTATCTCATCAATATTCACATTGGTTCTTTCCATTATCTTCTGCAACCTCTTGTTATAACATCTATAGATTGAGCTTACTAATGAATATCCTAAGAATACACCTTCATTATATCTATAATCAAACTTACCTAAGTCTTCCTCATCTCTTTTGATGGACCATTTGATTCTAAACACTCTAAAGTGTTTCCACATTAGCAAGTATACCTTTCCATAGCTCATAATAACTCATAAGGGGTCTTGTTTCCATTAGTCCTTATCTATCATTTATTCAATATGTAGACTATATTGCTCACTTCCTCTCTCTAGTATCCATTAACTAACCTTGACTCATTAAGAATAATTATTTTCATCTCTTGAACTATTTTATTCTTGATTTCCATTACCCCATTCTACTGAGGTGTTTTAGCTGCTAAGAACTATCTTCTTATCCCATCAACATCATAAAATTCATCAAATTAATTGTACCAAAACTATCCTCCTCTATTATATCTTAGGCACTTGATCTTACCATTTTATCATTCATAATAATATCCTAGAATGCCTTGAACTTATCAAGAAATTTTGACTTTTCCCCCAAGAATGCTACACAATTCATTATTATGTAGTCATATATGAGTAACATGGATGATCTATCTCATTAAATAATTTTTATTCTTGTAGGGCCACAAATATCAATGTGTATTAACTCCAAAGGCATTTTATTAGAGTACTCCTTGGACTTAAACCTTTTTCTATTTTTTTTACCACATTGGCATTCCTTTTAAAGTTTGTTTGTAGGTTTGGTGATTTTAGGCATGTTCTTCACAGAATTATTAGAGCTTATATATACCATATTATCAAATTTTAGGTGGCCTGAACCTTTTTTAAATATCCAACATTCATCTATATTGCTCATAAATCATCTTTCCCTGTTGATCTTAATTAAGACATATAGATTTTTTCTCAATTATCTTAGCATTAGAAATTAGCCTTCCTAATTTGGCTCTCCTTATTTCACATCCTCTATCATGAAAGGTTAGTGTGTGTCCTTGGATTCACATTTGACATACACTACATAGGTTATGTTTCAAACCTTTCACATACAACACATTCTTTGTCTTGGTCTTCCCATTATCTAAACTCAAGATACCTTTACCAAATATATTTATAGTTATGTTATCTCTAAATCTCATTATTCCTACGACATTATTCTATAATGACATGAAATTTCTCTTATCTCTGTCCATGTGGCTTGATAAACCACTATCTATATACCATTTCATGCCTTCATCTTGAATGTGAAAGGTGTTTTGAGCTACCATATATTTTTCTCATTTAACCTTCTAATCTTCCTTCACCTTGGTCTAACTTATTTATCCACTTATTAGTGGTATGACTATATAAACTCTTGTCTTAACTAATCTTCCTCATATGCCTCATCTTGTAATAACTTAAAATATGTCTTTTTATCATAATTATAGCATAATATTTTGCTCCTACTATTGAAATGGACATTCACCTTATTCCTCTATGAAGAATTGATTCTAGCATAATGTCTACAATCCATAGCTCTATGTCCATATTGATTACATGAGAAAAAATAATCATTAAATGAATTCACATACCTTTTATGTTTGATGTTGAATGATGCACCTCTACCTTTGTTGTCTCTTAAAGAAGTCAGAATCTTCTTGACTTGTATTATCATGTGGATACATTTGATTATTCAAAATATCACCAAAGAATTAAACGAGTTTTTCAGTTTTTTGATGTGTCTTCAACTTGAATATTTCATAATCCAATTCTACCTTCAATTACTCCATTTTTATTCAAAACATGATGCATTCTTCCACCTTGGTCTTAAGACTTTTAGTGAAAATCTCAATCTGATTTTCAATTTTTTTGATGATCTCCTCATGCTAATTGGTGTTGTTACTTAGTATATATTTAGAGAGATTGATTTGTTCCTCATAACTATTAACTAATTATCTTAATTTTTTATTCTTCTTTCTTTGAAACTTCAACTCCTCTAGAGCACTCACCAGTTCTACCTCAAGGTTCACTTCAACCTCTTCTTCCTCTAATTATTCATCATCCATAAGTCTTTTCACTTTTGTACAACCCTCATTGTATATTTATATATCCATGAATATGGTTTTGTTTCTACCATGATCATTAATATCATCATCACTCTCAAATTTAATTGTGTCACATACATCTAATGAGCTACTATCTTCTTTGATATAGAAACTTTTCTTGTTCTTTAATGACCCTTTCTTTCCTTCATACTTCCTGAAACCATTTTTACTCTTGTCAAACTTATATATATTCATATCATCATCATGATGTTCATCATGATCTCCATCATGCTCATTCTTATCTTTATTAGGACATATGGATGCAAACTGACCAATCCTACCTTAGTTAAAGCACATGAATGGTAACTTGCCCTTATACTTACATGATCTTTTCCTTAGTTTTATAACAAACATGGATACTATCTTATCATCATCAATGTCTATGTTAGAATCATTCTTTTCCTTTTTACCTTGTGACTTTTTCTCAAATTTGAATGTAGTTTCCTTATTGGAAGGTTTTCCATTACTTGTTCTCATTTCATAGGTAGTCGAGATGTCATAAATCTCATCCATATGTAGTATGTTAAGATCTTTGATCTCCTCCACAACAGACACATTTGAATCAAACATAGATATAAGATATCTCAATACCTTTTGTACTGCTATTGATTCTTCCAGCTTCTCTTAGAAATATAATGACATTTACCACTTCATCTACTCTTAAAAAATAAAATGAAATGTTTTCATCCTCATTCATTATCAAAATTTCAAACTACCTTTGGTGGGTCTATAACTTTGCCAACTTATTTTTGGTTTCTCCTTCATTGATGGTCTATAAATTATCCTAAATTCATTTGGATATATCAAAATACATGGAATTTGGAAACTCTACCTATAAAATACCATGTAATGCCATTCATTTCCTTAGAGTTGTTCTCACTTACCTTATTTCCTATTGTGTTAGTTGGTGGTGTAGAAGGTGCATTTAATCCATCAACAATAGATTTCCATATGTAATATCCCAATGAAATTAGATATTTATATATGATGATTCTCCAAAATTCATATTTAGTTCCAATGAAGAGAGGATCCTTATTGGTTAAGAAACCTCCTTGTACTTGATGACTAGACATGCTTGTGCTTCTAGGATCTCCTTCAAGATAGTAGGCCTACTTCAAAGGACTAGGATCTAATACCAATTATTGGAAGAATAATAATTGAGAGGCAGTGAACAAGTGTACCAAAAAAATCATTGAATTATATCCAGACATTCATGAACTATGAAAGTAACATTGAGATCTAACAATGCAGAAATAACCATTGACATGAGCATAACACAAGAACACATACATTTGAGTGGGAAAACATCAATGAATATAAAACCCACTATGACATATTCAAATGGAATATATTTTTATAAAATAAAATATCAAATTATATTGATCACCAACTAAAATTAGAGCACCAACCCCAATGAAGTCAAGCAACCACTTGATTAGGCTTTAGAAGGAACTTACTTGAAAGGAAGTACTAACTCCCTAGGTGACTCAGAACCAAATCATCCAAATCATTAAATATTGATCAAAATACCTATTATATAATGTTATGGTCTCATTTAAATACCTATTTCTCTACTAATATATAATTTATTCACTTATTCAATACACACTCAACTAGGCCTAAACTACCTTGTATATATACAAGTCTCATGGCCACATACCACTTGGTTGGCCACACACCTTAAAAATATTAGATAATCCATATAATATGTATTATAAAATCTTATTAACATTATTAAAATTAACTTTAGACCCCTTTTGGTTTGCAACAACTCAATTAGGCCTCATTTCTCTTTTAGGCCTCATGGAGACCTAATTATATTAGGTCTATCTTCTTGGCATCAAAGCTTGATCCTCTTGGGCCTAGATGGACTTATAAAAAATTATAAGCCATTAAATCACATAGATAATGAGCTATAATCACCTTATCCATGCCTGGTTTGACCTATATTCTTCACTATACCATGAAATTTATTTTAGGACAAACTATCCTATTAGGCCTACGTACCTCAAAAGTCTATCTTACAAAAATGAAGCTTAAACATCCTTAAGCTAGTGAGATATAAAAAATTAAACATGTATATAATTTATACATGACATTAGGTTCATTAAAAAATTCTTAGAATGCTTTCACTCAGGAGATAAGATCTTAAGAACATTTTTGCAACTCACTCAGAATTACCAATTTACCTCAAAAAGTAATCATGGTGAATTAGACCTCCAACACATGTCTAGACACTTTTCATGACTCTTGATGCATGTAAATGTTCATATGAGATCTATATATCATCCTTGGATATAAATATCATATGGTCTAATGTAAAATATTGGTTTTATAGACTAATTTATTGACGTTATATTACATAGTCTTATTTGAACCAGATAGGTCATTTTGTGAGAAACATTTTCACCATATTCATTTACCCAAAAAACTTACTACAAGAATTAAAATGAATTAAAAATCATAAATAAACTCTTCATTAACTTTTTTTGAACACTATGACATGATTAGACCCTCAAATCCATATTCTCATCACTACTTGGGTTTTACACTATTTGCACCATTAGGTATGTCTACGACTCGAGAACTTTTATAACCAAATTAAAAAATTTAAAGGTTATAACCTATCTATAAATCACCATGGACATGAAAAATGAGTCTCTATATTCTACCATCCATTTTATTTTATTGACTAGTCCAAATTTTTAGATCTATATCAACTTCTTGACAAATAAGCTTATATCTATGCATTTTCTCTCTCATCTAGCTAACCACCACCACTTGGAGGTACCTGGGAGAGTTGACTACATGATCTAATATTTTATCTAGACATTTAAATCCACTCTAAGTTGATTTGAATAAGATATTTCATATTGGGTCCTTATTAGGGTTTTAGGGAGCTTTAACACATGTTTTGGTGTTAACGATTGCTCATAAAGGACTTCCCATTGAATCCAAAACCAATGCCTAAAGATATTATCTAGGAACTTTACCCATCTCTCCTTAATATCTTTGTTTACCATGTAGAGGTTAAAAATTCCAACGAACATATAAAAGTGATTGTTGGGTCTTGAGACCTCATTTTGTGAACTCGAGAAGGCTTAAAATAGTGTTTTATGAAATTTCAATCAAAACATGACCTCAAAATATGTGAAAATTCCTAAAAAAACTAATATTACCTCTATCCATGCTCACCTATTGATACATGCCTTGAAATTTGATCTACATACCTTATTAGGCTAGGCAAGGTCTAAAAGAGGTCTAGGTGTAGGATTAGTGTGACGATCCCACCCCTATAGGCTCAACTTGAAACTCTAATGAATGATTCAATACATTACATAAATGTTCAAATATTTTTGAACAACCCTCACATACCTTCATGATTAGGCTCATGACTAGGCTTCCTATGAAACTTTAACATCAATGATGTATACAATCATGAAACCATAAGGAATTAGTTGCATTAAAATTAAATCTTTCTCCTTATCTCATGATATCACTCTCTAATGAAAACACTCTCAATGACCTCAATGATAATGCTCTCTCAATGCACATTATCACATCATATATTGCTAACTAGGACTAGTCACCTTTGATATCAACCTTCTTGAAATTCACCTTTGACATTAATGCCAATATTCAACATAAGCCTACATAGGGTATGAAGATGGTTATAAACCTTAAACCTTGTGATGAGATATTTAGAATGACATAAGAACTAGTCAACACCCAAATGATAATGTACAAGTCTACTTGATGTTTCAAAATTAGTATTCAAGCATGAAAATAGTATTTAATGAGTCCTAAGCATTATCTGGATGATAATGAGATGATTTATTAAGTTAAGTTCTTAGATATAATATTCAAAACTCTCACTCAGTCTAAACCACCTATATTCATGGCATAAGGTAGAATATGGAGGTTTGTGAAAAAGTGAAGTCTTTGATGCATGATGGTAGGGTGTAGCTTTGAATAAAATATTGAGATAAAATTTTTTTTATGTAATTCTCTAACCTCATAATGATTCCACATGGAATTTAAGATTAAACTAAAAAATGCAAATGTAGATGGGCCTATTTGGGACTTTTAAACCCAGACTAAGCATATAATTTTATGTGTAAACATGTGTGAAGGAAAAGCACATGAAGTAACACTCGAGTCTAACTTGGATTTTAAAACAAGTTCAATTGGTCACTGAAAGTTTGATTTTCTAAATGATATTTCAAAGATAAAATTACATAGCAAGATTCATTCAAACCCCTTGATACATAGTCAAATAGATGTCTACAGGTTTGACTACCCTCAAGGATGTTTTTTAATTTTTTGGGAGAGTTAAGGTCTATTGTAATTATAATTAATAATAGATCACTTTATGGTAGTTTCATGCTGATATTATAGGTCCACAAGATCCTAATACTTAGTAACAAAGGAGAAAAACATTGAATCCTTGCTTAGGATTAATAAGACAAACCTAACTACATACACAGACCTATAGATAGTCATGAGAAGGTGGTTAGTTAATGTTTATATGTTAAACTTGATGACATTAATGAGGTGAAAAATACATTATAAAATAATATATGATTTCCTATATCCTGCGACAAGTGATAAAAGTCTCAAACACAATAATCTAGGGTCACTAGCATTGACTTGCTCAAGAATCCTAGCATGAGTTGATGAAGGATATAGCTAGGTTAGAGAATAAATTTGATATGATAATCATGTGATCAAGTCATGGTGGATACCTCAGACTTATGGATGTATTTTAAACTTGAAATTAGACTCAAAACACCACCTACAGACCTCATTTCTCTCTAGACCCCACAAACACACAATCTACTAGCTTGAGGGTCTCTTAAACATGCTCATATCTCACATGAAATGATGTATGGTGGCTCAAGATATTTTGAATAATATGAAACCAACATAAAATCATTATTAATGGAATTTTTATTCTCATCCATATCTTATCTTTTATGAATCATCCTTAGCACCACGAAGCACTCATAGGCTACCAACAAGCTCTTTAGTGACTAGTTTAGAGAAATGAGTCTATAAAAAACATTAAATTACTTGGTTTTCCTCTAAAATATATTTTATATCAATTATTAATTCAATTATATTCTCCATGTGTATTTTTTCTATACTCGTAATTGTACAAAATATAATAAATACACTATTTTAAAGGTTTTAAGGTGTTTTACAGGGTTTTGAGTAATGGAAAACTTCATAAATATTTATAGAGGTCATTTGGTATTTTTTACACCTATTAAATCCCAAAATTACATACTATACATTATGGAATTCAAAAAACAAAGCTCATTTTTCAATGCAGTCTCAAATAGACCTAAAATGAGACTAGGTTTGAAGGCCATTTCATGGTTCTCACACTTTCAAAGGGTATGAGGGCCTCAAATTTGGTATGGATGTTTTTTATATTTTAGGTAAAGTTAATAAAAATTATTTTGGGTGGTTTCACATGTGTTGGAGATATCTAGAGCTAAACATTAGGTTTATAGGCTTAGAGGGCTAATTGAGGCCTAATTGGGAGAGAGAAAAGTAGAAAAAGACACACTCACTTTCAAGACCTAAAACTTGTCTTATAGTTGTAAATAAATAATGTGTTCTCAAATATTCCATTATTTTTTCATTAACCTCCATACACTTCCCTACATAATAAGGTTTACAAATTTTTAGGGCTACAAGGAATGAGGCCAAATGTGGCCTTTTGATGTAAAACAAATTCTTGAGGGTACTTTGACACCTAAAAATGAGTTTTTTTCAAGTATTATATTATTTTAATAGGCCATACATGGAGAGATAACGAATTTAATAAAAGAAATCAAGTTTTGACACTTGTAAACAAGATTGGCCTAGTGAGATAAAGAGACTTGTAGACACCTAGAAAGAGAATGAAGTGATGTGTCAAAGGGAATTTGTAGAGATAAATTAAAATGTTTAAAAAGTAGACCTAAATATGTTACTTAAAATGATATTATGGTTAAGTGTGCCATTCATCTTCTCATAATCCAAATAAGGGGAAGTTTTGAAGAGTAAATGTAAGGTGTCAAGCCAAGTTTCAAACTTCCATGCCACTTATAGTAAGAGAGCATATTCATAATAATGAACTTGTATTCTAAGACCTATTTATATAGTTTAATAACTAATCTATGTATTATAAGTCATGAGACATTTTCCATCTCTCTCTCTCTCTCTCTCTCTCTCTCTCTCTCTCTCTCTCTCTCTCTCTCTCTCTCTCTCTCTCTCTCTCTCTCTCTCTCTCTCTCTCCTCTCTCTCTCTCTCTCTCTCTCTCTCTCTCTCTCTCTCTCTCTCTCTCACACACACACACACACACACACACACACACACACACACACACACACATGCTCTTTTATTTCTCTCACATTTCTCTATATATTTAGCCTGGATAGGATAAGTTTGTATCATCCCCATAGGTATAGTGATGACCTACCCATTTTCAGGATTTAATCAATGAGAACAATATAGTTTTACCTTCTCCATGGACTATTTTTAATATGCATTCTTGATTAGTTGATCTTTTTAAGTGATAGTCTTGCTTCCTTGGCATGTTTTTCCTTGTTCAACATTCATGTTTAATTTGGAATACTTTTGATAGGTCTATTGAATTTTATAAGTGAGATGTGAGTGTTTAATGAGTAGTATTCTAAATAGTGTCATGTCATTAATTATTGACTAATCCTCATAGATGAATCACTCTTCAAAACCTTCATGTTAAACATTGATGTGGAGAGGTAGAATTGGAATAGTTTCATGTGCATTTTAGTCTCTTGTTTGAAGTGAGTTTATAGATGATTGGTAGTGGTTAAATCATATTTGGTTCACCACCTCCATTATAATAGGTTTCTCTCCATTTTATTATCAAGTGTCATATTATTGATTTAGCCTAAGTGATTCATCAAGGGTAGTTAGACCTTTAACCTAGAGATTCACCTCTCTAATAGGGTACCCATAACCTTGAGGTGTTTCCATGTTACATAAAATTTGGAATGTTTGAAATATATTCCAAAGGGTGAAAATTTGATTCATAATAGTTTTGGCATACTTGATGGGACTAAGTCAAAAAAAGGTGGAAGAATTATTGGTGATTTTCTTCTACCTATCATCCTTTGGAGGAATTCTAAACATAAATGGCAACTATGTGCATAATCAACTAGTTCTAGGATCCTGAACACTTTTTTAACTAAGTTATACTTTTAATTGAATTATCTTGTTGAGGTTATTATGGTTGATTTTGAAGTAGAGTTCAATTTCATGCAAGTTGGTGAAGTTCCTCAAGCCTATATTATTCCCTATTAGTCCCATGATGAGCCATATCAACCTCAATATGATCCATATTAGACCTATGATTTTTATCATATTTTTCATGAATCATATTATTCCTATGATCATCCTTCTTAAGTTCAATATGTTCCTAGATAATATAGTCATTTATCAAATTAGTCTAATTCAAATTTGAAGCAAAATATCTTAGGCTATGAGAGGTACATGATAGGTATTAACACATAAAGGGAATATAGTCAAGATATTCCTAGTTATCTCATTCACAGTGTGAGAGACTCATTACAGTCAATGAAGGAAGAATGGGAACTTATTGAGAAAAGAAATTAGAAAATCCTCACAAGTGAGATGTTGGATGTAAGTGGTATCATACAAAACATAGAAGATATGATATGACTTCATGAAGACCAATAGGTCTAACTCCATCATCCTCGTGTGTCTTTAGACACAACACTTTATCCCTCATAGTTTCCACCCATTCATCCCAAATAGACCTTTTCAAGTGAGCTTTAAAGTGTTTCAAATCCTTCACATGTTCCTCAAACTTCCCCTTATTAGAATTCAATCCAAGAGATATTTTAAAAGGAGGATATTATCATTGAGAATCCTATTTTTAAAAACCATATTTCTACTTCTCTTCTCCAAGAACCCCCCAAAAAGTATTTTAAGACCCCAAGAAAGAATCAAGTGGTAAAATCATGGAGTAATCAGGGTGACACAAGTATAGATTGGGGATTTTAAATCAATGAATAATATGAACTTATATAATTCCCTCCCACCCCTCCTCAAGAGCCCTCTTATATTTGATACCAGTGTTCTTCTATTCTTTATCCTTATGAGCTAACTGACAACCTTCAAGAGAAGATATACTAAGAAAATATAGATAAGAAAATAAAATAGTTAGATATAAGGATAAATGAGGAGCAACAGAACCAAAATAAAGAGGTTGAATCAAAAGAAAACCTTATGCCCATTCAAGCTCCATTCCCATCTTACCAAAAACCTCTAAATTTTCCATCTTAGAGGTCTATCTAAGAAGTTTTTAAAAATAATGAGGATATAGTTGATAAGGTTGAAATTTAATTTAAATATATTGAAGATAATCAAGAAATATATGAGAAATATGATGTGATTGTTGAATAAAATGGGACACTCATAACACAAATGAATTTGCTATCTCTCTAAGAGTTCCTTTAAGAGTCAACCATTTCCAAAGTTTCAAGTTGAAAGAGTAAACCTTCCATTCCCAATCCCATTCATGATATATACACCATACCTCATACTCCCTCTCCAACTCATGAACATGCCCATCACCCTCCCACCACATCCATTTTTGAAGATGAACATATCCTATGGGTAATAAATTAAGTAGAGATAAAAACTAAAAGTATGATTTAAAGAGAATGCGAATAAGATAATGCATGTGTATATGATGATTAATTTGCCATTATTACTCCATTTCATCAAAATAGACATAAATCAATCTTTGAAAATGAAAAAAAGGGTGATCTTGATGGTGTTTCAACTACCTATTAGTAGAGTGTTAAAGTTAATACCTTGGTTAATGAAGAAGTTGGGAAAGATGTGAAAGAAAAGGATCTTGACAAAGACATCAAGTTGAATGACCTTGTTGAGTCAAATGAGTAGGTTCAAGGATATTTGAAGGAAACATAGTAGACCTATTTGTATATGTTTAAATAAGATGAGGGTATTAATAAGTTGGAACCTATAGGATAACAAGATCATATTGATGAGGAAGAAATGCAAATTGATCAAATTGTTAAAGAAGAATAAGTCTCTAAAGATGTTATTCAAGTTGTATTTATTCAAGAATGATGTCAAGAGAAGGATGGAGATATTTAGTATTTATGCCTAGACATATGAAATGGGTTTGAATATATTTAAGGGTTTACAAGTCATTTTTGATAGATTGAAGATGATATTGAGGTTGACCTCTTGAGAAATAATTAGATGATCTGCACTAAGTTATTCAAAATAAAGTACGTCATGTCATGGAATTTATAGATGCTAATAATGAAGTTTCTCACATGAGCCAAGAGATGGTCATGTTTGAAATATGCACAATCATCAAGAGGCATCATGATAAGGATCTTGAGCCACAAGATGAGTTCACCTTCATAGGTGATTGGTTTGTAATTGTCATTTCACTTAAGAACATGGTAAGAGGAGTGGAAAGAAAAGAAAGGATGAAGTTAACAAGAGCAAGGTCTGATAGGAATATTGCCTCATGCCATTATTAATCTCATAGAGTAGAAGATATCACAAGATTTCCCTTTAACCTAGGATGAAGAAGAAAAGTTAAGGTTAGTTATATATAGCTAGTTTGCTTTCTTGTTTATTGTGTTCCTAAGTGTTTGATACCACATGTGTGTGTGTGTGTGTTTCCTTTTATTATTGTGTGCTGTATTTATTTTATGTGTTTAAATATCAAATAAGTCTATTTTGTCATGATCAAGGTTTAGTTAGCTCTGAATTTGAGTGTAAGTGACTCTATTGCCCAATGAAAACACAAGGCTATTGGTCTATTTAGCATATTCAGCATGCTACCCCTATGAATCAACAATTTGTTGACCAATTTTGACCCCTAATTTTAAAATATAAACTCTTATAGGAAAAAACTTTCTTTTCATGTCTATCTAACTTTATTTATAGCTTTGACATTACTTAATAGCCTTCAAAAAGTCTACATAAAACCTTATTAATATTGTTTAAGGTAATATGTGATCTAAATTTATAAGTCATAAGAAATGAACTAATAATGCAATCTTATATAGGCTAAATTCAACCTAAGATATAAAAACAAACAAAGAAAATAGAAAACATAGACTTGTACTTTAAATGTGCAATCTTTCTTCATTGTGATGTGAACTTGATTTTCTCTTTGAAAATGTGGTGCTCACTCTTCCATGTAAAGGAGGATAGGAAATTTTTTGGTAAAAAAGGAGTTTTTGTATGCTTTTGTTATCTTTGATTCACTTGGATTCACTTGTGAATTAGATAGAACTTCATTAGCATAAGTTAGGATTTTGATTCTTAAAAATGAAGTTTTCCAAGTTTATTTACAGATTTTTGGAAGAAGATCCAATGGTGGAGGATTATTTGGATTTATTAAATGATCTAAATAATCAATAATGGCTAATGATTTATCACCCATGAGGATGAACACCATTTTTAATGGTTGAGATAGGTATGGGATTGGTTAGCTGAGTCATTAAGAATAAGTTAAAAAAATTTAAAAATTAGGGGATGACTCATAGGAGGTTGAGAAAGTTATGGGTTTGGTTGGGATGAGGAAGAAAAGGGTGGAAGATGTTGGATGAGGTTTAAAATACATATTTAATATTTAAAATAATGATTTAAAGAGTGCATAATTGGCTAATTTGACTTAATCAATTATTTTAATTTGGAGGAAAATGTGATGAATCATTTTAGGAAGAATTACTAAATTAATTTTAGGTTCATTTTGACACAAAATGAAATTTAGGTGTCTACATTTGCCCCTCTTCAAAATAATGTTTTGAAGTAATACTATTTTTAATAATAGTAAAAGAAGTAGAGTGTTAATGGTTAAGAAGGATAAATTCACCTCAAATGAATGAAAATGAGTGTGATTATTCCCCCTCAAGGGTTTGTTCAAAAAGTAGATAAATGCTCTAAATTAATAAAAAAATGAATTTGACAAAGTGATGTGAATGAACATTAAATCAACTTACTGTAATATTGTTGTCAAACTTAAAAGATTTTGGTTGTATAAAAAAGGTTGCCCCTAGTTAACTAAAACTAGAGTATGAATTTGAAAAATAATAATTTAACCATTCAGAGATTGCACACTTAATGTTTTGATAATGACATAGAGGTCAATTGAGTGGTAGTGGGAATGATATATCCTAGTGATAATAATCTTTGGATCTAAAAAGAGAAAAAAGTTATTAAATTATAAATGATTATGTTTATTTTATGTAGATAAATTGTTGCAATATTTGGAAAACAGACTCAGAACAAATTGATTTAAGGTTCCTTAAAATTTAAAAATTAGATGAAGAATAAGGATGATGAAGGGGTGCGGTGATTATTTGATAGGGGATAAAAATATAAGTACAACAAATGGTGTATATAAATTCATTTGTGTAAATTTGATTTTCAAAGTTATTTTTCTAAGAAAATTAAGTTGAGATTTATGATTTGAGACCTTTGAGGAAATATGGACCATATTCGACACCCTAATCATTGAGAAGAGTGAGTGAGGAGGTTACATAGACTTGAGAGTAGTGGTACTTTGGTAAGTGAGTTTAAAATTAAAAAATGTTTGCATTTATGGTCATTAATTAAGGCAAAAAGTGAGAGAAAATGAATTTGAGTATGCCAAAATGGTGAATTTAGCATCAAAATTAGTGAATTCATTATAGGTAACTATGAATTTGAAAAACATAGTGGTGATTTTGTAAAATAGAGAAGCAAAATTGCATTAGGTTAAAAAGGCAATTTTGTTATTTATCTATTGCAAAATTGTTAAAGAGGGAAATGAAATCATTGGTGAGAGAAGTGAATTTATTCAAGGGAGAAGTGAATTCTTTGTAGTGATTTAAAGGTGATTTTTAAGGGATTGATAATTAATTTACATAATTTAGTAGAAAAAATGTGAAATGTAGAAGTGAAATTATGTTGTTAAGAATGATGAAAGTGAACGAAGTGAAATTGTTTGTTTGATTTATGTTATTTTTGTTGAGTGATTGGAATGTAGTGATAATTTTAATTTAATGGTGAGTAAAATTAGTTAAATGCTAATATATGTGATTAGTAGGAGGTATTACCAATGCTCATGACTGAAGAGAGGAGACTTGGAGTGATGGTATGAATGGAGAGCTTCACAAAGTATGAGTTTATAATGCTAGAGGTGAGTAGCTTATCATACATTGCATAGATGCCAGAGAATCAAGTGAATAGAGTGCTTCTTATATCACTTGTTGAGAGATGGCATATTGATATTAGTATATTTCACTTGCTAATAGGGGAGATGACTATCACTTTGGAGGACATGTATCAGATTTTGGGTATCCCAATACGAGGGAGATATGTATACTAGGGATAGGGTCCATAGGAGATCACATTATTTAGGATATATGGGAATGTGCTGATTTCTATTGTTAGAGGTGGTGTTGATGTAGATTATTATACTAGATTAGAGATGGATTATCTTACTATTGTACTCATGGATGTTGTTAGTGGAATTATGTTACTTGACAAGAGTGAGAGGTTATGTCCTATTGTTATTATATATGCAATTGGATATATGATGAATATTGGTAAGATATTTACATCAGGTCCATGCAAGTTAGCACATTTATACTAGGATTTACATCATGCATTTTATTTTTATCAGAGAGAGATAGGTCATTTGGCATTGATACAAGTATGGTGTTAGGAACACATTATTATAGAGAGGCCAGTTGGACACATGAGAAATTAATCTAATGATGAGTCATTTGAATATGGATGGAATGTTTTAGATTAAGGTAAAATTAGGTTTTGAAGGGGCCCCAAAACCCTGAAACAAAGTTAGAAAGATACATCAAAAAATGCCCAATAGGAAAAACAAACCTAAAGCCTACTGCAGAACAATATCAAAACCAGGTTTTACAAGGACCTGAAACCACCAATCTAGACCATAAGAAGAAAGAACCCAGGTTTTATAGAAACCTGGAAACTCAAATAAGTTTTAAAATCTAAGAACCAGATATTTAAACCAGTTATAACATCCAACAAAAGGGACCAGAATAATATGAATAAAAAGACCCTCGTCTTTTAATTCTAGGATCATCTTCACTGCCTCCTTTCCAATCATTGTAGTATCTTGTATGGATATTGCAGCTGAAGTGGCAACATCTTGCATAGCTTTCTTCCTAGAGCTCTGTCTGGTCCTCGTACTTGGCCCCTCCAAGGATTTTATTTCCTCATTAGCTCATTTTCCAAGGTTAGCTGCAGCAACACATATGCTAGAAGTAACCTCCTCCATCTTCATTCTACTTTCCTTGATGAGCCTTCTGAGATTATTCTCATAATATTTAAGTTTGATAGAAATATCTCTCATCTGCATTTCCAGATTACTAATTTTATTCTGATCAGCTTCCTGATTATGTTCCATTATTTCCATTCTCTTCTTTAGCCCCATTATTTCCTTATACATCCACGAATCAACTTGAAGAATGGCATCAGCTTTGCATTTGGCCAATTTCATGAAGGGAAGCCTATTTTACTTCTGCCAAATGTCACTAATATCTTCAATATTCTCTTGTGGAGTGAATTCATCCTTTTCAGTTTGATCCTCCATTGTTTTCTGTTCTTCGGTATTAATAGGGTTTTCATTCTAGACAGGATAATCCTTTTCTTGTTCTCTAATCTCCATAGCATGATTGGAATCTTGAACCATATGTTCCTTCTCTATTTTTGAAGCTAGAACATCGAGTAAAATATCCATTTCTTTTTCACTTCCCCCCAACACTCCCTGATTATCCTCATGATCAGAATTTTCTTGTTTTATTTTTTCCTCTGTTGAATCCCCTTCTTTTTCATTCTCACTTTTATCTTTACCTTCCAAATTAGAATTGGAATCCCCACTATCCTTCCCTTCCTCTTCCTCTAGACTCTCCTTATCATAACTTTTTGTAGTTTCCTCATCAACAATTTTTTTTTTAAAACTGGAGGGTTTAGGTTTGAGTTTTTCTTTCCCCTTTACATTTTCATTCTTCTTACACTGAGAATCCTTGTTTTTGTCAGATTGAGGATTCGAGGCTATGGCATTGTTTTTGCAAAAACCTTCTATAATTAGAATCAGTCCTTCATGCAAGATGGGGTGAGATTCCTTTTTTCTATGAGCAAATAGACTTTGAAGCATCGAGTAATGCAAATAGAAAGGAAATTAAATTTTGTCTTTGTGCCTAAAATGATTAAGAAAGACAAAATGGTATTTATGAACTCTTTCGCTTCTACCATCAAGGATGAAATACTCACGGGTGCAACATAAAACTTCTCTCTAGATTCCTTTTACCTGCTCCAAGTCAAAAAAATCTTTGCTCTTTTCCAATTACTTCTCCTCAGCATCCGTCTTCAAAAACTTTCTATATGCCTCATTAGAAATACTGGTCTGCTTAGAGAATTTTACACCCTCCATTGGAAGCCCTGTGACCTTTGCAATGAAGTCCTTAGTGAGCTTCATCATGATTATGGATGGAATGTTATTATTGGGACATGTATAACATAATTAGGTGACCTAGAGTTTTATAGGAGGTATATTGATAAGTAGGTTATGATTAGATCACCTAGAAACCTTATAGGGAGATTGTGTTTTAGTGACCACATGATGACCTACACATGAAATATATGATGACCCTTTATTAAATTATAGGGACTCTTGATTAAATCATAGAGATATGTCACCCATATAGGGTGATGAGATAGTTTGATGTGAGACACATATACTTGTTCAGCCACATGTATTTTCATGATTGGTGAAGGAGAGGGCACAATGGGTCATGACCATTGATATAGCCACAGCTGACCATAGATTGACATAGTTATTTATTATTGTATATAGTGATTAGAGAGATGTCATTGATGTTGTATTTTTTTATGGTTATGCATATTGGTGGGTTTGATAGAGGCCAATTAGATTGACTATTCCATATGTACCACCATGGATGTGGAGGTAGAGATTGGTAGTTAGCTTGAGTAGACATACATGAGGTAAAGGTTTATGATCTTATATCAAGAGGGTTATGATAGGAGATAGAGGATGATCATTAGAATGAGGTGGAGGATGTGCTATAGAGGTTATATAGTTTCATGATGTGGATATTATAGATATATGAGGCAAGGATTGATATTGATGTGGATACAAGGATAGAGCTAGTTATAGAGTAGAGGGTTAGAGGGGAGAATCCATTAATAGATATAGACAATGAGGATGATAGAGAGGGGGAAGATGTGATCATGATACAAGTACATGATGTTAAGATAAATAGAGGGATGTGGTTGGTTCCTCATGTACTCTAAGATCTAGATAGGAACATGAACTTATTGATAGACTCCAAGAGGATATTAGAAAACGTGATAGGGATATTAATGGATTGAACTAGGAGGTTGCCATATTATATAGTGTTGTTGATGGCATAGGGGACCAAAAAATTGAGATTAGATGATTACATTCTAAGGTTGATAGATTATAGGTGCTTATAGATAGGATGGATGGGAATGGCATGGATATAGTATTGGTTATACATGATGTAGAGACCCAGATGCTAGAATATACAACATTGACACAACACTATAAATAGGAGAGAGATACATATAAATTTAAGATATTAGAGGTGAGGGTGATACTCGCTAGACAAGGGCATATTTATATATTGGATAGAGTGATGAGGGCCATGGATTAGGCCATATATTATAGGAGCTTGTATGAGGAGGTTGTACCACATTCTTAGAGGGCACCATCATTTAGGGACTACTCTATGAGATGTTCAATATCTACTACATTAGTTCATCCTATTGAGTTAGAGAGATTAGTGGGATAGGTACAACATGTGATGGGTCCTTCATGAGGCACACCATGATGTGAGGAGTTATTCCCAAGACCAGAAACTCTATCATAGGGATAAGATGACACATAAGGCATATTGGGTAGATTTATTCATTGATGTATACAAATTTTTGGATGTATATTTTATATAGACACATTATATATATATATATATATATATATATATATATATATATATATATATATATATGATGTGTGAGACTTTGTATTATGTTGATTTAGACATTCATGTACTATTTATTGATTTATATGGGATTTATACATGATTGATAGATGTATTGATATATACTAGTAGTAGTTATATTTCTTACATTTTGATTTATGCTAGCATGTTTTAATTCTTTCAGCATATTTATTACGTATGTAAGAATTTTTTATGATTGATTGGTTTGTATGGATTTAGAATGTGACATAGCTACATTACATGTGTTTTTATTCTTTGTATTGGATTTCCAACAATATTGAGTTTTGAACAACCTAATTTTTAATATAACATAAAACACATTAGCTCTAATTATATTTAATATCATTATGAATGTTTATTTTTTAAGCATATGAACACATATTAAGAATAAATAATGTAAAATTTAAGTACATCATGATATAGTAATACCATAACCATACTATTATGCATTTCACAAAATAATCTTGTTAAACACATAGAGAAAAATAATGGAAAAAAATAAAGTAATATAAATGATTTTGAACACAAAAATGACACACAAACAAAAAAATAAAGAGTAACTCTAACAAAAATTGGTCACAATTGACAAAGTAAATGAAAATAACAATTTGAATGGCTAGAGATAAAATGAAGTAAAATAACCAGCTTAATGACTAAAGATATAAAAATGAATAAAATAACTAATTGAATGGTTAGAGATAGGAAACAAATAATACCATAATAAAAACAAAAAAATGATGTAAAAACAAATTGTAACCAAAGACAATTTAAGAAATGGGTTGGATAATTATAGCCAAGAGCAAGGCTAGGTACCAAATAATCAAGGAAGAAGTACGTGGATAAGCTAATTCATGTTTAGGGAAATTGATTAATGGAAAGATGATGGATGAGATGATCCTAGAGACCCCATGTATCTAAGTGATGCCTAAATAATCCACCCTAGATAGATTCTATGTGGGGATATCAGGCTAGATGTACTTCTCCTAATACGGGAAGTGATGAGAAAGTAGATGATTGATGAAGCATTTTGAGTGTGGGTTGAAAAGGATGGGAGAGTGACCCACCCAAGAAGGAAAAAACAATGTGGAAAATATTTTAGAATGGTAGATATATTGATATTTATGTTTTTTATAATGTTGTGTATCATTTTTTTTTTTGGTATTATGTAATTTTCAAAGTAAGGAACAAGATGTTTTTTTGCTATCATGAGAAAGAATACAGGTTCACATATAAGAATAACAACCCTAAACTTAGAATTTTATAGTATAAATGACTAAATACTAATATAAATGACAAAATTTGGAATATACACTAGATTACTAAAAGGTAATGACCCCAAATAACTAGGGTAAGTATGGATAATGGTTTACACATGGTGCTTGTGAACCATATTTGACCCTGTAGGTCAAATTGGAACCCTTATACGTAAAAAATCTATTTTTAGATGTTTTATGGGTATAATATTTTGTCATGGGGTATGTTATAGTCCATTTGATTTAATTTAATGCCTTTTATCCTTGATCATGTTCTGATTAATCTATATGTCATTTTAAGTTACTTAGTAGGCATTTAGGGGTCATAAATGCAAGTTGCATAGTTTTCAAGGTATACAAGTGTCTTATTTTAATTTAAAACATAAAATAAGTTATTTTAACTATTAATAATGTTATTTCATCTAAAAATTGTATGTTATCTAACTAAAAATCAAGAAATCAGCTAAAAAAGAGGAGTTTGGCATTTGTACGACCCATAAGGTAATGTGACACATGGAAAAAGGTTGTGAGATGAATATTAATCCTAATAAAACTCATTTACACACTTGAAATAATTTATAAGTTCCAAATTAAATATAAAAACATTATACTCATTCACCCTTTTAGACATACAAAACTAGTTAGCAGGTTTGTGATTGGTACAGACAGTTGGAGAAGTTTTAGACCAAACACCTTTGGGAGATGAAATTAAATTTATATAAATAAATTTTCATAATAATATTTCAAGGATTGGTCAACTATTATTTATGAATCACCCCTAACAATTTAACTATGATTTTTTCCTTGGCAATCTGTACACCATATAGGTTTTGCCCTTATTTGGATGATTATATATAATCCATTTATTGGTATTGAATCCAAAATACATAAAAGTATTAATATAATTTTCTCCATATATTTTATTTTTTCAAAGTTTTTTTATAATCCAAGTAGCTCAAGTTGGAAGTGAAGACACTTTTCATGTGAAGTCTCAGTCATATTTCCTTATTTATAGAATGCTTGGTCCTCTACAAGGGTCTCATGTGAATAGGATTTGAGGTTTACCATGTATAAATTACATATTTATCACCTTAACCTCATGTTTAGTCTCATATCATCATGATTGGATCAAAATTTTAGTGCAATCTCATACTCACTCACCTCTTCACTGATTTTTACTTGTTACCATTATTGAATCACATGTATGAACTATATAGTGTATTCACAGAGGTTCATTAAAGGTATAAAAATTATTATCATGTATTTATAAGTGTAAATAAACAAGTTGGACCCTCCAAATAGTGTATAAAGGGACCGTATCAACTAGATACAATACTCCTACACAGTCTCCTACCACTAATGCACATATATAAGTGTTGTCATGGAAAAAAACATGTTGGAGGGAATTTTTGAGATGAGAAATGTCCTTGATAATTATAGGAGTATATTTGAAAGTTTTTAGAATATTTTAAAACTCATAAGAGTCCATAAAATATGCACATTATCCACACTTGCACTTTGTTACCTGTATACAAAAATGTCCATCTACAGGGGGCACTAACAGAATTGAGGATACTTGATGGATAATTTGGATAGGATAAAACTTTTTTTAATTTCTAATTGTGAATTAAATAACATGACATAGATTTTTGAAGGTACCATATGGGTAAATAGACCTAGAAGTTTGTGAAATATAATAATGACTATATTTAGGGACCTAATCCCTAAACTAAGAAAAAAAGGTCTAAGGATTTTTTCAGAGTCATATTACAATTGTTACAAATATATTTGAACAATATAGATATTTACACCTTGTATCATCCATATTATACAAGATATATACAAAATTTGGAGGATGAATGACTAGGGGAGGTTAGTTGTTAAAAGGCTCTAAGTTGCCCTTTGGCCACTGAATACAAGCAGTGAATTTTGTAGGTTTTGAGTTCCAATTAGAATCTTCATCATATGGTTTTAAAGTTAGACCTAATCACTATATTCAAGTACCTAATCTCTAAATTTAGAAAACAAAGGTCTAAGGCTTTTGTTAGAGTCATATTATAATGGTTACAAAGATATTTGAAGCATATATATGTGTACACCTTGTATCCTCCATATTAGAGAAGAGATATGAAAACCTTGGAGGATTAGTGACTAAGGGAGGTTAGTTTTTAAAAGGATCCAAGTTTCCATTTGGCCACTAAATTTAGGTAGTGAATTCTATAGGTTTTGAGATCCAATTAGACTCTTCATCCCAGGGTTGTAAAGTTAGACGATGCCACCATGTTTTTAAGGTCCTAGGTAGTTTAAAAGAGTTTTTATGATCTAATTATAATTTAGAGAGGATTATATACCATATATGGCCCCACAAATCTACCTATAGGTCTTGTTTTCATCACAAGTGTACAACTACAATTTGGCTATAGGGTTATCATGAGGATTGAGATAAATAACCTTGATGAGGACATAAATACAATAATATAATGAAAAAATGAAACTATAGTATGGCTTAGATAACTTAAATTAAGAAGTAAGGCACACAAAAAAGGTATAAATCATACAGTTTCACTTACAAGTGTGCATATTTCTAGAATTTTTCACCTACAATAGACTTTAGCTCATACACCATACACAAAGTGATTTTAAGCATGAAAATATTAAGGTTGGTTGATTGGATATGACCATAAATGGTTCATGAGACCAAAAATTGGTTATGTAACCTATCAAACAAGGAATCACACCTATATGATCCTATTTGACCTATAATTGATTATGCTTGATTTTAATAAACAGTGAACAGGTTTGAGGTTCAAAGTGATCATTTAGACTAGGCAAAGTGAAAAAAATGAATTCAAAAGTTAAAAAATGATCCTAAGGTAATTTAGGGAAGTTTTTAGACACTATCCTCAAGTCCAAGCAAGCATGTTCACCTATAGGTTCCCTTCCTAGACACAAAACACATTCAAAAGATAGAACTCAGTCTTGAGAGTTCAAGGTATATGGAGGGGTACATGAAAGTATAGTATGATGAATAGATTAGAGCTTAATACATAATGATAAAAGAAGATTGAATAGGATTTTCATATGAGAAACAAAGGAAGAAGGTTCCTTTATTATGAATTATATAGTTCACACTAAAAAAAACCTACACATAGTCTACCTTTTACATAGTTTTCCTTAGAATTTGAGGGAGTTTGGGGGTCAAATGACCAGAAAAAGGGCTGAAATTTTTTATAGAGTGTCCTTATCAATTTAGGAATCCCATAAAATATTCATTTATTCTAATTTACTAGGGTAAGTACCCTCTATTTTGTCTTAGATAGAGGGTACTTCCCTTAAGGAGCAAACCTTGCAGTTTAGAGGGAGAATATAAAGAGATTAGACCAAAAGATAAAGAGACCCTTTAAAGAGGTGTGAAAATTTAAAATACACATAATAAAACATGACAAAAATCTCATAAAATGGATAATACTTATAGGGAGGTGTAAACACTCAAAAGTGTAGATAGCCTTATGACACATGGTTATGCCTAAAGTCCAAATGAAAGGTCAACTTCAATTCTAGCATGAGATGAGAATTAAAATAGATTGTGTGATGTTTTGGGGGTTAGTTAAGATATGTCCAAGATTTTACCTTGCATAAGAAGTATAGGGAATCTATTTTTTTTCCAAGGAAAACATTATCCCTATGTGAATGGAAGAAAGGGCTCAAGTGAGAAACTTGAGATGCTCACATCTCCCTTGAGACTGTGCATGTAGATTTAAGGACTTTAAGGAAGTTAGTCAAGGTCTTAAACTCTACTCTAGTGGTATTTTTTGGTATTTCTAATGTATAATCTTCATGAACAATCCTTATGATCAAAAATGACTTAAAACCCTCTTAAACCCTTAGTCTTGACCCGGTGTGGGAAATGAAAGAGATAATACACCAAAATGGCATTATTCACCCCAAAAAATTATTATATGTTGTATAAGACTTAGTCAAGCTACTTACTATCAGGATGAGTTGTAGTAATCCATATATACATGGTATAAAATTTCCCTTTTTGACTATTTTGTGCATTATGCAGGTTCTAGGAGATTTCAAGAGATGAAATCAAATTTGGAAGGAATAATGAGACATAATATAATTTTTCATGTCCATTTAATGCCTTGAAAAGACTCAAAAGTGTTCTTACTAGAGATGACATCTTAGCCAGTCATAATTAGCATAGTAAACATGATAGTGAGAAGGGTAAGAACTTAAAGTGGATGGATTTTTAAGGTCTACCTAATCAATTTAAGGCCATGGAGAGTTTTTAAAAGTGTCATCCACTCCCTTTCATGTATTTTCATGGGAAAATAAATCCAATTTTTAGGCCAAGTGTGAAGGGTGACTAAAATAGGAGTTTTCTTTGAGTACAGGCAATGATGGCTCACTTCCAAAATATTATATGTGATTAAGAATGAAACTTGTGCATGGAGAAGAATGTATAGAACCCTTCCCTCTAATTCAAATTATTATACCAATCCCTAATCAATTTTGGGGTGTTCAAATAGAAGTGAATGATGAAGGCCATTTCCTTGTACAAAATGAGAACTCCTATGCCACATTTCAGGAGTTTGATGACTTGAGGTGCCTTTTGTCTCTTATAACCTTTCATTATCAATTTCACAATCCCTTATCATGCACAATAACTCATTTTATAAGATTGATAAGTGTCATTATGACCTTTGGACTTATTTCACATCCTCTCTCTCTTAATTTCTATATAAACCAGCCATTTTAGTCTTTGTAAATTATGATCCACCTTAGTATGGTGAATCCCTTCTCATTTCCTTACTATGTATTAATAAAGGTAACTAATTTTACATCATCTATTAATATTCATAGTGTGTTCACTTGAATGATTAATCTCTCTTAGTGTTGACTGTTATTTCCTTAGCATTATTGTCTCATTCTCTAAACTATTTATAACTTTAAAGCTTCTTCTTATAGGTCATGTGGAGTTTTTCACAAAGTGTTAAGGTTGAGTGAGTTATTCTTTTCAAATAGTGCCATTATAGGCCTCTTGTCTAATCTTCCTAGCCTAAACATTCATCACAACCTCATAATGAAATATTGATGTGAAAATATTCAAATTAGAGAAGTGCATGTTTAGTTAGTCTCTTGGTCTCATGTATGACATGTATTTGGTTGGTAGTCATCATTAAATTTGGTGTATCACCACCTTTAGGATAGTTTACTTTCAACTTTCTCTCCCTTTTCTCTTGTAATAATAGGTGTAGTAGTGATCCAAAAGTGGTACATCAAGGGAACTAACCCTATATATAGATTCACCTTGTTATTAGGCTCACCCATAGCCTAGAGGTGTTTCAATTATGCCACTTGGATGAAGAGAGATTAAACATATATTCAAAGGGTGAAAATCCAAGTGACAATAGTTTTTGGCAAGCCTAGTGGGACTCATTGTCCAAGAAGTTGAAAGATTTTTGGTGTTATCTTTTAATATAGTAGCCTTTAGAGGCATCTATCCAAGTATCAATGGCAACTCTGAAGTTACATCAACTAGTCAAATACCCAAAATTTTCCTTTTGAATATTGTTGGTAATGTTTTCTTTATGTTCTTGCTTCCCAATGAATTTTCATGGATAATTTTGGTGTTGAGTATTGTTTTACATAAGGTGGTGAGGTATTTCAAGCTTCTGACATTCCTAATCATCCTTTTTATGATTCCTATCAACCTTTTTATGATCCTTACCAATATTTTCATGATCCTTATGATATCTAATATGACCCTTATCATCCTTGTCATGAGTTGTATCAGTCCTATAACCAGCCTTCTTAATACCTTGCTCCTCCTAGTCAACCTAGTCACTTCTCTAATTAGTCCATTTCCACTTTTAATAAAAATCTCTATTTTCTTTATGTTCTTGCTTCCCAATGAATTTTCATCCATAATTTTGGTGTTGAGTATTGTTTTACATAGGGTGGTGAGGTGTTTCAAGCTTCTAACATTCCTAATCATCCTTTGTATAATTCCTATCAACCTTTGTATGATCCTTACCAATATTTTCATGATCCTTATGATATCTAATATGACCCTTATCATCCTTGTCATGAGTTGTAGCAGTCCTATAACCATCCTTCTTAATACCTTGCTCCTCCTATTCAACCTAGTCACTTCTCTAATTAGTCCATTTCCACTTTTAAGAAAACTCTCTTAGGCTATGAGAAGTACATGATAGATCTTAATAAACTAAGGGGATATGGTCAAGATGTTCTTAGTCATCTTAATCATAAGGTGAGTGATGCAATAGAGTTGGTTAAAAGAGAGTGGGCACCTATTGAGAGAGCCAATTGGCAAAGGCTCATAAGTGAGTTTATATATGTGGGTGGCTTTGTTTCATCTTTATAATATAGGATAAGAGTTCATGAGGATAAACCTCACTAATTTTATCAAAACTCATATCCACCTCTATAGGATTGCTATCAATCCTACTTGACCATTTACTTATGAACCCAATCAAGCTTATCAAAGTCATCTTTTTCCTAATCAACTGGAAGAGAGAGTTGGAAAGACAAACCTTTTTTGAATAAAATATTGATAGGTATATTGAGTTAGTCAATAATTAGATATAATAGTCCATATCACTATAAAATGAAGTGGAATCTAAGCTCTCATTTCCCTTTCACATTACACCCCTACCTCAAGAGAAGACTCCTAGATATGAAATCCCAAGTTATAGATATTCCAAGCCTAAGGAGATACCAATTCTCTTGAACACTTAATAAAATCCTTAAATTGAATCACTACCTCAAGAAGAGACTCTTAATACTAACATCCTAAGCTGGAATAATGTATTTTAATCATGGGGAAAGAAAGAGGATAAAATCCTAGATAAAGAGTGTGAAGTTGAGAGAGAGCTTGATACTATTCAATACCTTCCAACACTTCCTCAATATACCTCTTATCTTCCATGTTAGACTTATTTTACTCCTTATCCTCATGATGATGCCTATTAACTTTAGGGAATACTTTTCCAAGAGAACCTAGTCAAGAAAATTGAAGAGTTAGAGTTGAGAATGAAATTGCTAAGTCAAGGTGTGATGGAAGGTTTAAATACAAAAGAAGATCCTATGCCTAAAACATCCCATCTAACCTTCCTTAAGAGAGTGTTCAAGATAAATCAGATGAGGTGATTTTCAAATGGAAGGAGGAAAACCAAGATATTTTAGCCCAAGGTCTACCTCCCTTTCATCAAGAACTCCCAAAAGAAACCCTTATAATTTATCTCAATCTGATTTTGAGTCCTATGTTTCACCTCCACTAACTAGTTCATCCTATCCTCACCCCATCACCCTTTGCCTTGATGGACCTATGGTATGGGAACCTAAAGAGGAGAATTTCGTGGATAAAAATTTAGAACCCTTTCTTGAAAAAAATATAGCTCCTTGGTATCCTCATTAGACTAAGTCACATGATTACAAGATGCATGGTCTTGGAATCACCAAGAGGGAGAAGGAAATTGAGGATCTTGCACCCCTTGAGAATCAAATTCATGCTATGGAAGTTTAGATGAAACTTGAGATCACTCAAGATGTCCTAAATACTAAAGAAGAGGTGATTTATTATGTTGAAACTTTCGATTAGGTTGACATGGAAGAATGTTTTCCTTTTTTCAAAGAAGAGGAAATCATCTTTAGTTCTTCCATCACTATCCAAGACATCATACATGGGAAAGAAAAAGTCTTTAATAATCCTTGGGATGAATTATTTGAAATAATTTGAGCATGCTATTCTCCTCTTCAAGGAAGCTATGATCTAGTCAAAAATGGAGAAGGCAATCTTGACACTTAATTGGGTATGTAAAGAAGAAGAAAACTTTCAAATATATCCTTTCATGAGGAATTTGAATCTCATAATGATATGTTCTAAATCATAATTTTTTTAATCATAATCTCAACCAATTGGAGAAACACATCATCTTTTGAAGGATGGAACAAGCTTTTATTGGCCTCAATCTTCCAAGGAACAAAAAACCACTCCTCTTGAAGCAATGTCGACCAAGAAAATAAAAGTTGATCATGGGATGAAGAGTGGGAAGAAATATTAAGTATGTGTATAATTAAATAGGAATAAATTTAAATTGGAGACATTTTACAGGATGATCTACTTTAGAAAAGATCACATGAAGTGCCAAGGAATAGGTTTGATCTACCAAGCATCCAATCTAAAGAGTAACATTCTTAGCACTATGGTTCATCTCATGAAGAAGAAGATTCAAGGATATTTAATTTTGATCATACAAAGGAGGTATTATTAGTTTATATTTGTTTATATTTGTTTTTTATATTTTCCTAAGTGCTTTGAGAACATATGTGTGTCTTGCTAGTGTGTTTGATTTGCTTTGTGTGTGTCATTTATTTTGTGTGGTTGAGGTGACAAGTTGTCTTATCTTGGTCAAGAATTGTTGTTAAATATTAGGTATTCTTGTTTATCTAAGACTTTAAATGACTCCCTAAACCCATGGATAGGATAAGACTATTGATCTTTAATATAGAAGACATACTACCCATATGAGTCACCAATTTGTTGAGTAAATTTGAATTTGCATGTCAAATTGGGACACCTATAGGTAAAAAATTGATTTTTATATATTTTATGGGTCCAATATTGTGTCATGTGGTGTGTTATATTCCATTTTATGTAATTTAATTCCCTTTATCCTTGATCATGGTCTAATTAATCTATATGTCATTTTCAGTGACTTAGTAGGAATTTAGGGGTCATAAATGTAAGTGGCTTAGTTTTAAAGGTGTCGAGTGTCATATTTTAATTTAAAATGTTAAATAATTCATATTAAATTTCAATAATGCCATTTCATCTGAAACTTGTAGGTTATCTAATTGAAAATCAAGAAATCAACTAAAAAAAGGAGTTTGGCACTTGCACAGACCATACAAGAGTTTTATATATGGGAGAAGGTTGTGAGATGCATATTCATCCTCATAAGACTCATTTATATTATTTAATTTATATATAAGTGCCACAATAAATCTAAAACCATTATATTCCTTCTTTGCCCTTCCAGACACACAACACTAATCAACAAGTTTGTGCTTGGTACCAATGGTTGGGGAAGTTGAAGACCAAATAACTTTGGGAGGTCAAAATAAAATTAGAGATATCTATTTAAATATAAAAATTTCAAGGATTGGTCAATTTTACTTTATGAATCATTCCTAATAAGTTGACTATGTTTTTTTGCTTACCAATCTATGCACCATATAGGTTTTACTCTTGTTTGGATGATTTATTATCATCCAAATGTTGGAATTGAATATGGAAGACATATAAATATTCACCTCATGTTATATATGTTTGGTTTAGAGTTGAAAAGTGTTTGGATAATCCAAGTAGCTCAAGTTACAAGTGAAGACAATTTTCATGTGAAGTCTTAGTCAGGTTTCCTTGTTTGTAGAATACTTAGTCCTCTACAAGGGCCTCATGTGAATAATATTTGAGATTTAACTATATAAATTCCATAGTGATCATAATAAATTCATGTTTAGTCTCATAGAGTCATGCTTAGATCAAAATTTTAGTACATTGTCATACTTAGTCACCTCTTCACCCATTTTCATTTGTCATGATTAAATCATGTGTATGAACTCTCTAGTTTATTCATGGAGGTTTATTGAAGGTATAAAAATTATGAAAATGTATTTATAAGTATAAATAGATAGTAATGATCATACAAATAGTGTATAAAGGGATTGTGTCAGCCAAATACAATACTCCTACATAGTCTCCTCCCATTAATGCACATATATAGGTGATCTCATGGAGAAAATCATGTTGGATGGAATTTTTAATTTGAGAAAGGTTCTTGATTAATTAAATGAGTCTATTTTCAAGTTTTGATAATATTTTAAAACTCATAAAAGGTCACAAAACATGCATATTATCGACACTTGCACTTTATTTCATATATATGAAAATGACCTCCTATAGGTGGCACTAACATAACTGAGGATACTTGATGGAGAATTTAGATGGGATATAAATTTATTGAATTTATAAGTGTGAATTAAATAAAATGACATATAGGTTTTAAGTTACCATATGGGAAAATAGACCTAGAAGTTTGTGAAACAAAATAACGACTGTATTTAAGTACCTAATCCCTAAACTTAGAAAATAGAGGTATGAGGATTTTGTTAGAGTCATATTATAATGGTTACAAAGAGATTTAAACCATATATATATTTAAAAATTGTATCTTTCATATGAGATAATATATATACAAAATTTTGGGATGAATGATTAGGGGAGGTTAGTATTTAAAAGGATCCAAGTTGCCCTTTCACCACCAAATCCAGGCAATGAATTCTATAGGTTTTGAACTCCAATTAGACTCTTCATCATAGGGTTATTAAGTTAGACCATGACACCATGTTTATAAGGCCCTAGGTATTTATAAATATAATTTATAATTGAATGATCATTTAAAGAGGATGATATATCAGATATGCCCCACAACTTTGCCTATAGGTCTCCTTTTCAGCACAAATGTAAACATATATGTTGGTTGTAGGGTTATCATGAGGATTGATCTAGATAACATTGATAATTGAATAAATAAAAGTATATAATGAAAAAATTTAAATATATTATGCTGTATATAACTTCAAGGAGGACATTGGGCATGCAAACAAGGTATAAATCATACATTTTCACCTATAGGTGTGCCTTTTTTCAGAATTGTTCACCTACAATAGACTTTAGCTCTTACACCTTTCATAAATTTAGTTTAAGCATGAAAATATTAATCTTAACTGATGGGAAATGACCCAAAATGGTTTAGAGACCCAAAAGTGGTTTTGTAACCTATCAAATATTGAATCTTACCTACAAGATCCTATTTGACCTATAGTTGACTATACCTAATTTTGACAAAAAGTGAGTAGGTTTGAGATTCAAAGTGATGGTCCAAACAAGGAGAATTAAAAAAATGACTTAAAACAAGTATAAAATAATCCTAAAGTAATCTAGAGAAGTTTTTAGACAAATTTTTAAAGTCTAAACAATCTTGTTCTCCTATAGGTGCCCTCCTAAGACATAAAACATAGTCAAAAGATAAAACTCAGTCTTGAGAGTTCAAGGTATATGGAGGGGTACATAAAAGTATATTATGATGAATGGTTTAGAGATGAATCCATAATTATTAAATAAATATTAAATAGGCTCTTAAATATTATAAATAATTGAATAAGGGGCCCTAATGAAGCATCATATAGTTCACACCAAAAAAATCCTACACATAGTCTGCCTTTTACACAGTCTACCTTGGAATTTGAGGGAGTTTGGGGGTCAAATGACCAGACCAAGGGCTGAAAAAATTTATATATGGTCCTTTTCACTTGAGTAATCCCATAAAATATTCACTTGGTATGAGATAATAGGGGAAGTACCCTTTGTTTTCTCTTAGATAGAGGGTACTTCCCTTGAAGAGTAAACCCTACAGTCTAAAGGAAGTATATAAAAACATGAGACTAAAATCTAATTATACACTTAAAAAAGGTGTAATAAGTTGAAATAAATCTAATAAAACATGATAAAGATGTCATATAAGTGATAAGCCTTATACGAAGGTCTAAACCCTCAAAAGTGTAGATAGGATTATGACGCATGGCTATGCCTAGAGTAAAAATGAAAGGTCAACTTCAATTATGGCATGAGATGAGAATTAAAAAGGATTGAGTCATTTTTTTGGGGTTATTTTAGATATTTTAAATATTTTAAAATGTATAATAATCACAAGGAATCCATTTTTTATCCCAAGGACAACATTAGGCCTATGTGAATGGAAAGAAAGGGCTCGAGTGAGAAACATGAGATGCTAAAATATCATTTGAGGATGTACATTAAGATCTAAGGAATTTAAGGAAGTTAATGGAGGTATTGAGATATACTCTATTGGGATTTTTTGGTGGTTCTAATGTCTAATCTTCATGAACAATCCTTAGGAGCAAAAATGACTTAAAACCTTCCTAAACCCTTAGTTTAGACCTGATGTGGGAAATGAAAGAGATAATGAACCAAAATGGCATATTTTTCATAGAAAAATTATTAAGTGTTTTATAATACTTAGTAAGGCTCCTTAAAATTAGTATTAGTTGTATGGAATTGATACAAATAGGGTACAAAATTTCTCTTTTTGACTATTTTATGTATTTTATAGGATCTAAGAGGTTTCAAGACATGAAATAAAATTTGGAAGGAATAATAAGACTTAAGATAGCTCCCCATATCAATTTAATTCCTTGGAATAAATCTTAAGTGTTATCACTATAACTCTCATCTCAGCTAGTTAAAACTAGCATAGTGAACATGATAGTGAGAAGGGTGAGAACCTTAAGTGGATGGAATTTTAAGGTCTATCTAAGTAGTTTAAGGACATAAAGAATATTTACAAGTGTCATCCACTCTGTTACATTGATTTACATGGAAAAATGAAGCCAAATTTTATGCCAAATGTTAGGGGTGACTGAAAGAGGAGCTTTATTTGAGTGGAAGTAGTGATGGCTCACTTTTAGAATATTTTAGGTGATTAGGAACGTAAGTAATGCATGGAAAATATTTTTTTTAACCCTTACCTCTTAGTAAAATATTTAGATCAATCCCTAATCAATTTTGGGATGTTCAAATTGGGGTGAATGATGAAGGTCATTTCCTTGTGTAGAATGAGAACTAGATGTTCAAATAAGGGTGAATGATGAAGGTCATTTCCTTGTGTAGAATGAGAACTCCTAGACCACATTTTAAGAGTTTCATGACTTGGGGTAGCACTTTTCTTTTTTAACCTTAAATTATTAGGTTTAAATTCCATTATCATGGGAAATTAAATAAATTTATAAGCTTGATAAGTGTCCTTGTGAACTTTGGACTTATTTCTTATCCTCTCTCTCAAATTCTATAATAATTGACCATTTTATCCTTTGTAAATTATGTTCTACTTGAGTATGGTTAATCCTTTATCATTTTCATATCATGGATCAATAAATACAACTAATTTTACCTCTTATATGACTATTAATAGTGTGTTCACTTGAATTATTGATCTTGCTTAGTGATGACTATTATTTCCTTAACATTGATGTCTCATTCTAACACCTATTTTCATCTTGAAAGCTTCTTCTTATAGTTAATGTGAAGTTTTTTTATGAAGTATCAAGGTTGAGTGAGTTATTATATTCAAATAGTTTCATTTTAGGCCTCTTTTCTAGTCCTCCTAGCCTATATATTCATCACAACCTCATAATGAAATACTAATGTGAGAAGATTCAGATTAGAGAAGTGTATATTTAGTTAGTCTCTTGGTCTCATTTGTGACATGTAGTTGGTTGGTAGTAATCAATAAATTTTGTGTATCACCACCTTTAGGATAGTTTACTTTCAGTTTTCTCTCCCTTTTCCCTTAAAATCATAGGTATAGTAGTGATCTAAAAGTTGTACATCAATGGAGCTTGCCCTATCTAGAGTTTAAACTCACTCTTAGGCTCACCCATAGGATAAAGGTGTTTTAAATATGACACATAGATAAGGATAGATGATAAATCTCCTCAAAGGGTGTGAATCCAAGTGATGATAGTTTTTGGTGTGCTTGGTGAGACCCATTGTATAAGAAGTTGAAAGATTTTTGGTGTTATCTTTCAATACATTAGCATTTGGAGGAATCTATCCATGCATCAAAGGCAACTCTAAATTTACATCAACTAGTCAAGTAGCCAAAGTATTTTTGGTAATTTTTCTTTATGTCCTTGCTTCCCAATGAATTTTAATATATATTTTTTTTGTTGAGTATTTTTTTACACAAGTTGGTGAGGTATTTAAATCTTATGGCATTCCTAATCAGCCTTTGTATGATTCTTGTAATCCTTTATATGATATTTACCTACCTTTTCATGATCTTTACTAGGTCTAATATGACCCTTATCAACCTTTTCATGAGTTTTATCAGTCATATAACCAACCTTCTCAATACATTGCTCTTCTTAGTCAAACTAGTCACTTCTCTAATCATTATATTTACACTTTTAAGAAAACTCTATTGGGTTATCAAAAGTACATGATATAGATTGATACACTAAGGGTACATGGTCAATATGTTTCTAAGCATCTCATTCATAAGGTGAGAGATTTGTTAGAGATATTTAAAAGAGAGTGGGCACCTATTGAGAGAGCCAATTGGTAAAGGCTCACAAGTATGATGTTAGATGAGGTTGGCTTGGTTTCATCTTTAGAACATAGGCTAATAATTCATAAGGAGAAACCTTATCAAGTCTATCATCCCTCATGTCCACCTCCACAAGATTTTTATTAGTCCTAATTGACCCCTACTTATAAACCCAATCAATCTTGTTAAAGTTATCTTTTTCCTAATTAGCTGGAAGTGAGATTTGGAAAGACAAACCTTGTTTTTGAATCAAATATTGATAGGTATACTAAGTTAGTCAACAAGTAGATGTAGAAGTCCATATCATTAGCAAAGGAATTTGAATCAAATCCCTCATTTCCCTCTCCCATTACACCCCTACCTCAAGAGAAGACTCCTAAATATAAAATAGCAAGTTGGAGACAATACGGAGAATCCAAGCCTAAGGAGATACCAAGTTTATTAAACACTTCATCCACTCTTCACATTTCCTCACTACCTCAAGAAGAGACTCCTAATACTAACATCATAAAATAGATTAAGGTAATGGAATCATGGGGAAATAAATAGGATAAAATCCCAAATAAAGAGTGTGAAGTTGAGAAAGAGCTTGATCCTATGAAAGACCCTCCCACCCTTTCTTAAGAGACCTCTTGTCTTCCATGTCAAACCTCTTATACTCCTTATCCTCATGATGATTACTATAAAATTAAAGAGAAACTTTTCCAAGAGAACCTATTCAATAAAATTGAAGAGTTAAAGTTGAGAATGAAATTGTTAAGTTAAGGTGTGATGGAAGGTTTAGAACCAAAATAAGATCTTATACCTAAACACACCCCATATAACCTTCCTAAAGAGAGTGTTAAATCTAAATCAGCTGTAAATGAAGTTATTTTTAAATAGAAGGAATAAAACTAAGATGTTTTAGCCTAATGTATACCTCTCTTTCCTCAAGAACTCCTAAATGAAACCCCTATAATTCATTTTCAAACTGATTTCATGTCCTACGTTACACCTCTACCAAATAGTTCATATTATCCTCACCCTATCACCCTTATCCTTGATGGACCTATGGTATGGGATCCTAAGGAGGAGTAGTTGGTTGATGAAAATTCATAACTCTTGCTTGAAGAAAATACATCTCCTTGGCAACATCATTGGACTAAGTCACATGATTACAAGATGCCTAGTCTTAGAATCACCAAGATGGAGAAGGAAATTGAGGATCTTGTAGCCCTTGAGAAGAAAAATAATTCTATGATAGTTGAGATGAAACTTGATATCCCTTAAGAGGTCCTACATGCTTAAGAATAGCTGATTTTTTGTTATGAAATTTCTTATTGGGTTGATATGGAAGAATGTTTTCCTTTTATCAAAGAAGAGGAAATCATCCTTGGTTCTTACATCAGTATCCAATACATCATAGTTGGGAAAGAAAAAGTATCTAATCAGATTTGGAATGAATTATTTTCAATCATTAGAGCAAGTTATACTCCTCATCAAGTAAGCTATGATCTATTAAAAAATGGACAAGGCAACCTTGACACTCAATTGGGTATGTAAAGAAGAAGCAACCTTTTAAATCTATAATTTTAAGAGGCATATGCATCTCATGATGATATTTTTGAAATAATAAAAATGGGTTATCATCCTCTAAACCAATTGGGAAAAGCACATCATATTTTGAAGGATGGAACAAGATTCTATTGGCCTTAACCTTCCAAGGAACAAAAAATCACTCCTCTTGAAGCCATGTCTACAAAGAAGATACAAGTTGATCATGAGATGAAGAGTGGGTAAAAATATGAGGTATGTGTGAAAATTAAAATGGAATACATTTACATTAGATACCTATTTAAGGATGATCTACTTGAGATATGATCAAGTGAAGTGCCAAGGAATAGGTCTGATCTATCAAGAATCTAATCCAAGGAGCAACATGCTTGGCACTATGATTCATCTCATAAAGAATAAGAAAGAAAGAAATTTCCTTTTGATTTGAGAAAGGAGGTATATTTAGTATTTATTTGTGCATAGTTTTTTGTTTTATATTTTCCTAAGTGCTTTTAACACATGTGTGTGTCTTATTAGTGTGTTTGCTTTGCTTTGTGTGTGTCATTTATCCTGTGTGGTTGAGGTAATTAGTTGTCTTGTCTTGGTCAAGACTTTTTGTCAAGTTTCAAGTCTTCTTATTTGTCTCAGACTTTAGACAACTCCCTAAATCCATAGATAGGATAAGGCTACTAATCTTTAACATAACATTTATACTACCCCTATGATTCAGTAATTTATTTACCAAATTTGACCCTACATGTCAAATTAGGACCCATGTAGGTAAAAACTTGATTTTTAGATGTTTTAGGGTATAATATTTTTTCATGGGGTATTTTATAGTCCATTTTATGTAATTTAATGCCTTTTAGCCTTGATAATGTTTTAATTAATCTATATGTCATTTTTAGCCACTTAGTAGGAAGTGTAGTGGTATTATATGCAATTGGCATGGTTTTTAAGGTGTCCAAATGTCATATTTTACTTTAAAACATAAAATAAGTTATATTTCATATTAGTAATGTCAGTTCATCTAGAACTTTTTGGTTATCTAATTGAAATTCAAGAAATCAACTAAAATAAGAAGAGTGTGGCACTTGTATGGCCCATAAGTGAGTGTTACACATGGGATAAGGTTATGAGATGACTATTCATCTTGATTTAACTCATTTACATCTTGAAATTATCAATAAGTCAAAATTTTGAGATAAAACCATTTTGATCCTTCTTGACCCTTTTAGACACATAGAACTAGTTAACATGTTTGTGCTTGGTAACGATAGTGGAGAAGTTTTAGACTAAACACATTTGGGAGGTAAAATAAAAATAAGATAACTCCATTTTAATAACAATATTTTAAGGATTGGTCAACTGTACGTTTTGAATCATCCCTAACAAGTTGACTATTTTTTTTGCTTGTCAATCTATGCACCATATAAGTTTTGCTCTTGTTTCAATGATTATATATAATATAGATGTTGGGATTAACTAAAAATGACATATAAATATTTAAATAATGTTATTAATTCTATGTTTAGTGTTTCAAAGTGTTTGGATAAGCCAAGTAGCTTAGGTTGTAAGTGAAGACACTTTTCATGTGAAGTCTTAATCAAGTTTCCTTGTTTGTAGAATTCTTGGTCCTTTGAAAGTATCTCATGTGAAGATTATTTGAGGTTTCCAATGGATCAATTCCATATTTATCACCTTACCTTAATTTTTAGTCTCATAACATCATGATTGGATCAAACTTTTAGTACACTCTCATACTCAGTCACCTCTTCGCCCATTTTAACTTGCTACCATGATTGAATCATGTGTATGAACTATATATTTTGTTTATGGAAATTTATTTAAGGAATACAAATTTTGACAATGTATTTGGAAGTGGAAATAAAAAATTTATACCCTCTAAACAATGTATAAAGGGACTATGTTAACCAAATACAATACTCTTACATAGTATCTTCACATTAATGCACATATATAGGTGATCTCATGGATAAAATCATGTTGGAAGGAAGTTTTAATTTGAGGAAGGTCCTTGATAATTAAATGATTATATTTTAAAGTTTATACAAGCATTTAAAACTCATTAAAGGTCACAAAACATGCACATTGTCCACAGTTGCACTTTGTTTCTTGTATATGAAAATGACCACCTATAGGTGGTACTAATATAACTAAGGATACTTCATGGAGAATTTAGATAGGATATAACTTTATTAAATTTATAAGTTTAAATTAAATAGCATGACATAGAGGTTTGAAGGTACCGTATGGGAAAATAGACCTAGAAGTTTGTGAAATAAAATAATGACTATATTTAGTGACCTAATCCCTAAACTAAGAAAACAAAGGTCTAAGGCTTTTGTCAGAGTCATATTAAAATGGTTACAAAGATATTTGAAGAATATATATATATATATATATATATATATATATATATATATATATATATATATATATATATATATATATATAAACCTTGTATCCTCCATATTATAGAATATATATACAAAATTTGGATGATGAATGACTAGGGGAGGTTAGTTGTTAAAAGGTTGCAAGTTCCTCTTTGGCCACTAAATCCAAGTAGTGAATTCTACAAGTTTTGAGTTCCAATTAGATTCTTCATCATAGGGTTGTAATGTTAGACCATTACACCATGTTTTTAATACCCTAGGTAGTTTCAAGGATCATTTATGATATATTTATCATTTAAATAGGATGATATATCGTATATGCCCCCACAACTCTACTTATAGGTCTCCTTTTCATCATAAATGTAAACCTACAAGCTGGCTATAGGGTTACCATGATGATTGAGCTAGATAAACTTGATTATGTACCTAAATCCAAACATATAATTAACAATTGTAACTATATTATGGTGTAGATAACTTCAAGGAGGATAATAGGCATGTAAATAAGGTATAAATCATACATTTTCTCCTACAAGTGTGCCTCTTTCTAGAGTTATTCACCTACAATAGAATTTAGCTCCTATACCATTCATGAAGTGAGTTTAAGTATGAAAATATTAAGTTTTTATGATGGGATATGATGAAGTTTTCTTAATGAGATCCAAATTTTTTTTTCTAACCTATTAAATAAGTAATCTTACCTATATGGTCTTATTTGACCTACAATTGACTATGCCTAATTTTGACAAATAGTGAGCATGTTTGAGGTTTAAAGTGATGGTCCAAACTAGGAAAAGTGAAATAAATGACTTTAAAAAAGTAAAAAATAATACTAACATAATTTATGGAAGTTTTATACAATATCCTTAAGTCCAAACAAGCATGTTCACCTATAGGTGCCCTTCCAAGACACAAGACACAATCAAAAGATATAACTCAGTCTTGAGAGGTCAAGCTATATGGAGGGATAAATGAAATTATAATGTGATGAATAGATTATATATGAATACATAATGATTATATAATATTAAATAGGCTCTTTCATATGAGAAATAAGGGAAGAATGGGACCTAATGATGCATCATACAATTCACACCAAAAAAAACTTACACACAGTCTACCTTAGAATTTGAGGGAGTTTAGGAGTCAAATGACCATAAAAAGGGATGAAAACGTGTATATATTGTAATTTTCACTTGATATATCCCATAAAATATTTAAATGGCATGAGTTAATAGGGTAAGTACTCTCTATTTTGTCTTAGATAGAGGGTACTTCCCTTGAAGAGCAAACCATGTTGTTTAGACAAAGTATATAAAGAGATGAGAATAGAAGATAAGAGAACATTAAATAAGGTTTGATAAGCTGAAATAGACCTAATAAAACATGAAAATAATATTTTATAAGGTATCAGACTTACAAAGAGGTCTAATCCCTCAAAAGTGTAGACATGCTTATGAGGCATGGTTATGGCTAAAGTCCAAATGAAATGTCAAATTTAATTATAGCATGAGATGAGCATTAAAATGGATTTTGTCATGTTTTTTGGGGTAATTTAAGATATTTTCAAGATTTTATGTTGTAAAGGAAGCATAAGGAATCCATTTTTTGGCTGAAAGATAACATTAGGTCTGTGTGAATGGAAGAAAGGGCTCGAGTGAGCAACTTGATATGCTCACATCTCCTTTGAGGCTATGCATGGAGATTCAATGAATATAAGGAATTTTATGGAGGTCTTAAAATCTTATCTAGTGGGATTTTTTTTGTAGTTCTAATGTCTAATCTGCATGAACCATCCTTAAGAGCAAAAATGACTTAAAACCCTTCTAAACCCTTAGTCTAGACTCACTATGGGAAATGAAAGAGACAATGCACCAAAATGGCATAGTTTGCCTAGAATAATTATTGGATGTTGTAGAATAATTATTAAATATTATTACCATTAGGATGAGTTTTATAGAATCTATACATGTAGGGTAAATAATTTCTCTTTTTGACTATTTTGTGCATTATACAAGTTTTAGGAGGTTTTAATAGATGAAATAAACTTTGGAAGGAATATTGAGACTTAATATAAATATTTATATCCATTTAATGTCTTTTAAAAAATCCTAAGTGTACCTACTAGAGATATCATCTCAACCATTCAAAACTGGCATAGTAAACATGATAGTGAGAAGAGTGAGAACTTCAAGTGGATGGATTTTTAAGGTCTACCTAAGTAGTTTAAGTCTATGGAGAGTGTTTCCAAGTGTCATAAATTATATTTCATTGATTTTCATGGAAAATTGAAGCCAATTTTGAAGCCAAGTGTGATGGGTGACTAAAGGAGGAGTTTTATTTGAGTGCAGGTAGTGATGGCTCACTTCTAGAAGATTCTAGGTGATTAAGAAAATAACCAATGCATGGAGAAGAATGTATATAACCATTACCTATAATTCAAATCATTTTAAATATCCATAATCAGTTTTGGTACATTCAAATAGGGGTGAATGATGAAGGTGATTTCCCTATGCAGAATTAGAACTCATATACCACATTTCAAGAGTTTCATGACTTGGGGTGTCACTTGTCTCTTCTAACCTTGCATGATAAATTTCACATTCCCTTATCATGCAAAATTAACTCATTTTATCAACTTGAAAAGTGTCCTTGTGACCTTTGGACTTATTTATTCTCCTCTCTCTCTCAAGTACTATAAGAACTAACCATTTTGGCCTTCATAAATTATGATCCACTTGAGTATGGTGAATACCTAATCATTTTTATACCATAAATAAATAAATAAAACTTATTTTACCTATTATATGACTATTAATATTTTTTTAACTTTAATTATTTATCTTTCTTAGTGATGACTATTGTTTCCTTAACATTATTATCTCATTCTCACACCTATTTGTAGCTTGAAAGCTTATTCTTTCAAGTCATATGAAGTGTTTTATGAAGTATCAAGTTTAATTGAGTTAGTATAATAAAATAGTGCCATTTTGGTCCTATTGTCTATTCCTCCTATCCTAGACATTCATCACAACCTCATAATGAAACACTGAAGTGAGAAGATTCATATTAGAGAAGTGTATGTTTAGTTAGTCTCTTTGTCTCATGTGTGACATGCAATTGGTTCATATACATCAATAAATTTGGTGTATAAACACATTTAGGATAGTTTAATTTTATTTTTATCTCCATTTTCCCTTGTAATCATAGGTTTAGTAGTGATCCAAAAGTAGTACATCAAGGGATCTAGCCCTATCTAGAAATTCACCTCATATTTAGGCTCATCCATAGTCTAGAGGTGTTTCAATTATGACACTTGGATGAGGAGAGATAATAAATCTCCTAAAAATGTGAAAATATAAGTGAAAATAGTTCCATAATCTTAATTTTCACCATATTACTTATATAAAGTGATAACAAGTTGGTTTTTACATTTGGATGATCTATGCACATATTTTTTTCTATTTTTTTTATCTACATTGATATTTTGCTTTTGATATACCAATAATAGCATATAAAACAAGTTTAGTCATAGAATATTTTAAGGTTCATGATGTTCATAGGTTCATCAATCTCCTCCATCTTCTATGGCTAGTTTATAACCTCGTAATCCATACCAGGAAATAACAACTTATAGACCTAACGAGTTAAGTTAAAATTTTCCCTTATCTCTCTCAGCATTAATGTTTCATTTATTCTCTTTTAGAACAAGATCTCTAATTTTAAATTTTCTATATTTAATGTACTTATTATAGATACAGTGAAGGTGATTATGGTAAACTTGCAAGTGGTTTAAAGCATTGAGTTATTTCTCAACTAAGAGATCAAGTTCACTAAGGCATTAAGTTTGATATGATTCTTCATATATGATTTATTTTAATGATATTCACAAAGATGGAATCTTGACCTCTATTAGAATAATAGACTCACTAACATAAAAAAGGGAACAAGGGGTTGCCCTAGTGGGTGTGTGAACACTAGTATGGTATGCCTAAAGGGTAGGATATAATTGCATATGCTAGTCATGACCAAATTAATTAACAACTCACTTAAGGATGCAAAAAATATTTTTATTTTTTGCCTCATCTTGGCCATTTCCTTATGGGAAGGAAGGAGTGGATCATCTATGTTTGATATGATAAGTTTTGAAAAGATTCTTACCATCTATATTTTTGAATGATTTACCATTGTTATAAATGATATTTGAAGGAATACCAAAGTGGTAGAAAGTGTGGTTGATGATAAACTTGGAAATTTACTTTCTAATGACATAGGTAATTGCCATTACCTTGAGCCATTTGGTAAAATACTCAGTTTTTATTATAATATACTTATGTCTATAAAAATAATTAGGATATATTTTTAGATTGAGGTCTAACCCAGATGTGTAAAATGTCCAAGGTGTTGTGATAAGTTACAAATCTTTTGAGGGACTATGGATAAGATCTCTATGTTTCTAATAGGGTATACACTTTTTGACATAGGTGTCTAAATAAAATTCCCTCATTAATTTATATAATTTTTTATGTGGATTTTTAAGAATTTAAATAACATATAAGGGTTCCATAATATCCTTGATGATATAGTGTGTTACTGAGGATGGCATAGAGAGATTTGCATTGAATAAAGGATTTACATTGGTTAGAGGATAAGGTTTATGGGAGGGTATGACTATGAAGGTATGAATAAATATTAGAGTACCATGGATAAGTGGGACCAACCACCTCACAAACCATTTCTGAATCAAGTGTATCATAAGTTGGTATCCTCAAGTACTCAACTAAAAATTTCTTATGTTTTGTGCTCAAATCTAGTTAGCCATAGCGTATGTTCCTCAATTTTTTATTCTTGGTACTTGTTTAAATTAGATGTACTCAAAATATGATTTCAATATATCCACCATCCTCTTGTAATGGATCATACTATCATCATGGGCTTGTAATTAATTAGTAAATTGATTAATTTTAAGCTTAGAATCACCAAAAATAAGGAGATGTTGGATTCCCCATTAGATTACCATCTTGAGGCTTGCTATGAGACCTTCATATTTTAATATATTATTTTTACAAGGTAATTTAATTCATAATTATTTATGAATACAATATCCATTAGGTGTTATCATCAAGATACCTACCCTCGAGCCATGGTTTGTAAAAGAACCATCAAATAAAAGCTACCAAACTAGGGATTTATCTATAAATATGATCATATCATCTAAGAATTATTTAATAAGAGGTTTTTTTCCTTTGATAAGTTATTCTACCAATACATCTACTATAACTTTTTATTTTATTACTTTTTGGTTAATATACTCTAAATCAAACTCACTAAGATACATAACCCACTTACCCATCCTGCTAGTTAGAAAAGTTCTGGATAAAATATATTTAAGAGGTTCAATCTTAGCAATGATATTGGATTGATTGTTAATCATATAACCCCATAATATTTGGGAAGTAAAAATAGCTTCAATACAAGCCTTTTCTATTTGAGATTAATTTAGCTCATAATATATCAATTGTATACTCAAGTAGTAGACTACTCATTATTTCCCATTATCATCATGCTATGCTAATAATGCCCCAATTATGAATTTAGTATCTAAAATTTACAATAACAAAGGCTTATGTGAAATAGGTAGCATTAAAACTACTGGGTTTGAAATATATCACTTGAGGTTGTTAAATGCTATTTCACAATTTTTATTCCATGTAAAAGGAGTATCCTTTATCAATAAAAAGGTGAATGGGTGATAGATGTCTACAAGCTAAGATATGAATCTTATTATTTCTTAAGTTTTCCCTTGTAGATTTTAAAGTTGTTTAGAATTTTTAGGTGGAGGCATATCCATGATAGCTAAAAATTTTGAAGGATCAAATTCAAAGCCACATTGTGAAATAATGAATCCTAAAATATTTTTGATGTTACACCAAACACTCATTTATTTGGATTAAATCTCTTGTTGTAATATTTCATGCACTCAAAAATACAATGAAGTACCTAAGGTTAATCTTTCTTGGAATTAGACTTACCCAAGATATCATCTACATAGTATTCTATAATATCATTAAGCATGCCATGAAAAATAATGGTCATTGCCTACTAATATGTAGCCCCAACAATTTTCAAACCAAAATGCATCTCATAATAATATAATGTCCCCTATGGAGTTTTAAATTTCATTTTGTGTTGATATTTGATAGTAATTTTTATCAAAATTATATCCTAAAAAACCATCCATTAAAGATAACATCTCATGGCCTATAATTGAATCGATAATAATATCTATCTTAGGAAATTTAAAATTATCTTTTGGGCATTCTTTATTTATATCATATAAGTCCATGCATACTCTAATCCATTTTGGTTTATTTTATATTGGTACAGTCTTTGATATCTAGTCTGAGTAGTCAATTATATGTATGAAACCAACAACTAATTGTTTATTAAGTTCTTCCTTTACCAATAGTGCAATCTTGGGATGCATCTTATAGAGTTTTTGTTTTACTAGTTTTGTATCTAGATGTACCACAAAGTGGTGAACTACTAAATCTAGATCTAGTCCTATCATATCCACATAATACCATGAGAACATGTTAGAGAAATCATAAAGTAGAAATGTAAATATACCCCTTTCTTTTTGAGTGAGTGATATAGCAATTTTACTATTTTAGTATCTTCTTTGATGCAAATGTTTACATAGATGGTTTCTTGAAAAATTAGAGTTGACTCATCTTTATAATATATGGGTGGTGTAGGAAGATGTAAATCATCCTCAAATTTTTCTTGTTTGTATGTGGAAGTAGAAGTATGTTGAATCTATTAGTTATATTAGAAATCCTTTCTTATGGTCAACTACTAGAATTTGATCTCTTATTCTCAATAATTTAGATATAGCTTCACCATTTTGAAAATGATCAAGTTGAGGTGTGGATAGTTGGTCCCATTATATGAGATATGGATATGAAAGGTCAACTATAATGATGGAATTTTTATTGAAGAGGTTAGTAAGGAAAAGATATTTAAAATGGTTAATTAAGAAACCCATCTTGCTACTTGAAGAATCATATTTTGACTCACTAGAAGAGTCACTTTGGAAGATTTTAAGATACACATTAAGTGGGTTAAATCCTATACCATGCTTTGCCTCATTTGATTTTATTGTTATAGGTTCAATGAAACCTTGTTCATGGAGGCCAAGACTTTTTCTTTTATAGTTCATTATTTTACACGTGATGGGTTTTTCAATGGGATATTTATTGGTTGAAAAGAAAGTAGATAATTCATCATAATAAAGCTAGGAAGAATTTGAATCATCAATATGTTCGTTATAAATAAGACCTCCCTCGATAAATTTCACTTAACTGAGCTTCTTAACTATTTTTTTATCCTTTAGATGGTGTGGTTTGCCATAGTCATTTGGATTTGCATATATTGTACTTGTTTAAAAATCCTAGATGATGTACTAATTCATGCCTCAATAAATGATTTTAAAATGAGAAGAAGTAGATGATGATACTTTGTTAGTGGGTGGTGGATTGTAATTTTTCTCAATAGAAGGATTTTTGGAAGCTTACTCAGTAGAAGGATTATTGGAAGCTTGCTTAATAGATAGTTAATTTCAAGCTTGCTCAGATAATGTATTTGATGCTTCTTTAGATGGTTGGTTATATGTTTAATTTTTTAATGCTTGTTTAATAGATATGGTAGTAATTGGTGTATTAATCCATACACCAAGAGGAGGTGTTTGAAATAAGCTTTTAGGATGGACCTAATTTTCAAGTTAAGGATAATCTTGAATAGGGGTAAATTTATCATTTATGACTAGTAGATAGTCTAATTTTTTATATTTACCTTAAAATAGATTGCAATATTGGAAGGGATGAGGATCACCTTGTATAGTTACTTTCATTTATGCATGGGATAATTTCAAAATTTGGTGAAGAGTGGATATAATGGCATTCATCAAATGAATCCATGGATATTCAAGGAGTAGATTGTATGGTAAATCAAGATTGAGAACATGAACAAGAGTCTCCTTTATGATAAACCCTATCATCAAAGGAAGATAGATTGTGATGATAGATGAACACTCATTATTATCGTACACCTTTATGGTGATGGTGTTTATTTCAAATGCTATTGTTGGATAACCTAGATGTTTTATGAGTCTTAGTGTATATAGATTAAGGGTTGAACCTTTATTTATAAAAATCCTTTTTACATTGTGCTTATAAATAGTAACATCTATATAAAATGGGAGGTTATGATCAAATCCTAAAAGAGAAACATTTGAATGATCAAATGTTAATTGATTACTTATTTCCTAAGAACCTATTAATGCTTGGAAATTTGTATCATTAATATTTTGAGGGACATTGGACTCTTGGATAACTTTATACAAAATATATTTATACACATGGGATGTCTTGAGAAGGTCTAAAATTGAGATATTGGTCTCTATTTTCTTAAGATGGTTAATAATATTATACTTACATTTAAAATTAGAGGGAGATGTACTCGATAGAGTAAGCTTTGTGTGTCTTGTGGTGATGGCACATTCATACTTTGGCAAAGTAATAATGTTAACATGTCTATGCACCATATCAATGTTATTTATTATAGAATCAAATGGATTACTAGATTGATTAACATTAATTGATTTTGGTTGTTCTTGTTTCTGCTTACCTTTACCTTGCTCATGATTAGGGAATGGGGCTTGGTATGTTCCTAATTTATGATTGTTAGATTTCTTAGATGATGGATTTTAAACTAATATGTCACCTTTATCAAAGAGGTCTTGAACATATTATTTTAAGTGCATACACTAATTTTTTGAATGTCCTTTAATTCGATGGTATTCACAATATTCATCTTATTTATACCAATTAGGTTTAGGAAAATTTTATTCAAAGTGTTTAGTGTTTGGCCATATAATCATGTTTACATGAGATAAATTTCAAAAATAATTCTCTTAAGTATCACCCAATTGAGTGAACTTACGTTTAGTTCTCCCTTATTTTAGTTACCTACCAAGAATTATAATGTTGTGGGTTGGCTAGTTGTATGTTTGTGTTTGTAGGTTTTGAATATATTTTACATTGGTTAAACCATATTCAACATGCTTGTTGGACTCACATGATCATTCCACCATGACCATTCACTGATTTGATGATCTTGGCAAATTATATTAGGCATGATTAAACTCTACCAATATTGAGCTTTGTAACATTTTAAGATTAATAAAATGATTATATTTAGATTATATATTGTGGTATAGTGTGATTATATTGGTTTTATTTTCACATGTGGTAGTATTTTCTCCATTGATAGGTCCTAATCTCACCTAGTTACTAGTATACTAGCTTATATAGGTCATTTATAGTGTTTAATGTTGTTTGACTAAGATAATAGTGAATATAGTGACTAGTTAATGCCCTAAATCATGCCTATTCCATCATTTCCCTCATTCTTTGATCACTTAATGAAACCTCTATGTGAAATGTTATTATATAAGAGTCATTTGGAGTTATAGATTCAATCATTACTTTGCTTATTAGTTTTTTAAGAGCTCAAATATAGTGGATGAACTAGAAATATAGTTGTATCACCAATAGTAGAATAGGATTTACCTTTCAATTTCTTTCTAACCCTTTTCATCACAAAAAATCATAGTAGTTTAGTAAGAAGAACATAAGTGATACATTAAAGGATCTATCCTCATCAAACTAGAGGTCTAGTCTAAGTGTAGGTGTCCCACACCTCAAATCACTCTAATGTTAGTCTAGGTGATAAGGAGATCCTAAGAAATCAATAATCAACCTTCGATATGGTGCTATCTAGGTTTTTAATAGCTTTGACATACTTGGTGGGACATAGATTTAGCCATTAGAGTATAAATTTTCAGCATATTGGTCTTCAAAAGTAGTTTTAAGTACTCCTATGGTCCTTGTCTTGGAGGTAAAATTCAAATTTTGTTCATAATTTAGTTTTTTCATGTCTTTTCTAGGATATATCAGCCTATAATGAAGAATTAAATCATTTATTTCCTTATCAATAGTTCTAAAATTATCCATATACATCTTATTATGATCCTCATGACCCCTATCATCCCTACCATGATCCATGTCATCAATATAATGAGCCTCAACAACCATATTTAGATACTTATTAGTATTATGGTGACTCATATCAATCTTATGTTTAACTTGATAAACCTTGTTATCTTCTTGATTAGCCTAGTCAAGTCCTAAACCAATCCATATCAAGCTTCAAACAAATTTTGATTGGCTATGAGAAATAGATGGTAAGCATAGACACTCATAAGAGTTGTGGACAAGATTTTTCTAAGCATCAAATTGAGAGTATGAGAGCTCTTTTGCAGCAATATAAAGAGGTATTTCCATATTTTGTAAGGCAAGACCATTAAAATTTTAGTAGTGATATCTTAGACATAGGTGGTCTAATTATAAGCATTGAAGAGAGGTTGGTGGTCTATAAGAAACACTAGGGTCACTGCATTTAGTATCAGGTTACCAGTGAGCTAGCATTTTATCTTTATGAACAAAAAATAGATGTTTATCATAGCACTCATGATTTAATATAGAGTTTTCCAATATTTACTACTTGGAAGTCTATCTAAGAGAGACCTCAAAATCAGGAAGAATCATGTTTTTATGAGACTGATTTTAAATTTTCCCAATAGATCATACAAAATCCTTCATCTTTTTTTAAAAAGATTTATCTAATCATTTGTTTCATGATTTGGAGTCTCATCTAAACAAGAAAGTTAATCATGTAAATCAACATCTTCAATATTCAATGGCATGTACAAAGGCAACACAACATCAATTTCCTTATTTGACACCCATGGATGCAACAAGTACAAAGCATAAGTTTCTAAACCCAAGTTCATGACTTATAAATAGGTACAACAATCCAAGGATAAATAATAACATTCAAGCATAAGTCAAGATACTGAAATCAAGAGCAAATAGGAAGTCATTTAGTCTCCACTCTTTTATCCTCAAAAGCCAAATACCTTTCCTTCATGGAAAGTTGTTGAAGAAAACTTATAATAGAGAGAGGATGTGAAGGTTATTCAAGTTGAGAAACCCCAAGATAAGAATCAAACATCTATGGTAACATATTTGGAACTTTCTCCTCTTCTTAAGTATTTCTAGTGTTCTTCCATACCAATTCTTGAAAAGGAGCCTCTCCTTTATGAAGTGAATGAAGAAAGTTCAACTGATATGAATGAAGATGAGAGAGTTTAGAGTGAAAAATATGAAGAGGACATCTCCATTGAGACACTTGTAGGTAAGGACAACTATGACTTATTCTTTCATAATGTCAAATAAGATGAGATATAAGAAAAAGAGGTTTTAGATGTGTATCAAGAGGTAGTTTTTCAAAATCTTATTGATCACATAGAAGTTATCCACATTAAGATGTTCCTCAATAACTTGTGGTAGTTATCATTGATGAGTGAAAAAAATCAAATAAAAATAAATATCAAGGTAATGATAATGACTTTGGTAGTATTATATAGATATTTGAAATGAATATCAAGATATTTAGGGTTTCACACTTCCTATTGAGGATTGTAAAGACTAATCACCTACCAAATCTATCAAATTTGTCCAACAAAAAGAGAAAATACATGATGATGAGAAGAATTAAGAAGTGATGTTTGAGGTAGTACATAAAATAATTGTTCTTGAAAATAAATAAAATGAATATATCTTACCCTTTAGCATGCTTGAAGAGATACAAGAGGTAAATCATGAAGATCTTGACAAGTCACTTATCCATGTGCAATAGAATCAAGGTATTAAGCAAAACATATAAGATTATTGGTATATAATGAATGAATAAGTTTTGGCCTTATTATTTCAATGTATAATAATATTTGAGGAGGATGATTGGGTCTTGGATATACATTTTTAATCCATGTACTTGAGAATGGAAGTAGAAGGCCTAGCTACATCATCAAAAAGACATGAAAATACAAGTGTTCCTATCTACAAGAAGACACTACCAAGAGATGGAAAACATGATTCAAGGTTACATGGTGAATAAAATAGATTTCTATTTAACCCTAGAGGAAAGCTTTTCACTTGAAGTTAGTTATTCTAGGTTTGCTTTGTTTCAATAAGTGAATAGCACAAGTAATAGTCTACTTCCCTTTTGGTATGTTTATATTGGTTTACTATTTCCTTAGGTTAGTTTTCCTTGATTCTTATTTTATTTGTTGTTTCCTTTTAGTATTATTATTGTGACAGTCAAAAGAGTTTTATCAAAGCCCAAAATATCCTCTTTGGCATTCATGAGATTAATCAATTCATGTTGTAATGTATTAGATTATCATTGTCATATAAAATGTATTAGGTTATTGATGAGTAGGTTGTTTAACCCCTATGAGATACCAATTTTTTTGTCAATTTGGCTTGTCAAGGCAAAATGCCACACCCTATAATTTGAAATTTCCTAAGATACTATTAATAGCCTCTATAAGGTGGTCTACTAGGTGTATTGTGACTAAAAATGACAAGTTTTGGTCTTTAAATGTTAAATTATAAACCAAAAGGATATTAAATCATCCAAATTGAATTAAAATACATAAATATACATTACTTGAGTTTATTCCTAAAGTTTCATACTTAAATGGGTTATTTAATGTGTTTATAAGTCAAAAAAGGGCCTATTTTGAGCTCCCACTTTCCAAATTTACCCATTTAAACTCATAAAAAGGTTAATTATTTGTTATAACACATACCATGACTCATGGAATTATCTTTCATTCAATTAAGTGGTGGTTCTAAACTAAATTTGTGAATACAAGTAAAGAAAGAGCTTTTCTCATGCATTTTTCATTGAAAGGTATGGAATTGTATGACCATCCATATGGTGGAGGCCATGAATAGGAGAAACAAGGAATAAAAAGGGTTATAGAATAGTTTCATGGATAAATGAGGCAAAATAGGCCCAAAATTGGTCTCTTATAATCACCCTTCTTCTTTTCACATAGAGATAGACCTTTAGGTTTGTAGTTGGTACGGTTAAGAGAGAGGAGATTCAAGTATGCATTTTTTGAAAAAGAAAGTAGACTTAGATATATTCCTATTGGATTAAGTGGTTATCAAAATTTTCATCTCTCCCTTATGAATAATCCATTTGAAGTCAAGGCATACATCTGTAGTCTTGCATCCAAGAAAATAGTTACTTTTCTATAATTTCTCCTCATCAGGGCATCATTTCAAGAAAATACAAGTTTGTAGGGATTATAATGGACATGTACTTCATTTAAATGGAAAAAATCTATCCTTTTACATATGTTTTAGGTCCAAATTGATATCAATAAGACAAGGATTTCAAATGTGTAGTTTAGCATGCTTCTAAAGGCAAATTATACAATCTATGAGAGAGAAAGGGTTTCAAAGTTTTCTTGGTTTCATGTTTGTAGGTGTCTCCTTATTTTGATTATATTTTCATGCCATATTTTTAAAGGTTTCATCAAGATTCATATTAATAATTCCTTCATTTTTCTCTCAAGTATCTCTTAGGTGTCCCAATTTAGCAATCTTTAAGGTTTTCTAACATATTTTAAGGGTTTAGAAGAATCCTATGTTTCATTTTAACACCATATTCCTCCTCCAATGACCTTAAAATTGGTTTGAATAATTTCTCCCTATGTATTTTATTCCTCCATGATTTTCAAGATTTCTTGGTAATAGGTTTCATGTTCATTATCACCTCCATTTTATTTCATTCATACTCACTATCATACACAACCATTTCTCACTAGGTCTTCACTCCTTTCCACCCTCTATTCAATGTTTCCATATTACATCATCATATCAAACCCATTTCATCATCTTTAAATTCATTAATCCACTACCATGGAGTAATCAATAATAGTGATCAACACGTTGGTCATTCAAGGACTATGGGAATCTTAAAAACACTAGTGAAACATCCATCTATAGTCATAAAAACATTCAAGTGTTTGTCATGAATGAAAAATGAAGAGAAAGGTGAGAGAGAACTTATTGAAGGCCTATGATCCATAAATAACTATCATAATATGGAAAGGGATGGAAATGATCATAATCATGAAGAATAAGGTATGCAGACCAAGAAAACATCATCTACAACTAAGAATGTGTACCTACAATAGTACACCAATAGTCAAAAACTTTCATGAAAGTACAAAAGGAAGGATATGTTAGAAGATATCTTTTTAGGGTATATGATAATACCATCTCATGAAGATGCATCAAGGAAAGGATAAGGACCATGCCATGATTTTTATTACTTATTTGTGGCCAAAACTTAGTCCTTATTCGTACAAAGACCTCTAGTCAACTATAGTCAAGAAAAAGATAGAGAAATCTATATTCATAGTGAGGAGGTGGTGGTATGATATGAATTATACATAATATTATAAAGATATGTAGGTAAATTTTGGTATCAAGTGCATCCAATGAATAGACACCATCATTAGGTAATCAAGTGATAAGAAACCACTACCTATGGGCATGTACTTAAGTAGCCTACAATAGATAAGGGTTTCAACCTCATAAACAAGCCTATGAAGAAGAGTGGAGGATGTTTAGACCATAAAATTTCATGAACTATCAATATGAATAACCTCAGTAAGGTATAAAATAATAATACATGTAAAGCTATGAATATGGATAAAAAAAATCATAAATGAGACTTATAACCATGTTCAAAAGAGCAAGCTATAGCTATGATGACAAAAGATGACATCAAGATTCAATTCTAGGTCAAATTAAAGAAGTGAAGGGATAATTTTAGCTTGATAGATATTTTTAAGAAATAATGAGAGCAAGATAGTGGCCTTGGAGGGTTTTTAGTGCAAAATCAAGCAAAGTCAATGCACAATTTGTATAAGCATAAATAAATTAAAACATAGTCAAGTACAAGGGCTGTTGAGAGATTTTTATTTTAGATAAAGGATTAGTATGATTGAGAGGTATGTTGAAGGCACATGTCCATATGATTTTTATCAATATCAGATTTTAGAGAAAAACCAAGCTTAGTTTTTATCATACTCTCATAACAATCAGTCCCCTATAGCTAAGCAAAGGACTATTGAATAAAATTAATAAGATTTGTCTCATTGAATGTTTTAATAAGATATATCACTCTATAAACATTAAAATTAAACAAGGAAACATGATTATTTTTTTAAACTCACACCTACAACCACATGGGCTAAATGCCTTCCTTTAAGCTATCATTCAAGTTGATAACATAGTAATCAAGAGGAGCCTTAAGGTTTAAGAGAATTATTCCAGTGAAGGGTTAATAATATTAAGGATAAATTATGTATAAAATCAATTAAAATTATAAAAATATCCTCAAGGACAAGTTATAGTTAGATCAACTTTCAACTCAACCTACAACCAAGAACACATGCTTTTATTGAAATTGGCAATTTTAAAGGAGTTTCATGATGCCTAGAGAGTTTTCATGTTGAAAAAAGTTCCATGATGAAATAAATGGATATTATAATAATAAATAAATCATGATGGCTCCAATTACTAGGATAACATAGTTAGGGTCAACACATAGTCTCCTACAACCATACAAGGTATTTTCCTCTCTAAGCATAGTTATATGCTATCAAGTGAAAACTTAGGATCATAAAAGTAAAGTGAATTATTAATTGACATATTAATGAATATTAAAATGAAAAATATACATGTACAAAATTTCTAAAGAGAACTAAATCACTATTTGTTTTGAAATGAAGGTACTACTTAGGCCTGTTGTATGGGTTTTTAACTATGTAGGCTTAGAAAACCTTATTTAAAGAAGCAACATGCTAAAGAGAGAGATGAGTGACGTTTAAAATATATTAAGGGGTTTTTTAAGGTAAAAAACTGTGGTGATAATCATATCAAACACCTCAATTCTCATCTACACCTTATCTATTTCCACCTAAAGGATTGTGCTTTATGAGATACACAACACTTGAGGAGTGTTTGAAAGGGTAAAGTTGCACAAGGATATACAGTCTACCCTAATGAAGGATCAGAGTTATTAAATAATAATTTAATGTATTATAAAATAATATAAATCATCATAAAACATAAATCATATTCCTTTACACATCAAACATGCATCCACACATCACATACATAGTCAAGGACAAAAGTTACCAATTTTGCAAAAAATGATGACTTTTGAGCACCTACAAGTGGAATTAAGACCTAAAAAATGGTTAAATTCATCATGATGAAATTTTAAATATTTAAATTAAATTTTATAGGTCATATGATGAGTGTAAACACCCAATATTTTAACATAGTCCTCAGGTAGTCTACTAACAGTCATAAGTGAGACAATGATGCCTATTTGAGGTCTAAAGCTTTAAACAGGAGATGTTAACATCATGAGAAGGGTTTTAAATAGGATATTTTTAAATAATTATGAAAAAATATAATGCATAAATATTAATTTTAACACATTAATCAAGGGTTTGATAGCCCATTTTTGCAAGAAACCCTAGAGGGATTCTTAAAGGTTGAAAGAGTAAAATTGGATTTTTGATCATTTGAAGAGAAGAGTAAAATTTTAATCAGGTAATTAAAATTTTATAAATTTAATTTTATACCCCATATCATCCTATATATATTTCAATACCCTAAAACTCCTATTTGGCCAAAATAGGCCTAAAGGTAGTTTTAGGCCTAGAAGGCCTATAACACCAAAAGGCATCTTCAAAACCTCTAAAAAAATATGAAACATTGAAAATGCTATGATTTTACGTTAAAATTCCCATGAATATGTATTAAATAAAAATAATAATATGATAAAATACCTTTTTGGTCCATAATGAGAAATTCAAACCTTGTAGGCTAAGATACCTATTCAAGCCGCCTCATCAAGTGCTCATATCTTTCACCACATGAAAATTTGGTAAAAATTATATTATGATGTTTTTATTAACCATATTAAATTATATTTATTTAATAATTTAGGTTGGTTGGGGGACTATACTTTATGAATAATCTCTAAGATTATAAGCATGTCCAGAATGCTTGCAAAACCCTATAGGCAAATTTTTTATGTAGGTATCTTTTCATAAATTTTACTCAAAAAGATAATATTATTAGTGAATTTGAGGGGGTATATACAATAAAAATTAATTTAATTAATTTTGGGTTTGTAAGTGTGTAATTTATGAATCATCATTAAAAATTTTCACCTCTAAAACCCTCTCAAACCCTCATAATGACCAGTTTTGAGAAAAGTTAATTTTATTTCAATAAAAATATCATAGATCAACTTGAAACCTATTAAAACATAAATTAAACTGAAAGAGTGTCCCATAAATTTTATTTTTTTGTATGGAATTTTATGGATCATGGCATAAAATAGGTTTTTGAGAGAAAAACACAAAACACAAGGTACAAGGCAGTTTAGAATCCATAATGATTTCAAACAATGTTAAGATAATGAAATAAGAAAATAATACAAGACCAAATAAAAAATATCCATTTCACCACATATTATAATATTTTACTTCACACATTAGTAAGATCATAAAAGGTTATTAATGCATAAGTTTTGATAATTATATATGTAAATTACAACCCAAAAAATGTTAAAAATATGCAAGCCCATCCCAAACACTTCATGAAAGGATTAAATTAATATTTAATAATGATAATAAAACATTAATAATCAAGTAAACACATTAGTAATATAATTCATGTTGTAAATAATATATATTAATCAATCAAAAAACACACATAGAATGTTAACTAAGTGGTGTGTGTAAGGTTTTAGCTTCATTCTCTAATTCCACACTCATCTCCATCTTGTCCATCCTCTCAAATTATAAGCTAACTCAATCATATTCAAGAGGGTGAAATTCATCCTACATCCACCTTAGTGCAATAAATAGTAGTTAGATCATAACATGATATAATCCATTATAAATTGTTATAACTAAACAAACTGAATAATCATGATCATAATGTACCATAACAAAATATGAAAAACTAACGAATTAATGATCATGATCATAATTAATATATAAATATCTAAAAATCAACATATTACTAATCCATCCACTTAAAAAAATAATTTAACCAATCATTAATAGAATCCAAAAATTAACAGATTAATGAATTTAGAGGATAATGGAGATGTAACATCTTTGCCCCCTAAATTTGGTCATCACCTCGATGACACTTATTTCATTAAAATTTATGAAATTAAACAATTTTTAGTAGAAAATAAACATGATATCCAATAAAATACAAATAAAAAAAATATTGGAAATAGTTTATGCAACTCTTTATAGTGAACCCAAGTGGCACTATCTTCAGAATATTGGTCCCACTAGACTTTGCACTATGACACTTATCTATTACATAGACTAAGTTTATGAGTGTAAATTATTAGTATTATTTATACTATGACCACCCCATGACCTAGAACCTATAAATCATTCCAATCCATTACATGAGAAGGATTAGAAACATACATTTTAAGATAAGACACTTGAAAAACATTATGCATGATTGTTAAAGCTAGTGTTAAATCAAGCCTATATTCCACATGACTAAAAAATTCTAAGACCTAAAAGTGTCCCATATATCTAAGAGATAACTTGGATGATTTTCAAAATTTAATTAATATTTTATATGGTTTAACTCATATAAATACTTTGTCTCTGACTGAAAACTACGTTGTTATTCCTTTATCGATCAACATAACTCTTTTGTCAATCATTGGATTCAGTCAACCTTTACCTTATCAACCTAAATTTATATTCCATTTATATAAGAATATATGGACCAAATACTACCTTATCTTCTAACCTATCCCAACTAATTGGTGTTCAACACCTTCTTCCAGACAATGCCTCAAATGAAGCCATTTTTAGAATTCATTTGTCTGAGTTATTATATGTAAACTCAACCCATGGCAGATATTTTTCCCATATATACTAATGATCTAGGAAATACATTCTTCTAAGATATTTTAAAACCAAATTCACCCTCTCTATTTTTACATCTATTTATAGATGGTAAATTTTAATAAAGTTCAATTATTTACCTAAGGTTGAATTGAAAGTCAACTAGAATCTATAAGCTATTTTTGGGTCCCTATCCAAAATAATATTTTCTAGAAACCCATGTAGTTTATACACTTATTTCATGAATCTATTTTCAAACATAGGTGCATCATCTAAAATATTACTAATAATAAAGTGAGATACCTTGGTAAGTTTATCAATAACCACCAAAATTGTGTCGTGTCAGTTCCAAGATATCAGTAAAACTTGGAAAAAGTCCATGCTAATGACATGCCACTTATATTTTAGTATGGCATGCATGTACAAAAACCAAAATTATTACATGCTCAACCTTAACTCACTTACATTATAAATATCATGAAATAAAACTTGTTACATCTTTCTTAATTCATTTATGTAAGTATAATGGTCATAACTCTACCAAGATCTTAGTCACACTTGGATGACCTGAGCAAGGAGTATTTTAGAGTTCCTTGAGTAATACACATCTTAAATTATCCTTATATAGTAAATAAATCCTTCTTTTCTTCCTTGGTAATCCATCATTATCAAACTTGAATCCATCATACTTAAGCTTTTGAGCATTCTAAGCCAATGCCAACTTTACTTGTTCATAAAATTCATCTTCTAGAGAGAAATTAGCTACCTGATCATGAAAGGTACTCCTGATGGTAGCCAAAGTTTCTATATACCTTCTAAGACTAAGGGAATATACAACCTTATTTTATTTGAATTTTATGTATTTAATATCATTATAATAATATGATATAAACTCTAACCATCACCTCTGATGTGAATTTGGGTTAGTTTGGGTGAGGATATACTTGAACCACAAGTTGTTAATATTGAGCTAAAATGATTTTACCAATAGATAATTCCCCAAAAATTGTAAGGAATTAACTATTGTAGACAATTATATATCATGTGGGGTATAATTTCCTCACATAGCTTCAACTTCCTGGACTCATAAGCTACAACAAAACCTTCTTGCATGAGAACTCCTCCAAGACCATTTCTTGAAGCATCATTTATTAATGAGAATTGGATATTTGGATAAGGAAATCTCAACACTAATTCTACTATAAGTATTCTTTTCAATTCTTGAAAAGATTCTTTGCACTTTCCTAACCACACAAATTTCTACTTTTTATATTGAAGAAAGGTAATAAGATTTGCTATCTCTGAATGGGTTGGCACAAACTTCCTAAAATATCTAGAAAAACCCATAAAAATATTAATTTCATGGAAATTTTAAGGTGTTGGACACTCCATAATATATTTAATCTTTGAAGGATCCATGGATAATCCTTATGTAGATATAATGTTCCCAAGGTACTATACGTTTTTCTCAAAGATGGCACACTTTGACAGCTTCCCAAAACTTTTATGTTTTTGAAACCTTTGTAAAATAATGTTAAAATGTTCTATATGCTCCTATATAAATTTTTAATAGATGAGGATATCATCTAGAAAGACCAAAATACATTTTTTAAGATAATCCTTGAACACATTGTTCATGAGATTCATAAATGTTTTAGGTGCATTTTTATCCCAAAAGGGAGAACTATGAACTCATAGTTCCCATAAAAAGTCCTAAAAGTTATTTTTATAATGTATTTGTCATGAATCCTTAAGTAAGTTGAAGATCAATCTTAAAGAAACCTAATATTACATGCATTTAATCAAAGAGATCATCAATGCAAAGTAGAGGATATCAGTTTTTGATTATTTCCTTATTCAACATCATGTAATCAATACATAGGGTTCCATCATTATTTTTAATGATCATAAATGGTGCACCCCATGGTGACACACTAGGTTGTATCAACCTTTTAGATAATAGCTCTTGAATTTGAGCCTTCAACTCTACCAATTTTAGACCCATGAATGATGTCAATTAAGGAATAAAACTCTCTCTTAGGGGGTAAACTTGATAACTCTCTAGGAAAAAAATATTAAAAATATTGAAGGAAAGGAAAATATTTGATGGAAGGTTCTTTTTATTTCTCGATCTCATTTATCTTAACAATAAATGTTTGACACCTTTTTATTTGTGATTTCTTTAACTAAATTGCTAAAAATTGTCTAAGTTTTAACTCCCTTTTTTCTCCATGGATTTGGGTTTGTTTTCATAAGTCATCTAGACATTCAAATTTTTTAAGACAATAATCTCCCTTAGCTTTATATTTAGCTAACTATTTTACTCCTAGGATCACATCATATGACCCTAGTGGTGTTATAAATAGATACACCACCATAGTTAGTTTGAGAAAATTGATCTTAGATTTCACCAAACATTTATCAAACTTGACCCTAGATTCATTTTTATATTTAACTAACCATGCATTTACCATAATTCCATATTTTTAAACAACTTGTTAAGCATTTTAGGAGCAATAAAACATTTAGTAGTTCTTGTGTCAATCAAAATTAAAATTAGATGACCAAATCAAGTACCTAATAGCAATAGGAGAAGACTAAAACATAGCTTGATAGTTGTCAATGGCTATATGAATTTATTGATAAAAATATCATTAATGTAGAGTGGAAATTTTATTCCTACCATTTGATTTCCCCTAAGTACATTCCCTAGCGTAATGATCACCTCAATAAATGAAACATCCAATAGGTTGTCCTTTCCTATTAAATTATTGATTTCCTTTGAAACCTCCCTTGAAACCATTTCATAGTTTCCAATTCCTTGAATCACTACTCAAATTTGTATTTTTATTCTTGAATTTATTTTTTGAGTTTCCACTCCTTTTCCAATTCTTCTTTTTGAAAGTCATTTTAGGACCTCAAACATTTTATTAAATTTTTCTCTGACTTGAGAAAGTGAATTTAGTTTTTTTCTCTTGTTTTACTTCTTTTTCAAATATTTGATCCATAATTAATGGCCCATGGACATCCACCTCACATATAATTTGATTTTTTAATCCCATAATTAATTTCCTTATATGAAACCTCTCATTTTCCTAATATTGAGGACCATACTTTAGGATCTTAGTGAATTTCTCCTAATATGTATTCACTAAAAGGTCTCTTTGCTTTAGATTTTAAAAATTTGTTTTTTTGATAAAAATAGAGTTGGGGTAACCATAATGATCTGAAAAAGGTCAAAAAATATCCACAAATGGTGGTATTAGAGTCAAGATTCATCTCCAACTTCTTATTTTCTCACAATGTCATTTCTTCACCTGCCAACTAGTAATCTCCCAAAATTATTTTGTGACTTTGGAGTAAATCTAAATATTTAAATAATTATCCATATCATCTAACCACATGTCTACTCCATCTCCCAAAATGGTTCCATTGAACGTAGGTAGATTAACTTTCTTCATGTCTCATGTAAGCTGTGTAACTACACGTGCTCTTACATCTTGAGGCACCTCCTCTTGCCTATGTACCTAAGGAACATATTTATCAGTAGGATGATCTTTAGGTTCATTCTAACTATTTTATTATATAGGGTCATGAACTTCATGTTCAATGGTAACTATCTATTCCCTAGTCCCATTTATGGCTATGAGAATTTGATCAAGCTATTTAGCTTATTCAATGGTAAACTGGTTTGGGTCAATTGGAGGGTTAGTATTATTGGGATTGGATGTACCCTCACCATCTAGTCTTTGACATAACATTATTATTTTTGATAATATAAGAATAAGAATATGTTAGTAGAATCACTAAGTTTAAGAGTTTGAGCCTTACCTTTGATATCATAATGTAACAACCCCTCAAGGTTAAACTAGAATTAGGTTATTTTTTTAAAAATCAATAAAAATTTATCTTAATTGATTCCAAGTACTAATGATATTTAAATAAATTCATCATTTATGTAAACTCATATATTAACCATTAGGTTAATAATATGATTTATTTATATAATTATCACTATATAAAAATATTGATTTTCTTTCACAAGTAAAACATAGAATAATACTAAATTACCCAAATTAACAAATCACTTACTGCTAGTTTAAATATCACAAAAGGTACAAATATAAATATCCAAATATTGTTATAAAATTAACATCAAATTATTACAAGTATAAAATATTACATATTTGAATATCATATTATAATTATATAGTATTCCATAGAACATACGAGTCTAAATGAACTCATTAAAAGAATTTAATGAGTAAAGCCTCTATTAGTTGACTATTGAAAGGGGAAGGAGAGTATCATCTAAGTGATTTTCCATACCAACCATGGACCATTTATATCCCACATAATCTCCCAACAAGGGAATGGCCCTCCCTTCATAGATGGACATATAGCGATGGTGAGGGAATTGAGAATGTCAACTAGAACCAATGTATTGTAAGATAATTATCACATGAGGCATATCATAAAGAAATATTTTATAACATGATATCATGAAAAACATGAAAATTGAATCAAATAGGTGAACTTAAAATGTTCAAGCCATAAACATTACTTTGGCTAAATTTATAATATAGTTTTCTTGATCAAAAAATCAATCAAATTCACACACAACTCATTTAAATATCCTCTATATGTCTATAGGTGGTACTAAGTAAGTACATGAAATCCATCTCACCTACTTGCTTAGAGTCAACAACACCATATTCATTTATACATAAATATTGCTTACATCAAAATATTCAAATAATAAATTTCCATATAAAAATGCCACAATATATATTAATATAAGGAAATAATGTAATACCATATATTTCATCACATGAAACTAAATGGTATAATCAGCTAAGTAAATTTAAATATAGGATTTTAAAAAATAATAGTTAATTTACTTATAACATAATAATAATAATAATAATAATAATAATAATAATAATAATAAACTATTCTACCATTTAAATATTGGTCTTTTGTTTATAAAAAACAACTTTCAACTATGTTTAGATTATCTATAACATACTAATCAAATACATACATAATTATTTGTTTCCCATAATAGCAACATAAAAATCTATTAACATATCACAAAAATCTTTATAAATTGATATGTATCAGATTGTCCTTTTATGTTATAAATCCCCATCTAAAACTTCTATTTAACAACTCATACAATAACTACCATGATACAAGTATTTGTACAATTTACATCGTATATAAGTTTATTTCTAGGTAATACTTATATGGAAATATAAGAGTATAAAATTCTAGTAAAATGTTAGATATTATACAACCTCAAAATTAATATATATAACAACTAAACACAAACACAAACACACACACACACACACACACACACACACACACACACACACACACACACACACACACACACACACACACACACACACACACACACACACACACACACACACACACACACACACACACACACACACACACACACACACACACACACACACACACACACACACACACACACACAAAATATGATATTTATGGAATTATTCCATTGACCCTATAGTACACACACACACATAATCACATAGTTTGAGTTCAATAAACCATAAAATCAATTCACTTAAAATTTTATATTTTAATATTTTTCAAATACCTTAAGAAAAAAATTACAAAATTAATGTTCCCATTTAACTATCCAATTAAGAACACAAATACTAAACACCTCAAAATTACACCATAATAGGTATAGGCTCAACTTATGTTAACTAAGTTTATCCTCCAACTATTTATAATAGTTAGAAAATATTAATTCAAGAATATGTTTTATTTTAAAAATATTGTAGTCATATAATCATTATGAAAATATTTAATCCACTCAACTCAGTAAAAAATGGAAGTCTCAACTTAAATAAAAAATAATTGAATTATCTTCCTATCCACATTACCTTAACAATAAGTTCAAATAACCCAAAAGGTTTGAAATATGTAAGCAATTTGTAAGCACTTTCATCTTGAATAAGCCTATTACCACACCCAAACATATACACAACCCTAAAATATTTTAATAAAGATTAATTTTCATCTAATATAGTCATAAATCCCTATGTATAGCTTGTTCTTGGCTACTCAATATGCATATCCTTTAAAAGGTAGGGATTTTGGGCTCATTTGCACTTAGCCCTATGGATGGGATAAGCACATCCCTAGGGTCATTTACAAATGACCCAATTATAATTATTTTTGTTTTACAAATAACTCAAAATTCAATTCCATATTGATTAAAATATTAATAAAACATAACATTCACCATATCATCTTGAATAAGCCTATTACCACACCCAAACATATACACAACCCTAAAATATTTTAGTAAAGATTAATTTTCATCTAATATAGTCATAAATCCCTATGTATAGCTTGTTATTGGCTACTCAATATGCATAGCCTTTAAAAGGTAAGGATTTTGGGCTCATTTGTACTTAGCCATATGGATGGGATAAGCCCATCCCTAGGGTCATTTACAAATGACCCAATTATAATTATTTTTATTTTACAAATAACTCAAAATTTAATTCTATATTGATTAAAATATTAATCAAACATAACATTCACCATAACACCTAAACCCATATATCAAAATTAAAAAAATTACAATAGATAAAAATTATGAATCAATTATTTGATTTGAAAATTATCAAAAACTAATCCTACTGCTAGCTATAACCTAGCTCTTTAAAATAAGCAAAATTCTAACCCTTGTTTCATCGATCACTTCCTGAATCTAACTGAATACATGATCATTTAAAAAAGGGGTAGGGTTTGTATGAATTTAGCCCTATGTATGGGTCCTACCCATACTCAAGTTAAACTATATATATTTCTAATTTTTATTAAATATCTATTCATAATAAATAAGAACCCATTTCAAAAAATTAATAAAATAATCACTATATTTCATATAACATTCCAAAATGGTAAAACTAGAAGTATAATTTCAATAGAATCTACTTGAATACATAAACAAAATAGTGTAGAATTAAATTATTTTCTTTCCAAGCTCTCCTCATCCATCACATGATTCCTAAAAACCATCTACCATCCATATATCTCCAACTGCTCATAATATGCACTTGAATAAATCCCACAAAACTAGGTCTTTACTAATGAATCTCTAATTTTGCATTTATTTTTCCAAATTTTAGCATGGTGGATGGCCATAACCCTACTCCTAGTCAATTTCATTTACAACCAAATGTAATCATCACCAAAACATATAGTTCCAAAAGTCCATGTTTTGATTCCAAATTATGGCTTCAAAAAGTCTAGAACTCTAAAATAGTTAAAAAACCTAGATTCCCCAAAGAATGTACCAAATTTCATAATCATGTTAACATTATAGTTTAAAAGATTTCCTTTGACCACAAATAATCATTCCTTAATTTAAAAATATAACCTTCATTTAATAAAAAATGGGTCTATTGTTATCGATCAACCTCCTAATAAATCAATATTCCATTTGACTAATAAAACAAAAAACATTAATAATTATTGATTATATATGCCACCTATGATATTCAACATCTAAAATCTATAGTGAGTTTCAAAAAATATTAAGACAATGGAATAATACAATCATACAAGACCAACTCAAGAAGATACCATTTCACCATATATTACAATATTTGACTTCATACATTAGTAAGATCACAAAAGGATATTAATGCACAAGTTTTGAAAACTATATATGTAAATTACAACCTAAAAAATTTTAAAATTATGAAAAGACATCCCAAACACTTCATGAAAGGATTAAAGTAATATGCAATAAAAATAATCAAACATTACCAATCAAGGAAACATGTTAGTAATATAATATATGTTGAAAACAATAAATATTAACCAATCAATAAACACACAAATTATGCTAAGTGGTTTGTACAAGGTTTTGAATTCATTCTCTCATCTTCCACTCATCTACATAAGATCCATCCCTTATAATGATACCCTCTCTTAGTCATAGTTAGGAGGGTGGACTTCATTCTACATCTAACTTAGTGTAATAAACAATAGCTAGATCATATCATGAAATAATCCCTAATAAACTATTATAACTGAATAATCAGGATCATAATGTACCATAACATAATATGAGTAGATAAAAAAATTAATGATCATGATCATAAGTAATATATAGCTATCTAAAAATTAACATATTACTAATTCAGCCACTTAAAATAATAATTTAACCAATCATTAACCATAAAAACTAGAAATTAATAGATTAATGAATCTAGAGGAGAATTAATATATAACACTTTTCAATTTATCCTTGTTACTAATTTTGATGATGACACCTATTAGCCGAAATGGATACCATAGGCCATTACACTTTAAAACTTACTAGCTAAGATAGTTTAACTTTTTTGATAGCCTTTATTGGTCATGGTCTTGATGGCATGTTTTATCTTGGTGGTATCTTATCAAGTAATCTTAGGTTATTTTAGAGTTCCTTATAAGTCCTAGATGGTATTTGAAAAATACATACCACCTATAATTTTTTCCCAAATATCATTAAAATAAAATAAAATATATATAAGTCTAATTCCATGATGGGTTTGCAATAAATCTATGGCTAAATGGACACCTACAAGATTGTACATAGAATTTATAGAAAACATGCATTATTGTGATTGGATATTAAAAAAATATGGCCATTTAGTGTGCATATAATTTGGGTAAACATTTTTAAGTTTTTATATTACTTTTAAGGAAGATAAACCCTTCAAAGAGGAGTAATTCCTAAGCTTTGGTGAGATAATAAACCTTAAAGATAATAGATGCTTGCATACAAAATATGAAGAAAGGATGAATTTTTTGTTTGATAATAATGTTTTATTGTGTGAGGTAGGTGTTATATACCATGAAGTAAGTCTATCTAGTGGTTGGAATCATGGTATTAAGGATAAATCATCAAAATGAAGCATTAGGGTTATATTTGCCTAACTACTCATAAACCCTAGCTATGGGTCATGTTTCAAGACTTTTGAAGGATATGTATCTTTTTAAAACCACAATAAGACATGATATGGAATGTTTAAAACCTCATGGGATCACTTGAAATGAAAAATAAAAATTTTGATACCCCTTTTGCTAGAAATATATTCTCAACCTCTACCTACAATTTTCACAAGCCCAAGAAGGCCTAGTTTCTATGTGCGAACATGAATGAGGTGATGCATTTGGTAAAATTATATTTGGAGATATTAATATGGTATATTCACTCTAAAATATTCTAATTAATTCACCAATTAAGGCCTCTAACTTTATAGATAATTGTTAAGAGTGTTGACATGTAAATTTTTAGTTTTATCCGTCAAAGATCTTGACGGAATAAAATGATAGATTCAATGGCTATGATGCACTTGAAACACATTAAAAAAAATTTATAGACATTTAAAATTGTCATTATCACCTTATGGAGAAAATTATTGTCACATGTAAAGAGGGAAAACATAGAAAAGAGGTCTAAAACTACAAATTAGGACTAATTTGCATTTTTTTGAAGGGATAAGTGTCTCTTATCCATTGGAAGAGATATTTTAGGCCTAGGTAGAGATTAATAATTTTTCATGAGAATTTTAATAGGTTTATAGGGTTTAATAATAGTTTTGAAGTCACTAAATAAGCCTAGGTGAAGATTGTTCCTTACTAGCTAAGAGAGAATGACCGTACAAACTTTCTCAAAGTCACAAATAACATTAATAGGTACTATGAAATTATTATAGACATATATCAATATCATAAAAATACGTAATTTATGTGTAGGTATATTCTCATGGTTACAAATAGTTTGAGGATCTTCTATGTATAGTCATTGCGTTAGTTTATAATGTTGAGAGATCCTAGGGGTGAAACACTCTTTTAACAATAATTGAGAAGATAATCTAAAATAAATTCACATATGTACTAAGTAATTATAGGAATTAATGAATTATATGATTTAGTTAACTCAATTTTTACCTTTTGAGAAGCCTAAGGAGTCTTGTAAGTATAGTTTTGTGAATTACCTTTCATGAAAACTTTGTTGTAGCTAAAAACTTCTCTAAAGAATCCTAAAGAAACCTTAGTATCCTCTAAAATATTATAATTAAATTATTATAAGCATAGGAAATGTGTCAAATAATGGAAAGGGAAATTAAACCATGTATCAAGATAAATTGTATCTCCTTGACTTGATGCAAAAGTGAAGTGTAGTGAGGATAAAAGGTTTCAAGACACCAAAAATAACTTGAGACACTTATATAACATCTATTTTGAATATTTCCAATGTGTTTAAGGTGTCAATAAGATCAAATGGAAACTCAAGGACAATTATATGATCAAGAAGGTAACTTTCCATTCCTCATCAAGATAGGTCTCAATTTCATGAGGAGAATGTGAAGAGTCATAATAATACAAAAGGAGGTACTATGCCACATTGATGAAGGAATCATTACTCCAAGAAACACATGTTGAAGAAGATGACATGACTATTCTCTCACCTTCCACTTGTCATTATAACTTATTCTTGATGGATGAATTTTTTCAAGGACTCTCTCTACATCCTATCTTCCTCTCCCTCTTCATCCTTCTATAAATTTGTCCTTTAAAGGTTTGTAATGTATCCTCCACTTGAGTATGGTGAATCCTTGCTCCTTTGTAAGATTATGAATAAATATAAGACTAATTTTTGCCTCTTATTATAGTTATTCTTAGTGTAAATTTGTGGTTGATTGATCTTGTTATGTGATAATTACATCCTAATTTTTCCCCCCAAATCTTAGTTTCTAGTACATATATTTTAAATTTCTATTTTTATAGTATGCTGAGGATTTAAGGGTAATTTATGTATTAAAAATGTAAAATTTCAATTTTCCATGTTATTTACTATTTTATATCCTTCTTTGAACTTTTCCCAATGTCTAATATTAATGCACTGGTTTCTTATGCAATGGTCTTTATACTTCTCACATGTGAGATTTTAATGTTGTGATCCCTGTGTTAAATATTACTACATGAAGTTGTTTATGATGATTATTTAGATCTTTGAAATGTCTATGTTACATCATAATTATATATCAACTCTTTTCATTCTATGTTCCTAGGTGGTGTGATTCCTTCATGTTTACTTTCTTTCCCCATATTTTTACTTTTCAAGTCTTGAAACTCTATGTTATCTCATACTGATTGATTTCCATTAAGTATCTCACCATCCATACCAACCAAAATTTATCACTTTTAATTTACCTTCACAACCCAAAATAAATATTATGCTTAGTCATCTAACATGAAAAATATTTTATCCAAAAATTGCACAAAATATATGGGTATAGTCAAGAAATGTTGAACCCTATATTTATATTATTTATGCAAGTTATTATCAAGGAAGTGTAAAATGTTTGGGATAATTGAAAGTAAAAAACTTATCTTTATATCTAAATATATAAACTTAAAAATAAGTATGACACTCTCTCATAAAATTAGATGTCTGGTGGTTATGACCTTTAGAAGAAATCTCCCACTCAAATTATTGGGTCAAACTTACACGGTGTGTGCATATAAATATACCGAGGACACACAAATATTGTGAAAAAATGTAGTATAGCCTAATCTATGCTAAAAATAAGATAAATAATAAAAATGAAATGGAATATTTCTTATTATATCACTGCTCAAGCATGTTAATTTTCGTATGGCTTGAGTTGATTGCTATTGAAATTACCAAGGAGTATTTTATAGTCTAAAGTGTGCAACTTGCATGTGCCTATTTCTAAAATATATTGAATGACAAAAGGTATAATACATAAATTTAAATATCATTAATATTAATTTGATATATTTAATCATAAATATTAATATGGGTACCCTTGATCAATATCTTTCCTTTGATGTGTTTATTATGCCAAAAAAATTCTTAGGTTTTCTCTATAATTTGGATCCACTGAGTAATGGTGCATTGTTCATATATTTTTATAATTTATTTTATGGGAATTTATAGGGAGTAAAAATAATAAAGCTGATAAAATTGGGTAATTAATATTTAATCCACCATTAATTCCATCATAAGGATAGATTCAATTCCAAAGAGTAGGTGATATAGTGTAGACTTGTTCATGTGTCCGTAGGTGGTGTAGTAAGTCCATAATATTTTTAAAACTTGGTCATCCTAGTATTTTCAATATATGTCACAAATATTATTGTGTTAATCACCAAGTATATAATTGAAATAATTTATATATTTGTTGGCTTATGGATGATAATGTGATGTTTTACAATGTACAAACATGAATTTAGAAAGTATAATTCACATAGTTTCATTGATTAAGGGGGTTCCTCTATCATTATTAAAACAAAGGGCATATAAATATTATTTAATTATGTTTTACCATATAAAAAATGTGGATATGGCTGAAATATATGTTCTGGTGGGCACAACCTTGACCCATCTGGTGAAATAGTTTATTGTAATGATGATTTATTATATACTAGTCCTACATGAAGTTGGAGAAATAGGGCCCATAAATTGGGTGGGTCACTTATCAAAGGATCCATGAGAATTTGAATCAAATAGATCTCATATTGATGATTCATATTATAAGTTCCTTGGCATATATATCATTTATGATAATATTCCTTAGCATTATGAAATATGGTAGGCCACCAGAGGTAGCTAGTATAAATTTGCATGTCTTTACTTCACTTATGATGTCACCTACAAATATACCTTTATTTGACTCATATGGTACACTATTCCACTCATGTTTAAGGATACAATGGAATATAACTTATTCATTCCCTATATTATATAATTTTACTATAATAAGTTGATATGGGTCAATACAGATAAAAAGTTGCTTCATATTCATCATATAAAGGATCTAAGGTATAACATCAGGCTCCAAGTTCTCTACTCCTTGTGTAGTGATGTTGTATATATTATTGACCTCATCATTAAGATCAACACTTTACATAAATGAGGTTCCTTGATATAATAATAAATGGATGGCCACATGTCCCCTATAATTCTATAAGATCATGAAGTGTTTCTTGGATTTCATATCTACATTATTCACATAACACCATGGCCTTTTTAAAAACTAATATTAGTTACCAGTATCTAAAATCTCAATTACTTCAAATTTTGCCTAAAACTTTATGTTCAATATATCTAGGCTAGCATAGGGAAGAATACACATGGGCTAGGACATAGTTTTATTTTCTATGAATAATACATGTGGGGATGGTCTTAGATAAGGACTACACATTTTTTACAAAGAATCCTTCATGAGGATGTTTACCTCCATTTCAATGTCTACAAGAGTGTCATAGGATTTCTAATAGTTTATATTTGTAGTAGTAAATCCTTATCATATTTTGCGTTCAATGTAATCTGTAAGTCTTGCCCACTTTCCATACTAAGACCACTACATGGATTGGATTATTTTTAATGTGTTCATCCTATAACTTATTACACATAAATAACATTCCAAAAAGGAATATGATGGATATTATATTAGTGATGTAATCTCCATCCATGTCATTATGTGCTTGGGGATGGATCTATTTTCTCATTTTTATTCTATGTTATTGACATGTTGTATCTCATTGTACAAAATTTGGATCATGTACATGGCCTCTTGGAACAATAAATTATGACACATTCCATTGGGGTATGGTAATCCTTTTGAATTGGGACCTTACATATGAGCTTAAAATATTGTTAGATTATATCTTATTTAGACTTTATCATCATGTAGAATGATTAACTATGTGGTTATGATGCTATTGGTTGTCATTTTTACCTTGGGGTTTAAATTATTCCTAATGTGTGCCTTGGGAACCCATTGAGTTAGGTTATGCCTATAATAAATTATTATTATTCCCATAGTAATACTTAATATATGTTTAATATTTTTTGTATAGGTCCAAACAATCCTTGATCTTATGTTTTCCTTAGTAGTATTCACAAGTGGGGTGTGTGGGGAAGTCACACTGAAAATGGTCTAGTACTTCACATTTTTATCAACCATGTAGTGAGAACATTCCATAAAAATTTCCTCCACCTCCATGGCTGATCTACCTATGTTTTTTCATGTATCCATCATATGATTTATTCAAAGTTCATGATACTACGTTTCTTTTGCATATTGGTGTCATAAATATTGTAATAGAGTGAATTTATTATTTGGGTAAAATGTAGTAGTAGGTTTTAATTTCACACCATGACCTTCTCCATAAAGTTCACAACATAAACTAAAAGTTCACACATGATTCTTATTAAAATTATTCTCAGTGTGACCCTCTATTTTTCATTCCATACACCACAACCCACTGAGAGTCTCATTTGCATTTTTGGCCATTATATTTCATAACATTTAATTAATTTAAATATATGTCCCTTGAGAGATAAACATACAACATAATAAATACCTCATACAACCTTAGTTATCACCATAGCTTTAAGATCCTCCCATGGTTTGGTTAGAGTCATCATCAATGGATTACATTGATAAGGGGAGATTAATACCTTTAAAAATGATTATGCATGTTAAAATAGGTGGAGTGCATATAAAATCTTTGATAATAAAGTCTTAAACCACACATTGTAGGTGAAAACACTCTTAGTTTATTCTTTATTGATTTAATTTAATACATTAATGCTCTAATTTTCAAACTAATGGATGTCAAAATCCTTTAGTAAGTCTACATTTAGAAGTCATAATTCACAATATTTTGATTTGGGTGGTGCTACATATATGATATATGGGCATTATCCTAAAATTTTGTAGTAAATTGACTTATCTTACACTCAATATACGTAATCCCCCTATCGGAATAGATAAGTTCACACTTGTGGATAGATGCCTTAACATTATTCACTCCATGATATTTTGGTAGGATTATGTAAATATTTTATATGATTTGAACATGTTGTACCAAAGCACTGGCCAAGGGTGTTTCTAAACTTTGACTACTTGTAATAGTTCCTTATGTTGGTGGCATGTCCATACTACCTCCCATGATGGGTGGAACTGATATCACATCGAATGTTAATATAATATGTTGTGACATATTCTTCCCTCCAACCCCATATAATATAATTTGTGTTAGCAATGTTTTAAGGGGTCAAACATCCTCTAATTGGTAGTAATTTTGTCTAAATTGTTCAAGTGTGGAATATATGCACTTCATTTATTTTTTTAGTTTGATTGGTTGGTATAGGTCAAAGTGTCTCAACACATTACTTAATTTATCTTAATTCTATGAAACCTTAAATATTAAATTTAAAAACTATTAGTATTTCTTCTTGTTTTTCAACTGATAATGATCAAGGTTCTTGGGCAGGTGCTTCAGGTAGGGGTGATTCAAGCATCTCCATGGTGGTCTTTATTGTCACAATATTTTTCTAGATCACCTTAAATTATTGCTCCAATAATATATATTAATACTTGGTAAATAAATTTTTCAAACTATGGTGTAATTCCTATACTTGAGGGCTCTCATCATGTCATTTCCATCCTCTATGGGTAATCATGACATATCCTAGGTTGAAATCTCTCCTCCACATAGGGTCATTTTTGGACACTATATCTAGGTAATATTCCTCCTATATACACCTTTGTAGATAAATTTCACTAAGTCCTTCTATGATGAGGTATCCTTATATTTTCATCTCTAACACAACACACCTTACCTACCTTTTAACCTTCATGTTTCTTATGCATGGAAGGACCTAGCCAACCATTAACAAGTCTTCAATACCCATATCTACCATTAATTTATTAATATACACCATCATTTATCTCAGGTACAATCCCCTTAGATCATGAAATAAATAGTAATCAACTTATTCAAGGTAAGAGTATGTGGATAAGGTGAATTCCAACATGTAGATGTTTGATGTATCACACCACCAAACATCAAAAACTTTAGTCCAGACTATATCCAAGTTATATAACTAATAAACACACTATTGAGTGTATGTATACTTCCATCCCAAATTATTCCATTTTTCTAAAGTGCATGTCATAATCCATGCATGTAAGGATTTGTTAGTTATAAAAAAACCTCATAAATGGGGTTATATTAATTTTCCTTAGCACATATCTTTAGAGTTTGGCTACCACAACTGGGATGATTATTTAAAAACTTTTTAAATTTATATTCCAACCAAAAATAAATATTTTTTAGATAAATAAATTACATAATTTTTCTAATCATTATGAAAAAAAAATGCAACCCATCCTAGCAATATAACCAAAATGTTGCACTAGTCTAGTGGTGACTAGTGCACTAACTGACCCATCTGATCTAAATTATAACTAGATCCTTTTATATTTTAATATATAATGAGATTTTAATCTCACAAAGAGAGATAGAGGATATGCTATATTGAGTTACTTATAAATGGGATCATTTAGAGGAAAACAACATAATATATTAATCATAATCTAACTACACATAGAGTTCATGGATACATGTGTAAAAATATCAAAATGTTAAGTATTTCCTTCTACTCATAACCATGAGCTCAATTATGTATACACAAATGATTAACCCATGTGGTAGTTAATGATATCCCAATAACACTTTTATTAAAGTTTAATAGTTCATGGGTACAAAAGATAACCTCATGTACTGAAAGAAATCAAATCCATATGTAACTCTCCATATATCTAATCTATTACAATGGTAATCAAGCAACAATCTATTTATAATTAACCTCTCTTATTCCATTTAGGACGTAACTTCTTAATATTCCTAGATAATAGCATGTGTTTCTTGGTAGTCAACTTATCATCAATTATAAAGCAATTTTACTTTCCTTCCCATATATAAATCAATGTGGCATTTGGCTCTAGGTAAGTTACTATGCAATTTTCAATTATTACCTTTTTGTTTTGAAATCCATTCAATCATTTATAACTATGTCATTATCTTCATGATTTACATTGTAGATTTTGAGTGTATGGGACATGACATGTCTTGGATTGTAGATTTGTCATTTTTATAACGTTGATAGGTTTTTTATACTAGAATAATGATTAAATTGTAGACCTACATTTTTGTGTGGACCTATTATGTTTTATCTGATGCACAAGAAGTCATATTTTCCTCAACATTTGGTGGAGGCCATCTAGTACCATTGGAATGAGTGTGGGTACATTATGTATGGAAAATTCTTAGGGTCAACACCTCCCCTAATTTATATATCTTTTCCCTCAAATAATATGGTGGAGTAACCTTTGGCTTACCATATCTTCTTAATATAATATTTTACTAGTAGTGGAGTATTTGAATACAAAAGTTGAACTCTTATCCTCTTGTTCTCTACTTAGTGGTTATAAACCTTGAGTTTATATTTATAGCCATGATGATATATGTATTTTGTGAATTATCTGTGGTTATGATGTATCATGTAGCTAAATTATGACTGGTATATCTGATGAAATGGATACATTGCTTTTAGTAGATTTGGAACTAGCCCTTACTTCACTTATGAATTTTAATATTTTAGGATCTTGTGGTAATTCTCTAGCTCTAATAATAACTACATAAATATAATTATCAATAAATTCATATAGAATAATGGGTATGGGTGGGAGTGGTGTATGTGGTGTGAATTTTATATATAAGGATTCTATGTTGATAATATTGGTATCCACTATAAATTTTACTTCTTTGAGGTATTTTTGTATTATTCCTAGGGAGATTATAAAACCCCTACAACCATGTTTCTAGTCATTATCTCACATGTAGTAAAGTGTCATACCTCATTATCTACTATTTATATGGCTTATAATATAGTTTTATTTATGATATAATAAGGTTATTTTGGTCCCATAGAACTAACCCTTGATGGACTTGAATAATTTGAATAAAATACATGGCTAAAACCAGTAGGAGGAAGTAATAACAAAAATCTTGTGTACTTTACTTAATTTTGTGGAGTTTTTTCTAATAATTATATAATGTGAAGTAGCCAAGTTTTATTACACCAAGTATTAAATATATCCTTGAACATTTGTACACTCATTACAGTAGCCTAATCCTACATGTTTGTATAATAAACCTTTCACACAATTGCTTTTTTGGCATAATGTACTCTAGATTATACATTAAATAGTTTACATATGATTTGGGCCACAAATTTCATGTTGAATGATTTATTTGTATCATATTTATGAGTTTTATGCCCTTGATTCATCAACCATTTCACTGTATAGATGATCTTTTGTGTACTATGGTATGGTCAATCTACATACATGACATCTTCATGTGATCTACTCATTAATACCTTCATGATACTTTCCATCAATCTAAAATAAGGGTACATGATCTATAAATCTAATTGAAATATTTGGATGATGATATAATCTACCATATAGTCTAATTGTTATGTTTTTGGATTCTATTGCATCATTGACTCCTCTCGAGTTCCATAGCTTTGTGATTAATCTAACCTAAGTGTGAGTGAATATGTTTATGTGTATCTTTAGAATATTTTACCAAGGATGGAATAGTGTAAAATTAACCTTGTGTATTTTAAGTTTTTCATTTATCCAATATATTTTGGTATTTTAGCTGCATAATTTTATTTTCACTCGTAACTTGTGGCACCTCCATCTTTCATTTTTATGTACTAAAGGAAACGTAATCCTAGTATGTTGCTTCACATGAAATATGAGTAGATTATATTTATCAAATGATTGAGTAATTTTATATTAATTTAAACCCCTTTTTTATATTCCCATAATCTATACATTAATCATGGGATTTTGATAGCTTATTTATTGCCATTTATTACTTTTGATCTTTTTTACCTACTTCATCCACTTTATGTCTTAATTATATTTTTTCATGTCTCTATTCATTTACTTTCATCCTTGTCCTATTAAATTATCATAAATTATTATTAAATATTAATGTATTTCCCTCCAACAACCCTTTTTTTAGTTTTTTTTCTATATTTCAACTAACCCAGGAGAATATGTTTGTATATGAAGACAAATGTAACTACCCACTTTCATTAAAATCTTATTTTATTTTATAACTCTTTGGTATATTTCATATATCATAGATTATTTATATGCATCCTTTAATAGAATTGGCCACCATAGGCTGGAAAACACTATATTTTTACCCATATTTTCTCCTGAGTCATGTATCATACAACCCCACCACGGAATTCTCTTAGAATATTATCTAATTCATGCAGTAATGCTAATCTCCTCAATATTTTTTCTCTTCAATTTTTTATATAGTGTTCCCTTAATTAATATAAAATTAAAGGCTTGAATAATCATATTTTCCATTCCAACGTGTTATATTCTTAAATAAACTCATTATTTGAAAGAAATTAGGAAATAATTTCCATGTATTTGGGAATAAACTCAACATACAAATAATGAGATATAAGGAAATAATTTTCAATTTCACCTACGTCCTCTCATGTATTAATGTGATATAAGTAATTAGGGCCATTACTTATCCTCCTAGGTTTTACCATAATTTTAAACTCAAATTATTAGAATAACATTGACCACCATATTTTTTTCCTTTTGTAATTGGTCTATTGATCAAGTATTTAAGTTTATAATGATCAATAAATAATATTAATGGGGTTGGTAACATTTAATGTATAAATTTATGCACCACACACCATAACAAGTGAATATAATTTTATGGTATAGTAATTTGTTTGTAACTTTGCCAATTTCCTACTTACAAATGAGATAAGATGGTCTATATTACTATATTATTGTACCAACACCAATTTTATGTCTATCTTATAAGAATGTACATGAACATTAAATGGATTATTATAGTTAGGATACACTAATATTAGTGCATCAATAATTTGTTTTCTTTAAATTATCAAAATATTCTTGGCACCATGTCCACCATTCCAAAGGTTGATAATTCTTTTTTCAGAAAAACATCTATTGGTGAAATAATGAATGCATAATTTATAAAAAATTATAAGTGATAACCATTATAAAATAATATTTTTCTAACTTATTTTTAAGTTTTGGTGGTGGCATATTTATGGTAATTATTATTTTTAGTGGATCTACCATCATTCCCTCCTTACATGTTATATGTCCTAATAATTAATGAAATGGTATATAAAAATTACATTTAATTAGGTTGTGTGAGTTATTAATTTATATAAATATTTGGAAAATTAACACCAACACATGAACATGGTATTTTAATATGCCATACACCATCCATACATTGAGGTATAATTAAATTTGTAAGTATAGCTCATGGATAAAATATCAGATTATATTCACCATTATTATTTAAAAAAAACATTTGGATTATTATTAAATATGAAAGGATTTAATGTATACATAAAGGACCCTCATTCAATTTCAAATGTCATTTTTGGTTGATATTCAGGGCATATCCTTATCTTGTGGCATCTAGAGAATCCATTAGTAATATAATATATTTCTATCTCTTTAACACTCTCTAATATGTATATTGTTAATGACATTAGAAATGGATAATGTAAACATGCATTATTCAAATCCATATAATGAATTCATATGTTAATTTTTTCCATTTAATTATTTTGGATAACTATAATGCTTATCCATTTTGTGTCCTCAACAGGGTTATTAATCCACTGGCTAACATTTTTTCTAGTTCAATCTTCATCTTAGCCTTAAAATTTAGATTTAGTCTATAAGTTATTTTATATAATGGTTTTGGATATTCTTTTAGTTGTATTTTTGTGCTACCAATAGCTTGTGTTATTCTTCTTAAATCATTGAATGTTCATGGATATAGGTATTCATATTCCCTTATTAATTTTAGTATATTTTCAACCTCTTATTCATCTTAATAATTTTTTACTTTTTAATTTTTTTGGTTGCCTTCATTGCCTATTTTTTCCTCCATTTTTTTTGTGAGATTTGATAAAAGTATCATGTTTTGTCTTCCATGGCAATAGTTAATTATATTTATCATTATTCTATTTCTATTTTTATATTTTATAGTTTCTCCTCTTTGTCATGCACTTATTATTTTGTTATTTTCCTACAATGTTTTTGGTTTTCAACTTCTCTTTTTTTACTATGTTTTACCACATTTTTAGGTAGTTTTCTTATGATGTCCCAATGGGGTCCCAGTCATCCATGTATTCCAATATTTTTTATAATAATTTTAATTTGATAAATTGTTTATTTTTGGTACAATTTGGCATGAATAAAAAATGTTTTAAATTTTTTTAATACATGATAGACTCAAGTTTATAGGTACCAAAATTATAAATTTTGACAAAAATACATTTTCATGTCCTCCCATTTATAATTTAATTTCCACATCTCTTGATGCATATACTATGTCGTGTATATGTATCTAGATTCAAAAAATATAATTGTACTCAAAGACATATATCATTTAAACCTTTTGTACCCCATATCTTTCATAGTTCTTAATGTGTATCCTTGGGTTCATTATTCATGAATATTTATATATTTCTTGAAAAAATCCTATGATTTGATAAACCTTATCTTAATTAAGATCATGAAATAATTCCAGTTATGGTTAGTGTGTTTGTGGGTATTCCACCATATTGTAGTGGTGATAGTCTTATGTCATCAATATATTACATCCTTATTTATTATTATGGAAACACACTCATCATGTATTTTAATTAGTCTTAAAATTTTTTTATTCTATTTAATATATATAATTTGGCATGAAAGTCTTGTTCAATCCAGTATATCACTCTTATTTTTGGTTTTATATCATTCACTATGGTAATTTTATTTCTCTAGGATTGTAATTTATTTAGATGGCATACTTTACTAAACATTGTTTCTATTTTTCCATAAAATCAATCCTCATTATCATCATCATTTATTTATACTTCATCATGCTTAATTTATATTTATCCCTCATCATTATGATCATAGTCATTACCAGGTTTGTGATTTTAATTAGAGTGTATACACAAGTGAGTTCATCAAAATCACATCCTTCATCATTTGGGCATACGTAATCCAACCATGTGGATTCCATTCTTGTTTCTAATGGAAAATAGACTACCAACCCATTCCCTTCCAATTTTATTTGATCTTCTTCAAAGTAAATTGCAATATTTTATTCTATAGATAATTATAATCTTAATAAGGATGGGTAGCATGTACCATACATGTCAATCACTTTTATATAAACTTTTGTTTTTATACCCATTAGACTAAATTTGACATCTCTTAGTGTTTTGATTATTGATTATGGTGTGCCATCAACAATAGTGACATCATATGTAGATGCATGTAGATGTGGTTTATTGGGTAGATCCCATGTTTTGTAGGGTGAGATATTTGTATTTGTTCCAAAGTCTAATAATGTCTTCCTTACTTCATGGCCATGTATTTTTATATCATGTAATATTTTTGTTTTCTCCCACTTATTATTTGTTTTGAACACATTATTTTTATTTTTTTCAATTCTTTATACCTTATGTTCCCATTATTATTTTTTAGTACTTTCATAACTATGTTAACTTATTTACTATATATTTCTTTCTTTTTTTAAAAATCAAATTTAGCATTTATTTTAGGATCCCAATCTCATATTCACTTAAGTATGTTAAATTGAGTTTATCTTTGTATTATTTATCCTATATAATTTTCTAATTTCCTCCACTATTTGGTCATGTTCATCCATATTAGGGTGATATCTATAATTTTTTTTTCTAACTCATCTTCAGAATCTATAGATTTCAGTTTTCCTTTTCCTATTCTCATTTCACTTAGAGTGGCTACTACCACTCTAGGTTTTAATTCATCAATGGTAAGATTAAGAAATTAATTTCATAAGCTATCCTCATGTTATTTAAAATTTTGGAAACATTCTCTTATTTTTCCCAAAATGGATGTTTGTTTGGGTGAGCCTCCATTTTATTTTATAATATTACTCTCTCCTAATATGTAGTGTACCTCATTACATCATATTTTTGTATCATTTCCCTATGGAACTTTATTCAAATGCTTTGATCCTTTCTGTGGGAAGGCTAAATTTTACTTAGTATTCATTCTTTATAACTCAATTATTTTAAAATTACATTGTTGTAGGGAATGATAAATAATCATGAGTTCCTTTTTCATGATAGAATCCACACTCCACCTCTAGTTTTTCTATTTTAGTATGGTAAATATTTTTTCATGTATAACATGTTCTAGGTGGTCTCTCCATGATATATCATTTTTTATATATTTTATTTTATCCTTAGCTATATTGTCTCCCCCATTGATAATTTTCTCACCCTCCATTGTATCCTCCCTAACCTCCACTTTTATACCCACCTTGGTTGTTGTTATAATATTATGGTTGGTTATTTTTTGAATGAAATTATTTTAGTATAGGAGGGGGTTCATATTACTATCCAGGATGTAATATTATAGGGTTTTTCATTGGAAACTATGTTGAAGGCATATAATAAAGTTTGACTATTATTCTATGATTACAATCATCTATGTCCTCAATTTCATCTATCACATGTCATGTATGATTTTAATTATTAAAGGATCCATAATTAGTGAAATAAACCAATTTATTTTTGGATGGAACCACTTCCATAATTAGACATGAATGTTGGGATGTTGAACATATTATCTAAAAATTATAAAATACATTATATAATCATATGTCTATTGTTGAATGGGAGGATATATACAAACTAGTGTATATGATGCTCTTGTTATTGTTTCTCTTTTTTCCATGTCATGATGGGGGAATTATGTCAATGAGTGTATCTCTATATAACAATTATTATACCATATATTAGTATTTGGTGGGTTGATATTAATTTTTAGTGAGCAAAACTTGTCACCCTTCATCTATTTTAACCATAGCTACTCTAATTCTAGATATAGTAATTTCACGTTATATTTCAATGGTGAGTATGTATCACATCTCTAGTATTGATATTATAGGTGTGACACCATCTCAATATTTTTTTCAAATGTATTAAGTATTTTTACATCAATGTTTTCTCATATATATGTCATTAGTCTAGAAATAAACCACTCAATTCATTGTTTCTCATTCAATAATTTCTCAAATTTCCTTACTATTGATTTGAATCTATAATCATATTCTTTCACTATTTATTTCTATTTTTATATCAACTCTCTCATTTTATTAACACTTTAAATAACAATGTCAAGGTATTTAAGTCTCTTTTTATGTATTTTTTTACATATGTTCATGTATATGGATGTCTTTAATATGTTTTCATGTACCACTTAAGGGCACCATCCCTGAGTCTTCAAATAAAGTCAAATAGCATTTCTTTATCATTAGTTACATTATGGTCTGACATGATGATTCTAGTATTTAGAATATTTTCTTACACATCATTAATATATTTTCCAAACAATGGAAACTTCATTTTATTTTGAGTCATATTTTCTTTATTAGGTTATGTATGAATACTACTACTAGTATCGGTACTACTATTATAATTACTCATTGTACTTTTTCTAGAAGTAGTGCTATCTCTCATCCACTAATTATATTTTTTCTATTTATCAAGATTATTAATAAATATTTTATTTATTTATTAATATTTGTGAACGTATTTACTTCCTATAACTACTACTTTATTTTTATTACAAACTCTCTTAAATTATCAACTTCTTCACATAAACTTTTGTAACTATTTTTTAGTTCTTCTCTTATATATACTTATCTTTGTCTAATAAATAGATGTACACATATATTTTAAGGTGAAATGGGGATGGATTTTGGTCCAAAGGGTGGATTTTCTAATGGGGATTTTTGAATTTTTTTTTTGGGGGGGGGGGGGGGTGTGCCACTTTGATTATCTTATTCATAATATTATATCTCTATCTTATCTTCTCCAATATTTTAATTAAATAATATCTCTTATGTTAATATAAATATTGCCTTCTTTTCCAATATTTTAAGTAACTAATAACTCTCCCATTAATCTAACTTTATCTATATATATCTATTTTTTATTTATCTACTATTACTACTAACACTTAATTCTGAGTCAATTTACTCCTTGAACCCAATACCTCTTCTAGCATCTATTTTATCCTATATGTTTTACTTATGAATTTACTCTTGATTATTTCCTCTCAAAATCCTTTAAAATACTAAAATATATTATCTTGGATCTAATATATAAATAAATTATATTATTTTTAGAATATTCCATTCATATCTTTTCCTAATACTTTCCAAGCATCATCAATTACATGCAAAACTACTCATTATAAGTTATTTTACACCCAATATTTTTAATAGTTTGGAGGTTCTCATCAGTGTGACTAATTATAATAATCATTTTCACATGTAATTCATGATTTTTTTAGGTGTGTGATATAATATATCTTA